>OX453279.1:20451692-20476692 GCA_949710005.1 Ricordea florida
GGGTATAATTTACCCGGATTTATGACATCAGGAACGCCTAAACCAAACCCCAAACCTCTAGTAAGTTTAACTTTAAAATTTTTATTGGAATAAAGATAGTCAACAGTATCAGTCTCAATTATTGTTATCTTTTCCACATCAGGATCATTAAGAAATATTGATTGAATATTACTAAGCGAATATGTGCCGGGTTGAATTATTATGACGGCTTGATTCTTATCATTTAATATTATCTGTTTATCCTTAAAATTAATCAATCGTTTGGTTTGTATATTACAATCCAATAGTTGTATCTCCCGAAGATTTTTAAGAGGAGGATCTAAATAAATCCTAGTTTCTGCCTCATACATTGTTATGCTTAACATTTTGTTTTCAGCGGAGCTGGTCTTTAAATTTATATACCCCAAAGCTATTTAGCAGGTACTTGGCTTTTATAACCCTATGACGTCAACATTCCACACTTCCCTAGTAATTTCGAGCGCTAGAGTAAAAAACGAAATCTACTTTCAGGCTCGTCGGTTGTTAGGGAGCTCTGGTATGCAATCTATTGTTCTCCACGTGAACAGCGATTGTATGCAAATTAGTGCCCACGTGAAATAACCATTTGCATCAGACTGTGCACGTGTGATTATCGAAATAGAAACCACGCTAATCCACCCGCAAAAACTGTCAATGCTAATATATTCTTTTCATGCTGCGTTGAGTCAATAATATTTTCCTGTTTCATAAAGTCTGTTTTCGTTGAGGTTTTTGGTTCTTTCAGGTTTTTCTTTGCTTCAGTTTTACCTTCCAGGAGAATATGAGGTAACTTTAACTTTGAAGATCCCATGTTATGACTTATTCCTACATGTTTTTCTTCAGTGTTTAGTGAATTGTTCACGCCAAAATTCATATCATTACTCGCTTTCATGAGTTTGTTATTAAAACCTGTCACGCTTTCAGTATTGATTATCATATTACTTGGCATCAACCAAACACCAGGTGCAATAGCTAAATCAAGCCGTAATTTCGCTTCCTGTACAGCTAATTGATATCTTTGAATCGAACTGGAAATGTCATTCTCGATCACACTACTTTCAAATAAAGCTAAGAATTCTTGTTGTGTTTCGATTGCGCCACCGCCATTACCATAAATTGAATTTCTTGTGTTAACTTGTGCGCCCAATATGCAGTAAACAAAAGCTTCAGCGGATCGATTCAATCTACCAAGTCCGGCTTTAGTGAGCCCATGCCCACTTGTTGGGATAAACCAAGCATATTTGTAATCAGCAAAGTCATCGTTACGAATAAATGAAATTAAATTACCTTTTTCTTTCTTACCACCTTCATCAGCGAATTTATTACCTTCACCGGGCCATTGATCCGCTTCAACATCATAATTCCGCACAATATGTACATTTTGATATCCCCCTCCTTTTCCACGATAGCCTGCGCCATAATCAAGGAATATATCTCCCAATCCGCCGTTTCTACCCCCTTTCCATCTAAAATCGGAATTATTGGCAATTCCAAATTCTGCACACAATCGTTGATATGCAACTTTACTATAAGGATTATTATTTATTACAAAAGGTTGCTCATCGGGCAAAGGTAGTTTCAATTCATATAATATCCGCCTTATTGTGAAATATATATGAAACTTTATGAAGCTACTCACTACTTTAGGATAATTTATACTCTCAAAAGGGCTTATACCGCAACCAGATGTTGCACACCAAACTGCAAAGTTAAGTTGTTGGGGCCAATAATTCATATCGGGGGCGTTCAACCATTTTCTACTCTGTTTTCCAGATTTGAATGTTACAACTTGAGATGTAAATATGTTTCTCATCTTTGCTGCGAATTTCTTCGTATTTGAAACGTATATATCTAGAAAGGTTAGCATTTTTGTTAAATCAGTTGTAAAGTCATCAAATTTAATAGCAGGTATTGGATAAGATTGGTTGGTTATGGATAAACTTTTTGGAAAAGAAATCAACTCACTGTCATCAAATCCTAAATCTTTCCATAAAAGTCTTTTCAAACGAGGTGATAAGGCATCAGTCCATGTTTTTCCAGTAGTATCATCATTTGACATTATTGTTGTACCATCAACTTTCCAACTTATGTATCCACCATACGGATCAGATACAAATGTGAAATGACTTATATCAGCCTTTGGATATTTATTTCTGAAATCATTGAATAATGACATTTTTTTTGTTCATAACATGTTGCTTTTAAATAACCTCTTTTCTAATACCAGCATAACAATTCCATCCTACTGGCGTTCTCTCGTATGAAAATTTCCAAGTTCGGGACCGGTTAACTCCTTTATAATTTCCGCTCGAACCTCTGTTCTTATCTGATTCATATTTAAGTTTTTTTCCTCATCTTTCCTGTTTTTCTGTCGGATTTCGAATTTTAGTTTTTCAAACTTATCCACCTCTGATAAAATTAGAGAAAATTCTTGGTCGGATATAGCGTTATCTTTTAGAGCCTTTGAAACCAAGTCGTTAATAGTGTTTACTTTTGCTTTTGCCAAAGAAACTGTCTGTTCATGTTTACTAACCTTATGGGAAAGTCGTTTAGAAGCCGCACCGAATCCAACCGATATTCCACCACAAAATCCACCAACCACACCTAATGGGATACCAACAATAGCACCAAAACCAGTAAGGGAAGTCCCAAGCCCACTTGCAGATAGGATAACTGAAATAACTCCACTACAAACACTGATTTTTGTAAATATACCTCTTGCTCTATTGTATTTTTTCCTAACATCTTCGTAATGTTTAATTTCCTTTTGAAGATTATTTAGTACTTCGCATGACTTTTGTATTCTGAAATTATTTGGATCTCCATTAATAGGTAATTGTGGATAAATCGGGCTTTGCTCGGGGCGGGCTGGGCCGTAAATTTTATTGTAGTCTTCCATATTGTATTTTACTGAACGATATGATATCTTTAGACCTTTTAGGGCTGTTATCTACTCTTCTTTACACTTTCCACAAAATATAGAACCACAGCCATTATCAAAAGCCAAGCATTCTTACCTAAAAAGCCAATGACCTCGCCCGCTGTTTTGAATAAAAAGCTTACAATCGCTCCAACCATTCCAGGCAATATTTCGCCGAGTTTCTTACCAATAGCTTTAAAACCATTTCCAACACCTTTTCCTAGTGTGGTTAGCCCTTTGGAAAGATTAGAAATTATAACTCCAATGATTACACCAACAGCACTCACAACTGCAAATACTGTAAAACCATACTTTTTGAACATATACTTTAACCTCTCTCTTAATGGCAGATTTTTAAGTATTTCTTCATTTTTACCCTCAATATCTGATCTTTGTTCTTCATTTGAGATTATATTCCTTCTATTTTGTTCTCTTAATTCATCAATCTCTGATTGTAATCGCTCTTTACTTTGTTCTAACTTTGATAAATTTAATTTACCCTTCTTATATTTATCTATTTCTTCTTTGTATAATTTTACTTCATCCAAAAGCTTATCACCTTGTATTTTTAATTCTATATTCTGTTTAACGGTTTCATCAAAAAGACTTTTATTTTCAGCTTTTTCTACCTGTTGTTTCTCAATGAATTGACGCAGTTCTTTTTCTCTTTCTTCATATCGCTCAATCTCCATAGGATATACTTTTGTGGTTGCTTCCAATCCCTGAACTACATTAAGTAATTCCATATTTTGTTCATTAGCTTCATTCAATTGCGATAAAAGATTATTATTTTTTATAAGCATGGATTCATAATCAGCACCTAGAGCTTTTATGATTATTTTACCCACTTTATCAAGTTTTATTACTCCATCTTTATCAATTAATATATGTCCTACAGCATTTTTCTGATTACTCAATTTAACCCACAAATTACCCTCCTTATCCCATTCTGCTGTAAATGGAGAATCCAAAGGGTTGAAATCCGGAAACAAACTTTTTATGTATTGCAAAGCTTCCATCCTATTATCATATTTATCACTAGGTAATTTAGGTCTAGCCCCCTCCTTCTCATAATCCCTACCGCCAAATGAAGTTTCTTCTGTCGCACCATCGGGGTTAATTGCCCTAGTGGTGGATGATATTGGTTCCATTTGAATTGTTTCATCACCATCGCCATCATCTAGATCAGTTTTTTCAAATTTTGGTATTAATGGTTCTTCTTCCATGATTTTTTACTCATCAGTAAGAAATCTTTAAACTGGTCACACAATTAACTAAAAGAATTTACTTGTCATATAACCCAATGCCAACATACCACCGCCCACATATGCCATTTCACCCATCTTTTGATTTTCACTTGGTCTATAATAATCAGAGAATTTTGGTTCATGCATTTGACTATATAATTTCAAAGCTTCATCCGTTTTTGAAAGATTTTTTGATGCCTGATATTTTTCATCTTTTTTCTTCATTTCCCAATCAATTAGTTTCTGTCTATTTTCCTGATATTCAGCGTAATCTTTTTGATATTTTTCTAATGCCTTATCGTGTCGTATTCGTTCTGCATCTGTTTTATCACCAGAAAGATATTTTGCAAGATATGATCCACCAACAAAGGCGGTTGCATTCAAAATAGCTCCTCCAAACATCATTGCTATTGTTGCCATATTTCTTCGCTTCGCTCAGGTCTATAAATCCTTAATTTGGTAAAATCTTTTGATCCTCTAAATATGTTTTTAAGTACATACTGCCCGACAATACAACCACCCATTTAGCATAATTTGTAATACTTGAGGATGGGTCGTTCATAAATGATTCTCTCATGGCCTTTTTAGCTACATATCCAACTAAAGCTGCTAATCCAATAAGTACTGCTGAATCAGTAACAGTTTTCACAAGTTTGTTTTCAGTCGACATGATTTTTTACTACATCAGCAAGAAATCTTTAGATCCTTTTAGGGTTTACATTACATCATTCCAATTTTTGGTCGATCTGGCGGCTGTGGTAATTGAGGAAATTGCGATAAATCAGGTATTCTATTTTTATAATATCTCATAAACATATCAAATGCTGTAAACCCTATTCCAACAATGGATAAAACAGTGGTAAAAGATAGCTCCGGAAGCCAAGCTTTAGATTCATTATTTGTCTTTTCTTGATTATACTCACTTTCTGTATTTTCATTTTGCACCGCTTGTTCCCTTTCACGTTTCATTTCCCTAGCTAATGCTTCTTTAGCTTTTTTATTATATTCCGCCAGTTTCTTACCAGCAGCAACCTTTTTAGGGTCTTTCTTTTTAGAAACATTACTTGTTGTTTTTTGTTCCTCTTTGGGGGGATCTCTAGTAATTTGCTCAACTTCTGTTCCTTCTTCAGTTCGTTCAGTTTGGTCAGACATTATTTTACATATCATTAAGAAATCTTTAGACCGCTTAGGAATTATATGTAAATAAAATAATAGTATGCTTAGTAAACAGTATCATACCCATCAGCACCTTGCTTAGTATCCTGGTCAGTTTTGTTATAATCCTCTGTATTAGTACTTGTAACTTGTTGTATTTTACCTATTTTAACATGCTTAGCAACCTGGAATATACCGCTAGCAAGTGCTGCCAATCTTCCTGCTTTCAATGCTAATAGACCTACAATGTTTGTCAGTTCGCGATTAACCAAATCATCATTCTTCAGATCTTTACAAAGAGCTTCTATATCATCTACAGGAACCATGTAAGAAATAACTTTAGAAATTAATTGAAGAGATGAATCTACTAATCCACCATTAATTTTCTTTCCCAATACTGCCTGGTATCTATTATAATATTTTTCAACATCTTTTACAGATAATTTTTTTACATCACCCAGACTCATATCAACTCCTAAATATTCCTTTGTAGTTCTAAGAGCTGCGAGAATGGCTAGTGATTCTTGTTTTATTTCAACTTCATTATTATAATTATCTTTTACCTCAGTCTTTTCTTCTTCAATATAATATTCAACTTCTGCCATTTTACAATTTTCTTACCTACAGTCAGGTCTTTAAATTTATAACTTCAGGCTGCCCCGTTTGGAACTTCCAAATAGCAATTAAATGGGTGACGTAAAGATAAACAAAGTCTAGAATATTTTTCATTTTTTAATAATTGAACAAACTTTTTACTAGTTTCAGGTTCTAAATCACCACCATAATCTTCGAAAAACATCTTCATACCTTTTTGTGATGGGTTATGGAAAGTAACAACGCAAGCAACATTTTCACGGAATGGTTTTGCTATCGACGTTAATTGCTGAGTTAGAACCCACATTGATAATCCATGATGTCTTCCTGAGAATGCTAAATCAATAAACTTGTTTGATCGTTTTTTCAAATCATTAGAAACAGCACAATCATCTAAAATTATTAGTGTATTTGTTCCAGAGAACAAAGTTTGACAATCAGTTAACAATTCATTAATCTCATAAATGTTACTTGCATCAGGCGATAATACATAGAATCTCTTATCTCCTCTAGCAAAATTATGATAGGTTTTATTTTTAGCATAAGTTGGGCATACTAAAACAATGAATTCAAACACTTTTCGGAACGGGCCTCGGAGTTGATCAATTATGTACTTTGTCTTTCCACAATTTGTTGGACCAGTTATAATGCAATGAAAAGGAATTTTTTCTCGTAATTCTTCCATATTTTAACTAATACATGATTGATCTTAAGTTTGAATTCATAACCTCCATTAATGCGTCGGCTACCACAAACATGTAACAAGTCATAATACCAGACCCACTAACTTTTCTCTTCATTTCAATTTTTACACCATCTTGTGCGTTATTTAAGGCTAGACCCCCTCCATGAATACCATTATCCGGGTGAGTTCTCAAATCTAACCACAGAGCAAACTTTTTACCATAAAAATCCTTTTCCTTTACCGACCATCGGGAGGAACCGCTGAAACGTTTCTTTACCGACTCCCATAGGTCTGAAGGTACCATTCCCTTAGAGTAGAAACGGTTTGGTACACCATTAACATCGATATTTATTGAGGTTATGCCTGGATTGAAAAAAAATTCAGAGTTACGTGCTCCTTCACCATATGGTAATGTAAACAAACATAATATACCCGTAATTGACCTTCTAGGTAGATTAATATGCTGGTTTATAACGCTATCTGTAGGCCTAGATATTATGAAAGTTTTGTGTAGAGTTACATTCTCATAAAAGAACCCCTTTCCAACCTGATAGGCTGCTTGTGCCTCACGAGCTAAGTATTCGCTTGATATACAAGAATATTCCAACTCGAGGTTTGTGATTTTGTAAGTTGGAGTCTTTGTATTATCAGAATAAACGACAATATCGTTTACTGGAGCTAGTGTAATCTCAAAGATTATTTGATGATCTAACGCCTTTGGGTAGAAAACTCCATGATCGTTAAGAATAGGATGGTTTAGTGGGATATGATACTTTGTGTTGTGTACTACTGCAAGAGCTACTTCTTTTGCATCTGTGTCTACCTTATCACCCGCATTTGTCCTTAGCTTCCTCATGTTTTCAGAAGAAATACCTTGTTTTAATCTATCCTCCCGTTCTTCCTCCGTTAAGAATAAGTCATGGTATGTTTTAAATATATCGTATCTTTGAGTATCCTGTAGTGTTTCACCTCCAAAAAGAACTTTGAGTCTGGATACAAGGTTACTACCTACATTATTCACTAAGGTGTTATCTTCATGTCCCTCAACAGTCAAGTTAAATACTAGATATACACTTCCTGGTACAATAACTAAATTTTCAGAAAGTTTAGGAATATTTATATATAGCGTTTCTCCAGGATTAGCTGATGATGGGTTTAGCGTAATTCTATGCAATGTTGATTCCGATTTCAAACCTAGTGGCTCTCTTGGAATCCTGTTTGGGTTAATTTTTTCAGATACGTTTGTCATATTTATTTTAAGGAAGTGCGGGGTAATCTTTAAATGATTTCTACTTTATCGAAAATATATTATTCAACTGATGGTTATTGGAAAGGATATTCTGCGATTAATAAATTAGCTGAAAAAGCTAATCGGGCAAAGCCCTCCCACGAAGTGAAAGTAATTGAAGATGAGGCTAAAAAATGGCTTGAAAAACAGGCAATATGGCAAATATATCTACCAGCTCCAAAGTATATTCCTAGACCACACTGGACCGTGGATAAACCGAATCAGATTCACCAAGCTGATCTATTATTTTTACCGAATGATAGAGTTGGAAGAAAGAATTATCGATATGCATTGGTTGTGATTGATATTGCCTCGAGATACAAAGATGCTGAACCATTAACCTCAAAAGAAAGTCATGAGATATCCAATTCTTTTGAAAAAATATATTCCAGAAAGTTAAAATATCCCAAAACATTAATGGTTGATCCAGGAAAAGAATTTATGGGTGATGTTACAAAACTTATGAATTACCATAATGTAAAAATCCAAAGAAGTGAAGCTGGAAATCATAGAGCTCAAGCATTTGTAGAAAGAGCAAATAGAATATTGGGCGAACGATTATTCAGCCATCAATACGCGCAAGAAATGATTAGTAATGAAAGATCAAGAGTATGGGTGAAGCGATTACCGGCTATTTTGAAAACTTTGAATAATACACCAACTAGAATAACTGGTAAAGAACCTGATGAGTCTATAAAACAAAAAGAAGTTGATATTGAACCTAAAAAATATAAGAGAATTGTTGGTCTTGATGAAGTTAGGCTACCACTTGAGGCCGGGTTTAGATACTTACTTTCTCCTGGTGAACTTGAGGGTGGAGAACTAAGACGCGCCACGGATCCTATTTGGAGTATACAAGTTTATTATATTAAGCGTAGCGTCGTTTCACCTAATCAACCAGTTTTATATTATTTACAAGATGGGCCAAGACGTGGGTTTGTTAGGGAAGAACTTCAGATTGTGCCTTATGATACTGAATTACCTCCTAATTCTGTTTTGAAAAGATAATGCCCGTGAGCAAAAGTATTTATTCCATCCTCACAAATGATTCTCTTATCATCATCTGCGGATAGTGCAATTTTATTAACAGTTTCTGTGTAAACATCATGCAAATGACTTCTGAATACATTCATCTGCCTCATTTGCGGCTTTTTATTTAATAAACAATTCTTGTAATTATCAAAGCTTATGGTCTTTTTTACTACTGCCTTCTTCATTCCCTTACATTTCTTTTCTTCTTCACCTTCATCCATCCTATATGAATAAAGCTTGGCTCGCAATCCCACAAATTCAGTTATCTGCTTACCTCCGGCCTCATCTTTAAACATATTAATAACTTTTTTATTCACGCCAGTCTCAATTCCAGATGTATGATTTTTAGGAAAATTGCTGGTATCAAACATTTCTCTCACATCTGGACTAATATCCTTGTAGAAATCTTCTGTTTCTATCAAATATGCCAGACTATCCGTATCTGTAAAAAGCAATTTAGCCATTTCGCCGTATTTTGGTTTAATATAATTATAGTGAAATTTAAACATTATTGTTTTACTTAGATCCAGAATGCACATGCCTAAATAAACAGGTTTATTGAATACTAACTTTGTTTTCTTAATATGTATTGCTACAAGATTTTCACAAAAGATAGTACGATGCTGATAGTTAGGTTTTGTTATTAATTTTTTCGCATCTTTTTGATTTGTAACTAATCTAATGTCTACCCTATTTCTAATGTTTTCCATTGTTTTACCAAATACGGAGTTATTCATTAACTTGAAGAAATCTTTTTCAAAGTCGTTATTCGCTTTTGATCTTAGATTAGTATTCAAATCAATGTAAGGTTTTAACCAAGCAGACTCATTAAATGTAATACCTCTATGAATCTTTGTTATTTTTAATCCCAAACTTTCATAAAGTTTTAGTGTTTCATGATGAACAACATATTTTTCCTTATTGTTTAGGTTTGGGATTAATTTCTCCACCTTATTAACTACAATCCTCTCTGGAGCTAGAGGATAATCATTATGTAAATCATGTAGGTGATTTGGGTATTCTAAATCAACCTCTAGTATACATGGTATATTTTTCCATTCTGAAAGATCTTTATCAGGCATCCATCTAAACCCATGAGTAGGTAATGGGTTACTCATTCCTCCACCATATAAATTATTGGCGTCAAGATATTCTATATACTTTGTGGGTAGGTTTTTATCATATTCAACCATATATGGGTTGTTTGCTTTACCATATCTAGTAGAGATCATAGATACGCCCCCTCGAATACCTTTCTCAATCATAAGCAACATATCGATGTCGGTCAGTAACTCTAAATTCACTTTCGTTAACTTTAATGTTGCATCCCACGCTAGTCCCGGCGCTGTATAATACCAAGCAGGATCTAAACCATAATTATTTTGACAAACATCTCTAAAATTCTCGAATACATCCGCTAAAAGTAATACATCAGACTTTAGATATAGATCATGATATTCTCTCATTGTTTTCATATTGAAGGTTTTCCATACATTTTTAGCGTGTTGGTAGTTATCTTCTGTTATTTCTTCATCGTTTAGTTTTGAGTAAAATTCATACTTTGGTGGAAGTTGTGATGCATTGAGTTTATCAAATCCATCAAACCAATCATATGGAAATACCCCCTTTCTCAACAATACCTTTGATTCTTCACCTTTATAGAAAATATTTAAGTTTTTGAAATATTCTTTTGGTAGATTAGTTACTAATTTATCTAGGCTTGTTGACATAAATTTAAATGAATCAATGAATCTAATATCACGCTTAACCTCAACCTGAATATTTTCTTTATTTTTAAATGTATCAACAACAATCTGTTTTGTGAAAGAAATATACTTTTCTTCATTATTTGGTATACAGTTTATTTTACCTTCTGTTACACCAAGATTTTTGATAAAAAGATGAGCGTCATAACCTGATAGGTTGTGAAATATTACTGGGAAAAACTTTGGAATATTGTAATTTAAGTTGCATTTATTATGAGCCGCTCCTCTATACTTTCCTGTAAGGTGACAGTGATCTATTACCTTATCTTCTCCCAATTCATCTTCACAAATATGGCATTGCTTTGCAAGGTTGTGCCTTATTTTATCGTTTTCAGTCATATTAACTTTCTTTTTGTATCTAAAATCATTGTAAATTTTCCTAATATCCGACTCTAAACTATTTACAAATATTTGCGCTACATCCTCGTCTGGTGATTTAGCGGTGTATTGTCTAATAACTATTTCGTAATTTTCATCAAAAAACTTTATTAAATAACAATAACCTGATGGTTTATGCTTTTGATATTGATTAGTATAGCTTTTACTTTTATCTGGATAGCAGGTGTTTATTTTTTCTGTAATACATTCAAAGTCTGCATATACGACAAATGGTACTCGCATTTTTCTATTATAATTCTTGAATTTAATATACAAAGGATTTCCATCGTCATCTTTTAGCATATTAATCTTTACTTCTTCATTTGATACGCAATATTCGAGATGTTTTTCTAATGAAGTTTTTGTAGGAAATGAATTGTAACATCTTCTACAAAATTCACGTTTGTGTTGTTTATTATTTATTTGCGATGAAACAAGTCTACTAAAATTCTTTATCCAACAGTAATGGCTATTTCCTTCTTCATTCATTAATAGAAGTAATTCAATCAAATAGCCGCTTTGTTTCTTACTTATTCTAAGTGGATATATTTCACCTTTATCTTTATTATATCCATGTACATTAATCGAATAGTAGGGATTTTGTTTTTCAAACTTATCAATATCTTTCAATTTGGCGGGAAACTCTATTCCTTTCCAGTTAAGCTTTTCAGAGTTCTCTCTCATTTGCTTATCTATTCTTTGTGGATTTTTCTCTTTTGGAAACGCTGAAGAAGTTATTGCCCACTTTAAACATTCATGATCATTTTCGTTTTTAACGTTTATAATTGCCTTCTTTAATTCCAATATTTTTGGTAATTGAATATATGAACTTCCTGAAATAGGCTCATATGGATCTATGTTAATATCAAAATATTCCACTTGATCGAATATCCAACCAGAACCTTTATTTTGAAACTTTTCAACCTTTTCAAGTTGATAACCAGTCATTACATCGAATAAATCAGAAAAATCTGTAGACTCTGTTATAATTTCCGGTTTTTTAGTATGAAATGGGGGTGATGTTTCATCAAAATTTCCAGTATTAGGATTCTCTTTTTTAAACTTACACGTAAATATAAATTTCACCTTAATCGGTTTCTTTTGCTTATTAATTAGATCTAAAACTTCTGGTTTTATTTTATTTAAAAATGTATTTGGACCATATTTTTTTCTCCCATCTATTCTATAGGCTTTCAGATATCCTCTCAATGCTGTTTCTTTTTCTTTTGGAGTGATAAGTTTTTTAGAAACCAGCCTTTTTAAAGTAAATATTCTATTAACCTTTTTTTTCAAATCATCAACTCGTTTGTTTGCGGTCTTTTTGATAGGTTTTGGAACATAAGATAGAATCCAATCTGTGAATTTTTTAATCTCTTTATTTATCGGTTTTTCAACTTTACTTGCTAAATTTTTAAGTGGGATTGGTTGGTATTCAGGTTTAGAAGGTTTGAGAATGGGAATATTAATCTCTGGTATTGGTTCATCCATAATTAATCCTTGCGTTTCTGAAATATTATCTAGAGCTGTAGAAATTTCCGGAATTTTGCGCAACTCTTCGATAATTTCATTTTTATCCAATTTTTTACCTTTTTCTTTCATAATTTTATTTAGCTCTTTTACTATTAATATTTTTAAACTTTCGCCATTTTCATCTATAGCTTTTTTTAGCTGTTCTACAAGATTTGATTTTTGTTTCTTTTCCATTTTGATAATATAAATATTCTTTTAAACTAATATTATCAATTTTTTTTCTGCAATCCCTTTTAAATTTTTCACACAAAATTTCTGAAAATCAAAATTGCACTAGAATCAACAATTTTTTAAATTTGATTTTTTTAAAATTTTTTTAAATTTTTAAATTTGATTTTTTTTAATTTTTTTTAAATTTTTTAAATTTGATTTTTTTTAATTTTTTTTAAATTTTTTAAATTTGATTTTTTTAAATTTTTTAAATTTGATTTTTTTAAATTTTTTAAATTTGATTTTTTTAAATTTGATTTTTTTAAAATTTATTGTGCCAAAATCGGCCATATATTACTACTTCTTCTGTTTAATCTCTACCCTCTGGTCTACCTGAACTGAACCTGAAATGCCCCTGCGTTCAATTCCCTGCTGTTCCTATGCGATCGACCCATACCTACTCGTCAGAATCACCGTAAATAACCTCAGCTCGTTGTCCTTGTTCGTCATCTTGTCCCCATCATACCAGACTCATACTCTCCTTTTTATTTAGATACCTTTCAAGTTGAGCCTAGATTTTAACTGTCTGACATGTACAGCTATGTATGGCTATGCATAACAATATGTGGCAATGTATAGACATGTACGGCTTTGTATTGCTATGTACGGCTATGTATGGTTATGTATGGCTGTGTATGACTCTAGATAAATGATAAAAATCGTCGGTGATAAAAATATATTCATAATAGTTGCTTCGAGTTTAAATATTATAGAAGTTATATTTGGTGTTGGGACTTATCACAAGTTACATTCTGGTTTGGGAAATATTAAAAGAAAAAAACAGTTGACTGGTGATCAACCTATTCTTTCGCTACGTGACCTTCTCTGGATAACAGTATCTCTTGTTATTAACTTATGATTAACAGATAAATTCTCCTGAATTCGGTGTGAAACAGAGTGTCCGTTACCGCAGATACCTTTCCTGTCGCCAGAAATTTTTATATGTTTTTCTTCAAATAACATTAGCTTCCTTACACAAAAGGAATTTCGTGTTTTGTACATTTTATCCAACTTGATCTTTCATCAACCCTTTCCAAGAAATAACTATTGCCCTTATTTTTAACTATTCTTAAGTGATTTTTCCTCGCGTACCTTCATTAATTTCGAGTTCCTTGACCGAATTCGTGACAGTCGATATTTAGCTTGTGAAAATATGTTAATACCCATAATTGCAAATTTAAGGTGTTTCTAAGAATAAACACTTGTAACTTTTTCAATCAACCACGCACCGAATATATAATTTGGACACTGAATTCTAATAGACACGTACTCAGTTAATTTATGGAGAATTTTAGCCAATCACCTACGATGAGGAAGACTAACACTTTCACTGATCAATTACTTGTACATCTCTTAACAACAACTTTTAATACTTTTGAGATCGTTTTTGTTAAACTTAATTTTATAAGTCCGAACCTTGTAATTTTTATATCGTTCATCCTGTTTTGTATTGGCTGGACAACCCAAGCTTCATGATGAAATTCACATAAAAGCCGTCGCAGACTTGGCCAACTGATCGAAGGTTTTTATGGAAATTGACTCCTTATAGCCAATCACAGAAAGGCTTACGTAAGTTGACATTTGCCTTGAGCAGGTGGTTTTCTGGCCAGTATAAAAATAGAGGTGCAATCTGTATTAGGAGAGAGTTGTTATAGACCTTGTATCAGCCAACTTTGTACAAGTGTTTTGAATATTATTATAGAAGAGTCGCTGGGAAGCAACGGACTTGTTGTGAACCGGCTAATTCCCCTAGGTTCCTTCAACACTATGTATGGCTATGTATGGCTGTGTATGGCTATTTTTGACTATGTATCGCTATGTATGGCAATGTAAGGTTATGTATGGCTACGTATGGATATGTATGGCAATGTGTGGCTATGTATGGTTACATGTATGTATGGCTGTGTATGATTATGTGTGGCAAGTATGGCTAAGTATTGATATGTATGGCTGTGTATGGTTATGTATGGCTACGTATGGCTATGTATGGCTACGTTTGGCTTTATACGGCTGTGTATGGTTATGTGTGGCAAGTATGGCTAAGTATGCTTATGTATAGCTGTGTATGGTTCTGTTGAAATGTATAGCTGAATATGGCTGTGAATGACTATCTATTGCTATGCATGGTTAAGTATGGTTATGTACGGCTATGTATGGCTACGTTTGGCTTTGTATGGCTACGTATGGCTGTGTATGGCTGTATGGTTGTGTTGAAATGCATAGTTGCATATGGCTGTGAATGACTATTTATTGCTATGTATCGCTGGGTATGGCTATGTATGGCTACGTATGATTATGTATGGTTGTGTGGCAATGTATAGCTGCATGTGGCTGTGTATGACTATTCATTGCTATGTATGGCTATGTTTCGCTAGGTATGGCTGTGTATGGCTATGTATGTCTCTGGCCGAGTTTGGTTTGTAAAATTCAGAGGCACAATGTAAGCGAAACTAGTTACACTTTGGAAGCCTAAAAATCATTGTCCACCATTGTTCTTCACAAACTTGTTATGATAATACTGCCACAGCAAACGCAATGGACCGACACCCTAGGATTTGTCTCCGTGTCGCAATAATTTTATTTGTAGTTCCCAGGTTTGTTATTTTTAACATCCAGTTAACACATTTTCGATGTCTTATTAAGAAATCTACTCTTAAGCCAACATCATCTTCGTGAAACTTTGTTCGTTTTTCGTTTGCCTGCAAACAAGTGCTTCGGCATCTTCGTGGTGATCTTTCTGTCCGCTTCACCTGCAAAAATACAAGTTCAGGCGAGATAATAATCAAACTAAGTTTTCAAACAAAGGTTGGGAGCATTGGTTAGAAAGTCACTTTACATAAATGATAATGTTTCCAAAAACAAGAGAAAGTGTTTATTCAGATGCTATTTGGTTAAATCAATACAAAACATTGTCAAACGTGTCTCCGTTAAGAGAGTTAACAAATAGAGGGCCTTCTGCAGCACAAACACTGTTGAATGAATTTAGACTCGAGAGCCAAACACTGACTGACCCAAATAAAATTAGGAAAAGAATTGCCAAATGAACATGCACTGCGATAAACTGAATGCAAAAGAGTCCTTAAGGGGTGTGAGTGTCGCCAAATTCATGGTAGAAGTTCTTCTATCAATGACACCACGAATTATACTATTAGTTCGCTTTTCGGGGCGACATTCACATGCGTGCAACTAGAGAATGTCTTACGGCATGTTTCATAGAAAAATGTTCTTACCCGCTTTGCCCAGACGATTGATTCCTCTCTGAACGACTTTCGACAGCTTCTTGGCTTTCTTCTTCTTCTGCAAGAAACAAAGGAAAAAGGAAATATGGACGGTAACACATACCTTGCTAAATGCATAAGAACAGGTACCACGGTTTGCCACTGTCGCTTATCTTACCTCCGGTGATCCGATTCCTGACTGGTCACGTGGCGGCCTCGACATGCTCCGCCAACCACTGCTGGCTGTTCTCTTCCTCTTGCGGGTTGCTGGGGTCTGGGATCGAGATCTGATACCAACTTCTTCTCCTTCCTGCAACATATAGCTAGCATGAGCATAACGCTACTGCGACTCTCTGTGCCAGCGGTAACAGAGAACTCAAGCACGTAGGTTCTCTGTTTCCCTTATTAAAAGGTATTGGAATATATTATAATGCATTGGAATATCTGTAATATATATTATGACGTATTTAATATAATTGGGAATACATGAAGTGCATGCCCTCAAGCAAACCACGATGTCTTGTACACCACCACAGCACAAATGAACAACAATGAAACTGCTCTTACGAAAATAAAAAAAAAAAACCAATGCAAAACAACAACGTCAAATGACCATTTTCAAAGACTCCTTAAGGACACATCCCTAAAAACCTTCAAATTTACTTGGAAAATGCGGTGCGAAATGCAAAAGGCGAGTACATAGCTATGCCAAAAGTTCTAAAGTGTTATGTAAAGAAAATAAACAATCTAACCCTAAGTAAGGGGCAAGCAGAAAAAAGTATTTTTTTTCCTAGCCGTCTTAGAAGTTGCCGTCGTGTTTGCCTCTGCTCCCTAATGTTTATACAGTAAAAGATTTGTTTTCGTGACTAGTTTTTTTCTACAACTACAAACAACATAAAGCGCAAATTAAACCTCAAGCTACTTCACGACCGACGCACTTAACGTTCGCTGTCCCTCATCCTCTAATCCACCAAGACTAAGAAAGCTTGCTCGCTGGCTACAACAGATTTTGGGGTCAAAGCATGTTTTAAAATTTTGGAATAGCACTTCCCAGACTTTCCCCGACATTTTCTTAATTTTGCACTCTCGTCTGCCCAACAGATAAAACAAACGAGTAACACGGCCACAAGCACAACAAACCTCTTCAATGCCTTCCATCTGTTCACCAAGATCCGTGGCTTCCCTTTTCCTACTCCGCGCTGCTTGGGCCTACGGAAAACAAACGAAAAAAAATTGAAGTTGAAGACTACGTGCTTTGGGGCGAAACGTCGATCGCGGAGAACGTGGAGTTCACTATTTTCTTGGAAGGTGTTGCTAAGTTACCAGTACAGGATTGAGAGCAAATTGTGAGGGTAAATTGTATTTACTAATTTTGTTTTGATACTGAGATTTACAAAAATAGCAGATCGAAACTGGTAATTTCGCAGATTCTTGATTGCGCTGCCACGGATCGTGGAGCGAGGAGGCGACCAGGTAACACAGCGAAGGACTGTTCCTGATCATGTTACCCCAGCGGGGTGTAGGAAATAAGTATGCCAAGTGACGCTGCCCTACAAATCTGTACATAGAGATCAGCTTAGATCGAAAGACAGGAACTGTCGTTCTACTTAATATTCCCTCGGATGCGGGTCTTGAATTTTCGTAGAAACCCACTCGCACATCATCACAAATCCTGCAATCTGATTGGCCGTCGTACTCACCATCCATTCTGTGATAGATATCGAGCAGCGAAAACGCTCGTGCTTGGAAAAAGGCAAAGTACTTTATAAGTGAAAAAAAAACAGTAAATGTAAAACAATTAAGCTACTCGTTCTTGTTTTCTGTGAATTGAATACTCAACTACTACTCTGCGCTTTGCGCCTCGTTTACTTTGGATTCTTGGAAAACGAGTAGTGTTAATGCAAGTAGTGTTATTCAATGTCTTCAATTAATTAGTAACACCAGGAGAAGTTAGACGCTGAACACTATAAGGAATTTAAGAGAAAATGAATAAAACTGATATCAAAGCAAACGAAAAGCAAAATAAGCAAAACAAGGACAAAGAGACTGTTGGTGCAATAAACGATTCTAGCAGTTTAGTAGTTATTGACTTCGGCTTCATAAAAATATCGCGATTTGTCAGTGTCCTTCCTTCGTCATCGGGGAATATTTTTTCAACTCGCCACTGACATATTAAGATCTCTAAATTACGAATTTTGAATGCTCACCTTTAAGAAAGTGGAACGCGGAAGCTTTGCCTTATTGTTCCTTGGCTTCATCTCACGATGGGCCTTTACGACCAGTTTCTTCTTTTCTCGAATTCTATGAAGAAAGAAAGTAAAAAAAAATCGCAGCGATCGGAAACTTCTGACAACTCTTTCAAGTGGATCAAGCACAGTCTTAAAGCGCAATACTTTTGCAGGTCAGTCAGTTGGCTAAAGTATTTTAAGTGTTCGCGTCATTTGGCGCCAAAAAATTCCCGCGCTTTTTACTCGCATACGCAGCCAGTTTGCCGTACATGTAATTGGCTAACTTTGAATTATAACCGACTAAAGCCAAACACTTACGCCAAGTCGAAGATCAGTGTATAAAATAAAGGGAAATTAAGATGATCTCTAGCTTAAAGCTAGGCTCGGTTTACTTCTTTGTTTCTAACTATTGACAGGTCCCATTTCCCTAGGCATGGTAGAGTACGTCCAACTAGATGGTAGTGGCGCAAAATAATAAACTGCTCACTGAGGCTTCAAGGAAAAGTAAACCTTGATGCTACGCTGGTTTGAAACAATGAAAGCAACTTAAAAAGTTACAATTCCTCGACCTGACGTTTCGACACTCCTGTCTAGTGTCTTCTTCTGTTTACACCTTGTAATTAAGCAACACCACTTCATCGCAGGTATAAACTGAAAGGAGCTTCACAGCCTTGCCCAATCACCCCTGAAGAAGACACTAGACAGGAGCATCGAAACTTCAGGTCGGTGAATTGCAACTTTTAAAGATACAATCATTATTTCAATCCAGCATTGCATCAAACTATGTCTGGTCGCCATGAGTTTACGGAAGCCTTCTTGCTCGAAGGTTGTCAGCTACACACGGAAAGCGTCGCATGGATTCCTACTTCACTGAGATTGACTCGGTGGAACTCTAGTTGCCAAATGAACTCTACCAGCAGGGTGTTCATTAGACATCGGAGATCGGAGAATTCTCCGGCAACTGCGAACAATTCTCCGGTCAAATTTAGATGGCCTGAGCTAGTTTTAAATTCAGACATGGAGCGCTTTCAGAATATTCTCCTGTTACTTTACAATATTCTCCTGCTGCTATAATTCTTATTGAAAACGCTGACTAGAAACCGCAAATGCAGCCAATTAATTCATTTATACAAAATGACACTAGATAGCTATTTACTAAATTCACAACAATATTTAACTGGGACTTGGCTGTGTAATTCATCAAGTTCAGCTAGTTCTAGTAACTGGTAGTAACTAATTGATACAGCAGATTGCAACTCACTGTTCGGCTTTATTTCTTATGTCTTCCTCTTCGGAATCCAACTCTTCCTACAAAGAACAAATGACATACACAATAAGTCACGTGTAATAACCAATGGCAATGTTTGCAACTCTGCTAAGCTCTACGTCGAATTTGAACCAGAAGAAATGGTGATCCCTGGCCAACCAACCTAAACAGGATACCACGCAGTAACAGGGAATCCATCAGGAAATTCAGTTTTCAGGGACAAAAACATTGTGCCAGAATAATTTAAACAATCTCGCATTCTTGTTTGCACTTTTCAAGGGCTATAGATATAATTGAATATCTGTAATAACACCAAAGAAAATTTATTATGGGCTGAGCCCGAGAATATACATGTCAAATTTCACAAAATGACATCTTCCACATGAAATTTTCAAAATTTTACCTGTGTTTTCACAGTTCTAGTGACATTCATTTTCGCGGATTTCCATGTGAAATTGTCTTTGGTGTTATCACAGATAGCTCATCATATCTATAACCCTTGAAAAGTCTAAAACAGAAGTCGAAATTGTTTAAATTATTCTGGTACAAAGTTTCTGTCTTTAGAAAATTGAAATTACTTAGTTTCCTGTTGGGTTCCCTCTTAATTTTACTTCACCTCTTCATACTCAAGTTCTTTTGTTTTCAACGCAGAAGACATCGCTTGTATTCTCACGCACACGAGATTTCTCTTTTTTTTTTGACCAATGATAACTCATTTCCAAAACAAAAGTCAGACTTGTCAACAAAGTAACTCAAAGTTCAATAACTGCACTTACTGGCTCCGAGTCATAAAGTCCAGCGGTCTCTCTCAATTCCTCTTCTTTCTCCAGTTCTTCGAGTTTCTGAAAGACAACCACAAGTCAAATGTATTGTGCGATAAGGGACGAGATGACCAAACAAATACACTGCGCAGCCTTGTCAGCTTGCTTCGGCAATTATCAGCATTGCTGTGCAGTATTTGTATTTGTTTACGCCACGATGTTAGTCAGTTGATGGAAATTTTGACTTTGTCTGCAGTCCTCGCTTACACTGTATAGAGAAAATTACATGGCCGCACGGAGATATGAAATTTCTCTTCGAGTAAAATTTTTTTATCGATATGCTACCGTTCGGTAAACCGCTAAATTTTATACAATAAAAACAGAAAGTAAAAGAATGGAGATCGCATGTTTTGCTAAAACACAAAAGGCTTATGTTATACGGCTTCAATGCATTAATGTTCATAGTTACAACACTTCCAAAAAAATTTATTCACAGCATAATCCGCGGATCAACAACCTCTTTTCTCTCTCCCCTCATTTTCTTCCTTCACCTCATCTTTACCTCCTTATTTATTCGGACCGTTTTGCCATACCTATCGCCTTTCCTCGGTTTCATGACTTTTACATACCCACAATTCTTTGCAGTGCGCGAATTGTATTGTGCATTGTGATTGGCTTAATACTAGAGACGCGCTGATTGGCTCTTTCACTCACTAAACCACTCGTGTTTCCTTTGACACATTGGCTCTTGCATTATTTCATCTGCAGTACCCAAAAAAACCAACGCAAACTTCGCACACTGAACTAAATCCCCAGTAGCCTTAGTCACCTTCACTAACCTTCATGATATCAGGATCAATGAAGTCTGCGACATTCTTTCCCAGATAAATCTCGGGTAATACATCATTCTTTTCTTGTTCGTTCTTCAGGTCCCAATGCTGTCGCAGACTCATGTAATATACTTCTCCTAATTCGTTTTCAAGATCTTTAGCCAGTTTTCTCCTGGGTGCAGCTCCTTCTACTGTCATCGCCTGTCTCTTGTCCAACACCGCCTGAAGTAGCGCACAAAACAGAATCAACAGTACATCCGTCAGTTGTGAGTTACTCCCAAGTTCGTACACAAAGCTTTATAGCGGACTGTGTCACTTGAATTGGTGTCAGTTGTTGATATACAACAGGCAGCTTAAGCGAGGGTCTCCCAGGGGTTTTGGGGAACAAGGGAACATTGGCAAAATATCGAGGGGAACAAGGGAACATTAGCCAATTTTTGGGAACAGGGGAACAAAATTCGAAAAATTACAAAGGGGAACAATTTACGAAAATGTGTGGGAACATGGGAACATAGGGCAATTTTGGAAGGGAACAAGGGAACAAGGACCCCCCCTGGGAGACCCCTTAAGCACACAGGACGACGACGTCAAGAACGACAACGGAAAAAAGAAACAGTGAATTTGCCTTATTACTGTAGCTTAGGCGGCTGGCTCGTTTCATTTTGCTTCTAATAATAATAATAATAATGACCTTTATTTCAGTGTCAACTGTATTTAACACTGGCGTACTAATTGGGGACACTGTAAAGCACAAATGAAATAAAACGATATTAAATTAAATCAAATTAAGTGTTGGTTTTTGTGGAGAGGGGAAAACCGGAGTACTCGAAGAAAAGTCTCGCGGAGCAGAGTAGAGAACCAACAAACTCAGCCCACATATGACACCGGGGCCGGGAATCGAACACGGGACACATTGGTGGAAGGCGAGCGCTCTCACCACTGCACCAACCCTGCTCCCTGATATTCCATTTTTCTTTTACACTGTATAATTTGTCAGTCGTTATTGTTCTCTACTGATTTTTTTCCGATTTCCAAGGCAATTTTGACGCTGTTCACTCGACCATTTTGAGTTGTTGTCTTGCAGAGGACAGCAAAGAAATTTACCGCACTGTATTTCATTCATGCAGTTCCACTGTGTCGTTTATAAAAGCTATTAGGGAGCTTAAGCAAGAACGACGACGCCGAGAGCGTCACGTTAGAAAAAATAGAGTTGTTTTTCTCCTGTACCAATAACGACAGGCTAGTTTCATCTTCTTTCCATAACTTTTCAAACCGCTGATTTTTCCAACTTAACCCGTTCACAGTTCATTACAAATTTTTCTTGGCAATTTTGTCGTTGGGCACTCACGTCTTCCAGAAAAGCTGAAAAATGGTCATTTTACGTTGTTGTTTAGCAGAGAACGGCAAAGAAATCTACCAGACTGTATTTTGCACGTGCAGTTTCATTGTTTCGTTCATCGACGCTGTTGTTTGGTGCCGTTGTAGTCGACGCCGTCGTCGTGTTTTGCTTTTGGGTCCCTATTGTTTGATGCTGTACCAGTCTAAGTCATCGCCGTGCTATGATTAAGCTCCTTAATACGACATTTTGCTTAAGTTCCCTGATATGACACCAAGCAGGTTGACCATTAATGAACGATACTGTTCTGTGTTATTGTTTGCTTTACTATGCAGTGTGGTTTTCACGTTTTCATCTGTAAATCAAACCATACAGTATTACCAATATATAAGAAGCTACAGAGCATGAATATACTGTGGCCTTGTTTGTTTTACTATACAGCGTGGTTCTAACTTTCATTCTGTGGATAAAGCCATGGAGTTTGACCATTCCTTTTAAAGCTACAGAACAGTACTGTACTGTGTTTGATACACATTGAAGTTCTAACTTTTTAATCCTCCAGGTTATGCATCAAGCCATGCGGTATGATCATTCCTTAGAAAGCTATTGAACAGTACTGTACAAGTGCTGTCTGTTTTACCGTTGTTCAAGCTTTCTCATCTGTGTACGAAACCATGAAGTGTGACTATTTTCGGAAAGATACTACATGTATGCAGTGTGGTTCTAACATTCTCATGCATCTGGGGATGAAACCATAAGATAAGGCTCTACCTTTCTCATTCGTGGATGCAATGTAATGTAGTCGATTCCTACAGGGTACCCTCGCTTTTGGTTTGGTTGGGATGAGGAGGGTGATTTACAGGGTTGTGGGATGAGGGTTGCAAGTGACAAACTGCATGAATGGAAACCATCACCAGTTGCAGTCAACAACAGTTCTGTTCAATCGGACAATCAAATTCGACAAAAGCACTTTTACCTGTGGTATACAAGGGGGCCTCTCTTTCTCGTCCCTCTGGGTTGGCATAGCAACATGAAGTCTGTTCATCACGGCTTTAGCCTTCTTGCTGTTCATTTTAACTTCCACTCGCTGTGCGAGCAGTTGATCACAAGCTTCGGTTTTTACAGCCATCACGCCTTCTTCACTGACAGTACTCATGGGTATCACGGTCACGTCTTAAAAAGTAAAACATGCCCGAATCAGTTCACATAGCTAATAATAAACATGAAAAAATTACTCGATTCTGATTGGCTAAGAGCAGTGCAGTTCAAGGCTAACACCAGTGCAAAAAGTGTAACCCCGGTGCAAATTACACATCGATATTATATTATATTCTGGATTATGATATTCTTTACTTCTAAACGAACCGCTTTGAGTTCGTAGCGGCTCGTGCAATTTCAGCTTTTTGAAAAATTCACTAGTGCAAATTAATTCCAAATTGAACTCGAAACCGTATGATGACTTTACTAATAAAACGGTTTCGAGTGCAATTTAGTTGAAATAAATACACACAAGTAAATCTATCAAAGACTGGGAAAATTGAATGAGCTAGCAGGGCGGGTGCAATTTGTTGTCTTTGCAAAATTTATGAGTGCTTATTTATTCTGAATTGCACTCGCAACCATTCGATTACTTGTTAACCCTTTAAGCCCCGAGGGGTCTCCCTGTGACGAGTAAAATCGTCTGGTCTCAGCGAGAGTAAAATCTATAAAGACACTATTGGGGCTTAAAGGGTTAATAACATACATGCACATTTATTTTCAAATTATTGCACTCAATTTCAACTTTCTGCCCTCTGTTCAGTTTTAACTTGGGATTAATTGACGTTCTCTCAGCCAATCAGCGCGTTGAAAATTGCATGCATATTACTACTGTGATGAAAAATGTTGTCACGTGCAGGCTTTTCAATAAGAATTGTAGTAGCAGGAGAATTGTGTAAAGTAACAGGAGAATATTCTGACAGCGCTCCATGTCTGAATTTGAAACTAGCCCACGCCATCTAAATTTGACCGGAGAATTCTTCGTAGTAGCTGAAGAATTCTTCGTAATAGCCGGATAATTCTTCGTAGTAGCTGGAGAATTCTTCGTAATAGCCGGAGAATTCTTCGCAGTAGCCGGAGAATTCTTCGCAGTAGCTGGAGAATTCTTCGTAATAGCCGGAGAATTCTTCGTAGTAGCTGGAGAATTCTTCGTAGTAGCCGGAGAATTCTTCGTAATAGCCGGAGAGTTCTTCGTAGTAGCCGGAGAATTCTCTGATTTCCGATGCCTAATGAACACCCTGAACGTGTCACAAAAAGTGCACGCAATCTTACACTTCAAATATCTAAGCAGGAAACCATCATACCTTGAAATCAATAAGAGCCGGTTAACGTAGGTCTACCGCCGCCTATAAAACCACTCATCGCCCTCTGATGATGGTCAGAATGCTGGAAATTTCATTTCCGAGCTTCTAAGAAATTTCCTGGAGGAGCACACCCCAAACAGCTGCTTTCATGGTCTCAGCCCCCTTTCCAAGTTCGGCAGCCGCTTATGAAAATAC
>OX453279.1:20484192-20661692 GCA_949710005.1 Ricordea florida
TTTCAAAAATAAAGTACAAACCACAAGTCTTTCACCTTATTCATAAAACTTGATTTTCCAACATTTGGAAAGCTGCAGAGAGGAGAAATGGATGTAATTAAACGAAAATCAAATGTGTATGAAAGATTTTTTTATCTTTTTGAGAAGGAAGCTGGCAGTATTGTTGAGTCATAGTGCTAAATGGACTAAGTTTGACATTTATACCAACAATTAATTATTAGTCGGGCAACCGACTATAGGTTTACCCTCGAGTTTCATCGCAAATCGCAGTCACGTGCAATGGCGAATACCGCAGACACGTAATACGGGCGCAACCTTTCCACGAAGTCGATGGCGAATATGTCGAAAACAAATGGTGTCACCTTTTCTACGCTCAAACATATATACAGACCCACACACCGTTCGCGGTAGATCCACTCTAAAACATGGCGTGTGTAATGAGCGTATATTTCGAAACGGGTCGTTCTGCGAACTGAAAATAGCGAATGTCTCCCTGTTGCCCGACTTACGATCTTAGATCGTCTTGTTTTGTTTAGACCTGGCATTACTATTCATCCGTTCCTTTCCAAATCACCAAGAACTATCTTTATTTTCTGCTAAGTTCTTCAAACCCTGCATGCTCAGTACTTATTTTATTTATTTTTTATTTTGCCACACACAATGAATTACAAGCAGAATAAAAACGATAATAAATAGGTTAATTAACATTAAATTTAAAATTTGTACATTACTTGGGAGGAGTGACTGTGGCGGGGAAATCTCTGAGAAGCCGAGCTTATGAGGAATAGAGATTTCCCCCCACGGGCAATTTAAATACTAGGCAGCATTTTAAGAAATGTGTGGTTCCAGAAAATATCCATACCCCCCCCCCCCCCACGGAAGGTCGCTGGAATTTCCGAGGGGGAGGGGGGGGGGGTCAAAGAGGGAAATTTCCGAGAAAAGGAAGGGGGGGGTTCAAGTTAAGCTTTTTTTTTCCAGAGGGTGTAAACACGTAACAGATTGTTCGTAACGAACGAAATACTAACGTAAATTGCTTTAGCAGTCAAGAAAGGAAAAGAAATAAATAAACCTCTTCTCCATTTGGTTAAGCTTAACCATGTCGTCATTGAAGTTTTTTTTTTCCTCGAGTTTCCCGCAAAACCCAAGAGAACGATGGTTTTATGCAAACGAAACCCAAACCGGTTCAAAATGGCCGACTACAAATTGATCTCCAGATCCCTGGCCGAGAGCCTCGTTTTCATACCAAATGCTGCCGCGTGTTTGCGGAAGAGATAACTGGAAAAATCATGCGTGGATTTCCTGAAGCAACACAACTTTTATTCCATGTACACTTCAACCAACAAAGCCTGTACAAGGTTCAATGAAAAGCCGAGAGGAAAAACGATATTTATGCCAGCGGCGAGCCTTTCTTTCCTTACACACAAGAGAACTCAAAAGCTCTAAATTTGCTGCTAAAAATTGTCTCTAATCAAACCTTACAAGACAGAATGTCGAAACGTCATTCAAAAAGTGTGAAACTGAGAACTGAATTCATTAATTGTTCGCTGTATCATCGCTTACTTCATCGCTTACTTTTATTTGCTATCGTTTGCAAAGTTTTTTAAGCGAGCAAGACTTGAAAGTAAAACTCTTCGTAACGTTCGCATTCGTCACGGTATTAAACGTTAAACTTTCAACGTTTACAACCCAAATGATTAAGCTTATAAGCTTACATAAAAACAGCACGGACATAATTTGCAAAGTTTAGCTGAATAATAATAATGGTTTGATAACAAAACGTTATATTTTTAATGCAGATAGTCAGTTTACACTATTGTCAAGTATTGTAAATAAAGTTCTAGCTTATTCGCGTAACTAAGTCTTCACTTTCTTTTTGTAAAGTAAAAAACTGCTTTGAAGTCCCAAGGGTGGTAAGAAGTTCCTGTTTCAAAATTCTGGAAATTCCTGGGGGGAGGGGGGGTCACCAGATACCCTCTGGAACAGAAATTCCCCGGGGGTTGGGGGTGAAAATCAAAGAGCCTTCCGTGGGGGGGGTATGGATATATTCTGGAACCACACAATAAAGAAAAAAGTTGTTTATTTAAGTATATAAGCGTGTTTAAAGGAAAATAAAGATATAGGGTGTTAAGGTATTTAGGTTGCATTCTGTCTGACCCTTAAAAATGGTTTGATCACAAGCTTATTTCAACTTATATGACAGAACGTTCAGGAAAATAGTTTTGCATTCCAAATCTCTGAATAACCTTTCTCTGCTCAGAGAATATTATAATACATGTATGTAATAAAATTGTAATATTATTGTTATTATTACTGTTATTATCATTATCCTTTTTCTTATTATCATTATCACTACTATTGGAAATTGGGTCCAGCATGCTGCCAAGCACCCACACTCTTCATGGTATTGACTTAATCAGGAATGAGAATGGCATCTTGCTTCAAAAGTACAATATACATGTACTTCTAAGATAGAACAGACAGCACTCTGTAATTAAAGCAAACTAAACAACATATCATTTTGCGTTTGGTCACATCCATCCAAGACAAGGTTGAGGAATTCGTCTCATCGTCGTGAACTCTCAGCAGAACACATCGGGAAAGACGAGGTTTGACCGCGTCCTAACGGGTAAATACTTTCAGGCAGTACTGTATATTGAATTTGAAGGTCTATGAGGACTGACGCATTGAAATAAACGTTGTCTTACCCACAAACCAAGAGGGTCCTTGTGTTTGGGTCAATTGATGGAAGCCTGGCCATATGCTGTCGGACTAAAAAAAATATTTTAGGTAACAAATACCATTCCTGATAAGTAATACTGTAACCTTACAATTAATTGCTTTTATTAGCACATTCCAACTATAAAATATTCAACAGTCACAATAAATTAATTCACTCCATTTTTTTATAGTTCAACACTTTTCTAATTATATCTAATTCTAATTAAACATGTATTTAGCAAAGACATACTTGTTACAATAATTAATTCTCTACTGTTTAGTAAGCTGTATTATTGCTCATCTGTTTGGTCGCATACTTCTGCTAGCAATATACGCAAACTATAAGGAGTACAGAATTTTGCTGCTCACATAGTTTCTGGGACAAGGAAGTTTGATCATGTAAATCCAGCCTTGAAAAACCTGAGATGGATACCAGTTAAGTCCCACCTGTTTCTAAGAGAAGCCATCTACTGTAGGCCTTTAAATCTATGACAGATCAAGCACCAAACTATCCCAGATGAAATTTTATCTCCAGAGGGAACATCAGTGGTCAGGCGATCAGATAATATACCCAGCTTAATATACCGTTTTTTTTTTAAACCAAGTTGGGACATGCCTTAAAACCCCATTTTCAATTAAGTGAATCTCATATCATTTTTAAGCGTAAAATGAAAGCGTTACTTTTAAATCCATTTTTAATGTCATAAATTTTACATGTAAATACACAATTTTTGAGTTCTTTGTATTTGTGTTGTATTGCATTATCTCCAACAAAATCTCCAAACTTACTTAAAAGCAAATGATTGCTGTGACAGACATCTGTTGATGTCAAAAACACTTCTTAGCAGAAATTCTGATTTTTAAAACTCGTATTTTGGAATTATATAGATCAAAAGTTTTTTTAGTTACTTGTAATTTAGGCTAGTTTTAGATATATATATATATATTTTTATTTTATTATTATTATTATTATTATTATTATTATTTTCTTTTTTTCCAGGGCCCTCATTGATAGCAGCATTTTATGCTGAAGAGATAACCCTGGCTAAATAACATTTATTATTATTATTAACACATGTACATTTATTCCATCCAATTGATCAAACTCAAGAAACAAACCACTCTGCACAGACAATGTATGACTTAAAGCTGGTACTCCAAGGGATCAACACATTTAAACAGTCAGGTTTTACTACTATTACTGAACTACAGTACCGCTCAAAGGTAAGTTGACAGTCTCGACTCGATCCTCAAAACTCGATTCTCGCGTCGCAAATGTCGAGACGTTTGAGTTTCGAGACGCGAGAATCGAGAACCACGAGTGACTGTCAACTTACCTTTGAGCGGTACTGTAAGCATTAAACATGCATGTAGTGTGAAGGCGGAAAAGCGTGCATCCCACAAATCCTTGCCCATTTATACTGTACACACCTTGCTCTAAATATTGCAAACTTTGATTCTGTCTTTTCATTATTGTACACATCCTGAAACAGGAATAAACAAAACAAACACCAATACGAAAATGATGGCAAATATTATATAAACAACAAAACTTGGTAATGATCTTTATTAAGGGAAAAACTGTACTAAACTTTTGTTGAGCTTGACAACAGAAGGCACGGCTATAACTGTGGATACTGCTTCGCCTGCCATTTCCTCTTCTTTTATTATGCCACTTTTTTGTTCCACCAAAAGTTGCTTACACAAGGATTTCCCAGAAGTCCCAGCACAATAATTATTCATCTCATAAGAGGTGAATAGTGTTGAATATCACAAGATGGTGGGCCAATCAGTACTCAAAATGCCACGGTTGCTGGGTTGGTAAACATCTACAAGTATTATACTAAAATGTGACATTCACCATCTGTGCAGGCCTAGAAGATTCAAGTGGTTTCCAACTGATTGGCCAAAGGAATATCCCAATTCCTTTAACTTTGCTTAATTGTTATCAGTCATCAATATCGATCAATTCTTGAATGGCTAAGGATTCTTTACTAATTTTGAGTAAACTACATGTAGCTTGTATGTGTTTCCAGCATTCCTGTGTACATACATAACATACATTTTCCTTTAGTTCATCTTTGTGTTACTGGACTATGGGTAAACTCTGTAACTTTTGCCTGGAGAAACTGCATTTGTTTTGGTTTGATCATCATAAAATAAAACCACTCTAATGTTCAATACAGTAAGCATTATTACATACCTTCCCAGAGCTGCCCTTTTCAACTGTTTACATCTGTACAATGAATCTCCATATTTCATTAGTCTTACATAATCTTTCGCAACACTGTTGAAAAATTCAAGGTAACGGACATTGTTTTTTTGTTTAGCGACTTACATAAGAGACCACATTTAACTAGGATCTACAATAAGGTATTCTTCCTACAGTTCTGTAACAAAACAGCTGGGAGAAGACTTCATTGTTAACACTGTTTCATGGGATTTCGTGGATATTAAGTTGAACAACCTAAGTTAGCAAAAAGAGAATTGAAACAGGACAAAAGATGAAGTTACTTTTAGGAGTGTAAAGCAAATATACTGTAAAACCATTTACAAACACAGCAGAATGTTGGTGCAAACAAGATAGAGAACAATAATTATATTGGCATGTTGTGAAATCCAGTTATAATTATATGGGTTGTTCTGTTGCATTAATGGGTATTCAATCCTACATCTACAATCTCAACCCTTTTCCAAGCTCCCCTGTGCAATGATGAAAAATAATGAGCTTATGAATGTGTTAATGATTTAATGTTCTTACTTGTCTATTAAATGCCTTGCAGTGTTGATTTGACCCAAGGCTAGCTTGTAATGATCTTTGTCATACAAAACATTCATCAGATCTGCATAAAATGGATGTACATCCTGAAAATTGCAAACAAAAGTAATCATTGCAAACCATTAGTTAACATGTATGAAAAAAAAAACAGAAGAAAAATTACAGACTTGAGTCATCAGATTTCTTATATCATGGCAACAGAACAGAGCTGCAGCCAACTACATGTATGGCAAATCAAAAACCAGAAACGGCAGCAAAGAAGGAAAAATTGAAGGCTAACAAAAAGGATGGGTCATGTTAGGGTCTCATCTAACCTCTAATCTTGGAAAATCAGTGATGATCTGCGACAGTTTGTCATGATAGTTCTGTTGAGTGAACTTGATCTTTCTCATGTAAAACCCACGAATCCTGCTGATCTTGTAATGTCTATAAACAAGGAATGAAAATTACAGTGAAAAGTTAGGCAAGATTTCTGCACAGGTTCCTACTTCATTATGCATGCAAGCAGCTGAATTGTTTAGGGTAATGCACATGTAAACATTTCTTGTTATTGCAGAATGAAACAATATGGCTACAGCATGCATGATGAAGTAGGCAGCTGTGCAGAAATCATTCCAAAAGTTACAGTAGGGTCAGCGTTTGTATGCACTGAGGTAGCCAGGTGCATCAATTATTGGTATTTGCATGTACCTGGCAAGGCAGCATGGATTGCACCTCCCAAGGGATAACATAAGTCCCATCCAGAGAAAGTTCTGACATGCACAGTATTTATACTTACAGCATGCTATAACTACAGTATTAACAAATATGCAATAAGGCTTGAAAAAGATATCAAAAATGCCCAGTACTTTTTGTTGAACAAATTTTTAAGTTCAATTTCCTTTATTTTTCTTTAATGCCAAGATCAAGCTATGGCCACAGCTGAAGAAGCAACGGTAAGATTTCCGCACAGGTCCCTACTTCATTATGCAGTGTTGCATCCAGAGCGCGTCATTGCGTCGTGGGACGCAATATTTTGCTTTTCGACCCCCTAAAATACTAAGAAGGGGTCCCTGTGGACGCACAAATATCATGTTCGAAATATATGCACATTTCTTCCACTTGAAGAAAAACAATCCGCTTGCCACGTGCGGAACAACAAACTTCCGAAGATGAACACTGGAGCGTCATGCCTTCTGATGCACAATTGCTACCGATGACAGATTTTCGCGTTCATTTGCTCCGCGTTTTTTGAGTTCTGACTTCTCATAACAAAAGCTTTTTAGTTTGAGAGAGCCGTAGTGTTACGCAGAGGTGAACGAAGAAACATTTACTCAGCCCAGTAATCGCAGTTTTCAAAATGGCGGACACCGACAATACGATTCTTCACTCGTCTTCATCATCAAATTAAGAGGTGATTGAAATCAATATTTATGATAGGACCCCCAAAGTTCTGGTCTGGACCCCCAAATATTTTTTCAAGGGCTCCAGAGGACCCCTACCCAATAAAACTTGGATGCAACACTGATTATGCATTCTGTAATTATACTATTTCGTTCTACGAACACAAGAAATATTTGCTCGTGCATTACATCAGACAAGACAGCTTCAGCATGCATCATGGATATAGGGACCTGTGCGGAAATCATTCCAAAATTTATCCTAAATAATTCTGGGTTATGTAAGGACGCATAACGTGTAACTGCGATGTATTTTACCGTATATTAATAGATCAATATACAAGTTTAGGTAACAATGAATTGAAAGAAGACGATCTTATGGTCAGCTGACATTTCCACTGTCGAGAAAAAAACCTTTGAACATCTGATCTCATCAGCAGGCGGTTTTTATTGCTAAGATATGAAAAGAATTTTCTGCACTATAGTTGCCTTTTTACTCAAATATCAGAGTAGGGTTGCTAAACTGTTCTTTCTCAAATGTGGGCATTTTCCCCATAACCACTCACCGGTGAATTACAGTCGGCGTCTTACGTTGGGTCCTCGAAAGAACGATGTCGACAAAGTCCTGAATGTGACAAAAAGTATCTTAGAAAATTCAACATCGTAAAACGGTAAGATCTTTTCCATTCACAATTTACCTTCGACGAGGGCACGACTGTAATCTTTTTAAAGTTGTAGTGCGCCATGTTGGAAAACAACGCACGTGAAAAGGACGAGTTTTCGTCACATTGCGTAATACAACCGCTGACCGAAAATGGATTCCTTTGGAGAAAAGACACAGGCACGCAATGTGGGCATTTATACGCAACTGGACCAACCAGCAAGAAAATGGCCATTAGGTACTTGTGTATATACACCGTGTTTACACACTTTGCAGTGTAAACATTATGTCTCCTGAAATACTGCGATTCCAGGATCGGGAATCAGGGATCGGCATATACATAACGAGGAACTGTGCGTAAAGGCGGGTAATGGCGCCCAGGCACTAGATAATGTTCCAAGCTCAACATTACTGGGACTCGATATAAACAGTTAACTCCCGTTTCATGAACAAGTAGAAAAAACATGTGAAAAGATGGCCTCCCGTATCGCGATCGATTTTAAGAATAATAAGATCGTTCTTGACGTTAGCCCAACGTAAACAATACTATAACGCCTTAACAATACTATAACGCATAAACTATGGTAGTGCACTATGGCAAGGAAAATGAGGTAAGAGAACTTATCTTCCATACTGGGTTCTCTTACTATGATAAGGGGACAGAATCTATTTTTATATCCGGAAACTATTTTAACTGACCAATGGCTGATGTCCCTCTCATTAGGCCTTTCCAGATTGTGCTCGGCACTTTTTTAGCGCAATTTGGCTTTGGGTGCACTATTTTGATCAGAGAGCACTTTTTTGACCAAAGAGCATCTTCTGACAACTTTTTTGGTAAACAAGCCAATTTCTAGCTTATTTGAAGCAAACTACTGGATTTTTTGTTTTATATAGCAATTTCAAGTTCCCTTGACTACAAATAATATCTCAACTAGGCTAAAACTGGTGATTTCGACATTTGATTGGGTATCCATTCCTGTGGTACGTCGGTAACTACAAATATTGGGTAGCCTGTGGGCTGTTGAACTAGTTAATAACTAATCTAACGCCTTATATGGAATATCTGTCTGCCCAGATCAAAATAGCGGACGCTTCGTCGAGTGGCGAAGAAATCGAAGAAAATCCCATAGAAACTGCCATAAGTAGAGGCGCTTCATTGATGGATTAGTTGATTCTTTATATAATCTGTCTTATGCTTTAGTCATTTTCTAGAATGAATTCTAGTAATGTTAGCCAGAAAAGCAGATATGGTATTGTATAAATGAACATTGTTTTAGAGTGGTTTCCATAAACCCGTGAAATATTCACAGGAAAAAATTGTGAGATTCCAAGTTGGATTATTATTGGAAGACCTTGAAAATAGACTATCCAATATTGGAATAATATTGGAATCTTTTATATTTTCTCTAGAAGGAAAAAGTTCTTTGGAAGTTTATTGGTATATCAGTCATTTAACAATCCAAGTTTGTATTTTGATGGTATTTTATTGGAATATTATGTTTTAAAGGTAATAGTCCTATGAAAAACCATGAAACCAGTCTGGATTTTTTACTGATCGATAAACCAGTCATTTACCAAAACAACTCCAAGTTGGTTTTGATGGTAATTTATTGGAATATCACTTCTAGCAGGTGATAAATATTGCTTCTGGAGTTTTTGTACAATAGCAACAAGTAAGAGAAATGTCTTCCCCTACATGTCGACTCTCCGTCATGATGGTAACGATAAGAGAATCCGCTGGAACCTTGCTGGAGCACTCAGACTTTTACTGCGCATGACCACACTACGCGCGCCAAAAGTCGCGGCAAAAGACATGGAGCTGCGTTTCTTGCTGCTCACAAGTGTTGAAGAACCAGAGTTATAGTTGACGCGTTGGTGTTTATTGAAGAGACTGCAAAATGGCAACGGTTTCTTCTTGTGAAGAGGAATTACCCCTTTCTCACTCAGGTAAAACCTATTTTTGAATCTTTTTAAATGCATCAGTAACAAGTTTCATCTCTAGGAGCATGTACTGTCGAATGTTTTGGCGCTATTTTTGTCCAGTTCCATTTCTAGTTTTTAAAATAGGAAATTCTGTTGTACTTTGCCTGCATTATATCGTAAACAGTTCATAAATTATAAACGTATTCTTCTGTCATTTCAGAATTAGAGTGGAGTCCCAGTGAAGTAGCCTCGTGGCTACGTAGGGTTGTACCCCAATATGAGGATGAAGCAAGACTATTTGAGAGTTTGCGGATACGGGTGATTTTGCTTTGTTACGTAGATTTTATGATCTTGAGTAATTATAAGTCCTAAGTTATTCTTTGGTGACTTAATTTTTTCGTAGTTATACGACAAGGAGAGGTTCAATGTTCCTTTAAAATATAACTCCTTAATATGACTATTTTAATTGGTGGTTTCTTAGAAGCTGAGATATCGGGGAGAGCTCTGGCAATGGTTGATCGACAGTGTCTTAACGACATCGGAATAGCGGCTATTGGTAAACAGCTGACCATTTTGGGCTGTATAAAGGAACTGTTGGGTTAGTAAATTTTGTTGGATTATCCTTCCTTATTTACTTGTAGCAAATTCACTGCAAGAGATGGCTCGTGCATTCCAACAGTCTTTTCAACATGCACTTAAATTTTTTTTTTCATCTGTTTGGATTATAAAGATCAACAAATATCCCAAACACAGGGTCTATGCTATCTTGTTCCATTAGAAGGATTAATGGGAACTGTGACTGAAATATCTCAGGGGTCTGTTGATTTTCTTTACAAAATAATTATTGACAGCAGTTTACAACGGTGGTTGAGTTTTGAACTAGACAGTTTGCATGTTATCAAAAATAGTTAAAAACGTTATTTGTAATTTATTGTTGCTTTCAAATGTTTCAAAGCAGTTTGATTTTTTCCAGATAATTTATGATTACATGTACATGTATTTATGATAATAAATATGAGGCAGAGGAAAATAGTAATAAAACTAGTTTTTGAAATTTTCAGCAAAAGATGAGAGCCAACCCAAAGCAAGTTTGCCTGGTGTCTCTCAATCTGAAAAGGTTATGAAGGTGAAAATAACCAAGAATGATAAAAATGCCATGACCAGTGAAGAAAAGCATCTCTACCACAGCAAGGAAGTAACAGTTTCTTTCTTGCACAGGAAAGACTTCTGACCAGTACGCACTCTCAGCATTTGTTTATCTTAAATTACATTTTCAGGATAAAGATCATCAAGAAGGAGTGTGAAAAACACTGGCCGGGAAATAACAAGATCTATTTCAGATCTTGTAATTCGAACAGTTTGATTTTGGCAGAAATGGTGTCATCCTTGGAGGCAGTCTCAAAACAATAGGATTTGGCCAAAGTAAGGATAAGTAAATAGTTCTCATGACAGTTCAACCTACAGTCTACTTTGAGACTAATATAACTGGATTACCAAAATGTTACATTAATACCCCCAAAATCCCACAGCTTATTGCCATGGGAAACCCTTTTTACTAGATACATGTACATGTAGTACGTAAAAGTACTCATCAAATGCACGTCTTAAATTTTTAATTTTGGTTGTTTCAGATGCCATACGACACCACATTCTACAGTGGGCTGCAGAAAAAAAAAAAACAGAAAAATCAGCGATGAATATTATTTTGAGGTATTTTTATTTGTTTTTTTTTTAATATAACTGAAACATAGGTTAATTACATGTATCTGCATGGCGTCGGAGATTGATGGCAGAGCTTATGTCAATTAATATACTGCAGGTTTCCAGCCAGGCAAATGTTGGTATAGGGTTTTAAGTTTTACCATGATGATGGATGCATGTACATGTAATTACTTCTGACATATATATACAGCCACCACATTGCAGCTTTTTTTCTTTGTTCTGATAGAAAACTAGAACCCCAGCCAAGAGAGCAAAAGCATCATGCTCTGACCTTGAAGACATGAACCAAAGCATTATTGATAAGTAGCCAAGCAGGACGGTGCTCAAATGTATCAATGTTTGATTTAACTGCACAATAATTATTATTAAAATTTACCAATTTAGAATCATCCATTGAGGGATATTCCAGATATAAAAACAACAAGTGGATTAGTATTATTCTGATTTCTTTGATCTGAAACTTAATAATTCCCTGAAATAATTATAAAACAGCTGTTAGAAACTCAAATCATCCACCTTCTAGTGTTGTATTCTACATGCAGTTGTGCTTGGAATATTTTACATGACAGTAAATGCACACACCTTATTCAATGGTTTATTAACATAAATTATAATATGCACAGATATTCTGCAAGTTCTGTAATATTTCTCAGAGCCCTGTAGAGGCAAGCAAATGAAAGAAATGAGCAACATGTCTGTGCATATCATACCATCAAATAAAGGACATTTTATTCCACTGCAAAATTTCCCTGCTACTGTAAATCCTCCAATAAGAGCCCTGGACGCTTATTTCAAATTTAGAATAAGGCAGGGGGTGCTTATTTTCGGTATTCGATCTACTACAGTGTAATATGCACTCATATTTTGCACATTATGGTGAAATGAGGTAATATTTTTTTATTATTTCAGCTGTGAACAGATGCAAGCAAGCCAGAATCAACTGACAAAACTGAGACTGTGGAAGAGATTTCAGAGTACAGTGCACAATTAATGTGTGCTGTGATTTTTGGGGTAGCAGCAGCTTTCAGAAATTTAAGTTCAAAGAGGCATTTAACTCCTGCAGCCAAAATTCTGCAGGAGAAGTCCGGAGGACTTGGAAAATATCAACTAGCAAAGAAATTGGCTATTGCTCTGGTGCAAAAGGGCTATGTGAAAATTCAGCCTCCAGTTAACTACAAAGATATACAAAGAGAAAAAATTGTAGTTTTAAAAGATTTTAAAAAAGAGTTGACTGCTGCAAAACTTGAGAAAAATGAGGTTCTCAGTTCATCCTCATCTAGCTCTACTGAATCAGTTGATGGCACAGATTCAGCACCTCTGTCAAGTCTGTCAGGTTCAGATGATGAATAGATTGGGACAGTAAAAGTATCACAAAGTTTACATTTAAATAATGTGTTTGCTCTGTGCCTTGTAAAATAAACCTGTACATTTAGAGTAAAATATATCAAAGGATTTGGTGTTAATGATGATTAAAGCAAGTGACTGTTGTTTAGGACTAGATGGTGACATACCTTATTGTATGTGTCAGATCAACATATTTTGAACAATGATATACAGCGTATCAGTGTTTGACAATAAATATTTGCCTTTCAATGTAGGTTTTCTTGTTTCCCAGGTTGGACTATTACATAATCAACCAAACTTGGTTATAGAAAAGCTTGGATTTTGTCTTTCCCAGGGTGGACTATTACACAAGTTACCAAACTTGGTAATGTAAAATAAAACTTTCCAACTTTGGATTTTATGTTTCCCATGTTGGAGTATTACATAAATTACCAAGGTTGGAAATGTCAAGTAATATCTTCCAACCTTGGATAATTTAGTTTCCCAGGTTGGACTATTACCTGGATTACCAACCTTGGTAATGCAAATATGACCTTCCAACCTTGGATTCTTATTTTGTGGCTTACCAAGGTTGGTAAGTGTATCTCTTTGTCCAATGTTGGAGTTTTTATTAATTTCCCAAAGACTTCCCAATAATATACCAATGAATAACCAATACATTTCCAAATTTGGAATCTCTGAATATTTTCCTGTGATTAGTGTTGAAGGTACAGAGTAGAAGGTAAGAAAACACAAAAGAGAACAAAAGCATTTATAATAGTAAGTTGTTATACGCTAAAGTGTGTTTAACAGGTTTATGGAAACTACTCTGACTAACGCATTTATTTAATTAAAGTATTATTCGTTATTTGTGCAATTATTGACTTGTATTCAATGGAAACTTGCCTTTTAGTTGCAAATCTAAATTGGAAAGCATCTTTTCTTTCAAATAATTAAAAATATTTGGTAGCACTTTTTTAATTTTTGGAGCAACTTTTGAGCACTATTTTGGTTTTGGAGCACTTTTTAAGCATCTTTTGGGCATTTTTGGGAGCACTTTTTAAGCTTTTTGGGAGCACAATCTGGAAAGGCCTACGGCTCTCATCTGGTTTTTACACGATACGCAGTCCCAAATGATGATTTGACCTTGGCAGTATTAATGCTATCAGTTCTAGCAATTGCGATTTAGCCTGAAAAAAATAACAGGCCGACACTGGATTCGAACCGGTGACGCCCATATACCAATGTGACGCTCTACGAGCTGCTGTTTGCAGGTTAATAGAGGGTTCATAGATGTCCGTGTAAGATATGATATAATCAATTTGAGTATATTTGAAATAAATCATATATTTACGCTGGGGTTAGAAACGTAATATTAGTATTAACCCTTTAAGCCCCAATAGTGTCTTTACAGATTTTTCTCTGGCTAACGCCAGACGATTTTACTCGTCACAGGGAGATCCCTCGGGGCTTAAAGGGTTAAGGCGATCTTAGCAGTTGAGATTTAGCCCGAAAAAAAGATTATCTATTTCACTCACGGCGTTTGGCTTCGGGCATCCTCGCGGCTTCCTTGATGTTCCGTTCCAGTTAGGTTGAGAAAAAGAAGTTGTGATCATTGTATTGGAATACAAAACCCAGAAAAAAATAAGATTCGAGTAACTGCAAGTTAGAAATGCGTTCGTACTTGTTTCTCTCATCCCTGTGCATATTTTTATGGATACTATCATGCTTTCCCTTACATTATCTATTTTACCCCTTGGTGTACTATTCCACCACAGACCAACTCAACAGTCTGTTGCACCGCTTACTGCTGGTTTTCCTCAGACGATGGGGTCGACTTGTTAGGGTGTACCGTTATGTAAGTTTAGTGGTACGCTCTGATTGCTACATTTCTCTTGTTGCACGTTGTAACTTGGAAAGTAAGATGGTTGATGTAACGTGACAACTTCCGATGGCAACGTTCATGTCGATGAATAAATCTTAGGGCTGTGTGCCCATACGTAAGGTCAATGTTATGGTAGAACTTGTTTTCAAAACACAAACAGCCTTTGAAAATTAAGAAATTGGGATAATCAAACGAGTCGATAAATTAAGTTATACCACCGTAAGGTAAAAGGGAGGTGCTGACGTTTCGAGCGTTAGCCCTTTGTCGGAGGGTTGGCTCTTCGTCCATTCGTTCCGACGAACGAACGCTCGAAACGTCAGCACCTCCCTTTTACCTTACGGTGGTATAACTTAATTTATCGACTCGTTTGATTATCCCAATTTCTTGCGTTTCAATTCCCCACCGATGCAGCACCAGTTTCTTTAGAAACTATCCTCACAAAACCTTTGAAAATTGACGCCGGGAAATGAGATGATATTCGGGCCTGGCTGTGTTATATTGTTTTATAATACATTGCTACCTTGGTATTCAAAAGCCTGGAATTTAGAGGTACACGACGCAAGTAGGATAAACACACTTAATCTATAATTTTCAAAATTTGGCGGGGAAATATTTTAGAGCACCAAAAAATTAATTTACCAGCATCCTTGTTGGCCCAAAAGTTTAAACCTTTTTACTCCAAGGATCAAAGTTGAAATTCTCTGCATCAAATGCTGTACAATATCATTGGTATGTGACTGAGAAAATTTGTTCTACCTATATTCAATACTCTTGAGCTGACAAGTTTATCACTTCTTAATACCTGCTCTTTTAAGAAGATACTGACATTGCAATGAGAAGTTGCATTCTGATCACTTCTGGGTGTGAAAAGGTTAATTAAGCTTTCAATCTAAGGGTGCGGTCGTGATAAATCAGTTTGCAACTTAGCGAGCGCAAGATATCCTGGCGACCTACCTAAGTATTCCCAGGAGCTGAATTTTTTTGTATTCCACAAAAAAGTCAAAAGTTCGTTTCAAAGGAGCACTATCTGGGGTAGCATCATCAACCAGGCATAAAGGAGCCGAGTTATTTAAAATTATTTCATATATGCCTATGTTGTAGTGAAAATGAACGACTGAAACATCGCGTTTAATTCTGCACTTCTGTGATATTGGTGAGCCAAGCCTTCACAAGATGACGCAACAACTCTTGCCTCCTAGCAACGAAAAATGGAACAACAAGGTTAAATACGTTAATACACGCTACATACTAAAGCTGTTTCCAAATGACCGTCATCAAACCATGAAACCGGCCAATCACAACAGATGAAACAATCAAGGTTCAAAGCAATTACATATCTCCAGCGCTAACGCTGGAAAATGCGTGCAAGCGACTGGCGATTTGTCTGAGTTTCAATTCTGACTGGACGAAAAAGTGGCCCAAGATAATAGCCAATGACGTATCGCATCAATGTGAAACGAGAACAAAGGTAAAACGGCTATAGAACTGAACGAAAGATCTGCTAACTATGCTCAATCTGTTTTTTTTTTTTATTTTTGCAGGTGAGAACGCATCGTTAATGATGGACATCAACTTCATACCTGCACCAACTCCAGTACCAGGCTTTACATTATCCGGGAACTCTCCACGGACATTGCCAGGTGGCTGATAGCGAGCAACAACGAACTGGGCCCCACTAGAACTGACGGCTTTTCCAGCGCCCATTTCTTTGGACGCCTGCCACACAATTTGTGTAAAGTGGCCCGTAGTAGTGGAGAATCCGGGACTGCTAAAATTGTATTTGTCGTGCTCCTCATACCACATGTCCGCCACTTTTCTGCCGGTAAGTTGCGCCCCTGTCAACGAAAAAGAATTTCTATAACTAATTCTGTACTTGATGTCTACTCAAAGATTGCTGCACAGGCCCTGTTTGCAAAGTCCGTCGGTAAAAACATTCGCGCATTATCTGCACTATGGAGCCCTGTCCGATCTATCTACAGTTTAAAAAGTACATTATTGTTAGCCGTCAATTCAAGTCTACAAACGAAGTACTCTATTTTGCTAACGTTCAATTTCACCCTATGGGTAATTAGTTTACTTCTTAAGCTTGGCGTTCATTTCTATTTAATAAGTATTGTGGGTTACCTTCTAAAGAAACTGGTGCTCCGTCGGTGGGGAATTACAACACAAGAAATTGGGATAATCAGACAAGTTGATGAAGTAATTTGTACCACCGTAAGGTAAAAGAGGGAGGTGCAGAAGTTTTTTATGTGGAGGCACAGTAGTGTAGTGGTTAGGGACGGACCATTAGAAAAGTGATGGGGGGGAGGGTGTGGGGAATTTTCAGCTTACACGATTTTTTTTTTCAGGTGAACCCCTTATTTCCTTAGACAAGAAACTTTACTCCACACTGTCTCTCTCCACCCAGGTGTTTAAATGGGTACCAGCGATATAATGCTGGAGGTGACCCTGCGATGGACTAGCATCCCATCCAGAGGTTAGTAACAATACTCCCAGGTGCTTAATGCTACAGAAAAGAGGATAAGCTCCGGCCGTTTGGGCCTTAATGGCTCGTGTGCGCATTTGCTTTTTTTTGCCTTTGCTGATCATGAAGTTTCGAGTGTTAGCCTTTCGTGAGATGGCTAACGCTCGAAACCTCCCTCTTTTACCATACGGTGGTAAAAATTACTTTATCATTACAAAAATTACTTTATCAACTTGTTTGATTATCCCAATTTCTTTTGTTTTCTTTTTAATAATCTCATAAATAATAAGCTGATACCTTTCCATTAAAATGGGAAAGAGATATAGAAATAAAAAGAGAACAGATTACCTGACATGTAAGCGATGTTCTCGCCGTAATCACGTGAACTGCTGGCTTGAATACAGTTTCTCCTGGCGAGATCTTCAGCCCAACTCTGTGATTCAGCCCCGAGCTTTGCGTTCCACTTCAGAGCCTGAGCACTGTGACGAGAACGGATTTCATTATGCGCCTTGAGAATTTCATTCTTGAATTCCTTTGCACTCTCTGTTAAAAAGCAGAAAAATCAATTTCCACGGGTGAGGTTATTTCGTACTCTCTGGAGTTACGCTGGTGCGGTCTAGAATCGGGATTGGTTTGGCCACACCCTTCTTCCCTTCAGGAACGAAGGCCATTCTTTCAGACGTCTCCCACCCTGTGCCCTTGGCAAGACTTTCTCCCATCACTACGTAAGCAAAGGTCATAGAGTGCCTTTCGTAAGTGAATGTTTGCACTGTTTTGTACTTTGGTGTATTTACGTACATGTAAATATATGGTCTTTCATATATTCATTTGCATTCTTCTCCATCTACGGGTATATTACGAACTCACAGTATGACCAGCTCCCAGTGGCTTGATAGCTCAGTTGGCAGAGCACTGCACCGGTATCGCAGAGGTCAAGGGTTCGAATCCCCGCGTTCGGGCCTGAATATTTTTCAGGTTTAAATTTCACAGCTGTTGTGTACATAACTGCGATGATAAATCAATGTCATTACATATTACTCCGCAGTTCAAATATATGGTCTTTCATATATTCATTTGCTTACGTACTAGTGTCGTTATGGGTTCATAAACTTACGCGGCTTATCTTGTTCGTCCTTGGGGGTTACTGTAATATGTACATTTCCTCCCGTCGGCTTGCCACGCGGCTGCTGTGGTTGCTCGGTTACCCTGGAAACCTTCGATCCGCTAGGCTTTACGTTTTCTGGAAACCGTCCGAGTACATTGCCTGCCGGGTAATACCTTGCTACCACAAACTGCGTTCCATTAGCATTTCCAGCTTTTGCAACGCCAACCTCCTGAGACCCGATCCATACAACTTGAGTGAAATGCCCGGTGCCGGAGGAAAACCCGGGGTTTCTGAAGTTGTAGTCTTTAATTTCGTCATACCACATGTCGACCGCCCTTTGGCCTGTCATTTCATACCCTGATAATAACCACAGATAGTATCAATTGACCCTTTCACTCCCAACATATGGACAATAAATACGCGTTATTAACCAAACTTGTTGGGTTTAGATGGCTGGATATTGACCGAGTTCTCGTTTGCGTTCTTATTGACCGAGACAAAATCGAGGCCCATCTTTGGGCTCATCCTCGGTGTAAAAACCTGTTACGTTCACGAACGACGAAAATCAAAGAAAACAAAGGAGAAAAAACAATAGATACTAGGAAAATAATAGTGAAGAAACAAAGAAAAACTTCACAGGTTTTTACACCGAGGTAAACCCCATCTTTGCGTTCTTATTGACCGAGACATAGTCGAGACCAACAAGGTGTTTGTACAGGCGGTTTAATCGGTTCTTTCATCAACGATATTGTTCGCTGCCGTCGAAGGCCAAGTTGGAACGGTGGTTTAGGTCAAGCGTACGCGCCATGGTCAGCGGCAATAATAGTCCTCCAAAATGTCCACTAAAATATAAAGTAATAATAATAATAATTTAATAATTTATATAGCGCTTTTTACATGTGCTGATCAAAAGCGCTTTACAGTAATTTCATTAAAAACAAGAAAAGTATACATAATTATACATAAACAACTAAAACCTAAAAAGTAAAATACAGTAAAAATTTAAAAAGATACATTAAAATGCTGATCTAAATAAAAATGTCTTAAGTTTACTTTTAAAAACACCAAGTGTCGTGATAATACGCAGGTCGGCCGGCAAACTGTTCCATAAAGCCGGTGCAGATGAAGTGAAGGACCTACCGCCAAGTGTTGGGCGCATTGTCTCCCGTGGAACTTCTAATAATAGGCTACTATTTGAGCGCAACGAGTATGAGCTCATTTGCTTAACTTTCACCAAATCACTAAGATAAGATGGCGCAAGACCATAAATTGATTTAAAGGTAAGAATTAAAATCTTAAACTTAATTCGATGAGCAACGGGAAGCCAATGAAGCTCGTAGAGGGCTGGAGTTATATGTGAGTACTTTGGTATGTCCATAATTAGTCTTGCAGCGGCATTTTGAACACGCTGCAGTTTGGAAATTTGAAGATTTGGCAGTCCATATACATTAAGCTATTACAATAATCCAGTCGAGAGGTAATAAAAGCATGAACAATTGTACGTAGACTATCAACAGATAGATATTTCTTAATTCTCCTTATATTATGTAAATGAAAGAACGCACTACTGCATGCCTTGCTGATATGTGTAGACATGGACATTTTTTCATCAAACCAGACTCCCAAATTTCTAGCACAGGCGACAGACCCTATGTCCATATCACCTACGTGTAAACAACCGTCGCAAGCTAACTTATTTAGCTGATACTGAGTTCCAATTAATAACATCTCGGTTTTGTCATCATTTAGTAGAAGTCTATCACTAATCATCCAACTTCGAATATCTGCAATACAACTTTCCATGGCCCTCATTGCAACATCTTGACTGACTTGGCTATCTGGTTTAAAACATAAATAAAGTTGAGTGTCGTCTGCAAAGCAATGGACGGATGGTAGGTGTTTTTCTATAACGTCAAACAACTGAGATGAGTAGATAATGAATAGAAGAGGTCCTAAACAAGAGCCCTGAGGTACCCCGCAGTCCAAGTTGAAGCATTTAGAAAGTGTACCACTGATGGATATCCGCTGACTTCTGTTGGACAGAAGTATGTGAGTTATTTGTTTCGGACAATGAGTTCCTAAGGGACGGACCATTAGAAAAGTGATGGGGGGGGGGGGGGGGGGGTGGGTGGAGAATTTTCAGCTTGCACGAATTTTTTTTTTCGCTCACTGCTTTGGCAGGAATTTTTTTTTTCAGGTGAACCTCTCTGCACGAATTTTTTTACTACGTGTGAAAAAGTCACAATTGGACCTTCCTTCTGCATGAAATTTTTTTTTTTTTACCTTCTTCTTTGCATGAATTTTTTTTTTTGGCATTTTGCCTTGCATGAATTTTTTTTGGTTTTTTTCCCCACCCCCCCCCCATCACTTTTCTAATGGTCCGTCCCTAATGTTGCACAAACCTGAGGCAAAAGCGAGGTTCTCTCCATCGTCCCCACTGTAATGCTGAAGGCGGTTTTTCTTCAACAGTTCCTTAGCCCATTTTTCAGCGTCCGAGGCGAGTTTTGCCGACCACTTCAGAGGGGGAGCACCATGCTGGGCGCGGTATCTATTATGGGCGTCTAAGCAATCCTTCTGAAACTGATTCGGCATGGCTGGAACGCAACATGAAAGAAAACTTGTTGACTTGAAGCAAAATTAAATGGAAACAAACGAAAGAGAGAACAAGATACCATCTGCAAACAACACCAATTTTTTCTGGGATTGTTTGATTCTCTGCTCTTTTTTTGTTTGTTTGTTTGTTATTGGTTTTACACTCAGTGGCTCATCACAAGTGGAACAAACTTCCAGTGGGTATTAGAAAATTTGAATATGACATCACACACAGCTCCTTGACCTGTCGTTAGTTAAGCTACTGTCACTTGATGGCGTTAAGATCATTGCAATCCAGTTTATATGACTAAGTAAGTAACATTTAAAGCTGAAACTAGGTTGGTCTGGGCAGATACGTACCTGACCAAGTTAAGTCGAAGTTTGCTAGCCTATGCTATACTTAACTTCCAAAATTCCTCCCTATTCTAGAGTCGCTATTTTCCAGAGACTACTATCAGGTGACCAGCTCAGTTGTTGCAAGTAAATTTCCATGCTATCCCCAGCTGATATCCGAGAAAACCGCTTGAGAATCATTATGATACCCTTCACATCTCGCCAATATTTGAAAGCAACGTCTCATCGTTTACCGTAGAAGTTGTCTAATGTCTCATCATTTCTCCTCTGCACAGACATTCCACAAACGTAGCATCGTTGAGGGGCTAATGATCCAACAATTCCGCCCCAGCTTGAACAAACAAGTCATTTCTTATGTGCTCAAACTTTTCTCAACGGTAATTTCATAAAATATATATACATGCGTGCGGACGGTCATTTTTTAACCCTGATGATGGCAAACAGCCGAAAACGTTTGGTTTAAACTTTTTAATTTTACAACTGTTAACCTTATAGCTTTGTGTATAAGATACTTTTTATCAAGCAAACATTATGGACGTCTCGTCGTTTCTTTCAGGATAATGCATCAGTCAATTCCAGCAGTGCCCATCCCCCCCCGGGCTAACCCCCGGGCATTAGCATTTTGTTTAAAAAAATGGGCAAATTCCCCGGGGTGGGGACTCAGAAGCTGTCTAAATGCCCCCGGGTGGGGACAAAGAATGAGGGCAAATGCCCTGCCCCCGGGATCGTCGCCTTCCCAACACCTCTGCAGTTTTTTTTATTGATCAGTGAATAAAATGTTCAACTGTTCAGTATGTTAATGCAGACTTCTAGGACAACAGTACGTGTTAGTTGATTCTAGTTATATTTATTCCTTTATATTTTGTTTTTAACATAAAATATTTTGTTGTATAAAAAGCATTTGTTTTGAATATTTCGACTAGAATAAGGACAATCCCGTTAACAATGTTTACAATAAAACAAGTATCGTTGTATTATATTTATATGCTTACAAATAATGAAGAAACATCCAAAATTGAGAAAACATACCTTTAAAAACATCGACCAGTTTTTCTAGTCCCTGACGGACAAGCCATTGCTCGACAAATGCCTCGTCTTTTCCGCTGAATTCATCCATGGCACTTTCAAAAACATGTGTGTCAAATGCCCGGGGGTTGCCCCGGGGTACGCAAATTGCCCAGCCCCCGGGCCGCGAGAAAATTGCGAATGCCCCACCCCCGGGACTGACAACGTGAGCAAATGCCCCGCGGTTGCCCGGGGGGGGATGGGCACTGCTGGAATTGACTGATGCATAACCTGCGATCAGGGAAAAAAAAATACGCCTGATACAATTGTTTGTCAATTCGTCTGCCGCCCCCTAATGAAAGGATCTGTCAACGGGAATGTGGGCCACGTCTACAGACAATCAAAATTTACCGGAAGTAGCTTCGTTGTCTGAGCTGTTAACCAGGCTTATTTTGCGTCGTGTCGTATGGCAGTGTCAGATGAGTTTTCCTAAGAAGGTGAACAAAACATGCCACTTTTGTGCGATTAATGTTTCATCTGGAGAAGGCACTGTTCCTCTCTTTAAGCCACCCAAAAACAAAGAGTTTTGCGGGAAAAGTTTTTTCTAAAACTGGAACTGTCATCCTCTCCGATCTTGTTAAGAGCGTCGGAATAGATATTGATTCTACCTCAGAAAGTGACTCGTCACTGTGTAAAAAATGTGCAAGGAAAATTTTCAATTGTTGTACTATGTTTCATGAGCTGGAAGAAGGATTTATGTCAAAGATCGTTTCTGCGAGCGAAACAAACGACGATGAATGTAGCGGTGGTGGAAACGTCTTTACAGTGAGAATTATTAATTAACTCCCGGTTCTAAAAAGCAGAGAGGTTCTTCGTCCCGGAGAGCAGAAGGTGGGAGTAAATCGAGGAAAACGCTTTTTCAATTGAATTCTGCCTGGTCGAATATAGCCCAAGGGACTTACTACAGCAACAGTTGTTTTAATGCCATCTGCAGTCCGCCCCATATGCGACAACACTTTTGGTATCAACTGATAGATGGCGCTTTTGCCGAATCCCGTGGGAAGCACAGAGAAAACATCTTTTTTTTTCACAAACAATTCGCCGAATACACTCCCTTTGTTGCTCTTTAAGAGTTCTGTGCACAAAACCCTCGAGAGACGCATCTAAAGCTGATACAAACTCGCTTTCTCTGCCTTGCACTACCGCCACCATGATGAAAATTTGTCTTGCTCAGAGTATTTTTAGACCGGATGTGAAACCTCTTTACAGGTAACCAATCAGAATAAAGGTTCATGTCGTCTATTGTTTCACGACCAATCAGAAAGAAGTCCAGATTCTGGACTAGATGCAGACGAATTGACAAACAATTGTATCAGGCGTATTTTTTTTCCCCGCCAAAAAAACCAAAAACCAAAAAAAAAATCGCCTGATCGCAGGTTACTTTCAGGACTGTATGACAGAGAAGACTCCCCCCAACCCACCCCCCACCCCCCATCCCCACGCATCCCGTGACTTCAACCTTTCATAACACTTTTGGGTCAACCCTCAGGGGAAGAGCCCTCTCAGAGCAAGAAAACACAATTGAATAAAAAGGAAACCGATTTAGTTGTCGAGTATTAGCAGCATTCGTGGTTTGAGAAACTCAGACGGCGGCATTCCGCATCGTTTTAGGCAAGACATCCCGGGAAGGAAATTCAGTGCCGCCAACAATTGCTGACCTCGCCACGTTTTTGTAGGCAATAATACCGTGTCTTAAATCAATACGAACTATAGTTTTACATTTCTTGAAACAAAGGAGCGTATGCATAATGAAGTAGGTACCTGTGCGGAAATCTTGCCCTCGGTTTACCTGCCTGAGCACATCTGGACTGAAACCGCAATAAAAATGAAACTAGCGCTTATCTTGGCACGGAATTAAACCAACTAAAGTGGAGAAGGGTCTAAAATAGAAATTAAGCGAAAACGTATTTTCACATTTTGTTCAAATTCCAGGCGGACTTAGCGCTGTTAAATACATACAATATTCATGACGAATACTTCATATTTCGAGGAGAACGCTTCCGTGTTATCTTCAAAGAGAGCTTGTCAGTCTTACCTCAATAACTTCGGGGTTGCTGTTCAGGAACCTAATAAGCTGTATCAAAATTCCAGTCGAATAACAAGGACAACTTGCTGTTGGCGCTTTGTCCAAAACGTGCGTTGTAACAAAGTGTTAACTCAAAAGAAAAGACATTTCGTCTGTCACGAGCCTGCGCTTCCGCTACAAAGGACTGACAATCTATGCGTGAAAGGGAGCCGGATGTCAAGGTATCACTTGACCTGGTCACGCGTTCGTTATTTCGTCACGAGAAAAGAAAGCACGATGGCGTTTGCAAGCGCTGAAGCAATTTTCAGATTCTGATTTCAGGAGCTGATGTCAATCTAAATGGTTTCACAGTCTACTCTTGACGAGCTCAGCAGAAGCAAAAATGTTCACAAGTTATAAATTTTCACGATTTGTGAGTTTTAAGCTAAATTGAAATTTAGATGAACATATTAAATTTTCGAGAAAAAAAAAATACAAATTGAGTTTCCGAGTTTATAAATCTTCGAACTAGGTCTGTTGGTAAGGCAATTGTTATAGCCAAGCTTGTAGACGAATCACTATTTCGTCTTTGTTGCTTTAGTTCTCATGTCATGTTTGGTGCACATGTTTCCGGTAGATTGCTAGATCAAGAAAAATGTTTCTTGTTTTATTTGTTTATTTATTTTCTTGCTGCTCTAGGTTTATTTTTATGGTATTTTTTCTTCCTTTAATAAACTGTTTCGCTCCTTCGGACCACAACAGCGTCTGCGCTAGGTCTGTACAGCGGTCACGCTTGATGGCGATAGCTGTCACGAAAGCGTGTGACTTTGTCCCAAATCGAGATGTATAACTAACCCGAGGTCAAGGTAGTAGGTAATTAATCACTGCTAAATTTAAAATCCCAAAGATTTCGAAAGGTTTTCTAGAACGTGGTCATTCCATTAGTGCTTTAATCGCATTTCGTCATAATAGTTTCTTTCTTTGTTCAGGTTTGTTGAGCCCCTTATATCTTTATGATCCCAAGGGAATTCTTACGGAACAATAGTGACTTTTGTAATTTCATTTTCTGACGTTGAATTTGAAAGAGTTGAAAAAGCTCACTTGTGAGAAACAAAAAAACGCAATTCTACAGCACACTGGCAAAGGTATTAAATTTGTAATCTATCTCGCGGCCCTAAAAAATGGGGAATAAACAGCGAGGAGTATATTTCAACGATTTGAATACTCAAGTTCATTTCGCTTAACTGGGATGTAACTAAATAAAATACCATCTTTTCAAGTCAAACTAATTAAATCTAGAGGTAAATAAATTATATCTCGCCTCACTGCAGGCTGCCTATGGAATCGAAGCGACATGCAGTGAATGGCCACGTGCAAACAAAGATCGTTGATTTGAGCGAACATTACGATTCCTCGAATTTAGAATCTTAGGAGCCCTTAACCTTTAATGCTTCTCTGGTAAAGCACATTCTTTGAAACAGTGGAGTAATCTTTCTTCGCTGTAGCGCTTTAGGTTTGTGATGCTGTCAGTGTGAGGTGCGTGAAGCCTATTAATTAAAGATAGTACCTTCAAAAAGTTCCTTGCTGAGCAAAATCGAGCTTTCTACAAGTAATGTTCGTTCTTCCTTGATCCTCTTCGCAGCTGGTTGGCACTTGTTCCCGATGCAGTCGTCTTTGGTTCACCAAAGGGCTCTTAAGTTTACAGCTAAATGATCGGTGTTGACACAAAAGGTAGAAGGAATAAATACACCTCGCACGCGATTGGTTGAGGCCTACCCATATGTCACAAGCTGTTTACGTATGTCACCAGGTAAATTGCACACATGGTACGCTTGCGGCAAAATTTGAAGACGCTACAATCTCTCGTTTTGTTTCTTTAGCATATTCAATGCATGAATTCTTTAACTTAGCGACTTAAACTGGGCTTGACATATTTTTTTGAGCCAATTTTGTGTAGTTAACGTAATCGACTTCCCTTAAGGTTTTTTCTTCTTCTTCTTTTTTCCGCACACCCAAGTTCAATGGTCATAATGGGAGAGATAGGAAGAGAAAGAGATAAAAAAAATTGCTACAGAAAAAATCAAAATTCAAACTGCTCCTGTTACTGGTACCTGCACAATTTACCTGAACAATATCTTGTTGTTTACGAAGTTAACACCACATAACGGCATAATCTAATACTTGATTTTACCAGAATGCCAAAACACTCTACTCTAATTAAAGTTTCTCTCCAAATTAATGAGGAATTGGTTCTTTTTTTCTCGCACAATGTACACATTTCAAGGCAGTTTTGCGCTCTGTTTTACGGGCAGGATCTTTATTTTGCTATAGTTTTTGAACTGGAAAAGAAAATCCAGCCAAATCTCCCTTCTTGGCATCAACAAAGCTGCGTCACAAAGAGGATTGCTTGAGATTGATGCATCAGAAAGAAGAAAGTCTCCTGCCATTTTACTGGGTGGTCACACAAATCGGTCCTAGAAGCTTGAAGGTCAAATAATGGGAGGGGCAGTTGTTTTCATAGAGCACCTCTTTGTTATTGTTCAGAAACAGAAGGCAGGTAATTGTCGCATCTGTACACGCGGGCTGTCACATTACTCCCCTACCTACCCACTCTCTGCTTAATGTCTGAAAGGATTTTTTCAGAACGGAATTGGAAGAGGGAAAAATAAGTGTTTGTTTTCGTTCATATAATTATATCGATCGAGGATTCTATTATTAAAATACTCTCTCATGTGTTGTTTTCTGATACAGTGTTCAGATCACGTGTCCATCTCAAAATGATGGATGTTGGGGACTGTGCAATAATTATCAGGAGAGGGAGCTGAAAAACCAGATTGGGGGGGGGGGTCTTCAAGTAAAAATAATTCCAAGATAGGGGGGGCTGAGATCAAAATGACTCTTATTACAGAGGGGCCCTAACTTTGATTTTATTTTTCGATGAGTCAGACACCTCGGAAATGAGCAGTTTGATCGAAGTGTAGTGTATGTGGTGGTGTTGAGGGGGGGGGGGAGTAAAAATTATCAAGGGATCAAGAGGGGAACTAACTCTGTTTTTGTGAACGGGGTGGGGCAGTACATAATGATTTCCTCTTTGAAGCTCGTTTTTCCAGCCGACCCCTGTGAGATTAGCCCTTAATCCACTTAAACTTTGTAACCAAGCTTTCTTTATATCAGCATAGCTTTCACATATAGTATTTCAGTAGACACTGGCCGGCTGTTTGTAACCACTTCTCTCAGTTAAAGCTTTATACAAATATTCCTCTCCGGTCTGCTCATTGTCGGCTCCATAACAACCCCCCCCCCCCTCACCCCCGCTCCTGTCCCTTATGACGAGAAAGTGTACACAAAATCACGCTACCCGCGTTTGGTAGTCAACACCCTATTGACAGGTCAATAAATTGTTTGCCTTTTTAAGCAAAGGTCATAAAAGTTTTTTTAAATGAAAGGAAAGCTGAGACCAAAGCGTCAGTTCTAGTTCGTTCGTATCTTCTTCGCGCCCTCTGGCACATCAAACTTCCCCCCCCCCAAAAAAAAAAAAAGTTGCCACCTTTCTCTGTCCGTTATGACAGCTAAATTTCTCCCTTCCAGTCTCATTCTTTCCCCTGGCCTTGAGTCAAAACCAATAAATGCAGATCGTCACCAAGATGAATTGGAACATGCCATTCATTTGAAATCAGTACACACCGTATCTTTTTGTGGCTACTGCACTGTATAGTGCGGTAGACACTTTGTTATGGGGTCGGTAAGACCGTCCGCAACGGCAGGTAGAGAGAGACAGGCAATCGTAGCTTTGTTGTTGTTGTTGTTGTTGTTGTTGTTACTGCATTTGCATTACACATTAAAGCAGTAACCACATGTACGCTTTCTGGGCCTATTTTTAGTTGCCGCAATCAAAACTGAAATTTGACCCGGCCCAGTGAACAGAGCCCGTCACTGGCCCATTCCACTCCTGATCTATGCCCAGTCTTATACCAGCCAAATTTTTCCGAGTCAAATGCGCGAGATTTTCGTCTCCTCATGACCGAGAATTCCGGAAACGTCCCAGCCACTTCCGAGAATTTCCAATGATATTACGAAAACGTCGTCCGATCCGTGCCAAAAATGAGGGAAGATGTTCGTAGGAACGGTTGAACACTTCAGAAGCTACATGCATTGAAGTCTCCCGATGGAACCGAAAGGCAAAAATTTTAGTGTGCTGTGATACAGTTAGGACACAAAGTCAACATTAAGCGTATTTTCCGGGAAAATGAACTGAATTCTTGTCACTAGTAGTGTGTTAAAGACAATTCGTCTGGATTTGTGAGTCAGGCGTGAGAGATTGTTCTCGATGCGTGAGATTGATGCCTTTAGCCCCCTCGCATAGTGCTTGTGAGTTGGCAGGTATACACTCTCAGAACATTTTTCGTTTCTGCGCCCCACAGACCGATTTTTATGGAAATTCAAATGAAAAATCTCTTGGGAGTTACGTGGGTTTGTATGGAGACGCACGCCCGTAGCCTGCTGGATCAAAAGAGGAAAATTTGTTTACAACCCCAACCCTTTAACAATGCTACAACAAACTGAAAAATATTGATTACACTTATAAATGGTCGCTTTTGGCCGGGAATGCATGCAGTGGTGTACTTAACAAAACGTCTTGGTAAAAACGTGGAAAACTGCAAAAGCATTTCACCGGGAACATGGCAGTTATGCAACCAAAGGAATATATCAAATCATGTCAAAGCTACGCTGTTTTATTTATTTATTTATTTATTTATTAATTTACCAAAGCACTTAAATAGCGAATAGATTCTGACCAATTTCTTTAAATTTGACGGGTCAAGGCGTCATTCTTGTAGCGACTTACATTTCATCAATATTACTTTTCAAAAGTAAGAAGTTGTAAATAGTGGAACACGACGTCATAAATTTACGCAAACATTGCAGCGTTCAAAATAAACTAGTGTAACAGCAAGCTGCTCAATACTAAGGATCTGGCCAAAGGAAGAAAGTTCAGGAGCTTTTGAACGTAGAGCAGTCTTTTCGATTGACATAAAATACGTTCAAGTTTTGGTCGTTTTCTATCTGGATAACAGCAATGCTGCAAATGGCATCTCTTTTTACGTGATGACGTCAGTTAGAGAAATCCATTGGCGTCATTCGCAGCTTGAACAGACAAAAGGCTACTGCTGTGAAATATTTGGTTGTCCATTCTGTGCACTTTATTTATTATGCCTTTGGCAAATCTTCATTCGCTGTTTTCATTGTTTTTTTTTCTTTTAGAGATTTCGTTACAGCTATTTTCAAAATAAGTTAAAATGCTGGCACATCCACTGAAACTCCTTATGTTACCTCGGTTTGTTGATTAAAGTTTTATACTTAATTTGTTATTTCCAGCCCGCATTTGCGTCAGTATATAGCGGAAACTAATTAAAAGTATAACCAATTTTGGCTTCAGTATCTCCTTTTAAAATTATTTAGAGTGAATAAATATTTTTCAATTCCGTTTCTTGTTTGCCTATTTCACTGTCTTTTCCAACCCTAAAGTTACGTAACAAACTCTGAAAAAATTATACAGTCCAAAAACAGCAGTAAGGACGTTGAGCTAATATGCAGCATCCCTCAGTCTAACGGAACAAATTACAGATAACGAGGCCTTAGATACTTTTGCATTGTTCCCATACCATAGGTACATCAAGGAGAGAATTACCCAGGAACAGATTCTACGTATAGCAGCTTCATAGCTAGTGCCGAAAGAAAACTAAGCAAAAAGTTATCATGCGTTATTGTCATATGACGACCTTCGATACAGATAGAAGCAAAGGCTAGGTTATGTCAATCTAGTTTTTCACTGTAAATTTGTTTCGTTTACTATGCAGCTCATTCCAACTGCAATTGCATTCTACACTCAATTTTGATAATCTCACAAACAAAAGCTAAGTAAACTGAAAACTAAAAACAAAAGACAAACATTTCTAAATCCGAGTAGGAAATATTCAGCACCCGAATTTCTGAATGTCCGCTACTTTGTGATTGCAATATCTACAAAAGGAATTACAATTTTGTTGGTTTTTAAGTTTAAGCCATGCAATTGTAAGTGGAATTGCATATTGAGCTGGTTTCTACGTCAAGAACTACAGAAACATTCGATAGACTGCGATTTTAAAATGGAGCCGGAAACTAGTAAAGATATCGAGACCTTCGAGAAACGAGCACCTGATCCGTCTACTGCAGGCGGTGTGTACCGATGTAGGCCATCCGTTGTGGTTGCCCTCCAGCCCCCAGTGAGAACCAAGAAGCAAGTTGTGTGGGAAGAAAACTTAGGGACTGTGCGCAAGACCTAAACCGTATCCGGCCAGTTCTTTGCAGATTTATGAAAATAAATCAAATAAACAAATGATACACTCAAACTACATCGTTTCAATCATAGCTTATTGATTTTTGGGAAGGGAAAATCCGTTTTCTTGAGGGGAACTAAATAACTAATCTAAGAGCATACCGTCCAAGTGGGCCGTCAAATTCAGTGGGCGGCGTGGATGTAAAACAGATGGGAGAGCAAATTACTGGCAAAATCAAGAGGAGAGAATAACGAAAAGACATCTAGCTGACTTTTGGCGAGTCATCTCTTTTTTTTCTACTTCACTTTCTTTCCTTCCTTTCTTACTTTTGATGACCATGACAGTCGTCTTCAGATCTCGAGCTATTGGCTTACAATTCAGTGGATGCCAAACAAAAAAGGGGTCCCTTACCCTGAAAAGAATTAAGTTTCCACACATACAGAACACAGAATAGAAAAGTATTACAATGCGTTTTCCCCGCAGCTCCAATACAAAACCGTTCCGAATGCTTTGTCCAGGTGTTCGGTCTCATAATTGTTGCTGATTTGTGAGAACACGCGAATATTGGGGGCCATCAGTTTTACTGTATTCCCAAATAAGTAATTTTCCTAGATTTAAAAGTGACTTATTTTATCAACCTTGTCACCCAACCCGAGAATGGTCTCTTTTAATTTAACCGTTAAATTGAGGTCAACGTTTCTTCAGCAAAATCAAACCCCAAGAAAGTACAAGTTTCTTTCAAAGGAGCGAACCAACGCAGCTCCTAAACGAGTAAACGCAAATTGTACAAAGAATGTTTCATGCTAGCGCTGTGATTTGTTCTTTTGCTTGGCGCTGAGAATTGCTGGCAAACATTTTTTATCGAGGTCAATCAGACTGAACGCAAGGAAATGAAACCTCCATGAAGCGGACACCCTTGGGAACTTCCCAACTTTGCGCTTCATCAACAGAGGGGCGTACACTGAACAAAGGCTTGTCGTTGAGGCCAAAAAACGGTCCCTCAATGCCGTTGGGGAACAATGAAAAGAATATCTAAGGCCTCGTTATCTGTAATTTGTTCCGTTAGACTGAGGGATGCTGCATATTAGCTCAACGTCCTTACTGCTGTTTTTGGACTGTATAATTTTTTCAGAGTTTGTTACGTAACTTTAGGGTTGGAAAAGACAGTGAAATAGGCAAACAAGAAACGGAATTGAAAAATATTTATTCACTCTAAATAATTTTAAAAGGAGATACTGAAGCCAAAATTGGTTATACTTTTAATTAGTTTCCGCTATATACTGACGCAAATGCGGGCTGGAAATAACAAATTAAGTATAAAACTTTAATCAACAAACCGAGGTAACATAAGGAGTTTCAGTGGATGTGCCAGCATTTTAACTTATTTTGAAAATAGCTGTAACGAAATCTCTAAAGGAAAAAAAAACAATAAAAACAGCGAATGAAGATTTGCCAAAGGCATAATAAATAAAGTGCACAGAATGGACAACCAAATATTTCACATCAGTAGCCTTTTGTCTGTTCAAGCTGCGAATGACGCCAATGGATTTCTCTAACTGACGTCATCACGTAAAAAGAGATGCCATTTGCAGCATTGCTGTTATCCAGATAGAAAACGACCAAAACGTGAATGTATTTTATGCCAATCAAAACGACTGACAAATATGATGCAAAATGGTGCTCCGTGAGCAGTCAATAATTTCAACCGATATTGCTTAACTTAAAAAAGTCCTAGAAATTGGGATAATCAAACGAATTGATAAAGTTATACCACCGTAAGGTTTAAGGGGGAGGTGCTGGCGTTTCGATTTTTTACCCTTCGTCGCAGTTTCCCACAAATTATGTAAGTCCTATTTTGTTAATTAGAAAGTCACGCGCTGGGTCACGTTCACTGGGATAGATCTTATGCAACAATGGTGCAGCTATAAAGCTATAAGATGTTTTTCCAGGAATCTATTCACTATCTGAACTCTGCAGTTGGCCGGGCCAAGCAACACACGTTGCAGGTGCTGTTGAGAAGGCCTTATCTACTGATCTAAAAGGTATGGGTTTTGTTATCAGTAAACTTGAAAGAAGGCGAGCAGAAAAATCGATACGCTGCAAACTTAACCTGCTAGACGAAAGAAGACAGGACAAGATCCGAAACAGTACTTCTAGGGTCGGGGTAACTGTTAACAACAGCAAAGGAGGAAATCTGCCACCTAAACTGCCAGAAGAAATGACTGTATACTTTATGAAATGCCGTTTAGCCTGGCAAAAGGATCGTACTGATAGAAAACAACAGTGGAGGGAATGGCGACCCAGGAAACTGATGCAAGTGCTGAGTTATTGACGAACTTACCTTCTGGTCATAAAAGAACGTAACGTTTCAAGTGTACATCCGATTAAAGTTTTCTTGAGGGCAAAGTTTTTAAAATACATTTTTAGCCCGAACCTACTTGCGTGCATTCTAGGTGCTCGTTTTGCTATGTAATTTTTAGTGTATATTAATTACTTTTAGCATATACTAACTTAGCAACCTTAGCATTTTGAGCAATCTGATTGGCTCGTTATTACAGAATACTGCTAACCCCCGACATGGAGGAACTGAGGTGAATTATTGTCTTAGTATACACTAAAACAGGCGCCGGAGATAATGTACATTACGTACAAAAAGAAGGTGGCTTGGAAACTGGACTTCTCAAGTGCGATCCAACGCGGCTCGGATCGCGGTGAGGGTTTTTTTGTTGTCATGACTGCCGCCTTGTTTTCTCACTGAGAGATGAAATTTCTGAAGACATTTGTTTAGTTCTGGTAGCGACATTGCTTCATATGGAGTTGCAAACTCTTCCTATATTTGAAATCATTCTGTAAAAAAAGCATAATTATTCAACTTGGTTCTCGAGAGAACAAGTGACATCAAATTTTGACTTAAGGTGCGGGATTGCCGAATGTCAAAATATCAAATAAACTGAGATTTTGAGATTTCGATGTTATGATATTTTGATATTCAAGAATAAAGCTGTGATGGATTGCAGAATACCAAAATATTAAATCAATTGTAAGATTTTGAGAATTTGACATTATCGTGATATTCTGATATTATCGAATGATCTTTGATATATCTTTGGTATGTCATCTCACGGCGATTTTTTCTATCATGATATTTTGAGATTTAAGAATCAAAACAATAATCATCACAAATGTGTGCTGCCTCGTTAAAGCGTTTGCTGAATAATCCTTGTTTTATAAGCATGTGGTGTATATAATCCTCATTATTTAACTCGTTTCCGTCATATGCACGATCATGGGGTCTTGAACGACCCATGATTTAGAAAACTTACCAAAATATTACGTTACTTCCTTTTGCTGCCAAATTTGGCACACAGGAAGTAAATGAACGCACCCAATCACCTGGTGAATTTTAGCTCGTATACTTTAGTGACAGATGCATGACGAATTTTTAAATTCTGATTTGAGAGCGTGAGGAGAGGTTAAGGAGGAGGGTTTTTCCTATCATTTGACATCATACTCTGACGGACATTCCCATATGGATATAGCTCCCTGGAAATTTTGAAAAACAAACTTTCATCGACTTTGTGTTTGTAAAAATGGCTTATAGAAATTAAATTGTATTAAATTCTAAATTTGCTATTTTTCAAGCAGATTTGAAAGAAATAATACCAGATAAAAAAAGAAAGCTTTTTTCTTTTAACTCTTTTCAGCAATTGGCTGGCATCTTGGTTTATGGGGATTTATATGCAAATTGTATACATAGGTTACGTAAATTAGGCAACATGCTAAATTTTTGTGGAAAATATTATTGCTTACTAGAATGTGAAATATACATGTTTGGAAAGCCTATTTTGTACCCTTCAAAATGAGGTATATCATTGACCACTGCTGTAAATATCTGCGGAGATATTAAATAAAAATGAAATGTCCGTCTTTTGCTTGATTTTTGGACCGTCGGAAATGAGTTAAGCGTGTCGTTTTAGAAATTTGATCACAAATGTGTGTACACTGTATAATCCGCGATCTATAAGCGTGTAGTGCGAGCATGTAGTGCGAGCGTGTAGTGTGTAGTGCGAGCGTGTAGTGTGTAGTGCGAGCGTGTAGTGTGTAGTGCAAGCGTGTAGTGTGTAGTGCATGCGAGCGATCACATATGAATCTGTACTGTGTGGCACGAGAAAAGCAATTACAAGTGCGAGTACTTTCTTCTTTTAGCATTCAGCGTAAGAAAAGCAATCCCTTTTTTTTCATACTTCCTTCTTTAATCGCGCAGTAATCACACTATGTATTAACAATGTCATTTTGTTTTCGCTTCTCCCGTCTAATAACACTTCAGAACAAGGACTCAAATGATTGCATTAAGAGTCGCCTCGAGTAAGGTCGCGGTACTTCCCAATAGTGCTACAAGCCAGCAGTTGACTTTTCTTCTACTTGTGTTGATCGTTGCAAATCAACATTCCTCTTAGTACCCTTGAACAATCCTCTTGCTTCGCTGGGATCAATTTGGATCCCGACAGAAAAATGAGCACCAATATTACATAGTCTTCTGGGTTTTAAAACCGACATTTGTATTCGAACTTACTTACTTAGGTCTTTGTCTCCATGCGTAGCATAGGCCATCAATCAGTTCTCAAGCGCACTCGATTTTGCGCTATCTTGACCTCCTCTCATGAAATTCAGGCTTCCTTTAACTCCGAGTCTAAATCTCTTCGCCAGCTGTTTCTGGGCCGTCCCCATTTTCTTCACTTACCCTGTGGGTTCCACGATAGCGCTTGTCTTGTTCTGCTGTTCTTATTTTTAATCATTGAATAACCTATCCATGACCATTTCCGTCTCATTATTTGTTTAGCCATCGATTCTTGTACTGCTCTCCGCCACAGCTGTTCGTTGGAGGTCTGTCCTAACCACCTGATTGATCTTAGGGAAAAATGTTTGCCAGTGATTCTCGACGTGTAGCAAATCACACAACAAATCACAGCATGAACATGATGAAAACGTCTTTGCACAATTTGCATTCACTAGTTTAGTAGCTGTGTTGGTTCCTCGCCCTTTTGAAAGAAACTTGTACTTTCTTGTGGTTTCACTCTGATGAAGAAACTTAAGGTTTGAAGAGACCATTCTTGGCCGTTGTCTGGGCATGTAAATCATGGTAGGCCACCACATAATCTCCCTATATAAAGATATCCCATATACGGTTAACTGAATGCCTCAATGGGTATTAACCATATCTGGGAAAGAGACTATATGGTGGCCTACCATGAATTATATGCCGTTGCCTGACAAGGTTGTTTAGATTAGTCACTTTTAATTCTTGGAAAATTAGTTACTTGGAAATACAGAAAAAATATGGCCCATGCATCGTCATGTTTTGAAACATCTGCAAAAATTATGAGACCGAAAACAGGTCACGGCCTTAGGGCTTTTTAGGAAAAGATGGCGGATAATTCTTTGCCTATCTTCGTAACGTCGAGAATCACCGACAAAGCAAACTCATTGTAACACGTTTCTGCTCTGTGTTCTGTATGTGTGCAAACTTCATTTTTTCAGGGTAAAGGACACTTTTTGTTTGGCATCCACTGGGTAGCAAGCCAATAGCTTGATACCTGATCTGATGACGGCCATGAGAAAAGGAAGAAAAGGAAGGAATGGCTCGCCAAAAATGTTGGAACAGTTAGATGTCCGTTCGTTATTCTCTCCTTATTTTGGCAGTCATTTCCTCTCCCAGTTGTTTTACATCGACGCCGCCCACTGAATTTGACTCACTTGGGTGAGAATATACAGTATGCTTTTAGTTTACTGATTTAGGTTCCCCTCATGAAAACGAGTTTTAGCTCCTCTTAATTCAATAAATTATCATTGAAACGATGTAGTTTGAGTGTATCATTTGTTTATTTGATTTAGTCATAAAATTGCAAAAATATCCTGAACTGGATACGGTTTTGGTCCTTCACACTGTCCCTTCGTTTTCTTTATGTACATCTTGCGTCTTGGTTCACACTGTCAAAGCAAGTCAAAATTTGAGAGGAATGTTGTTAAGTCAATTTCATGAAGAGACTTTGTTTCTGGGGGCTGGAGGGCATCCACAAGGAATGGCCTTTGTCAGGAGGTCCCGCCTGCAGTTGACGGATCAGGGACGCGTTTATCTAAGGTCCTCATAACTATACGGGCCCTAAGATTTATTTTTAATCTGGAGCGCTATCGAATGTTTATGTAGTTCTTGACTTGCCAACCAGCTCAATATGCCAGCCACTTAAAATTGCCTGGCTTAAACTTAAAAACCAATAATTCCCGTCGTACTATCACAAAATGGGCTTTCCACACCCAGCCGTAAGTTACGCCTTTTCCCGCCCCACCCCCAAGCCAGGGAAAAGACCCTGGGAACGAGGTTGCGAGCCTTTCGAGAAACGGGCCCCAGTGCATTGATTTATCGGGTGCTGAAAGGTACTTTATGATCGCAATGTTTACTATGGAAACTGCAGCTCTCTCTTTTCTTAAGGTTAATGGGATATAACTCTAATTCTAGGTTGGCTTGAACTTTGAGAACAACTTTAAAAAATATTTTGTAGACTCCGACTTAAGAATGGAGCTCCGGGAAGTTACCGGGATTTTTGAGAAACAGACCCTGGGTGCTTTACCACTGCAAGAAGGATTTTCTCTAAACTAACGTCGCCATGTCAAAATATTTCAATACTATAGCATTACAGGGCTGACTTGGGCACAAAAACTAGCCCTGGGGGGAGGACTGCATCTGACTTTGTAAAACTAGAAACTGATTGGCCCTGGCCAAATGAGAGAGATCGAGCCTTTTCTTTATTTACTCGATATTCACTAATTCAAATGTGTTAATGCAGATGAGGTGGATAGGCACTATAGAGAGTTACTCTACTTCCTAAGCTTTATTCCCTCACCTCCTATTTTCTGTCTCTGGATGATTTGTATCTGCTGTTGAGTCAAAGCGTAGTTATATACTCGCATTTGGGAGATCCTTCCCTTGAAGTACCTTCCATCGCCTGTCTTAACACCCATCCTGACGTCATCTTGAGGGGCCAGTAAAAGGTCTTTTCCAATGTTTAGCGTCTGGACCGTCTGACCTTCTACCCACAACTTTGCTTCGCCGGTTGTGCTGTCGTACAAGGCACCAACAAACTTCCATTTTCCTGGGATGAGAACAGTGCTTATCAAATTATCTGTGAAGGAGTTATCTCTTTTGGTGAAACGAACGAAAAGTTTGCTTTTGACGATCCACAAATGGACTCCCCATGCACCACTGGGCTTGTAGTTAAAGATGGGACCATCTTGGCCACCAGGGTTCACCCAGCATAACATTGTCATGGACTGCCATGTGTCCAACTGACCGTTGTTTGGAAACTCAATGAAACTGTTGGCGTTTCCTTTAAACTCGTATGAACCGTCGACTGTGCCAAAAGGTCCGGGAGCCCGGTTGACTCCGTGTGGAACTCCTTCCTCCAGTCTGCTAGCTACCTCCCTGGTGCCGTAGAAGCCGTTAAGAGGGTAAAGGGCTACAGGCTGTGGTACTAAGTGGAAAAAAGACACTCAACGATTACGATACGATGAATCGGCATTGAGGAGGGATTTGTCAAAGAATGGATCTGCAACAAAACGTGGGCCTTCAGGCACTGAATATTACCTATTCCGATTTAGAAATGTTTTTAGTTTTAAGTTGTTTTCTGTTTATCAGTATATCAAAGTTGAGAGTAGAATGCAATTGGGATGAGCTGCACAGCAAGCGAAACAAATTTGGAATTAAATACTTTAGACATAACCTGGCGTTTGCTTCCATCTGTAAGAGGCCGCCATATGACAATGCTTGATAACTTTTTTGCTTAGTTTTCTCCCGGTACTACCTATGAATCTGCAAAGAAATCTTTACCTGCTATACGTTGAATCTGTTCCTGAGTCAGTGGGTAGTTGTATAATTGCATCTGGGTAATTCTCCCCTTAAAGTACCTATTGTCGTCTTTCTTTGCACCCATCCGTGCATCATCTTGTGTGGCCAAAAAAAGATTTTTACCAATATTCAACGTTTCAACCATCTGTCCGTCGATCCACAGTTTCGCGTCACCAGTTGTGCTGTCGTACGAGGCGCCAACAAACCGCCATTGTCCCGGGACAAGCACAGTGTTCATTAAAGGATTGGTGAAAGAGTAATTCCGTTTGGTGAAACGAGCAAAGACTTTGCCTTGGACGATCCACAAATGGACTCCCCATGCACCACTGGGCTTGTAGTTAAAAATGGGACCATCTTGACCATCAGGGTTCACCCAACATAAAATCGTCATGGAATGTCGAACGTCTAATTTGCCGCTGTTGGGAAACTCGATGTAGCTGTTGGCGTTTCCAGCAAACTGGTACGAATCGTCGATTGTGCCAAAAGGTCCCGGGTCCAGCCTGACTCCGTAGGGAATTCCGCCAGCTATTCTCCCTGCAACCTCCGAGGTACCATACTCGGCGTTTAGAGGGTAAAACACTATCGGAAGTGATTCTGAAAATTACAGGTAAAGAAATTTCTCATTTCAGAGGCTAGAAAACATGGTTAAAACCGTGAAGATGTTCACGCTTAAGTTCACGAGGAATGTAGAACTTGAATGCTTCTCAAATCCTCCGTAGGAAGGACTAGTTCTACAGTAAAATATAACTGACAAAGTTGATTATTTCAACAGGCTGGAGGCGGGCTAAACTCATTAAATTCACTAAGATATTGCGTTACTTGCATTGCTACTGCTTCCAAATTTGACACACAGGAAGTAAATGAATGCACCCAATCACCTGTATACTTTAGTGACAGATGCATGACGAATTTTTAAATTCTGATTTGAGAACGTGAGGAGGGGTTGAGGAGGAGGGTTTTTCCTATCATTTGACATGATATTCTGATGGACATTCCCATATGGATATAGCTCCCTGAAAAGTTTGAAAAACAAACTTTTATCGATATTTTGTTTGTAAAAATGGCTTACTAGTAGAAATTAAATTGTATTAAATTCTGTATTTGTTATTTTTCAAGCAGATTTGCAAGAAATGATACCAGATAAAGAAGGTAAAATCTTTTCTTTTAACTTTTTTCAGCAATTGGTTGGCATCTTGGTTTATGGGAATTTATATGCAAATTGTATACATACGTTATGTACATTAGACAAAATGCTAATTTTTGGGGGGAAAATATTATGGCCTACTGGAATGTGAAATGTACATGTTTGGAAAGCCTATTTTGTACCCTTCAAAATGAGGTATATCTTTGATCCCTGCTGTAAATATCTGTGGAGATATTAAATAAAAATGAAATGTCCGTCTTTTGCTTGATTTTTGGGCCATCGGAAATGCGTTAAGGCTATTTAAAAACATGCCTGCTGAAGGGTAGAACCTTAACTCGGGTCCTTTGAATAGCAAGTCTAATGGTTGAACCACTTAGCCAAGATGCCTCCGCAAGGTGAGGATCTTCAATAAATTACAATGGCATTGAGTACGTAATCCAGACATAATAAATCGATAATGAATGACAAGTGATCAATGGGTAATTATTGAGTAATCAACTGGTTAGTCATTAATTATAGTTAGCGATAACCAATGGGTATTCGACAACAGAGGATGACCTCCTCCTCTGTGGGCATTAGATGATTTATCGATGACCAAGAATTTTGTGGCCAATCGATAACTCATCGATGTCATCGATCTGAGTTAAAGAAACCATTGTTACTTATCGATTATCTATTGATTATGCATCGAGGAGTCATTCATACCCAATGCAGTGCATTCCATAAAATTTTCTAGCAATTTCTTTATCTTAACTTACTTCCCGTGATAAGCCAGACTTTCCACAGATTGTTCGTGAAGATAACAATAGGCAAACAGGAATTGAACATCACAGTATGTTTGCCGCTTATCCATCGATTACTCATGGGTTATAGGACACAATTAACGGCTAATCAACTGATTAACCATCGTTTAACTTCTGATTGCTCATTGATGTCACTCATTGATGTCACCAATGAGCCCTGCTAGGGGTGAATTCCGACACGAGACATGGCCTTGAAACGGAGACACGAATTGGAGCTGAAATGACGACGAACGACGAACCGCTCACGCCAACTTACGACAGCGATCTGTGAACCTTCCGAAATTGCGACGTGAAAAGGTTTGAAACTCAGACGGGCGACATAAAGAACCCCCCTAACAGGGCCTCACTAGTGGCATCGATGTATAATGTCTGGCGTAACTCAGCTCCATTGTTACTTGCCGTATCACTTGTCTTACTAGAAAAATACTAAGATATAAAACCACACCTTGAACTTCCTGTGCCTGAATGATTTGTATTTGTTCCCGAGTCAAAGAGACGTCGTAAACTCTCATCTGTGAAATCCTTCCCCTCAGGTTTCTTGTATCATCAGGTTTTGCTCCCATCCTAACGTCGTTTTGTGTAGCAAGATAAAGACCTTTACCAATTTGTACTGTTTGTGCCACTTCCCCATCGAGCCACAGTTTCGCGAAACCAGTTGTCTCGTCGTAAGAGGCACCAACGAATCTCCACTGCCCAGGGACAAGAACAGTGCTTATCAAGTCAAAAGAGTGGCTGTAATCTCGTTTGGTGAAACTAGCAAATAGTTTGTCCTGCAAGATCCACAGATGCACTCCCAATGAACCACTTGGCTTGTAGTTAAAGATGGGACCATCTTGACCACGAGGGCTCACCCAGCACAGCATCGTCATGGAGTGTTTTGTGTCCAATTTGCCACCATTCGGAAACTCTATGTAACTGTAAATGCTCCCATTAAACTCGTACGAACCATCGATTGCCCCATTGGGTCCTTGGGCAAGCTTTACTTGACCTGGCACTCCGGGGGATGCTCTATTGTAAATTTCCCTCGTACCGTAAAAGCCATTAAGAGGGTATAGGGCAACGGGTTCTGGCACTAGAAAAAAAAAGAAAGAACAGGTTGTGAGAACAAACAGAGTTTTTTTCTTTTTGTCTAAGAAGATCAAACCACCCGTTCCAAACGATGATAAACCATTTGTCAGCTGTCTGTTCTCTTTAGCAAATTAAGCGGCTATAGTCAGTTCTGTTTTAATTTGGGAACCTATTTGAGCTTATGTCTGTCACGTATTTGATCTCAATGCAGCATGCTGTAATCGTTTAGCTGACTAGAATGTGAACATCCATGATAAGCTGAGAAATCGACATGTTTTTAATAATTTATAACCGCAGGAGACATCGCGTTTACAAGACGAAACCAAGTTCGAGCGAAACAAACCAGTAAGAATTCTTCCCGAAAAGGAAGTATATGCTCCAGGCGGGATTCTCGGAACCCTTCAATCTCCCATCGGATGACACCCGAGGAGTCTCCGGGAGATACCCGAATGAAGCTGTGCCACAACTATACAAAAATACCTACACACAGTAACACAGAAAATTATTTCTCAAATTATGCGAGGGGTTTTTGATTTCCTTACATTTTTTTAACATTATGTTCAATTGTTCAAATGCTGTGTCCATAATAAACACGTAAATGCAATGCTTCTATACACGACTGACATCTCCAGTTCCGCGGTAAATTTCGTAACAAACGTTCGCAAGTTTTGTTATTTTTCCAAAACTTGCTGTCTTCATCATGACGTCCCCACAAGCACCTCGGAGTCTTTCCTGTCACCTGGAACTTTCTCAATAGACTCGCAAATTATGTGAGCTCCATGATTTCACAGGACCTTGAGAAAATCCCATAAATTCCGAAGACTTTGCAACTGCGTTAATTTCTGGAAATCTGTTGGCGTCATACCTGCTAGTTGTTGAAACAGTTGCCGGGACAGGGCAAAGTTGTAAATACTCAGCAGGGCGATTCTTCCTTGGAAGTATCTTCTATCTCCGTCCTTTGCTCCCATCCTCGCATCATCTTGTGTTGCCAGCAAAAGATTCTTCCCAATATTTACTAGAAATACGACTCCCGCAAAAACCTCGCGAAGCTAGTTTTTGAAGAAGTCACAATGCTTTTATATTTTATTCTTTATTTTTTTTTCTATATTTTGTAATTTATTTTTATATCAACGTATTCCCCATTATTTTATTTCTTATGCTGTGTTTGGTATACAATTAGTGACGCCTGGTGCAAATTACATGATCAGTATACCGCTCAACACAGTGCTTAAAAATTGACCTTCATTTAGCTCTTTCATTGCCACTTAGATTGCACCAGAGGGAATAGAAGTAAAATTATTTATTATCTTGACAGGGAATACAGAGTCGATGAAGTATCACAATAATATTCACTTAACACAAATTGAAAATGATTGTAAATCTTTTGCAGGTGAAATCTTGAAGAGTTGATATGAGTGCATGTGTTTACCACGGTGTAAAAACCTGTGTTTTTTTCTTTAGTTTTATTTTCTTAGTCTCTACTGCTTTGTCTTCTTTGTTGTACATCACTTTTAAACACAATATGTTCTTACACTGAGGATGAGTTGAATGCTCCAATTATTTTTTGTTTATGTTTTTTGGTTATAATTGCATGAGATTCATTGTAAGAAGAATCTTCTGATTAGATATTTTATTGTCTACTGCAGTCATTATTTCATTCCCGGGTAACCACAATTGAGAGCATTATGAATAGTGCATGTTTTAATTTGTGTACTCTTTTCAGTTGCAATGGTACCCCCAGTGGTAGATAGAAAAATTCCTCTTCCCTCAAAAGAGATGCCATATCAACCGAAGTGTGAGATACAATGTCATTACATTAACAAAATTTGGGGTAAAACAATTGGATTCTACAAAAACTTTGAATAAAGGTTTGGTAATAGTGAGTGCCGACTGTATAGTATGTGGTTGTGCTATTTTTAGGTCATATCATAAAAACAATACATGTAAGAAAGAGTTATTAAAATCTTAATGTGTTCAAAAAGATTGCTGCACTACCTACTCCTGTAAAAAAATAATGTGAAATCAACATCAATCAGTGAAAAGTATATACCACATGAAAGTTTAATTGTGCTGTTACAGAAACAGGCAAAATATCCATACCCAACCACAGAAGATTATATTATTTTGAATATATGAAAATTTCTATTATAAAAACTGCAGAAGAAAGATTTAATATAATGATGGTATTTCATCGAAAAAGTCATGGCAGCCAGAGGTATTGAACTGTAACCAATGACATATAGTAACGAGAAGAACTATCATTATATTATTATCATTATTATTATCATTACTATTATTATTACTGGTATTGATATGATTATTATTGTTATATTTTTTATGTTAAACATAATATATTTTTATGGGGTGGGATGCATGTCCTAATCTTGGTAAAGGTATTGTTACTCTACTATTACAAGCAATACAAAAATCTTCTTAATAGGCTTTCCATCAGAGGTGGTAGTAATCAAAACAGCTCCAAAAAACAACATTTCTTCTTAAAGGCTTAGAATCTAGTGCAGTCATTTGTCTATAAAGTTTGTGTGGAGAATCATTATTGAAAGCATAGGGCATTTAGGAAACTTGAAACACTTGCTACTACATACAGCACACTTGCAATGAATATATGAGAAAGATCATAAACATTTTGGCATTACAAAATTTATTTTCTTCTTTATAAAGTTTTTCCAATGTAAAAGGTTAATTGCATGTTGTGGCTGTTATGAAATATTGATATTTGACATCATAAAAATAAAGCAAACAGCAGAAAGTAACAAAGTTAATAATAGAGAAATACTACTCAGAAGTCAGTAATGACAACTGCTTTATTTACAAATACTTGCACTGATCACTGATAATACTGCAGAACCAGTCACTTATTGTTTGGTATGTTTTCTGTTGAAAATGCTGAGCATAACTGCTACATCAAACAAATCTACAATTTATTTTCACTGTTGCAATGATATCAGATCACATAATTATAAATAATTGCTATCACAACTGCAACCTCTGTATTGGGAATTTCTTTAAAATGGAAGGCAATCGTTTCACTACGAAAAATACCTACTTGCATTCTCATTGCAGTATAAATACTACGTGAGTGTCATCTTTCATTTCTTTGCGGTTCGTTTCTGTTTCCCCTTTCCTGAAACTTTTTTCACGACGATATGGTAATCTGTTTCTTCGTTCGTCCTCTGATTCTGTCTGTACGCTGTTGCCATGATTTTCCTTAAATTCTGTTTTCATTACAGTTTGTCTTGTGATTATCATATTTTCCAGTGTATCTCAATCTTTTTGAAGTCGTTCCTACTCGGTTTCCGTTCTAAGTCTCTCATGTCCTGTATAGCTAAAACGAGTCTTTGTTACTATCTATAACAAATTCAATTTCCAATCTAACTTAATTGCATTCCTGGTCCTTTTCCTTGCTGTTTCCTTTCCCATTTTTGAGCGAGCAGTTGTTGTCTCTGCTGCGATGTCTCTTGTTATCGTCCCTGCCGTAGTTTCTTAATCTATTCTTTGAGTCGCCGCTTCCCGTACGTGCGCTGATTTTTGCGGCATTCAAACTTACTCGACGACGATCCCTCGCCGCTCGTTCTTGTATATCTCGGAGATCGTCTTGCTGAGATGTACTTCCAGGATTAGTGAAATCGGTTTCCACAAAATTCACATTATTTTCGAATTAACAAATTGACGTCCGTTTTTTTAGGCGTCTGTCCTCTTATTGATGATAAATTGCGTCATAACATTGTCAAAGTGTTGTAGATCCACGAGCCGATAGGCGAGTGGATCTACAACAAACTTTGACAATGTTATGACGCAATTTATCATCAATAAGACGACAGACGCATAAAAAACGGACGTCAATTTGATTTTTACAATAACAAAACGCGAAAAAGGTCAAATGAAGACTTAAATGAAAAGAAAACGCAAGTAAACAGCAAGTAAACTCGAATAATGCAGAATTTTATTTAAATTGACGCAATCAGGGCGCAACTATTCTCAATAACTTTTCTCGCCTTCTCATTGGCTTGTGACAACACGTAATACAATTTGATTGGGTAAAAATCTGACTGTTTGACAGCTCACTTATCACGCGAAAAAACCTTGCATAAATTAAAATTTTATGTGTCTGTACTCTTATTGATGATAAAAATTAGCCAATCAGCGCGCGAGAATTCGCTCAGTTATTGTAAAAACATCATTTACGGAATTTGAAATGGCGGAAATTCACATGAAGTAATGTTGCCAGGTAACCTGGCCTGCGAACGGACACCTTTAAAATATAGATATATATATATATATTAAATAGATTTAGGCCAGCCTAAAAGCGGAGCTCCTCACACAGACCCTCACACATTGAAAATGTTGTCACTAAAGTTATTAAATACGCCTGATGTACGCAACTACTTAAAGAAGATTCGATAGCTCAAATAAATCGTCAAAAAAAAAAACATCTAGCTCGCGACTCAACGGAAGAACCATTACCTGGTCAGCAAAATTACTAGAAATACGACTCCCGCAAAACCCCGCGAAGCTAGTTTGTAAAGGACTCCTAATGGTTTTTCCTATGAGGTATAAGACCCCAATTTACGTATTTACTTATTATTATACTAGAAATACGACTCTCGCAAAAACCTCGCGAAGCTAGTTTTTGAATAAGTCACAATACTTTTATATTTTATTTTATATTTTATTTTTTATATCAGCATAATCCCCATTATTGAATTTGTTATGCTGTGTTTGGTACACAATTAGTGACACCTGGTGCAAATTACATGATCAGTATACCGCTCAGCACAGGGCTTAAAAATTGACCTTCATTTAGCTCTTTCACTGCCACTGAGATTGCACGAGAGGGAATAGAAGTAAAATTATTTGTTTTCTTGACAGGGAATACAGAGTCAATGAAGTATCACAATAATATTCAGTTAACACAAATTGAAAATTATTGTAAATATTTTGAAGGTGAAATCTTGAAGAGTTGATATGAATGCTTGTGTTTACCACCGGGTGTAAAAACCTGGGTTTTTTTTGGAGTTGTATTTTCTTAGTCTCTACTCCTTTGTCTTCTTTGTTGTACATCACTTTTAAACACAATATGTTCTTACACCGAGGATGAGTTGAATGCTCCAATTATTTTTTGTTTATGTTTTTTTCTAATAATTGCATGAGATTCATTGTAAGAAGAATCTTCTGATTAGATATTTTATTGTCTACTGCAGTCATTATTTCAATCCTAGGTAACCACAATTGAGAGCATTATGAATAGTGCATGTTTCAATTTGTGTACTCTCTTCAGTTGCAATGGTACCCCTAGTGGTAGATAGAAAATTCCTCTTCCCTCAAAAGAGATGCCATGTCAACAGAAGTGTGAGATACAATGTCATTACATAAAAAATGGGGATAAAACAGTTGGATTCTACAAGAACTTTGAATAAAGGTTTGGTAATAGTGAGTGCCAACTGTATAGTATGTGGTTGTGCTATTTTTAGTTCATATCATAAAAACAATACATGTAAGAAAGAGTTATTGAAATCTTAACATGTTGAAAAAGATTGCTGCACTATGTACTCCTATAAGAATATAATGTGAAATCAACATCAATCAGTCACAAGTATATACCACATGAAAGTTTAATTGTGTTGTTACAGAAACATGCAAAATATCCGTACCCAACCAGAGAATAGTATATTATTTGAATATATGAAAATTTCTATTATAAAAACTGCAGAAGAAAGATTTATTTTATGGTATTTCATCGAAAAAGTCATGGCATTGAACTTGTAACCAATGACATATAGTAACGAGACAAACTATTATTATTATCATTACTATTATTATTATTACTGGTATTGATATTATTATTATTATTATTATTATTATTATTGTTATATTTTTTATGTTAAACATAATATATTTTTATGGGGTGGGATGCATGTCCTAATCTTGGTAAAGGTATTGTTACTCTACTATTACAAGCAATACCAAAATCTTCTTAATAGGCTTTCCATCAGAGGTGGTAGTAATCAAAACAGCTCCAAACAGTACCATTTCTTTTAATGCTTAGAATCTAGTGCAGTCATTTTTCTATACAGTTTGTGTGGAAAATCATTATTGAAAGCATACTTTAGGGTATTTAGGAAACTTGAAACACTTGTTACTACATACAGCACACTTGCAATGAATATATGAGAAAGATTATAAACATTTTGACATTACAAAATTTATTTTCTTCTTTATAAAGTTTTTTCAATGTAAAATGTTAACTGTACGTTGTGGTTGTTATTAAAGATTGGTATTTGACATCATAAAATGAAGTAAACAGCAGAAAGTAAGAAGGTTAACATGTTATGTCTAACTTTGTAAATTAAGGCTTGAATTAGCATTTCATTTGTGGAAAAAGGGTTCTAGATAGCAATATTATCGGGGGGGTCATTGAACTCTAAGGTAAAACTTACTCATTGTGAAAAGGCTATGAAACTTGTTGTCTCTATGCAATATTATTGAAACCTTTCAATCAGAGAATACATACATATATATATATATAGCAAAGAGAAATACTACTCAGAAGTAAGTAATAACATTTGCTTTATTTTCAAATGATGGCATTGATCACTGATAAAATTGCAGAACCAGTACTTCATAGTGACACTGGGTATATATTCTGTTTAAAATTCTATAAATTTACAATATTTTCACTATTGCAATGATATCAGCTCACATCGTTATAAATGATTGCTATAACAACTGCAACTCTCTATGTTGGGAATTTCTTCAAAATGGAAACGCTATCGTTTTATTATGACAAATACCAACTTACATTCTTTTGTAATCTGTTGGTCGTCTTCCGATTCCGTTTTTAGACTAATAGAATTATTTTCCAGAGACATCTTCAATCGTTGAAGTCGTTCCTACTCGGTTTCCCTTCTACATGTAAGTCGTTTTGCTAAATTTAGTACGCCAATATATTTCGTTATGTAATCGTTCACTCATGTCCTGTATTTCTATCAATAACACATTCAAATTCAAAACTAACTTGGTTGAATTCCTGGTCCTTTTCCCTGCTGTTTCGTTTGCCTTTTTCTGGAGCGAGTGGTTGTTGTCCTTGCTGCGATTTCTGTTGTTATTCTCCCTGCTGTCGTTTCTCTATCCGTGCTTTGAGTCATTCTTTCCTTGTGTTGATTTTCACGGTATTCGAACTTACTCGGCGACGATCTCGGGCTAATCTTTCTTGAATATCTCGGAGATCATCTTGCTGGGATGTACTTCCAGGAAGAGTGAAATCGGTTTCCACAAAATTTACATTACCTTCAAAAAGGCATCACCGAATTCTCAATGGCGGAAGTTCAACAGTTCTCAAGTGCGCTACTATTGCCAGGTAACCTGGCCTGCGAACGGACACCTTTAAAATATAGATATATTTAACAAATAAATAAGCCTCCTCTGGGCTTTGTTCTGTTATAAAGCACGCAGGAGGTGACGAGAGCACGAAAGAAGTGTAGGGGGAAACACGAGCCGCAGGCGAGTGTTTCTCCCTACTTCTTGAGTGCTCTCGTCACCTCCTAAGTGCTTTATAACAGAACAAAGCCCAGAGGAAGCTTATTTATTTGTTTTATAATAAAGAACTAGCGATTTTCCACAAAAATGAGCTTTTATTTTCGATCAACTGCCAGTTTTTTTTTTCAGCGCGCGCGCTGAATGTCGTCAGCAATGTCCTTTATACTCTGATAAAGTACAGCAATTTGGGCCAATCAGCGAGCTTGTAAGAAACGTCCAACACTCTCATTGGTTCAAAAGACAAAGGCTGTCAAACCATCAAAGTTCGAACGCAAAGCACTGAAAAGTTTTTGAACGCGAGATTTTTTCAGCTCAGTCAAGATATTTTTAAACATTCTCAGTCTTAAATTAATCGAAATCCAGTCAAATTATGGCCCATGAAGACAGTAAGAGGAAAAAACCATTTGTGGAATTTAACAGAAGAAAACAAACAAGACGAACTGCTTAGCGTGTTGCTGAAACTAAAGACAGTGTGCCATGTTTTCTGAATGGACAACGCTCAGTTTATGTCAATGCGAGAACTGCTGTTTTCTTTTGTGCTTTTAGTCTCTGCTTTAATGATAATGTTGTGGAGAGATGAATTCGACACACAAGCAAATTTCTGTGTGTTTGATCCGTACTGTTTGTCGTTTTTACTAAATGCGACGTAAGGGAGCTCAAATTAAGAAACCAAGACTACAACGCCGAGTACTGTACCAGTGACAAAAGTGGATTTGTCTTCCTCTTGTACTGTTGACGGTAGGTAAGTTTCATATCGTTTTCATTTTTCTTTGAAACTGTAGAATTTTCCACTTAGTCCGTTTGCAGTCCATTTCGAATTTTTGCCGTCAACCTTCACGTCTTTAGCGGGGAAGACTTGTAAATTGGTCACTTCACGTTGTTGTTTTGCATAGCTTGGCACTGAAACCAACCGAACTGTAATTTGCTCGGCAATTTTATTGTTTCATTAAAAAACGCCATTGTTTGATGGTTTCGTGGTTGATATCGTAGTCCTGTTTTTCTTAATTTAACTCCCCATTTTTACAAGTGCTGACTTAGTTGTTTAACTCGTTCTCTTTATCTACATTTTCCTAGAGCTCCTCATCTTCGCATTCTTGTAAATGTAAGGGATGCCTTGTTCGAGCTCGTTCAGAATATTTTACGAAAAGCTAGTAAACTCTTTAAAAAATTCAGCCACTTTTTTCACTGCGCAAAGCCGGGTGATGACGCAAGCACCGTCATTTATACTCTGATAAAGGACGCTGTTTGGACCAATCATATCGCGCGTAGTATCGGGACTGTATTATAAATATATATACATATATAAAAACTCTCGGCTCGATTTACTCGGGCTTGCGAGCCACGTGGTCTGACCGAAACCGACACGATTAGGAACCTCGCTACGCTCGGCCTTCGGCCTCGCTTCGCGAGGAATTATTTTTACTTTTTGTACTTTCTCATTTTTTGCAATTATCATGATTATTATTATCGTATTATTATCATTATCATTTTTAATATTATTACTGGTATTGATATTATTATTAGCATTGTTATTTTTTATGTTTAACATAATATACTGTTATTGGGTTGGGTTGTATGTCCTAATCTGGGAAAAGGTATTGTTCCTCTACAACTACATGCAATTCTGTTTTTCTTGTGAATAGGGTTTGTATCATAGGAAGTAAAAATTACTCAACTCTGAACAATACCATTTCTTCTTTTAAGCTTAGAATCTAGTCATGGTTGCCACAGCCATAAGATCTTTAAATTTCCTGACTTTTCCCTGACAAATGTAAAATTTCCCTTACCAACTAAATTAGAAAAGTCACAAATTAGTCCTGGTAGTGACCTCCAACCTCCTCTCACAACCAACCTCTCCACCCATTTATTTAATATGCTTTCAGAAAGTCACATACAGTGTACGTGGATTGATAGTTTCTTACGATAACCAATTCATGGAAAAAGGAATGATTTTCTTGGAAACCCAAAATCAGCTTGTCATTTAATTCCACCAATCCAACACATTTGACCACACCAAACCAAAGCTGAATTGGCAAGAAACAAATTAGTAGTATTAAATTTCACTTTTCCCTGACTTGATTTGAAATTCCCTTACTTTTCACTGACCTTGAAGAATTTTTTCCCTTACCATTTTCTGACCTGTGGCAATCATGCCAGTGCAGTCATTTGTCCATACAGTTAGTGTGGAAAATCATGATTGAAAGCATAGGGCATTTAGGAAACTTCAAAGACTTGTTATTACATAGAGCACCCTTGCAATGAATACATAAAACAGCAAACAGAAAAACAGCTAAAACTTTTAGCATTTCAAACTTTAGTTTCTCCCTTGTAGAGTTTTTCCAATGTAAAAGGTCAACTGCATATTGTGGTTGTTATTAAATATTTGTATTTGACATCATTAAAATGAATTAAACAGCATTAAGGAAAAAGGTTAAGATGTTGTCTAATTTTGCAAATTAGGGCTTAAATTAACTTTTCATTTGTGGGAAAAGGGTGGGTGCTAAGAGAGTAATTCCCAGGAATGCATGGAACTCAAAGGTAAAAACCCATTTTGAAATGGCTATGGAACTTGTCTGTCCCAACGAAACTTTTTAATTACGTAATACATATATGTAGCAAAGAAATAGAGCAAAGAGAAATACTACTCAGAAGTCCGTAACGACATCTGCTTTATTTACAAATAATTGCATTGAACAGTGATAATATTGCAGAACCGGTAACTTATTGTTTGGTATCTATTCTGTTGAAAATGCTGAACATAACTGCTACATCAAACAAATCTACAATATATTTTCACTGTTGCAATGATATCAGATCACATAATTATAAATAATTGCTATCACAACTGCAATCTCTGTATTGGGAATTTCTTTCAAATGGAAGGCAAACGTTTCACTACGAAAAATACCTACTTGCATTCTCATTGCAGTATTAATACTACGTGACTGTCATCTTTCATTTCTTTGCGGTTGGTTTCTGTTTCCCCTTTCCTGGCACTTTTTTCACGACGATATGGTAATCTGTTTTGTCGTTCGCCTTCTGATTCTGGCTCCTACTCCGTGTACCGGCACAGATGACGTAAAACAAAGCCAGACAATAACAAACATGTTACTGAATAATTTTACACACAATGATGAAACAATGCGCTACGTCATCTGTGCCGGTACACGGAGTAGGAGCCCTGATTCTGTCTGCATGCTGGAAGTCGTTCCTACTCGGTTTCCGTTCTAAGTCATTTTGCTAAATTTTGTTCGCCAATTTCGTTATGTAATCGCTTGCTCATGTCCTGTATACCTAAAACGAGTCTTTGTTTCTATCCATAACAAATTCAATATCCAATCTAACTTGATGGTAACTTGATGGTATTCCTGGTCCTTTTCCTTGCTGATTCCTTTGTTTTTTTTGAGCGAGCAGTTCTTGTCTTAGCTGCGATGTCTCTTGTTATCGTCCCTACCGTCGTTTCTCAATCTCTGCTTTGAGTCGCCGCTTCCCGTGCGGCATTCAAACCTACTCGACGACGATCTCTCACCATTCTTTCTTGTATATGTCGGAGATCTTCTTGCTGGGATGTACTTCCAAGACGAGTGAAATCGGTTTCCACAAAATTCGCATTATTTTCAAAACATCATTCAAGGAATTCGTAATGTCGGAATTTCACATGGAGTAATGTTGCCAGGTAACCTGGCCTGCGAACGGACACCTTTAAAATATAGATATATATAAACATATATATAAATATATATATATATATACATATATAAAAACTCTCGGCTCGATTTACTCGGGCTTGCGAGCCACGTGGTCTGACCGGAACCGACACGATTAGTAACCTCGCTACGCTCGGCCTTCGGCCTCGCTTCGCGAGGAATCATGAATCACGCTGGGCTAGAAAAATCAAGATACCACAACAAGGTGCAAAACGCACTTAGCAGGCTTTATTTTGGAGCATACCGAATAAACATGACAGTCAAGTTAAAAATGCGTTCAAAATTTACTTCTCGAAAATGATACAAACATTGCACGAACTGGAAAATTCTACTTTAAACACTGTTGGAAATGTCGCTAGAAGTATAAGAACCAAAGACAGTTAAAAACGTTTTAAAACGACTCATGAATGACTCAGGAATGTCTTGTGTCCGGGAAATACAATGTAAAATTACCTTTTTGTTTTGATCAGTTTAATGCGGCTCTTGCTTTTTCAAACACCACTTCTTTTGAGATGCTGAATCCGTAGCTTTTTTATTCAAATAACCGTTGCGAAAGAGAGAACGCAGCGAACTTGGCTCATAATCTTTGTTTTCCTTCTTTCCCACTGCTACCGGACAAATTCACTCATGAACTGAATTGAGCTCGTTTGAAGGAATTTCTTCTACGGACCTTGATTCGCCTTTCAACGTCAAGAATTCTTTCAGTGAAGCGACGGGCTGTTCGGATTTGTTATTCGTATTTTTATTTTCTTGATCTTGTATGAAGTCCTCGACTGAAGCTGTATCTGCAAACCTAGAATTTCTCAAAGACGAAGCTGAGGAAGAAGCCGTTATTGCTCACTTTTTGCCGAGTTGATGGCGCCAAAACTGATCCCACCTCTATGAACAGTGAATTGGTCGGACCACTTTTTTTCACTAGTGAAGAAAATGGTCCAACCAATCAAATTGCTTCTAGTTTTTTACAGACTATTTTTCTCACACAGATTTATAAGGAGTAAATCTCAGTACCTATGGAATAAAATCCGTTTCTTCAGCAAAACATTGTAGACTGCTGTAGACTGCTGGCTGTAGGTTGTGTAGCCGCGGCAAGCCGCGAAAAGCGCGCGAAAAACAAAGCCTCCTTTCGGTTTAAGACCTTCTAAATATCCCGGATGACTATGGCCGCCATGTTGGGGCAACGTCGTTCGTCGTCGTCGTCGCTAGGCGCACGCGCCCGCGAGCCATGCCGCTAGTCACAATGACCATGAAAACTCAAACGCATGGTTTTCTCAATTTCTATCCTCGCACGGTAGTTATGGGGCTCCGCTCTGCGGCTCTTCGAGCCGCTGTGGAGCTCCGCTATAAATATATATACATATATAAAAACTCTCGGCTCGATTTACTCGGGCTTGCGAGCCACGTGGTCTGACCGAAGGCGACACGATTAGTAACCTCGCTACGCTCGGCCTTCGGCCTCGCTTCGCGAGGAAATATCTCAGTCATTCTCGCGTCTACCCAAAGTTTTGCTTCGCCAGTTATGCCGTCGTACGAAGCACCGACAAACCGCCATCGTCCTGGGGCGAGAACGGTGCTCGTCAAATGTTGAGTGAAGGAATAATCTCTCTTGGTGAAGCGGGCAAACAGTTTGCCGCGGACAACCCACAAGTGAACTCCCCAAGCGCCCTTGGTTCTGTAATTGAAAAGTGGTCCATCGGCTCCCGAAGGATTTAACTCCAAATTTACTCCAACTCCAAATAATTTAATTCCAAATAGCCCATGTTCGGGAACTCGATGTAACTGCTCGCCTTTCCAGTGAACTCATACGAGCCATCCACTGTTCCGAAAGGTCCCGGAGCCAGTTTTACGCCTCGTGGTTGTCCACTGAGTGCTCGGCCACTAATGTCCTTTGTACCGTATACACCGTTGAGTGGATACATCGCAATTGGAGTGGGGCCTCCTGTCTGCACTGATAAATAATGTAAAGAGCTAATAGTAAGTAAGTAAGTAAGTAAGTAACGGCTTTATTTAATGAGGGTAGTACATAATAGTACAAAAGTACTAACAAACTTGTAGCCCTCACGAAATACAGATTAAAATTTATGAACACCCTAAAAATCGACTAGATACGTAATAATACAGACCTAAAAAGTATATAAAAGCTAATGCATTACAAATCACGGACAAAAATGTACAATAACGTGAATGATGTATTTTTCACCAAGTCAAAAGCAAACATGGAAAAAGGAAATTACTAGTTAGTTACTATTACTGATTACTAGTTCAGATGGTCTAACGCTGCGTTATAATTGAAATAAATTGGGATGTTAAAGCAGCATTTTGCAGCTTGCTGCTGGGACAACTACAAAAACAACAAACTAACAATTATACCAGGGTCCAGTGAAGAACATTACAGTCTTACGACCCAGACTGACTTAAAACAATGAAAACAAAACCATTCAAGTAATATTTTCTATTATTATATCTCTCAGTTAGTACGCGCGCTGTGATTGGTTAATTAGTCAAAAAATTGATCTAACTCCAACATGCAACACGGATACTTTCATTTTTTGCAAAATCTTAATAACTGTATCGAGGCTCCCTCGGGATCGAAAATTCCTAAAACTATTTTATGTAACTGACAAAGCCAGGGAAACAAACGACACAGCTTAGTTTGCTTTCTAGAGAGGAACCCGCAGCTTTTTAAAGAAATTTTAACCATGTAATTAATATTTCGTTGAAACACAGGTAGAAGGGGAAGTCAAAACATGAATTCTAGTAAATTAATCTTTGAATGAGGAAAATGCCTCATCATTTCTAGTTGCACAGTTTCACGGGAATAGTCTATAGGATGAATTCCTTTTTCACTTCAACTAGACATGGGAATTAGGTCTTTTCACTAGAGAGACATAGACAGGGCTGGGTCAAAGCTATGAATGGTTAATTGGAAACTTGAAACAAGTCTACAAAACAGTGTTGATGACACTTACGTGTTGACGTGAAGGGACATCCCGCGGGATGAAGTAACATTCTTTATTTAACAATATTAAAGCTGGATGTACCAAGGTGAAGTTGATCGCTCTTACAGTGACAACAAGAAAGAACATTTTAATGTGCTTTCGAGTGCTCTGTGAGTGTAAACTAGGTTGCCATGATGTTATTTTAGCTTCACCACACCACACAGCTTTGAATTAACCAAAGTATGCCCATCTTTAACCCAGAAAACGATCTGAAATCAAGTTTGGCATCCAAGGTGTTGTTTTCTTGTCTGCATTTGTTACACCCATATCCATTTAGACATTGGTTCAGTGTTGTCATAACAGGACAGTTTGTAAACTGGAAGTAATGAATCATGAAAAGTGGGTTCGACATGAATTTATGGGTGTTGATTCTTAAACACCTTCCCACCCAAAATTCATGTAGTAATTCTCTTTTGTGAGTGTTATATACTTTCCTACATGTTACTTTGGACAATTTGGTAGTAGATCAATTTAATATCCTCAGGCAGGTGATGGGCCCCTACCTCAGGTTGACAATTTCCTTGATTCTTGTCACCTGTTTGGTTGACAATGTATTGGTATTGTGAGGTGAAGTTACTTAAGCAATAGATCACACTTTCTATGGGTTTACCGGCGTGATAACCCACGCGGGATGTTGGGAGAACACGAGAAGAGCTTGTAAATCACGAGCCGAAGGCGAGTGATTTACAAGCTTTTCGAGTGTTCTCCCAACATCCCAAGTGGGTTATCACGCCGGTAAACCCATAGAAAGTGTGATCTATTGCTTTTATAAAATAACTTTTAGTAGAATGGAGTCTTTGAGGTAAAAAGCATGCTTTTAGTACCGTGATCAAGTCATGTCTTCTCTCTAAAGTCATCATAAGCCAATCACGACTCACGATTTAATAGCGCTGAACTTTCTCAAAACTCAGTTCAGTCAAACAACAAACAGCAGCACTTCAAAACACGAGTTTTTGCACTCATTTCATGATAACTTATGAAAGCTGTTTTACAGGAAAAGTCAACACATATTCATGCGAACGTACAATGAAAGAATACGTTCGTGGTTTGTTTACTACAGAAGTAGAAATTAATTGTACCTCGCAGCTGTATTTTGTTGAGTCGATCCGTAAGAATTTCGTGCTTACAGACGGAACTGGCAGCTATTGTAATGGAGGACTTCATTCACTTTTTACAAGCCGCAGTGGTTTAAGATCTGTTTTCTGGACTTTATTGTGATCAAGAAATGCTGCGGTAACGACGTGGCTGCATTTGCGAAGTTGTCGCATGTAACTTTACATGCTCGTACAGCGACCGATGGAAATATGCCGAAGAAAGGTTTCTTTGCCGTAGCCACATATTGGCGTTAATATTTGTCGATTTGTGAAGTCAGGTGGTTTGAGGTAGGTTATGGCATCAATATCACGGAATAATTTGTGCAATTGTTGGAAAAAACCAGCCCGAAACTCTGATATCTTTCATCATCGTTGGCAGCTTGTTTACAACCTACAGCGGCCGATTTTGAACCATATCTTGATCAGAGATCTCTTTTTGGAACAATTTCTTTCATTAAGGAATTTAATTTTGACATAAAATAAATCAAGAATGCTAAAACTATCCGTTTTGTTGCTGGTTGGCACTTGGTTAAGTTTTCCTAGAGACTTTCTACACCAGAAATTCACACAGTTGTTGTCTTTCTCTGCGATTTGGCATCGTCGTGAAATGTAAACTGCTTTCCAGCTTTGTACTTTATAACTTCTAAAGCTATGGCAGTCGCGAATTGTGACCCTTGTGACGCTTTTAAGATTAAGAAGGGCTGGGTAAGTAACTTGTTCTGTTTTTTAGCCTTTCTAAAATCGTTGTTTGCAGATCAATAGCGGGTTTTGTTTATGGCCCGTGGTCCGGATGCCTTTTTCTATGGGTTTACCGGCACAATAACCCATAGGTTTTCAACCAATCAGCGCGCACGTAGTATCTGAGTTATTTTATAAATATTGATAACTTGTGGGAGTGATAGGTTTATAGCTTATACTCCATTAGCCGTCTATAACCTCGTTCCCAGGGTCTCTCCTCTTCCCGCCATCTCTCGCTCCAGGGGGCGGGTAGAGGAGAGACCCTGGGAACGAGGTTGTGCCGTCTACTGCTCAAGTTGTTTTTTCCGTAAATCAGTTTGAGGCCGGCAGGTTCTGTTTTCACAACTACAGAGATGTTACGGGAAAGTTAGTATGTGCGCAGTACTTTCTATTCAACAAGAATTCCGGCCTGATATTTCAAAATTCCATGGGCCGAATGGAACATAGTCTCCTTCGCAGCCGTTCCCTCGTCACGCAACGCTCCTTCCCCAAGAACGAGAACGGCTGCGAATGAGACTACATGGAACAGTACCTTTGGGACACCTACGCTTGCAGTGATCTTGTGTAGATCTGAATATCCATTTCCAGTCGTCGTCTAGATAATCGTCCAAATTGATTTGATCGAATGTCAAATATACTTCACTATAGAATTCACAACGTTTTTGATTCTCATGTATTCTATTTATCCGAATTATGGTCACTTTTGACTATCGTGTGTTTTATTTTGAAAAGATATTTTCATTGCGGCGCGATTTTGGTGCCGCGTAACATGCGCAGTAGATGCATAAGTTGCTTTGCTCGAAAATCCTCATAGCCAATTTCTATTTGTATGAAAAAGCTGAAATAAAAATATATTTGCACATTTTGAACTCTTCTATTTGTCGTCTAATTGGCCAAGTTGCCAACAACATATTCTTACAGGTTCTTACGTAGGTTACTTAAGTCCAAAGATAAGCGTTGCCTTCTTCAGCCTTCCTCAAAACAGATACTTGTACTAACCTTTGATTACGTCCAGTACTAAACGTATAAATCTGCATCGTTTTTGGATCACATGTGTTCGATCATCAAAGTCAAAATTTAATATTTGAGCACGGTAGTCCAGTGCTCTACCAACTGAGCTAACTGGTCGGCGGTAAATAAATAAAAACAGTATTAATAACAATAATATTAATAATGATAATGATGATAATAATAATAATAATAATAGTTGTAGTAGAACGGAGAAACGGCTCTTATTTTCAAAATGGGCCACCAGACACGTGAAGTTTCTTCTACGAATAAAAGGTATCTTCATCCCATAGATTACATGAGGAACGTTTGGCCTGTGGGGCAAACTCAGCCACTGAGGAACAAGTGAAAGGGCTGGGGGGGAGGCGTGGGGATAGGGTGAGGAGCGAGGGTCCAGATGACTAGATCGTCGATGAAATTTGCGTTATTGACCAAGCGTGAGGTCAATATATATATATATATATATATATATATATATAGGCAATTGTGGAAAACGAGGACGGACAACTTCGAGCGAAAAAAAAAAAATATATATATATATACAGTAAAAAATCTAAAAAAAGTTTAAAAATTTAATAAAAATAGACGTTTCGGTCAATGACCTTCATCAGTTGCAGTGCCTGATGGGCACTGCAACTGATGAAGGTCATTGACCGAAACGTCTATTTTTATTAAATTTTTAAACTTTTTTTAGATTTTTTACTGTATATATATATATTTTTTTTTTTTTTCGCTCGAAGTTGTCCGTCCTCGTTTTCCACAATTGCCTACAAATTTCATTACTCGAGGTTTGGACTACGAATCCTTTTGGATCCTTCTGGCGTGTGGCATCCCTGTTGGCTCGAAGCATCATAACTTTTTATTAATACCTTGTATCCAGCTTTCGTCCGCCTGTGAATCATCTGCCCAAGTTGATCCAGAGATGCCATTACTTAATTCCACGGTAGCACAAGCAGCACGTGTCTGGGACAAACTGTCCAGATACCAACACCATTGTACTTTTCTTACGAACTGCTTGGATAACAATGTCATCCCGGCTGGTTTTAGTTTGAATTTTAATTTGGCACTCAACGTCGATGATGTTGACCTCGTGAAGCTTTGTAAGCTTTCACTCCAACGAACGTCAAGGGAACTTTGCGTTGCTGTCTTACTAGCCTCGCGGAACAAAGTCGATTGTCTACAACGAGAGCTCCAATCCTGTAGGGAACAAATCTTTTCATCCATTAATTCTGGCTCTGCGAACTATATCTGGAATGGTCTGAAAACGGAAAATTCCAACCTACTTCGCATTTTGAAAGAACGCGAGCAAAGAAAGTTGTTAAAAACAATTCCGTTAGATCAGGAATTACTTTCATCCAGTAACACCATAGATCCACCCACTATAACTGCCACACAAAACCGTCGTTTCCACGGGTTACACAGGCTACTGAGGAAACGACAACTTTTTCGTCGAAAGCGCAGGAGGCCTGTTACAACGACTGCTAACGATTCACATCAGTTGGATCCCATCAACCTTTCAAGCCAGTCCATCAATCATGACCAAACCAATCTACTCAAGAAAGGACCATCTTTCTGCCCCATGCCAAAAGATGTTGATTGGCAGCGAAAAAAAAAAAAAAAAAAAAAAAAAAAAAAAAAAAAAAGGCACTGCAACTGATGAAGGTCATTGACCGAAACGTCTATTTTTATTAAATTTTTAAACTTTTTTTAGATTTTTTACTGTATATATATATATATATTTTTTTTTTTTTTCGCTCGAAGTTGTCCGTCCTCGTTTTCCACAATTGCCTACAAATTTCATTACTCGAGGTTTGGACTACGAATCCTTTTGGATCCTTCTGGCGTGTGGCATCCCTGTTGGCTCGAAGCATCATAACTTTATATATATATATATATATATATATTCTACAACAACAGATTTTAGAGTTAGATTTCGCAACCACAAGTCTGCCATGCTGACCAAGAAAAAGACTTGTGAGGTAGCGGTTCATTTCAACAGAACACCGCACGACTTAAACGATTTTTCTTTCCAGTGTATTGATCAAGTGCAGATAAATGCAAACAATACAAGTAACATCGAAAAGCTTTTAATCACTAAAGAGGCATATTGGAGCGCACAGTTGTTCTCTCTGGCACCTTTTGGCTTGAATAAACGTCAGGAATTCCACTCGAAAAAAAGAATAAACTACAACTAGCGTAAAAATAACTTGCTAATTTGGCGGTTATCTTAGTTCAGGTGTTCAAAGGCCCTGACCTTGGATCTTGTTAGCTTTGTTAGTGCAGGGTTTTCTCAGGGGCCCCCATCGGGGAATTTATTACATTATTGTTGTTTAAGGGCCCTGTTCAGGGCGCCTGTTGTGCCTTGCCGCGGCATAGCTTCAAGGGCTTTGTTTGGGGTTTTTATTACAAGTTTTTCCTAGGATGGCCTTTTATGAATACTGTGAATATTTTACACGCGGGTCCCTTCACACTTTTGGCTGACTTGACGAATCATGTTATAGTTTTTTAACATTAATCTTATTTGTATTATATCCGATTATTTATTCATATTTGGTTTGCGTTTCTTGAGTTTTGTATCGCATTGTCATAGTTTCTCGCTTAGTAATCACCGATTGTTTATCATTGGTTAATTTTTTCATTTTCATGTGTTACCACGCCCTGTTATGTAATCATCTTTGTTATATTATGTCATCTTTTATACTGTAAACCTATTTAAGGACATTGTAATTTCTTATTCACTTGCACTGCAACTGATGAAGGTCATTGACCGAAACGTCTATTTTTATTAAATTTTTAAACTTTTTTTAGATTTTTTACTGTATATATATATTTTTTTTTTCGCTCGAAGTTGTCCGTCCTCGTTTTTCACAATTGCCTATATATATATATATATATATATATATATATATATATATATATATATATATATATATCTCTCTTATTAACCAAGCGTGAGGTCAACATGGCTGCATATTAGCGATATTTTTTATGTTTTTTACGCCTCGGTCAATATCAACGCCAACAATGAAAGATAAGGGACGGACCATTAGAAAAGTGATGGGGTGGGGGGGGGGGGGGGGTTGGCGAAAAAAACAAAAAAAACTCATGCAAGGGAAAATGCCAAAAAAAAAATTTCATGCAAAGAAGAAGGTAAAAAAAAAATTCATGCAGAAGGAAGGTCCAATTGTGACTTTTTCACACGTAGTAAAAAAATTCGTGCAGAGGGGTTCACCTGAAAAAATATTCCTGCACAAGCAGTGAGCGAAAAAAAAAATTCGTGCAAGATGAAAATTCCCCCCCCCCCCCCATCACTTTTCTAATGGTCCGTCCCTAACTTGGCCACTATGCAGTCATCTCAACCGAACAAGTTTGGTCAGGATTTATTATATGGCCATTTTGTTTTGTATATCTCGCTATTCAATAAACAAGGTTAACGGTTGGCCTATCTCAGAACTGGTCAGAGATAAATCCACGAAATACTGAGTGCTAACTAGTCTCCTCCGCAGCCGTTATTAGGATCGTCACGCAACGCTTCTCCCCCACGAGAAGCGTTGCGTGACGATCCTAATAACGGCTGCGGAGGAGACTAAGTGCTAACAGACCGAAATCACTTCTTAATTGCCTCAAAATCAATCAGTCAACATAACATAGCACTTAGCAATAAAGTAAGTCCATTTTATTGAATTTTCTATCTTATTTAACCTTTTCAGAGGGTCTCGATGGGGTGGTGGCTTTACGGCTAACGGCTAATTTATTTGCCGTATGGTTAACAGAAAATCTAAACATTAATCCACACTTTTAAAAAGTTAACAATTAATTTTCATTGTTTAAAGAAGTTAAAAATTTATTTTCGTGGCTAGAATGTTTTTTACGATTAACATTTTCGCCGGCTAACGGTTAAAATTTTCCAATTTTTACGCCTAACGGCCAAATTTGCGGCCCGTTTTACGGCTACGGTTAACCCCACTGAGACCCTCTTACGCCTTAAATCGGGAGCTTAGGCTACCTGTGATGTTTCAGAGGTATATAGGGAGCTTAGCAAGAACGACGACGACGCTGAGGACGGCACGTTCGAAAAAATAGATTTGTTTTTTCCTGTACCAATGGCGGCCGACTTGTTTCATTTTCTTTTACATAACTTTTCAAACCACCGATTTTTCCAACTTTACCCGTTCGCAGTTCATTACAAATTTTTCTCGGCAATTTTGTCGTTGTGCACTCGCATCTTCCAAAAAACCTGAAAAATGGTCAGGTGCCCGTGATCTCCTCTTTGTGTGATAATTGTTTTATGTCCCTAGAATTCAGGAGTAGACTGATGTAATGAACCGAAACTGTAGTATTGTCGTTGATTCTTTTTTTCTTCGACCTTCTTTTTACGTTGCTTGATCCCTTCTGCTCAACTGTCTCCTATATCTGATTACATGTAATTTACCACTAATCAGTCCTTATACGTAATGACGTCAATCATTGCAATTACTACAGTGAAAACACGCGAATCCGAAGAATCAACATACAATAAATCTTTTCCAGTGCTAGATAGTTACTTTTAATAAAACAAGGCGTGGATGTATATGTCGACATGCCAATCTGCTAAGTACTCTGGGTGTGATACAGTGTGACATCCCCCCCCCCTTTGAAAATTCCTAGCTACATCCCTGCAGAAATGGTTTCATTATAAAGGAGTTGACAAACGCAAGTTGTACCACCGCAAGAGAAATGGGAAGCTGATGTTTCCATAGCCTAAGAACGCAGAAGTTCTTCCGGTACTCGACTCTCTCTGCCCTGAAGAGCGTGTGCGTTTGGAGTCAAATGTTTCCATCATTATAATTAGTCCTCCGTCAACCTTTCCCTTTTAGTCGTGGATAAGCGAAGCGTAGAAAGAAATATTGCTCGAGGTCAGAATATCCAAATTATCGTTAACTCATATGTAAGAATTAGACATGTCAACGGTAAACCTTCATCGGATTTCCGAAGTAATGCCGAAAGCGGATCGTCGCATATTCAACTTTCCGACGAAATGCATCAACGTTGCAAGGAATACTGTTTCTAATTTTCCGTGGCTAGTAAATCATTGCCAATGTTTTTTAAAAAAGAAAAGTTATTGTCTTCAAAGTCCATTCAAGCAAGACACTTCACCAATCCCTACGTCACGTTTCTGCCACTTCTTTTTGCAGCAGCTGACCGCCAAAAATCTGCGTACCTATGACTTGTTTAAAGCCCTGCTTTGATTATCTTACGGTGTTACAACCTATATTTATCAATTCTTTGGATAAATTCATTGTTTTGTGTTTCGTGACTCAGCTGTCACCTTCTCCCCAGACTTCTCAAAGCCAAGTCTCCATTGCGGCCGTTATCTGGCTCGTCACGCAACGCGTGTCCCAACACCAGGAGGAGACTTCACAAACCAAGTGAACCGTTGCCCGACGTTATCAGATAACAAAGGTGGAGTGACTTGTGCTTAACGCCTTACGTTTCGTAGCACTATCAGAGCTCAAATGATGTTATTTTTCGTCTGTTGAATAGTGGAAACTGCCGAGTGAAATTCTGTTTGAAGATCGAGCCAGAACACTGAAGATTGTACATATGCTGTGTGACTGCGCACTATGTGGTGTTGTGGGAATCAGGAGAGAGAGAATACGAGTCGAGTTGTTGTCAGCCATGCTGATCCCTTGCAATGTCTGGCGAAAGGAAAGGGTTTGGAAGAAGCGAAGGTTGGCCGAGAAAGTCACTTCTCAATGAAAACAAGAGATTCAAAGGGAAAACGGTATTACCGTGAACGAGATGTTGTTACAGTAAAGATTCAAACGCAAGAAGATGAAGAATTAGAACCGAAGATTGAAGACCACAAAAATGGAAACTACACAGTAAGTTACACACCGATTAGTATTGGCCCTCATGACGTAATCATCAAAGTGAATGGTGAGCCGCTGGCTGACAGTTCGTGGAGACCTGAAGTGACTTCGCATCAATACCGAACTGTGTTTACATTCGGCTCACGTGGAAGTGGTCAAGGACAGTTTGCTGATCCAATTGACCTCGCAGTGAGCAAGAGAACCGGAAACATCGCTGTGGCAGATTGCAAAAACAAACGAGTACAGATGTTCAGTTCAAAAGGGAAATTCTTGACAGAGTTCGGTCAGAAGGGACCTGGCGCTGAGAGAATTGGTGAACCCTCATCGGTTGCATTCAGCATGAGTGGTGACGTCATCGTGGTTCATTCTAAAAAGATGTCTTTATTTACCGAAAAAGGTCAGTTTATTAAACACATTGTTAAGGAGCACCTAGAAATCCCTTGGAAAGTGTCTGTTGCAAGTGATGGTCAGCTGATTGTGAGTGAGGGGTACTACAGGACAATCAACGTCCTCACCCCCGACGGGACAGAATTGCTTCAGTCCTTTAGAGTCCCACAGTGCGATACTCCCCCATCATTTGCTGTTTTTCACCAGAACAGGTTCTTCGTATCATGTCCCAGTGATGATTGTGTGAAGGTGTTCAGTAAGGAAGGCGTGTTCCTGTACGATATTGGCACTAAGGGGACTGGCCACGGGCAGTTAAATTGGCCTCATGGGATTACTATTAACAAGTTTAATAATCTGATGGTGTGCGACAGTTTCAACCACAGATTGCAAGAATTTTCACTGGGTGGAAAGTTTATCAATGAAATCACCGTACATGTCCCTGGTACTTCAGAACCCTGGGCTGTGGATTTATCAAAGGATGGCCAGGTGATTGTTACTGATTTCTATAGAAACTGCGTTTTTGTTTTAAAGTGATCTGTGAAGAGAAGCGTTCTGTGCTCCTCATTTCATCCTAGGATCGCAGTTGGTCTTACGTGTTCTTAAAACCTGAACAAATTGTGCAGTCAGTTAGCCTACTGTTGTATACTGGACCCTTGCTGTGTTTCTCGTCTTGACGCCGTATTCAGAAAACGTGTTGATGCTAACAAGCAGTGACAGACATAACTCATTAAAAGAAGGGCCACTTGCATATGAAAAGTTAGGCTAGTTGTGATAAATGTCGTTCGTTATCTCGTTCACGAGAGTGCGTTTCAAACATTTTGGGTCACAAGCCAAGCTCACTGGTTTACTAATCAACTATAATGGTTTGTACGTAATTTTTGTGCGATTTTTAAAACAAAATTTGGTGTACTGTGTCGATTACTCGATCATGGCATTCTTCTAACATTTTGGGCTTTTTTAGGGGCGATGTGTGGATGGGGGTGGGATGTTAATATCAGCGAGCTTAACTTGACAGTCGGAATCTTTCCGAAACAGCCTAAAATGCTAAATATTAATTGTCAATTGTAATAACGAACCCTTATAACCACAAAACACGCAGCATTTTCATATATCGTTACACTAGCGAGCGTGAGCTACTTGTGATTGTTTTACGAATTTTAGAATAACTTCTCTTAGTTTGCTGAGTAACACCTGTCTTCACTATAAACGTTTAAAAATTCACAAGCTAAATAACTTTGGCTTCGTATTTTTTCTCAGAAGAACCGATAAACTAATCACAAACTTCTCACTATGGATACAAACTGATAAAAATAAAAGGCGAAAAAAACATCTCCACAGCCCGTGCAATCTGCTCCCTGTAGATAACAAAATTACAAGAGAGGCATCATTTTAACAACCTTCACAACAGCGGCTGTCGTAATTACTTGAATCTGGCATATCAGCAAATTAAAGCTTTTGCAACACTTTCATATGGAAGCTTTTCGCTGATTTTTTTGCAAATAAACGTGAGCTTCTCTATACAATTTTTCATTGTTGGGTCGGAAAGGCAGACACTATATTCTCTTGTCAGTTGTACTTGTGCTTAAGATACAGAAGTGTTAGCGTGATCGTATAAAATGTCATTGGTGACTTTGCCACCACAGAGAAATTATTGTTTGGCTTTTCTCGGCTCAGTGCCACGCGTAATTAGTTTCCGGGTTTTTATCTTTAATCTGACAAGCAGTAAGAAAAAAAAAAGTGTACTGACGGGCGAGGCATTTTGGAAACAATTCTTAGTGTAGTTCGGTGGGCTTTTTTTTCACCTCGCAATTGTTGCATAAGCATGAAAAAAAAAACAATGTAGCAAAATTCACAGCCGTTTGCATGACCATGGCAAACACTGAGTATGACAGATAAGGACGGATGCATTATTTGTCGTGGCGAATTACTTCATCTTTCGCGGAGGGAGGAAATTAGAACCATGGAGGTGTAACGAAAGAACCGTCCATGCAGGTGTAATTGAAGTGATTGTTGTATTCAGTGTCGACACTGAATCTGTTTAGTCGTTGTTTTTCCGAGTTACGGTGTCCTGCACTGAAAAGCAACCTTGCTAAGAAGCCCAAAAAGGAAGTTTCAATCCAAATAAAAAAGTGAAATCTTCACAGACCAAGCTCTCAAGACTTCATGTCCCAGTATTGATTGACAAGTATGGTTGCAAAGAAGCTCTTCTTCAAACTGTTGAATACTTTAATAATGATGTCAAGGAATATCTGCAGTGATGCGGGCGAACATAAGTGAACGTTCAGTCTGATGACTAATACATCCTGAGACCTTGTCAAAACTCTTTTTTTTTTCTGGAGTTTCGCGTGTTTATGCAGAGGCAGGATTGTGATAAACTCTCTCTCTTTCATAATTACCTGTCAAATCACGAAAAAAACTGCGCCTGCTTTGCATGCTGTAAACACTGTCAAAACGGCAAAGTTGACATGTGTCTGACCAATTGAGTCGGCGGAAAGATGGCCTGACAGTTTGCCTGAATGACGTCGAATTAACCTGGTACAACGCAGAAAGTTCATAAAGCTATCGGTAAGAGATCGCGAGTAAGTCCGTAATCTAGCATGAAATGAAGCTTTTTAACACCACTGCGGCTCCATCCACTCTGTCAGTTGACGATGAGTACGACCCTGAATGGGTGGGAATTTTCGAGGCAGTTCTGTTATTGTTCATTCTGCTTCTAGCAATCGTGGGTAACTTTCTTGTCATCGCTGTGGTGTATCGCAGGCGGGAGCTCCGCCGCTCGGAGACTCACATCTTCATCGTGAACTTAAGCGTTACAGACATATCTGTAGCCCTGTTATGCATGCCTTTCTCTCTTGTCACTGCCGTTACCCAAAAGTGGATCTTCAGCGAGGCCATGTGCCAGCTGAACGGATTTCTGAACGTGTTTTTTCTCTTGACGTCTATTCTAACCCTTACAGCAATAAGCATTCACAAATACATCGGCATAGTGCAACCTTTAAAGAAAAAGATATTTACCAGGAAAAGAGCGATTTTTGCCGTTGTCTGGGTCTGGCTGCAAGCATTCTTGACAGCACTGACACCAATTCTGGGGTGGAATCAATACGAATACATCGCTGGAAGGACACAGTGTTCCGTCCAAGTTCCTCGAAAACCCGATGAACTCGCAAACTGTTTGTTCATTATTATTTGTGGCTTCGTAATACCGCTTTGCATTATGAGCTTTTCGTACATGAAGATTTTCCAAACAGTGAAGGTTCATACGAAGAGGGTCCGCAGTCATTCCTTTGGCGACGAGCCCAAAACTGCTTTTCTAAATGAAAGACGCATCACTGTCACATTGTTCATAATTCTGGCAGTTTTCCTCGCTTGCTGGACTCCGTTTTCGATTCTAACTATTTATGCAACTCTGGTAGGAAGGGAACTGCCAAAGTATTTTTCCGTGGCAGCCTATTGGCTTGGATTTTTAAACTCCGCCATGAACCCTCTGATTTACGCATTGCGAACTCGGGAATTCAGACAGGGTTACAGGCGGATTATAGCCCTGTTGATGCCTTGTTTGTTTCCAAACGGAGATACGGGGGAGTCTGATTCGTTAGCTGTTTTGCGAGGCCGTAAAAGCCTAAAAAGTGAAGCGTTTACTAACAGGCATTTTCGCAAGGAAAAGGACAGCCATGCAAGCGAAGATGAACCCGTGGTTGTCGTCAACGGAGGCGTGCAAGACAGCCTGCATGAGGATAGTGGCAGCTTGCAGTATGAAACCTCAAGCGAAAGGTCAAGCAAAGAAAAGGAAAAGAACGAGAGTTTTTACTCCGTAAAAGCTACGGCAGTGAGTTTGGAGAACATCTTTACAATTGAAGACCCTGGTAAAGCGACCGAAGAAAAGGAGGTAAGAGATGAGAACGAAAACACAGTGGTTGAACACTCAAGCAATGGCATAGAATCGTTCCAGTACCATCTGACGCCAGTGCCACCAATTTGTGAATATCTTCCGTGCAGTTCGAAAGAGCTTCTTAGCAAACATTTCTTTCCAAATAACAGCGGGGACTTATCGCAAACAAGACGGAAAAGCGCATCGTATTTGTCGGTTTTAGAAGTCAATGATGGACTGAAAGGCCGGCTTTATCGATCTAAAAGTGTGTCAAGCACGTACAGTCAAAGTTTCGACAAAGAACGTGGCCATTCGCGCTCCCTTGTCGACTTTCATCAACAAAACGGCAATCCTTGGTTACCCGAGAATCTTTCGTATCTAAATAAAATCGCGCCTATAGAAATCAGCGGGAAGAGGGAAGCTTGACGAAGTTAGGGAAACCGTAGTTGGAAAAACTCAGACATTGAGAACATATGGACTGTTGCTATTCCAAGCAAAGGCGTGGACAGAGCGCTTCTGGGATGCTATTTTATGTCGTTCTGAGCAGAGTCGGTACGAAAAAAAACAAGAACTATTTTAAGTAGCTGTCAGTAAATTGTGGGATCTTGTGCTAAAAGTAAACATTGTTGAAAATCTTGCGGTTTCCAAAATTTCACATGTTTACATTGTTCGAAAGAGTCTGATTGTGATTTTCAACTTCCTTCTATTTTTGGCAAGAAATCGTAAGTAGAGCATGTGATGACGTAGATTCCTGCCTCTGTGAGCCGTTCGGGAGATGAAATGCGTTCTTGAAGAACTTTATACAAATAGACGGTGATTTAAAACTGCCGAGGTGTAAAAAGGTGCCGTAAGTAAATAAACCGTGTTTGTTATCGTTTTGATAAAGAACTCGCTGGCAAATGTTAATTACGGAAGACTTCTCTGAGATGATATCTTTATGTATTTGGACATCACTCTCTTGTACTGGCGTCATCGCTCCTCAGAGTTTCTAATCTTGGGTTTGGTGTGGGGGCTAAATGTAAACGTGTCGGGTGAATTGAATGATGGCCATAATTAATAATGAATATGGAAAACTTTAATTTGGATGTGTTTGCGTACTTCAGATAAATTTAAACGAAAATGAAATATTCGACGCTTGCATGTTGGTGCTGGCGCTTTTCAATATAAACTCAATGTTTTCATCCACGGTGGAAGCGGAGAGGTAAGATAAGAAGGGGGGCGTTCTGGTGAAAGGTGTATGCAAATCCGACCAGCCATCAATCCGTTACAAAATTTGCTCAAATCCAAATCTGCATGTAAAGTTAATGGTTAAGTAAGTTCAGTTAAGTTGACGACGCTGGCCATATTGAAACAAAAAAAAAACTGATTCTTGTTCAAACAGTTCCCTTGTGTAGCAAACGAGCCGGCGCAAAGTCATCAGAGTTACAGTAACTAATAAAAGGATTTAAATCATTTTATGCGAGAAAAGAGACTAAAAAAAGTACTTGACGAAAACGCTGACGAATTTTTTTACTACGTGTGAAAAAGTCACAATTGGACCTTCCTTCTGCATGAATTTTTTTTTTTACCTTCGTCTTTGCATGAATTTTTTTTCTTGGCATTTTCCTATGCACGAATTTTTTTTGGTTTTTTCCCCACCCGCCGCCCCCCCCCCCATCACTTTTCTAATGGTCCGTCCCTAAGCGCGCGCAAAAAAGCCAAAGCCGCCCTGCGCAAACCTATTCAGTGTCATTCTTGTCAATTAAGGACCGTCAGGAGCCCATCACCCGGAGCGTGAAACTTCCATACTGAGTCTGTGAAACGGCGTTTTCACAAGTAGACTTATTTTTACACTAGCCTTCCCGCGAATTAGTTTTGGGTAACCAATCACAAGCGATTGTGTAACAGACTGTTAATACGTAACTAGGATGACTGGTCCATGTATAAATAAATATGGCGGACACATGTGAGGAATCCTCCTCGGAGGGTTCTGACAGTATCTTTAGCGACAACTTCAGTGTTTACAGTGGGCTCCTGGGACCGTTCATTTCTTACGAGGGAGGGGGGACTGGTGTTATTCGGTAAGCACCATCCAAAAATTGCATGACTTCCCTTGAAGAGGTAATTTTTTTGGATGACCCCACCACCAAAAAAACCCTCTCTCAAGATTTTCTCTTTTTCAATGAAAAAGGGAAAAACAATATCTGTTATTCCCTCCTTCACGTGACCCCCCCTTTCCATAGGGATGGTCCCCTCATCGAAAGCCATTTTTTGGTATCCCCCCCCCCCCAAAAAAAAAAATCCTACCAGCCATACCATGGCCGATGCACGTTTTAGCATCCTCTGTTGGAATTGCACTGTACTTCTTCTAAGTAGGGTGACCTTGCCGATCCTGGCACATTTATTAATTTTCATAGTTACGCTCAGAATTGACAAGCCACCCACAATCCACTCTAAACGTAATCCATAAAACCATCCATCCATAACTAAATCCTCAAACTCCTTCCGCAAAACCATAAATAGATTTTAAATCCAATTCTACAGTCGACTCCCGATGTTTCACATTGCGTTACGTTCTGGTTTATACGAAATTAAAAAAAATATATTGTTTCATTTTCACTCGGTTATAATAAAAGATGGGATTAAAATGTATAATTAGATTTGATTAATATGTACATTACATTAATAGAAAAACATTCAACACCGTTTTTTCTTTATTTTGGGTCACTTGTTCTCAACTCCCGATAACTCGAACCTTTTTCAATTTCCCTTGAAGGTTCGAGTTATCGGGAGTCGACTGTAATCCCCGGACTACCAATCAAAATCGAAATAGACCTTTGAAAAAAAAAATAACCACTTCTAGTCCAATCAAAGTCTAATCAAGTCAATCCACCATGACAACAGCAAAGAAATCCAACAAAGTTCCTAACAAATTACACAAATTGATAAATGTGCTCGAATCGGCAAGGTCTCCCTACCTTCTATGCTTGTACATTTCAGGAAAATACCTACACTGTTTTCGGCCGATTGGTATCAAAGAACCTGTCAGTACATGTATCATCAAACCTGAAAACAATTGGCATCTCAAAATATTTACATTCCTTGGAAAACCGCCTTAGAGAACTTTTACGTGGTGTCCTTTGAGTTCAGACACTTGTGAAATTAAATCGGTATTTTTTTTTTCCGATGTAAAGCATTCACTCATTTGTTACATTCGATAAGCGAAGATTTATTTGGACAATTCCTAGATATGTGGCGAAAGTGGCTTCACGAAGAAGTCCATTCCTCCTTTCTCCTAATCAAATTTCGTAACTAAAAATAACAGAATCTGAGGAATAAAATATCTATTGACTAATTTAAAATTGTGGACGTAGTTGTATAAACAAGACCGAGTCCAGTCTCTTACGATAGCGGCGCGGGCAAGCACATTTACCGAGCGTGAAACGAAAACTATTCTTATATTTACTAACTATATTTATAATTATTAGGAACATTATCAATTATTTTCCTGAAGCGGATAGTCACTTAGGAATGTTTGGAATACAAATGCTAAAATGCGGGTCTCTGAGTCCGCGCGATAAATCTTCTCAGGACATGATTTCATTAAAAAGGGAAATTAAATTGTAAGATGCTCTGCTTCACGTGTTGGGCAACAAATTCCGCTTCAAATAGTACTCTACTCTCTGTGGATGTGAAATACTTATCCAGCGATGGCCGTTCAAGTTCAGTAATCTAAATCTTGATTGTTCTCCTGAACAAGAGAGCAGCTAAAATAGTTAGTTAAGAAATTATTGCTAGTCAATAATAAGTTAGTCAAGGAAATATTGAATTATATCACTCGGCATTCGCACGTTACAATTCCCTCGCGTCCTCTTGACCAGCGGTCGTCATTCCCGACCGCTGGTCAAGAGGACGCGGACCTTAGGAACGAGTTGGAAAGCGACATTTGCCGCAGCGAAGGGCAAAAAATTCATGGTTGGCAACCATATAGTCACCAAATATAGTGTTTACAGGGGTATACAAGGGTTTACAAAGGTATATCCTACTAAAACCTTGTATACCCCTGTAAACTGACTATATGGTGGCCTACCATGAATTATATGCCCAGTGACGATACTACGTATGTTCTATACCCAATGCACGGGTTCAACCCGTTCTGCCGGCGTCCGAGAATCATAATAGGGAGTTTAAGCAAGAACGACGACGACGCTACGTTCGAAAAAATGGATTTGTTTTTCTCCTGTACCAGTGGCGGCAGGCTTTCTATAACTTTTCAAACCGCCGATTTTTTCAACTTAACGGAAATCCTAAAAAATGGTCATTTCACTTTGTTGTTTTTACCGGACTGTATTTTGTACCTGTAGTTCCATTGTTTCGTTCATCAACGCTTTTGTTTGGTGCTGTTGTAGTCGACGTCGTCGTCGCGTTTTGCTTTAAGTCCCTAATAACTTTGAGTGTTTTGAACTTTAGAAAAACCCTCTAAAAATGGCGCTTAAAATGACAATAATATCCCTCTTCGTTGAACTTGTACACAATGACGAGCGCGAGGTGGACAGGTTCTCGAACTTGCACTCGTTATCGACCTGCTCGCCTTTGAAAAATCACCATGTTTCGTTCCACCTCAACACAAACCCTTTTGAAATCCAATGGTCATTGGTAAGCAATTTCTCCTGGAGAGACCAGTACATGGTAATCAAGACGGATGAGGAGAATATGAGGGAATGATCACCGATGAAGATCTGTGTTGATATTCTAATATATTGTCCTTGCTAGTACTATGTGGAACGTAGGGGATCGCTAAAGAGAGTATCTTTATAAAGGATGGCATGAAGGGTTTTGCCTGCCTTGAGGTTAGGGACGGACCATTAGAAAAGTGATGAGGGGGGGGGGGGGGGGGGAAATTTTCAGCTTGCCCGAATTTTTTTTTCGCTCACTGCTTGTGCAGGAATTTTTTTTTTCAGGTTAACCCCTCTGCACGAATTTGTTTTGCTACGTGTGAAAAAGTCACAATTGGACCTTCCTTCTGCATGAATTTTTTTTACCTTCTTCTTTGCATGAATTTTTTTCTTGGCATTTTCCCTTGCATGAATTTTTTTTTTTTCCCTACCTCCCCCCCCCAATCACTTTTCTAATGGTCCGTCCCTTAAGACTTCGTATTAGGCCCTGTCCACACGTATCCGGATATTTTTGAAAACGGAGATTTTTTTCTCCGTTTTCAAAAAAATACGCGTCCACACGTAGCGTTTTCAAATCGTATTCGCCCGTCCACACGAATACGCTAAATCCAGGTAAATACGCTGGCTCTCTCTATTGAGTATGCGCTGTAACCAATAGAGCATGTGCTGTGGAAGAGACTGAAGCCCGCGAAATTCATTTCTTGGCGCCATCTTTGTTTGTTTCTCGTCGCGTCGCGTGGGTTGAAACCTGTTTTATCCGCTTGAAACTGTTTCAAAATGTCGTCAAAGTCTGGTCAAAAAGCCACTACCAAATCAAAATCAAAAGGCAAGGGGAACTGTAGTCGCTAAAAGTGATAATTCTCCTATACTAATTTACTTTTCTAGGGTAGTGGGTTGTAGGCGAATCGACTTCAGTGTAGGCGAAACGTCTCAGAACGTGTAGGCGAATCGACTCAAGTGCAGACGAATCGACTTGCAGGCGAATCATCCTGTAGGAGAAACGACCGACATCCCGCCATATTGGTTTTAAAGATGCAAACTTTGTGCGGGAAGGACTGGATCTTAAGTATGACGTCATCGTATTCGAAAACCTCCGTTTCGCCCGTCCTTACGAATACGATAAATCTCCGTTTTCAAAAATCTCCACTCTGGAGAGCGTTTTCGAAAACCTCCGTTTTCAGTGATCGAAAACGCCGTATACGTGTGGACGGAAGGCTAAAACGGATAAAAAAATCTCAGTTTTCGAAAATATCCGGATACGTGTGGACGGGGCCTTAGAGGTAAAGAGGCCACGCGGATGCATTCGCTCGATTGAAAATTAATATTAAGCCCTAAATACAAAAATAGACGGCGCCCTGAAGCCAGAGCCCTAGCGTACAGAGCCCTTAGTCTCAGGGACACAACAATTTTCTTTACCAAGCGCGCCTTTGTTCTGGGTACAGATCACGTTTAAAGTGAAAGACAGTAAATCTTCAGTATTGTGTTCAATACTGTTGATCGACCTGTCCTTCCTGTAGAGAATTGTAGAAGTGAAACTCGATAAAGTCACGTGTATGTCTTTGTAAGTGATGCGTGACAGCTAATGTAATAGTTAAGGGGGTAGGGTGGGCTGTTTCACGAACGTCCCGGTAGGAAAAGGGGGCCATCCGTTCCAATGATTAAGACGATAACAATAATGACGATGATGATGGGTGCGGTGGAGAGGGCGACGAAATTTCTGCAACTCTCTGGGTAGAGGAGAGGAAGTATTTGTTTCATCGAGTATTCTATTGTGGAAAGTTTCTTTCAAATGCTACGAATCCTTGTACTTGGAGAAGAGCCATCGTTGTGTGTCTCGGCCATCACAAGGGTTCATAATGGCGTACTGGCTGCTACTTTCCCCCCGGTCCAAACACTGGTTTGTGACATCGTGTTTAATAATACCCTAGTAAGAAGGAGGGTGTGGGTCAGGTTACCTCACTGGCAATGGTAAGACATGTATAGAACACTAGGAAATCATAGTCACGCTTTATACATTGTAGATGTTAGAAAGGTTTTTCCCTTATTATTGCAATTTTCCATTCACAAAAGCTTCCGATTGGGACGTAAATGGTTCGCGACTTTTTAATCCGCTCCATAGGAAACTTTCAGAAATGATTGGAAAATCTAAATGAGTAGTCCCTGTTTTTCACTAGGAAATCGAGAGCGGAAATTCTTTTCCACTGACCGTCTTGCATCTTGTGCATCTCGCTTAACGAGCACAGCCACGACAATTTCACGTCTCGGCGATTTTCCGAACAAATTTTGAATGGAAGACAAAATCCCCAAACTTTCAACGACGTTTGCTTTAAGAAGAGACCTGGCAAAGACCACCCTTTCGCTGCGAGTAACTCACTGGAACACGCCCTAGTGATATAGGACAATGGGAGAAAGTGCTAAAGAAAATAGGAAACGTGCAAATTGATATCTGGACATTTTTGTCAATTTGAGCAATCATTGCTATCTTACGATCACACTATACAAAGAAATATATTGGAAAATAAGTTAGTGAACGGTTGATAATGAACAAATCGCCGACATTCTTCATCACTTGACATCTTACCCTCGACCTTCAACCCGCGACCCTCTTCAATTTACCCTCGACCCTTAACTCGCGACCCTCTTCAATTTACCTTCGACACTTAACCCGCGACCCTCTTCAATTTACCCTCGACCCTTAACTCGCGACCCTCTTCAAATTACCCTCGACCTTTAACATGCGGCCCTTTACAATTTACCCTTGACCCTTAACCCGCGACCCTCTTCAATTTACCCTCGACCCTTAACCCGCGACCCTCTTCAATTTACCCTCGACATTTTATCCACGACCCTTGATATTTTAACCCCGACCTTTAACATTTTACTCTTGACCTTCGACATTTATCCTCGACCCTCGACATTTTACATGGATGTCATGCAGCTGTCTGACAGTGTATAAACGGGTTTGAGAAATCCAGTTCTATCCAACATTGCCGAACGAGGTTTGCACAAGCATACAAGATATTGAGTATCTATGAACCAACACAGCCAACCAACAGGCTTTATATAACAGATACAACCTGTCCACCCGCACCCTAAAAACTCACCGATTTCCTATCGTGCGTCCATTTCTGGTTGCCGCCCATTCCATGACACTTGAGTATTTCAACTGGTGCGCCGGGGTAAGACTTGGACACGTCCAAACAGTTTTCCTCTTCAAATATCAGCTCACCGTTGGAAGAAAGAACCAGCATCTATGATTCGACCATTAACACGGTTAAATTGACAAATAAAATTATGTTAACAATGGCCACACCTAACTTTTTATAGAACGGAACGAAGGAGAATGGAGAATTTCATTGTTGTGCATCTGTGCATTCTTAACCATCCTTGCTCCTTTAGTAAATAGCCAAAAAAAAAATAGATAAAATAAAAAGGTTTTTGCATTGGACAAATTCACAAGCAGACTTCTTCTTGATCGACTTGGAATTTGGAACTGTTCGCTTCAAAGTTTGTTATAATTTGGTGGCCACATCTCAATGTCCACAGCTTGAAATATTTTCCAAGTTGAACACATATTGCTTTGCAGAATGGGTACTTCATGTTATCGGGAATACAAATCCCATCGGGCTCCAGAAAAAAACCGATCACACTTCGAGAAACGCTCGCCAAAGAAGACGCATTAAAAGACGTCTCTGTTGTAACCGTCAACGCACCTGGTTCCCGCCTTGTCCGTGACAAACGTAGACTCCCATGCGAGCAGAATGCTCTGGTTTTGCACCCAGCGAGTCAAGGCAATAACCACTGACAACATTACGAACCTGTGAGCAGGGCAAAACAGAAGCTGATCACTAATGAACTTCTAACTGAAAATTTGAACCCTGTCCAGTATTAAACCGATTTTTGCGATTTAGCGAAAACAAGAATAGGACAATCACATGACTTTTGGAGGGCATATAGTTTATTTTGTGGCCCGAGTAGCATCAATGATGCTACGAGGGACACAAATAAACTATATGACCGACAAACGTCATGCGATTATCATTATTATCAATACACAAGGCCAAATCGTACAAATTCATTTAATAAGAAAAAAATGTTTAACAGAGATGTAGCATGAAACTATGGTATGGAAAGTTGTTGCTACAATACGATCAGCTAAACAAGAGCCAAATAAAATTCCTTTTTGTTTACAATAAAATGTCAAATATAATCTAGTTTTAAAAAGATTGGTAACAATGATTAGCAAAAAGACAGTTTATATTTAAAAAAATAATAGTCTTCCCGTTCACAGGCAATGGACTCAGCTACAGGGCCGTTAATGCATTAACGGCCCGCTAGGAGTCATTTGCGGCCCGCAAAGCGCGTGTTTTCAAGAGGGCGGTTTTCAATTTGGCCGCGTATCTTGATAATAATAAGTATTGGCCTCGCTATCGCTCAAAGCCTTGGTCCTAGATTCACCTGTAATGACCTCACTCTCGGAACCTATAATGCTGCATTTAGATAACTCAATAAGCCACCAAGCCACCCCACCCCCCTTACCCTTCAAGGGTACCTTAAATGATGAAGCCAAACGGGTGGCTTGATAGTGGATTTACAGTAAGCTTAGTTGAAAATGTTTCTGAAAGTGTTAAACCATTGGCGGCCAGTTGTGCATAAGGTCCACTCAATAAATTGCTGGTTAAGTATTGTATTTGTTACCTCTCCGCTGGCAGGTGGGTTCAATTCCGGCATCTGTACATCGGGGTACACGTTTTCTATGTACCACTTAAAGCTCTGGCAGTTTAATCTCTTTCTGAGCGCCACCCGCTCGCTGATGTCGCCATATTCCATGTTTCTCGCTTGTGGCTTCTTGTTGTAGTACAGCTCCTTGTACTCGTCCATCCACACCTCGGCCAGACGGTTAAAATTCTTGTTTAGCGTTTTTTCAACGCCGTCGGGAAACTTGTACGGACTGGTGTACTTGCGGAACACGTGGCCGACACGTGAACATGGCACGATCTCTAATCGCCCGCCGCACATCCAAACCTGAGAGGGGAGATGAGAGGTCGCGAAAGTTACCATGGTCGCAAAGGGTGTTAATTGTTACTAAAATATATGTACAAACAAAAACCAATCAGAATGTGCGCTTACATCTGTTTTATTGTCTTATTCCAATAATACAGTGCAAAACCGATCGGAAATTTTCTTTTTTTAATTTAGTTTCTATAAAGTATCAGCCAAGGAGTTTAAGCAAAGTGGAAACAGAAAAAAAATGACAATTGAAGCTTGAGACTGTTTGCAGCATTTCCATTTTCTTAACGCAAATGAAACAGTGAAACCGCGAGCGAGGCGAAAGCAAACCGCAAAGGGAGAAGCGATGGGGGCGAGCCACGCCCTTAATCCTTGTTCTAGCGCTTACATCCAGGTTTTTGCGAGTTCCGCAGGTAAAGAAAATGAAAACAAAGGACTGTAAAGAGTATACTGTATTTCAGATTTCCCAGTGTTTGTCCTCTGTTCAATTACAATGTGCAAGAGACCCAATTACGTGTACTGTATAGAGGGTACAACATGCTGTGGGTTTGGAGTGAATGTGGTGGTTTTGTCACAGACAACTGTCTGATCGTACACCAGGTTGCAATGTGAACACATCACTTAACTATTTTGTATTAACAATTATCAGAGATTTCCCCGACTTATAAATCTGGGAGTCCCTGATGAGACTCGCAATTTGGAATTTTAGGATGTCCCAGGCAATAATTTGGGGGTGACACTCTGACGCGTTCTGTTCTGCGCACATTTCCAACGCTGCAATAGCGGCTTCGAAGTGTTTTCAGATTTCTTTTATATTTTCTGGTATTTGGAAAATTTCCATTGGACCGGTAATTGCAAACGGTGTCAGTTGCAAGGACTGAAAGCTCTAAAAGCCAGGGATAACACTGATTTTTGTTGCGTTCTCTCAGACGCACATGCATTTTTTTGCGTTGTCAAATTCCATGTGTATGAGACGCAGGATGTTTACGTCCGGTAAATCCTTGGATTGTATTAATAATGTTCTGTACACCTATAACTACTCAACAAATGTCATGGTTTGTGGCCTCCAATAACCATACAATCTAACACCATATTCTCCTTGCTAGCAAACAAAGATGTGCACAGCAATAACTAAGGAGATTCGTTAGTCAGATCTTCCTGCACTACAAGGAAAGTCTTGTAAATCAAATGACAGCCTGCCATACAAATATCATCAATAGAATACTCACCCTAAAAGAGAGTTCAAGATTCTCTCCTCCCCAAATGTCCATTTCCTCATCGTAGGAGCCAATGTCAAAAAAATACTGTCTATGAATGGAGAACAGCCCTCCAGCCATTGTGGGAGTCCTGACCATAAAACAGGAGACTACGTTAGATAATATCTGTACTGTAATAATTAAATTATTTTGTGTCCAGTTGGAAGACTTACCTGTCTGCCAATTTTAATAATAAATAATAGGCTTAATGGTGGACTCTGCTATATGTACAAGTAGCTGCATTTTAAGGTTGTTTTTTTCGCTTTGCTCCTAAATTCCTGAATTTTTTCAGACAGCCTTATTTACCTTCAACAAAAATTGTATTTTGTATTTTGTATTGCCAGTTCCAATTATGTTTTTGACAAATGAAGTATGCAGAAAACCCAGTTAGCCTTCTCAAGATGGCAATAAATAAATTCAAGTAGATTTATTATAAATGCTTGAATTCAAGCATCCTGCTCTGCTTCAGAAAAAAGAGTAGATGCCAGGCTGACTGTGTTTTTGACATGCACTTTTTTCTTGAATACAAAGCTAAAACTGGAAAAAATTCAAGGCAACGTTTACAGTTGTATGAAAACAAACATGTACATGTGTACATATAAAAATCTGGAATTTTGGAGGAAAGTTACTTTGGAGGAAAGTTTACAATCTGCAATATCTGACACACTCCTACTGTTAGAGGTCATCTTTGTGGCTTTTTAGCTCAGATCTTAATTGCTTGCAAGGAATTTCAGGGACATTTTGGCTAGGTTAATATGAGGTATTACTATTTATTACTATTTCACCACACAGAATAAATTACAAGTAGAATAGGAAAGATAATAAATATTAAGCTAATTACCATTAAATTTAAAATAAGCATACAAGTTGGAAGGAGTGATTGTGGCTGGGAAATCTCCGAGAAGCAGAGCTTATGAGGTATTATTGAGGTCAGATTTGTTTGCAAGGTACATTTAAACATGTTCACTAAGTGTACTGAGAAAATGTGCCACATACCTTGAGATTTGGTGCAACAAGCATGGTAAAAACTTTACGAAAGTTAGCTACATTGAGAATATAGATTAAGTTGCAATTATTGTTTAATGTATTTCATGCTAATGCCCAGGGGTTTCAATAGAAGCCGGCAACCGGCGAATTTCGCCGCCTACTTCCCAAATCGTCGCCGCCTACTTTCTAACATTTAATTTCTTTTTCGTCCCTTGAGTTTCTTGAGTCACAGAATTTCTCACCTGTTACAGCCGCCTACTTTAATATGGTCAGCCGCCTACTTCAGAACTTATTGAAACCCCTGAATGCCCCAAGATTTCAGCATATGTCTTATAACTTTCATACAATGATGTACATAATTCACCACGGACACATCTTTTTCATAACTGTTGTGCATTTCAAACATTTTGTTCTCATTTCTCATAGAGGTGTGTTCATTTCAACAGTTCATTAGTGAGAAAAAGTATGAATTTTGAAACACATGGTGCCTTATACAGATAACTCGGGTTTAAACAATTCAGGTTGCCTGCCTCAATGAGGGGTGCTCACCTTATGGGGTCGGTACTGTCCTTCCTTAAAGCCTGTTCTTTTGGAGGGATGCCTTTCCACTTAAAGAATAAATCCCAGCCAAAGCCTCCCCTTTGGTCAGCATTTGGAGAACCCTGGTAAGCAAATGTGTCGGCATTTATCACCTCAATAGCAGGACACACTACATTGGAGCGTGAAGCCGCGATTCTTGCTAACAGCGGCTCCACCCAGCCAGGGGTTGCCTCACAGTGTGAGTCCAGAAACGTCAGTACTTGCCCTTTAGCTGCATAGGCTCCTCTCAAGCGAGCACGCACAAGTCCTTCCCGCTTTGTGTTCCGCAATACTGTGACTTTACTCATTGTGACCACATGGTCATCTAAGGGTTTTCCTAGTCTTTCTGTAAAGATTTGTACAAAGTCAACTATCTCATGCCAGATGAAATATTTATTGTTTGTAGATTATTGATATGGTGTCTTTGGCTTCATAAGGAAAATTCCTTGATATTATGTACACCGTCAAGGGTTAAAATGATACAAAAAATTTCCACCATTTTCAATTAATATACTGGATATGCATTGTTGACCAAGCATGAGGTCAAGATGGCTGCAGAATGGTCAAGCTCTATTTTGCATTTTTATTGACCAAGGCATAGCTGAGGTCAGATTCATGATTCATGAGGATCATGATTCACAAAAGCGGCTGAACTTGGAAGAAGACAATGTGGTTTATGAGTTGAAACATCAGGAAAAATATTGGTACAAACTCAATAGCATTATAGTTGGTTTCCACTAAAACAAATCTAGACTAAGAGTTAAATGGTTATGTTGTAGTTCAATTTTATCCTTGGTTCAAATTTTATTTTCCTTTGTTTCAAATTCATTATCATACATTATCATACATTACCATACCAGAAAACAAAGGAAAATAAAATTTAAACCAAGGATAAAATTGAACTACAACAGTTACACTGTAACTTGGCACTTTGCACCTAATTGACTATTGATTAATACAAAACACAAACTTCTTAGATAGAACCACATGTCAGTAGCACTTTCCAGACTGCAATCTGTGGCTCGTGCATAGGAAAATACCAGATTCCCATTATATGATTTTTAGGGTGTTCACACTGTAGTGAACACCCACAAAATCCCCAAATTTGGCAAAGTGAGACAAATTCAACCACACAATTCCCAACCAAGTTTCCTGGGTGGGACAAGTCTCGCACTTCCAAATTTACGATTTTTTGGGCATTTTTCAAATACCCTAAAGTATCCAAAAAATGAGAACCTGACATTTTCCCTGTGGTGGTTCTACTCTGGAAGTTTGAAAAGAGAATGTGACCATTCCACATGTAGGTCAAAATTATGTTTACAAGGATAAATGCAGGAATTTCTCTCTCCCCCTTACCATCCTCGCTGAAGTCATCCACCACAATAATGCCGCTTAGAAGTTCTGGAGGTGTTCTGTTAATGACACTATGAATAGTGCGCAGCAGGACAGAAAGTCGCTCTTTGTGAAAGCATATGATCACTGTGGTAGTTGGTAACTTGCTTGGATAAGTGTTGTGTTTGGCTATACAACTGGAACAACATATGAATAGAATTCCAACTTTGGTGACCTACATACTGTACACTACACTCTAAGTATACTGTAAAACAGCGAAAAGCATTGAACATGAAATGACAAATGCTATATAGTTCAGTTAAAAAAAGTAAATTAAAATAGCTTTTATAGAAGAGTGTGCAGAACAAAGAAAATGCAACATGGGAAACTGTACATGGATATTGTGAAAAACTACTGACATAATAATTTAGTTTTAAAATCTTAAAGAAAACAGTTCATGTGTGTGACCATAGTTCCTCGATGGAGGGACTACTAAAGTTATCAGTGAGAACACAAAAGGAATAATAGTTTAGGCACAGTATACTTTAATTACACATAATGAGAAATGGGAAAGACTAGGGAGAAATACATGCATGTACACGTAGTTTAGAAAATGTAGTTTAAAAGCATCTCACACAATACGTTTAAATGCTGCTTTGTGAACTAACAAACAAAATAATGACATTTATGCATACATGTGTTATGAAAATTGTTTTGTGTTAATTGCTCAAGCTAGAGTAAAGTGAATATGGAAATGTAACCAAACTATTCATTAAAACCTACAAGCACCTTCACAGCTGAGCAAACTCATGTTTTGAAAGAAGTTAAATCTGAATAATTTTATCACTCGTGGCCATTTTCTCACTGTTCATGTATTAAAAAAAAAACAGAAAGTACAGTAAAATGAGTACTATGCTGGCTAAATTCCACCTTAAAAAGTACCATTCACTTTTGAATATTACACTGTACAATCACAAATTATCATTTTACAGATCTTGATCCCTGTAGACTATTTCCTTTTAAAGTTTAAAATAATTATAGTACCGGTAAATAATATAAAGAATTTTCAAAACCATGCTACATTTAAAGCTTGGATCATATCTTGGAAATTAATAAGGCACCAATCTCTTGCCTATGTAGCTTAAAAGTGAATGGACCAAAATAGATATAGGAATTTTTAAAGTAAAAGGTTATTAATTCTCTTAGGATATACATGCATCATTTTGTACAAAAAATCATTATAGAATCCATTTGGGATCCAATTCGCCTGAGAGTTTACAGTTTAATTTATATGAGCAATATTGTAACAACTTCAGTGAGTCAGGGCTTTCCTTCATGCATCATGCAAGGTTCACCAAAAGAGACTTCTGAATGCAGCTGTACACCTCAACTGAATTAATATAGATCTACATGAACTTCTGGTTTAGAAAATAAAGGTTTGAAATAATGAACTTTCAAAAAAATTGTCTTGAAAGGTTGTAACACTTTTTCTATAAAAACCGTTATGTTTTTCAACAGTTGAGTAGTTGGTAAAACGAACTTTACAAACAAATCCTTTCGTCAAGAGTGATCGATATTTCCTTGCATTTCTTTTTTGCCGTTGCACATGTTGGCATTGCAGATTTTGAACACAAACTAATAAACAAAATTTTCGGCTTCAATGACTAAAAAAGCCTTTTGAATTTTATAATAACCACCCATGTCTACCGAACAATAAACTTAAAGAAACAGTTGAAGTCAGTCCTTTTCAACCTATAAACAAAAGTTAGACTGTATACATGTATTTAGAGTAAAGTGAAAATAGTGCAAAAGAATTCTAAAGACTATTAACATTTAATAAACACCATGCCTTAATTCCAACAGATGAAATGAACTCACGAACGTACCTATCGCCTCTCACATCCTGAAGGGTTCTGTCTAGCGAAATCTTGTCACTAAGTACCCAATTGAAAGAATGATCTCCAAATTTCTCTTCTGACAGCTTTTTATCCTCTTCAGAAACTAAATATGCTGGTTGTCCGCCTTCTCCAAGGCCACCGGGATTTGTATTCTTCGCTGGACTGGCGTCATAAACCGTCCTCTTTCGGCTTCCACTCTCGTTGGGAATAACACCAGCAAAAACCTTTTTCGCCGCACTTGTTAGAAGTCCGTCGTCAGGTTCTATAGCGGTGTTGTCATCCCTCTTCTCCCACGGGTATTTGATATGTTTTTCGGCTGGCCTCAGAGGCCTCACACCGGCTCCGGTCATGAATTGATGATCAGAACTGTCCAACACTACAGGCGCATTGAGCATCGTCAAAGATTCACGCGTAACTTCGCTATTGAACATTAAAACTAAAACGGTCACGGAGAACCAGAACATTGAAGTAACTACAATTATGTTGAAGATCCTCTTCGAGGACATGTTAAAATCCGTGAGTGTCTTAAGGTGTTTAGATTACCACGTAACGACACTACAAAACACTGCCACGTAACTGTGTCTGAACGACTTTATAGGTGGCTAGTTTACCAGTCAGTTGAGCTTCGGCATGAGTACCACACCAGACCAGATGGCGTCCAAAAGCAATTTCTGAACAAAAGATATAAAGCCGAATGAAATCAAAACAAAAACACCACGGTAAATAACTGATTACGACAATAGATTGCATGAGCGAGGTCCTCCAGTGGACCTCATTTTCTGCAAACCGGAAAATAACGTTGAACCAGAAGTCAGCGTAACCTCGCTGTGCTTAGTAACCGTACCTTAATGAAATGGAAGATCGAAAGCTCACAGCGCATCAAGTCGTTTGCTTTTCAAGTCAATATGGTTCGGATAATTCACAAAGTTATACGGCGGGAAATTTGGCCGGAGATGCATATAATTTTCCCATCTATGGAGATTTTACTCAGGCGTTTGTTCTGGTAAGGAATTTAAACATGTTTGGCTCAGGTGAAATAATGTAATTTGCTACTCCTTAAATCCGAGTCTAAATAGAGTGTTTTCATTTTGGCCAATACTGCACATTAGCTTTCCTTTGTACTCAGAATGCAGTAAGTGCCGCGTTAGGCTTGATTTGAATTTTTGGCAAGATTTCCACACAGGTCCCTACTTCATTATCACAGGAAACTTTTCCAAATTCCCAGTTGGGGAAAAAAAGGGGAAAACATGTGAAATTAATGGGATTTCACTGGATTGTTACAGAAATATCCCAGTTTGGGAAAATGCAACAATTCCCATTCCTGAGACAGGTAGAACCCAAAATATACCCAATAATGGGTTTTTACCATTAATGGGTAATAATGGGTATTAATGGGTAATAATGGGTTTTTACCCTAAACAATTCATCTGTACAGATGAATTGTTTAGGGTAATGCACATGTATACAGTTCTTGTTATTGCAGAATGAAACAGTATGGCTACAGCATGCATAATGAGATAGGGAACTGTGCGGAAATCTTACCATACCTCCTGTATATATTAAAGTTTAAGTCGGCTGTTTCGATAATTCGGGACCTTCAGGTACCAACACGGGACAGACAATAAAAAATATGTTACTGACTAATTTACATGAATAATTTACACACAATAGTAAACAATGCGCGACGTCATCTGTGCCGGTACCTGGAGAAGGAACCGGTAATAATATTTTTTCAATCAGTGGGAACTGAACATTGCTTATGTTACTGGACTTAGGTTAATTCTTAGAATAGGACTCGTGAATTGCAATCCTCCAATTTTTCTGAAGTTAATTACTCGGGCTACCTGTGGTAGCACGAGTCTAGGTTTCGGTTTCCTATAAGTCTATCGACAACGTCGAGAATGAGCAAGCCTGCGCTGCTCGCGGTCTGCGGTGTCCCTGAAGGCCTGAAAGCAAGGCGCCTAAAATCATCCATGGATCTTTTCTTATTCAAACTCAAGTTTTTTTTTCTACGTGGTCGTGTGGAAAGAGATTAGCGGGAACAGGGCCAATAAGACTAAATCGGAAGAAAAGTATATCCCACGATTGAGGAGTAATATTATTGTTTTTCCCACATATCGCTTCTTCGCCTTCGATAACTTGGAATCAGATGAATGGCATCAAGTTTCACGACTGTTTTTTACCGTGGGAACCAAGAAAGCTGATTGGTCAACATTAATTCGATTAGTAAACAAACCCAACTATCACAGAAATTTCTGTAAAACCTTAGAAAACTTTCTGATAAAATCGCTGAGCTTAAACACGACGTCGACAACAATTACGGTGCGATATACAGTCTGGTAGGTTTTTTGCGGTCGTGGAACCAACCATATAGTATACAATATATACAAAAGTTAGGCGTAAACCCATATTCACGTTTGTTCGAAGCCGTATTATCAAGTGTAGCCCGAGTGAACGCTCCCGAGAGCGTCTAGTTAAGTATTAGTTCCAGTTAGCGTCACCTATAGAGTACTAGAGGGTGACATCACAAATATTTCAGTTTTTTGCAATTATGGGATTTATTAAGATGTTTGCAAAGAGCATTATGAAAAATTCCCACAGGCCAAGAATCAGCCTCTCATTTCAATTTTGGAGTGAGATATGACAACTTTTTCACTCCAATGATTCCATGCAAATCCTTCTAATTTTGCCTCTGTTCTAAGCACTTGGGTAAGAAGTAATGAAAAAAAGAAAGAAAGAAAGAAAACAACTACAGAGTCTCCTGGGTTCAAACCATTTACAGTTTTAAAGTACTAATATTGGACTAGAAAATGGAAGAACTGTCACGAAGTGATGTTTTCATAAGGTACTGTACTCTTAGTTGTATTAATTTTGCACAATCATCTTGGATCCGTTCCGCGTCCAGAATTCTTGTTAGCCATTATCTGGATGATGGTAAATACCACAAGTAGAGTAGGTTTAAAGTTTAAAGATTTGATTTTTCTGATAATCTATCATACAGGTTGCCCGCTGTACATGTCTGCGACCAGTAAATAATTATTCAATAGTCAGTCAAAAGGAATAAACTGAGTCTTCAGTGAAGAAGAATTTCTAGCAATTTTTACATTGAATAAAGAAAATTCTTTGGTACCCATCAATGCTAGAGTGGAAGTCATAGCAACCCTTCAGCCTTGGGTTATGCTCTTGTTTATGCATGTACCTTCAATGTTCTGCACAGTGAAGGTGCGCACAAGTTTGAGGTCTTCATAGGAAGAGCTTATCTCTGTCTCCGTCAGGTACATGTAAACTGTACCTGTGGTACATGCGCATGTAGGAACACGGATACTGTACTTCCTTTGATAGGATGCCAGTCCACAGTGGGATTACCCTTGGCATCATATTACCAGTACTCATTTGTAAACCTGGGTGGGAAGGGACATTATGAGGTTTTGTTATAATTTTATGGACTTTCTCTGTCATTAGTTGATTCTAGGTCATGTGACCTTGTCTAGATTTTAAATGTATTGCAAGCAGGGTTCCAGTCAGCAATTGTACCCTGCTCAGGATAGGGCAACACATGATAAAAGCATGGTAGATTATGGCATGGTAGAAGGCAGGAAAAACACTGCAAGATTCTACTTTGATGAATTAACCCGTTAAGTCCCAGTAGTGACCAGTAACCAATTTCTTGTTACAATATTCACTGTTCATCAACCATTCATGTTATGAGAATAATGAAAATGATCACCAAAAAAGAGTTGCATTGATATTTAAACAAATTCTCCTCACTAGTAACATAAATTATACATGAGAACAGTTAGGAGAAAATGAATATTGATATTGGAGCTTAAAGGGTTAACTCAACAACACAAACAATGAGCCTCAAGCTAAAAAGCAACTAGATCCTTAGAGACCTTTCAGGAAACTTTACTTCCTGCCATCTCTCGTAACTCACATTGAATGTATGGAATGTAGGATCATATGGAGCTTTTTGGGGTTAAAATAAGATTTTGTGTAAATCTTGCTTTCCAGAGGACTTATGGACGTTGGTGGCAAGAAGTTCCATCTTCTCAACCACCTGTTAAAAAAACAGAGAAGAGTGATTTCATAAGTGAGGATTTTGTTGGTAAGAATGAAAATTTAACAGCATTACCTTATTGTTAGTGGCAAAAAATGGAATGGGTGTATTTTGTGGTACTTAAATTTTATGATTTGTCCAAGAAATTTCAGGTAAAAAAACTTTAGGTAAGAAAAGTTCATGAACATTCTCAAAATACTAATCTGCATTGACTTTTTTCAACAGTTAGAATTGTCGTTTTTGTTTGATATTTTCCATTACTTGTACATTGATTGAACAAAACCATATCACAAAACAAAAACTGTGAACGATGTTATAATATAATTTGTTGCTTTGCAACAAAGTAGAGCTATACAAGAATAAGGCAAAACACTGTGGAATAGTGCTTGCAGCCTTGAGAACAGTTGATTAAATGATCATATACCAAGGTATCAAATTTAGGTGTGGTTAATTTTTGCGAAAACTTTTTTTTCGCAGGACTTACTTAAATTTAGCAATTTTTTTGAAAATTGTTAAAATTGCAAACATTATGTCCTGTGAAAATACCTGACTGTAAGTAGTGATGAAGTACAATGTATATTACAACAAACTTAAGTTACTTAAAGTTAAATGAAAGCAAAACTTTTAAGAATCATTTATAAAAGCTTTCGATACATTTATGGACTACCATGAAGAACATCTAAATATCTGACATTCTTCACACTTCACGTGGAAGAGGTGTGTAATTAAATTATCAAATGAGATGAAATTTGTCCTTTTGTTTCATATTTTAATAAGAAAAAATAATCCCAAATACGGTATGTAAATTTATAATTGAAAATCATCTTTCGATAATATGAAAGGAGACATGTTACCCAAAGGATGTTTTTGAGCATTGCATTTTTATAAAGAAAGCTGTTTTAATTCTTAAAACAGATGTTTTTGTTCAATTTTTTCCTTGGTTCAAAGTCTTTTATCCTTTGTTTTTTATTCTACGCTGATGATACTCAGTTATATATCTCTTTTTCAACTAACAACGACGTTGAATTAACTAATGCAGTTGGAAAAATTGAGGAATGTTTGTCTGATCTTGACAAGTGGATGTCTCTTAACAAGCTAAAACTGAATAAGGACTAGACGGAACTTCTTTATCTATACTCGAAACACAACCCGCAGCAGTCTCTACCACCAATCCGTTTTGGTCAAGACATAATTCAGCCATCTCAATTTGCTAGAAACATCGGTGTGATATTTGACAGTACCATGACTATGCTTCTGCATATCAGTTCTATTTGTAAATCAGCCTCTTATCATCTGTGCAACATCTCCCGGATAAGGAAATTCTTATCTACGAAAACCACCGAGATCCTGGTCCATGCTTTTGTGTCCTCCAAACTCGACCACTGCAACTCTCTTTTGTACAATGTACCGAAGTGTACTTTAAAAAAGCTTCAGTCTGTTCAGAACACAGCTGCCCGACTTATCACCTGCTCCCGAAAGTACGACCACATCACTCCAATATATACTGAAAGAATTACACTGGCTTCCTGTTTCTGAACACATTAAATTCAAGGTTATGTTACTTACCTTTAAGGCTCTTCATCAACAATCTCCTGACTACATTCAAGATCTAGTAGTGTACTACCAACCTTCCAGAATCCTCCGATCATCACACTTATTACTTCTTAACCCCACGAATTTTCACCTGAAGATGTATGGTTCTCGAGCTTTTGCTGTTTCCGCTCCTGAACTCTGGAACAGTCTACCTGTTTCTATCCACTCATGTGACAATCTAAGCTCTTCTAAACTCAAAACTCATCTTTTTAAGAAACTTATTATTCTTAGCGACTTTTACTTTCTATTTGACTATTACTTTCTTAAATGCACATTTTTAATTATTAAGATTAGTACAGCTCATTTTGGCAAATTGTACAGCGCCTAGAGCAGGCATGGATAGGCGCTATATAAATATTTATTTATTATTATTATTATTTGGTATGGTGATGTATGATAATGAGCTTGAAACAAAGGAAAATAAAATTTAAACCAAGGATGAAATCTAACCACAACATTGATATTTTTTGTCATGCCTACATTACTTAACTTGGTATACTCAAGTATGAAATAAAAATAATTAATAGTGTTGATCATATTGTTATTTGAAGGGATCTGTTTTTTGTTTCTTTTCTTGTAGATCTGAAATTTGAGCACTTCCTCTACCCGACCAAAATTGAAATACTTGAAACATATAACCCTGGTGCAGTTGTACGAATTTTAGCTCTGCAAGTGATAAACTCTACACCAAAACAATTGAAGTATGTACTGAGAAATTTTCTTGATAATAATAGTAAACAATTATTGGATGAGGTTTTTGTGATATCCAAAATAATCAAAGTCGAGGTTCTTTACCGAGACCTTGGTTATTCTGGATATAACGAAAAGCAAATCTAATAATTGTTTTATTATATAATTAAATAATTTTTTTATTATTCAGTTCTATTTTTTGTTTAATTTTTTAATTGTTTTATTATTATAGTCATACATGACATGATTAGCCGTGACCTTGAGTGTCCTTGACATGTTTATTGTCTGATCTGCAGTTTTGACGTCACAGGCACTGATTTCAAAAATTCAGTGTACGCTTTTGCCCAATCAGAAAAGAGATAGTGAGTTTAATGTATAATAATTGTTACATGTATAATTGTACTTTAGCCCTGTCATTCCCAAATATCCATCATGTGGTGCATTCATGTACAGTGTACTTTGCTTCTTAACATTTTCTGTAAACTACCTATATAGCAAATGGATGTTGTGAATTAATGAAAAATTGATCAGCTGAAAGCCCTGGAGTTGATCAAGGATGGAATTAAAGCTGTAAAGGATACAGTTGTTTATGAGATTAGTTTGCAGCAGCTTCATGTATGGGTGTTTCATTGAGTTTTAAACTTACATATAAATTTAACAGTGAGTATTCTATTTAGTTTTGAGCCTGGAGATTCCAAAATGACAATGTTTGCATCTTACTGTGACTTAAAATTTGAAAAAAAAATATTTTTTTATGCTCATTTCTTAGAGGAACCCCTTTTTTAAAACTTTGGGTTTTCATTATTTTGTATATTTTAAGAAGAATTAACCCTTCCAATCCAAGCATCTGAATATTAGACATTTCTATTTTATGAACCAGTTCATGTACCATACATGTTATTTTGGAGAATTTGCTACTGAATCAATTTAATACCTTTGAATGTTCTCAATTTTCTCGCTTATTGGCTTATAATATGGGCAGGTTACATACAACTTGTATTGATCACTTTTGGTATAGTTAAACTGTTAAAATTTACTTTTTTTTCTGTTAATAGGTGGACAACATTGTGGAGTGGTACCCCACAACACTGCCCCCCAAAGGCAAGGAAATTTTCCCCACCTCTTAAGAAAACAAGACATTACACAAAGTAAGTCATAATTCAGGGTGTGCATTAGGCATAGGAGAATTCTCCAGCTACTACGAAGAATTCTCCTGCTACTACGAAGAATTCTCCTGCTACTACGAAGAATTCTCCTGCCAACCTTAGATGGCCTGAGCTAGTTTTAAATTTGGACAATGAGCACAATTCTTCTGCTGCTACAATTCTTATTGAAAACCCTGATAATTATTTTGTTAATTTTCCAGGCTTTCGAAATGTGGTGACAAATGTGTAATCTCAATACATTCGAATAAAATTGTTTGATTGTCTCCTTTTTTTGTAGCTTAATTCGCCTGGAATTTAATCAGAGTCATTTGGACTACTATACTGAACTTGACGCAGTTGTTGTTTATGGAAAAGAAGGGAGTCCAAGCAAACTGGTGGAGTGCTCTTCAATTCCTCAAATCAGTGACACAGAAACTTCACTAACTTCAAATTTATTGAGACAACTATCACTATCCGAAAGGACCAATGATACTCAAGATACATTGCATGAAAATGGCTACTTCGACATCTTGCCTGTATGTATTAGTCATTTAATTCTGGTAAAAAGTAAGATTTGTTTTTCAGTACATTAAATACGTTCTAGGCTAGTCTCTTTTGTAGCTGTTTTATGTAACTTTTTTTTATGAAATAGATTGTTGTTCATCGTGGTAGCTTGATGATAATATAAACTTGTTTTTTCGTCTCATTACGTTGTAACTGGGTGATGATCAGGACGTTTTGATTGCTTATTGCTTATAGTGTTCTTCTATATTTCCCTTTTGTTACTTGCATTCTCTTAGATTTCTTACATTTGAATGCAAGTCATTGTAGGTATTTGATTTAGTAATGTGAGTGCACTTGCATCACTAAATACTTACAATGACTTGTATTACTTAACATGTACATACATGTATGTTTGCTTATGTTACCAACACTCAGTTACATTGAGAAACGTACTTTACCCCTTCATAATCTAGCAATAATACATTACTTTAATACGATTTCCCTTACTGTACATTCTTTTACATTTTTATTAATAATAATATACAGTGTACATGAAAAATACTGGATTGTGATTGGCTAAGAGCAGTGCAATTTTCAGGAGGGGGGCATTGGGATTTTCAGTTTTGTCTATTTTTTTAGATCGGTTTTTAAGTTTTGGTTTTCGTTGCAGTTTGCAGATTTTTTGTTTAGCTTCTGGTTTTCGGTTTCTGTAGAAACTACTAGTGGGTTTTCAGTTCTGGTATCCGATGCGATTATTGGGTTTTCCTATTTGGGTTCCAGTTTCTCTTTGAATAGCTGCAAAATCCCAAAATTATTGAGAGAAATGTGTGTCAAACTAATTATCATGGTAGGGATCACCATTGCATCAGTTTTTCGTGGTTTCTTAAATATGTGGTTTTCAGTTTTGTCCAAATTTGTTTTGCAATTTTGCAGTTTTGGATGATTTTTTCTTCGGTTTTGCAGTTTCTAATATTCCCAATGCCTGCCTATAAATAGGAAAAAAGTGGTTTTATTAATGGAGAACATAGGAAAATATGCATAAAGATTAAGGAAACATGGGAACACGAACCCTCTTGGGAGGTGTTCATTCATAGTTAGTAGTTCATTCATAGTACATGTAACTATGGTTCATTGATCTCCTTTTGTTCAATGTTAGAACCATGGTAAGCAAAGTTCTTATGTACTTTATTGTTCATATGAAGGGAGCTGCCTTGAGGGTTTTGAAACAAGCTAATTTAACTCCACTGGCTCGAAAAATCCCTTGCACTGAACCTGTCAATTTTCAGCAGGTCAATTCCTAACTCATACAGCCATATTTTACATTTGCATACTTGTTTTTATCAGTAGCGGAAATAAAAACGGCTTAAGGGTTCCTAGTACAACTCAAACAATGAGGTTATTTGCTGTCAATTTCTATTTGCTGTAGTTGTTTTGACAAGCAGCTTCATCACATAATAGAAGTCTTGAGCTTTAATGTGTACATGACTGTATGTATACCATTGATTAAAACCTTCAAAGTGAATTAAATGATATCATAATATTATGTGGCAATCATTGAAAAAAAGAAAGGTTTCTATGAGCGAAACTTTTACATGGTGTCTGCCCCTAAATAAGTAGATGCCATAATGCTGAATTGAGTAAATGCGCTAAACTATAATTTTGGGTCAATGAGCATACTAGAACTCCTATAATGTTGAAAAACATAACTTTGTTCAGCTCTAGTTTTAGAATCAGTTTTGATTTCTTTGTGGTTATTGTAGAGAATGTTTACCCTCAAAGCTGTGTGGCTAGATTTCTTCTGTGCATTTGTAGGTTGTACAGTACAGTCTAGAGTACATATGAGTAAAAACACTCTTTTCTTTACCTGATAGAGTGAGTTGGTGCATTATATCTTCTCATTCTTGGGATTAATTGATCTGGCTAGAGCTGCAGCAACTTGTAGGTAAGAACATAGCAAGTGTAATGATCATATTCTAGAAGCTTTTGAATTTATGAAACATTATTACTTATCATGTAAACATGAATAAGGCAAAGGCGCTGTACTGTTCGAGCGATGACACGTATTCTAAAGGCTCCGCACTACCTTTGGTTTAAACTCCTGGTCTTTGACCTATGCCTTATCATTCTTCGGGTATTCGTTTCAAGAAACTCCATGGTTGAAATTGAGAACATCAAATTTCATGCCGGTAAAGAATTATCTGCGCCACGAGTTCAAACTGACCTACAAACAACTAGAAATACAAGAATGGCGGACTCTGTATCGGCGAGATTGAAAACAACAAAGACCCTCAAGCTAATCCAGTTTTTCTCAGTTGCCCTGCTTATAATTCTATCTGGCGATGTATCTCCTAATCCTGGTTGGTCTAGCTCAAAACTACAACAACCTGGTCTAAAAGTTGCCCATCTCAATATTCGAAGCTTGCCAAAACACCTCGACGAACTAAGATTGTTACTACAAGAGAATCCCTTTGATGTCATATGTTTAAATGAAACCTGGCTTAATAGCTCTTGGCGAGATGCAGAACTATCTATCAGTGGTTATAACATCATAAGGAAAGATCGCAAGGATGAACAGAGAGGAGGTGGGACAGCCATTTATTATAAAACCAAGTTTGTAGCCCGTCCACGACCGGACATTGACTCAGACGGGGTTGAAACTGTTTGGCTGGAAATTCGTTTTCCTAACAATAGCAAGCTCCTAATATCTTCGCTCTATCGTCCACCAAATGTTGAACTTAAAGATCTAAGCCCAAAATTAGAGTGTTTACTTGATCATAGCTCAAGGGAAAATATCGAGACAATGCTACTTGGTGACCTAAATTATGATGTTACTGCAAAGAAACGCTCGCCGGACACGAAGGAACTTTGTAAGCTGTTTAATATCTACCAGTTCACACAACTCATAAAATCTCCAACAAGGATCACTCATTCCACTTCTACTACTCTGGATCTTATTTTTACCACCAGCACCGAAAAAATAAGGAACTCTGGAGTCTTAAATTGTGCCATAACAGATCATTCTCTTGTTTATGCTATACGCCGGGCTAAAATCCCCAAAGGCCCTATCAAAACAGTTAATTGCCGCAATTATAGAGGTTATTCAACGGAAAACTTTATTGCTGAATTACATTCTGCCTCTTGGGATGGCGTTGACACCTCATTAACAGTAAATGAGTCATGGTCATGCTTCAAAGACACTCTGGTAAACATAGCTGATAAACACGCACCGACCTATGCCAGAAGAATACGTTCCAACTCGCTCCCATGGGTAACGCCTCAAATACGATCTCTAATTGTCCAAAGAAATTTCCATCATAAAAAAGCCATAAAGTCAGGGTCCATTTATAAATGGTCTAAATATCGTGAACTTAGAAACACAATATCGTCCTCCATCAGAGAAGCTAGGAAACTCTACTATTCTAACCTGATAGAAGAAAACCAGTCGGACTCTTCTAAACTTTGGAAGGCTTTAAAATCGGCTATTTCTACTGATGTGCGCGACTCACATATCCAATCTCTGGAAGTCGACAGTACAATAACAACAGATCCCATGTCGATAGCCTCTACATTTGGGACCTTTTTTAGAACTGTTATTGCGCGTCTTCGTGAAACACTTCCAACTGTATCTATCTCTCCAGTGCTAAGGAATTTACAAGTCAGCCCCACAGCGGTCTTCAAGCTGTCACCAATATCTGAGGAATTTATACTTAAACAGTTAAAGGTAATAAAAATCAATAAACCGACAGGCTTTGCCGATATTCCAGCACGACTCCTAAAGGACGGTGCCGAAGCTCTTGCGAAGCCTCTAACTGTTCTTATGAATAGATCAATAGCCGAAGGCGCTGTACCATCTGAGTGGAAGCATGCTATGGTTACTCCAATCCATAAGTCTGGGCCCAGGACGGATCCCGCTAACTATAGACCAATATCTGTGTTACCGGTCTTCTCAAAGATCCTCGAACGGGCTGTGCACCGGATGGTATATGCTTATCTACAACAGCATAAACTCCTGTCTCACCTACAATCTGGCTTCCGTCCTCTGCACTCTACTACTACCTGTCTTACGCATATTACAAACTCTATCCTGAACAATATTGACAATGGCTTACTCACAGGACTTGTTTTTTTGGACTTGAGTAAAGCATTTGACACTCTCGATCACAATTTATTATTAGATAAGCTATCTGCACTTGGCTTTAATAGATCAGCCGTACAATGGTTTAAATCCTACCTTACAGATAGATCACAAAGCATATGCATTAATGGTATTAGTTCTGACCATCAATCGGTCACTTTTGGGGTACCACAAGGTAGCGTACTAGGCCCTCTATTATTTATAATGTATGTAAATGATCTACCTAGTGCCGTTAGCATCTGCAATGTAGAATTATATGCAGACGACACCTTACTTTACTTTGCTAATAAGTTAGTTTCAACTATCGAGAATAATTTAACATTAGACCTAGCTAATGTTATACATTGGCTGCGCGCTAATTTTTTGTCTCTGAATATAGGCAAAACCAAAATGATGCTGATAGGAACACACCAGCGGCTTGCTTCAGTTAATGATTTTAGTATTCAGGCCAATGGTCACAGCCTTGAATGGGTTGATAAGTTCAAATACCTAGGAGTCATACTTGATCAAAACCTTTCTTGGAAAGATCATGTAGAGTACATAGGTAAAAAGATCTCCTCGCGCCTAGGTATGTTACGTAGGGCACGCAAAGTCCTACCTAGACACGCTTGTATCATACTATATAATGCAATGGTATTACCACTTTTTGACTATTGTTGCAGTGTTTGGGACAGCTGTGGATTGGGTAACAAAGCATACCTAGACAAACTCCATCGGCGGGCTGCAAGTATCATTGAAGGCAGAATTGTTGAGTTTGTCGAATTACCGAATATCTTCAGCTGGCCCGACCTGCAAAAGCGGCGGGACTATCTAAAGTCTATCTTAGTTTTCAAATCTATTAATGGCTTGGCCCCACAATATCTCATTGGAGAATTTAGGCATGCTAGAGAAATACACAGTTATCATACCAGACATCGAGACCTGCTGCGCATTCCTCTAGCTAAAACTAGTAAATACCAAGGTAGCTTTCGCATAAATGGAGCACGCACATTTAACACGCTTCCGCTTACTATAAGAAAGAGCATGACTCTTGTAGAGTTTAAAACTAAAGCGAAACGTTTTTTCAAGACTTAGAATGAATTGGGAATACGACTTCAAATTTAATTGTCTTTATATGTAACCTGTAATGTAATTCTTATTTTTTTTTGTATTTTGTAATATTATGTTACACAGGACTCTACTTAAACTAGCTATGCTAAATAGATGTTCCTGTTAAAATATTGAAATAAAAAATAAAAAAAAAATAAATAAAAAAAAAAACATTGTGAGTTTTCTCACAAAAACATCTTTACACATGACAACAACATGTTAATACTGGTAAATGATTTTTAAAGCTAAGTTTCCTTTTTGCAATTTTAAGAAATTATTATTGCCCTCTTGCAGGTTATTTTTTCTTCACTGTTATGACCCAGTTTGGTATAAGGAGCTCAATTTAAAGCCTTATTGGAGCCTGGTATGTTCCTTGTTCAGAATTTATATCAATACTAAAACAAAGTCAGATAACTGCATTAGAATAATAATTATAGAATATATCTCTGGATATTTTTGTAAGCAGATGTAATAAAGGTATCCGCAAGTGGAGTTGCATGGCCACTTTTGGCAATTTGCCTTAACCCTTTAACCCCTGAGATCAAAATCTGAATTCTTCTGACTGATCTCAATACATCTTACATTACAACAGTGTGGAGATTTTGATGTTATATCAACAAAAACCTATACAAGTTTTCAGACTGCATATTCTCATGAGCTCTATGGTTGCCTTTGTAGTATTATGTGTAAGAGAAGATGCATGTTGGTCACTCTCAGGGAGTAAAGGGTTAATGAATATTGGTTCTTCGTTTGTAAATAAAGATTTTGACCCTTCTGTATTAACATAATTGTAAGCAGCTGCAATTAAGCCTGAATAAACAGGATTTGAACCTATGATCTTGCTATTGATAATGCATTCTACCACCTGAGCTACGTAACCAGCCATCTACACCTTCTAGTCATGCAGTTCCTGAAAATTGCATTGATAAAGGGAGGACTAAAATCTCTATTTGCCTTTCCAATTCTGCAGTGCATTTATATAATTATTCATTCGATATACTCAAACATCTCTTAGCTGTTATATATATCACAAGTTTAATTCCAGTCACAAACATACATTAAGTGGTGTTTCGAGATGTACCCAGATGTGTATGACAAAAAGTAAAAAACACTGAATTTTGGAACTGTACTAGGTGAACTGTCTCTTGTCCCTTGAAAGTGTCCATGGATACTTGGGGGAATGCTTGCTTTATGCTCACATTTTTAAATACAGAGTTTGTATGGGAGTTAAAACTGGGGTTTTGAAGACAGTCAAAAGCAGAGCTGTCCACTGGAGCAAGTGTTTTGCAAGTGTCAGTGCAAGTGCCACAATAAAATTTTTTGTAGCTACCTCAGCCAATTATGATCTGCGGTATTGTACAGTCAAAATTTTAAAATCAAAAACCAAAAAATAAATAAATAAATAAAATCGAGATAATATTGCGAGTCTTTGTTGTGCAACTTAACATCAAGGAATCAAGTATAAACAGCCGTTCATGATTTGCGCCATATTGTGCTTGTTGCAGATCACTAACCGAGAACTGGATGCTTTGTGTGAACGTTGCATGGCAACTGAGAAGCTTGATCTGTCATGGGCAGGCCCTTATGAAGCCATTGATGCCACTGGAATGACCAGGTACACATTGAACAATTATTGATGTCAGATCCCAAGTAGAGAAACAGTTAGTTTAACTTGTTTCCAGAGAGACATCAGGACTTGAGGGGTCCAAGCAGAACTTACTGGTTTCAAAAAGGGACCTGACACTAAGTGTTTATTATATTCCTAGACATTCACTTCAACAGTGACAAAGAAGAAAGAGTAATCAAGACAATGATTGTACTTATTAGACCAAACATTTAAAATTTTGAAAAACGCTGAATGAAAGGCTTACAAAGTACCTGAAAAAGTAGTCTCTTGACTTAAAAGTCTGGCAACTTCGAAATGCGTTGATTTTAGCTTGAGGTTCCATGTTTGTATTATGTTCATTCATGAAAGTAATAAATTGCGGTGTTTTTCCCTCCTTCTGTCATGCCATACCATGCATGGTTTGATCATGTGCTGTTCTATATCATAATTATCCCAGGTGGCGTACAATTGCTGAGTTGTACCCTGTTTGGGATACATATGAAATTAGTCAAGTCCATGTGACTAAGAATCAGAGGCAGTGCCTATTTTAAATATTTAAGTGAAGGTTCAGGAATATGCATGTACTAGTACATTGTCAGTCCCGTATGAAAATGTTCTCAATTTAACAGTTGAAGCAGACTTACCAGCATTGCATCTTTTGAACAGTGAGTGAACTGACTGTGTTCACTATGATGGGAAATAATCACCAAAAATTCATAATTATAATTGGATGTGAGGATAACCAATTGGAGTGACTGCTGATGTTATTTTTGGATAAAACCTGTGACCACAAGAATTATTTTGATGAAGTTGTGGAATGATGTAGCATTTCCACTTTACTGTAAAACTATAAGATTTTTCAATCCTGAAGTGATCCAGTGTTTTCACTTCATTCCACTTTAAAATAATTGTCTTCAGAATTTAAAGAGTTCAATACATCCCTCCTGGATGCTTATTTGGCTCGCAGAGTTTCGACAAAATCATAATGGACATCAAGAATGGATGGGTTTTATATAAATTATGTAGCTGTGTGTGTTTAAGTGAATTTCACGGTTCCTTGATTTCAATCGGGACAATCCCCAATGGGTTCCTCACATGATCTCCATGGGCCCAAATCATATATGTGGATTGATACACAGTCAAAGTCTTGTAGTGGAAATCAGAGAAATTTCAGGGTATGAAATTACAAATAGTCTGAGGTAGGTCTCACATCTTCATGTGTAGCTTGGATTTCAGTTGCTTTAATTTTCCATCTACTGTACTGTACTGTATATATATAACAGAACCTTAATTTTTCTTGAGGACAGCTGCGTGATTCGTGACACAGTACATGTGAAATTATTTTGTTCTATCGGCTGTAGAATTCAACAGTATAATCTCTTGTGCGATAATGCAATGATGTCATATCATTCTCTTGGTGACTTGTCAGGCTATGTTTCATGCTCTTGTCAGGCTCCATGACCACGTAATAAAAATCAACTCAATCAATCCTTGGACATTGTAAGAAAGAGTGATATGCACTCATACAATACTCGCAATAAAGGTACTATAAAGCTCCCCAAAATCCGATACAATTGGGGAAAACAACGTTCACGGTACCACTGTTTCAAAGACTTCAATGAGTTAGAGAGAGCTGTAAGAAATTCAGTAAGTTTGCCAATTTTTAAGAAGTGTCTTTTTTCTGCATTTTATAATTAATTATTTTTAATTTTTTTTTAATCTCTGTAGTGTATATGTTGTAAATATTTATTTATTTTGGTTTTAGCTCTAATTTATAGATTTTAATTGTTCATTATATAGTATATATCTAGTATTAGGACCTCTATGTAAACCACTTTTAGTGATGGAGCTTCCTAATAAAAGATTGTTACTACTAAAAAACTGAAAGGAAGCTTCATATCGTCTGGCGCTTGTCACACTCGCGTTGGCCTCCTGCCCAGCCGAACTTTGCTGTGACAGAGCCAGACACTTGTTTGGCTCTAGTATGTACAGCCTCACAATTTTTCAGCCAGGTTCTTGTTCCGCTGATGTTCGCGGCTCTAAGTGGGTCGTTCCACCCAGAGTCAGGCTGGATTCCTGCTCTTTCGGGTTAAAAAAGTTTGTACGGCATTCTGTTTTGATGATACAAGACATGGTTTGTGAAACAAGTTGATGATATCGGTTGCACAACATTAGATTAGGGGGAGCAGACATTGTGTTACCCCAGTTAAGGCCTAATTTGCTCTGAGAAAGGCTAAGTGCTCAATTAAACATCTGCACCTATAGTATTATTATTATCAGCTTGTTTCAATTGATAAAGCCATTTGTTGTGTGGTTCATCGATGCAGTACCATTTGGTTTAGAAACTGACCCTTTTTTACAGTACTATAAGTGTAGCCCATGTTCAGTACACTGTCTTGTCTTTTCTCCAAGTACTCTGTTTTACTCCCTTCAAAATCAACCTTTTCGGAATTCAACCACACACGAGGAATCACTTTGCTAGGCTTATGCAATATTTGGTTATATGGCTGTTTCAACCAAATCCTGAGTTCTGATTGGCTATCCAAGCATGCAAGGTGGATCTATTTTGCTCTGTTCAGGATTTTCCATGTTGTCCCTCAAAACAAAACAAAACAAAACAAAATGGCCAGACAATAAATCCTTTATTGACCACGCTTGTTCAGGAGAGATGGCCTGGTTCTTTCTTGCATTTTTTACTACATCTCAGTCAATGAAAATACAACAAATAAGTTGGCCAACATGCCAGCCATCATCTTGACCACACACTTGGTCAATAATGCAAACAAAATGTTAGTGACAACTTCTATTTTGCCAAGCATCAATGAAAGCATACAGTCATGTAGATTTTAACTTTAATTTTAACCAATCAAATACAAAGAAAGTGGTGATCCAACAGGGAACAATTTGACTGCCTCTTAGACTGATAATAATGTTGTAATAATATTGTGTTCCTAGGTTTATTGAATGCAGTGGAAGTAAGCTTGTTTGCTTGCGACTCAGTTGTTGCCCGTTTGTGGACAATCAAGTTGTCCAGTCAATTTCCAAGTGGTGTCAGAACCTAGAAGGTTTGTTATTTCTTTTGTCAGGTATAATCTGGTCATTTTTCTAGAGATTATTTAACGAATTATGTATTATTAGTATAAGTATAATATCAATAATAATAAAAATAATAATTAATATAATTAATAATAATAATAATAATAATTATTATTATTATTATAATTATTGTGTTGCCGCAGCTGCAGTCAGGTGAAATTCAACAAAATATCTCAACATACCACAACATGCCCTGTTGCTCACTAAAAGTCGCCTGTCTAATGCCCCATTCACACCAACTAAACAGGTTTAGTTAAACCATGACGTTTTAAAACGTGAAAATTGATTATTGAACAGTGGAACACGGGCTTTTACTCAGGATTCAAATAAACTTTAACATGTTCTTTCGATTTGTGCTAATGTTGCAGTTGACAGTGTCATGGGAACACGTTAGAACTTAATAATTGAAGCGGGTTTGTCCATCTGGAAGTACCATTCCATTTGAACATAAAAATTCAGAAATCTAAAATTGAAATTTTTATTGAATGGAGCCTGCTCTATTCTTAGTATACATATCATTAATTTTAGATAAAACTGTATAACTATACTGGATGGGTCAAACCTTGAACTATTTTTTATTTTTTATTTATTTATTTATTTTTTTTAATTTTTAAATTTTTTTAATGTTGAACTAGTGAGCAGCATGTTTGCGAACTCTTGGAATTTTTTTAATTTTTTAAATTTTTAAGGTTGAACTAGTGAGCAGCACATCTGCGAACTCTTGGAGCTTTAAAACGATTTATTTTATCTTACGCGTTTCGTGTGACTAACGCACACTTCTTCAGGGATGTTTTACAATACAACACAAGGGACCTGTATATAAGGAAGGTATAATTTGCATTGCTTTTCCAGATACTCAACTCCTCTTTTGCTGCAAAATGTTATTCTTACATTTTTCCTTAGTTAATATCCATCCACAATTGAAAATTTTGTCCTCACAGTATTAACTTGAATTTTAGCAATATTATGATTTCCTGTAAGCTGAAATAATTTCAGGCTGTTTTTAAGGCAAAATTGTAAATTGCTAAAAATGTAATACCATGAGGATGAAATCATGTATTGCGTTTCCAACAGTTGTGTAAATATGACTGATTTATTCCATATTTATTCAAATTGTTAATAGCAATCATGGTTTCTGTTTCTTCCATTTTTAGAGCTTGACCTGCAGTCTTGCGCTAATTCTAATCACCTAGATGAGAATGGCCTTATCAAACTTGCAAACATGCCGAAATTAAGAAGAGTGAATCTTTATAGAGTGCCTGTGTCAGACCACATCATGCCCGTGTTAATTCAGTAGGTACATGTTCTCTTTACTTCCAAGCTAAATTGCATTTGAGCTGTGGTGACCGCTACGGTAATGTACAGTAGTGGTATTGTCTCCTTAACCTCTGTGACCCAATGTCATTTCTTTGGTCTTATGTGGATTGTGTTTGTTGCCAGTTCTCTTATCTCTGTCAATAGACCCAGTTCGTTAAATAGAACGAGGACTTTTAATGATCCGACAACGGTACATTTAAACAGCTCTATTGTACGAAAACAACTCAAAATCTGAATATGAACCTTGACCCGAACACATGGTCTAGCTAAGCTCTGATTGGTTCAATTTAAAACAACTGATATATCGTCACACCTTTCCTTGTTTAAGAAAGGAAAACCGACAACAGGTTATAAACAGGACATATGCAAATACCATAATAAAAAAAGTTGATAAACTCCGTAACAGTGTCCAAAGTTCTTTGATCTAAAATAAACAATGTCACTTTGCAACAACAAAGTCCTTAAGGTGACTTGGTGGTCTTGAGGTACGACCACTACAGGTAACTGGGGGAATAAATGGCTTCAGGGCTGAAGATTGTTCAGGCAGGTTGACAGGCTGAGAACTGTTTTCAGGTTCCTTGGAACAGGTTGTTTCTTTAGGTTCCATGGGTGGTGGTACCTCCAGAGGAGTACTGTTCTTTAGAGGACTGACAGCAGTTTTGGACATGTTAGGACTTTTGAACAGCTGAGTCTTGTCCGGCATGACAACGGGCTCAGGGTTGTTCCTAATGCACGCTGGTTCTTTGCTGCTCCTGAGGTGTCTACGATTTCGTCTGAGAATCCTTCCATCCTCAGTCCTCATTTCATATGATCTCACATCTACTTGCTGTTCTATACGGGCTTTGAACCATCGGCCAGATCTATCTGTTGGCTTTACACGAACAATGTCTCCTTTGCTCAGAGGGGGTAGTTCCTTTGCACTGATGTTGTAGTGTTTGGCTTGAATCTGTCTTCTCTTCATGAGCTTTCCTTGAATGTCCTCAACAATTTTGGGTTTAAGCAGCTCACTGGTTGTAGGGATCAGTGTCCTGGTACGACGACCAAACATTCTTTGTGCAGGAGAACTTTCTAGTCCCTCAGATGGTGTATTTCTCCATGCTAGCAATGCTAGGTAGAAGTCTGATTGAGCTGCTTTGGACTTCTTTAAGAGACCTTTGGCTGTCTTGATGGCATTTTCCACCTTGCCGTTACTTTGCGGGTAGTGGGGAGAGCTGGTAATATGTTCCATATCATAGCTTGTTGCAAACTGTTGGAATTCATAGGAACTGAATGGAGGACCGTTGTCGCTCATTAACTTGTTGGGGATTCCATGTGTGGAGAAGTGTTTCTTCAGGATGTGAATAACTTCTTTGCCAGTCTTATCCTTGAGATGGTCTATTTCAAAGTAGCTGGAATAGTAATCTACCGTACAGAGGTAGTCTCTGTCATTAAAATGGAAGATGTCATATCCAACTGTTTCGCATGAACGGTTTGGAATCTTGTGAGAGATAAGGGGTTCCTTCTGTTGGTCTTTCTGATAGGTGACGCACACACTACACTTTGATACGTAGTCCCGCAGGTCAGCATTCATACCTGGCCAATAAACTGTTTCACGGGCACGTCGGAGGCAGCCTTCAACTCCTGTATGAGCTCCATGAAGTCGTTCGCGTATTTTTGGCCTTAGGCTGACAGGGATGATGCATCTGAGACCTTTGAAGAGTATTCCATCCTGAGTGGTAAGCTCATCCCGTACCAGATAGTAGGTGTGTAATTCCATGGGTAGGGCTTCTTTCTGGTGAGGCCACCCTTTCAGTATCACTTGAGTAAGTCTCTGCAGTACTGGGTCTGCGGCAGTTTCACGCTGAATTTCTGCCAGCTGTGGTTCTGAAATGGGTAGGAAGTCAACTGCATGGATCCGTTCAGTCTCTTCTTCAGCTTGGGAACTGGCAGTCGTTGGCAGGTAGGCACGTGACAGTGTGTCTGCCAAATACATTTCAGGACCAGGTTTGTAATGGATCTCTGCATCGTACTGTTGCAGTCGCAGAAGCAGTCTCTGCAGACGTTTGGGGGCTGTTGCTAACGGCTTCTTGCAAATAGTTTCCAAGGGCTTGTGGTCAGACCACAGTAGGACTTTTCTGCCATAAATGTACTGATGGTTACGCTCAACACCAAAAACTTGGGCTAACAGTTCTTTCTCAATTTGTGAATAGTTCCTTTCACTAACGGTGAGGGCTCTACTGGAATAAGATACCGGTTGGCCATTCTGCATTAGCACAAACCCAATACCATTAGCAGATGCGTCTCCTTGGCCTTCAACTGGCTCACTGGAATTGAAGTAACGCAAGACGGGAGCTGACGTGACAGCTTGTTTCAAGTTTTCAAAGGCTTCTTCTTGTTCGGCTGACCAACTCCACCCCACATCTTTATGGGTAAGTCGTCTAAGGGGTTCACAAAGCTCTGAGAGTTGGCTTAGGAACTTTGACAAGTAGTTGGTTAAGCCTACGAGTCTTCGAATTGCTGCTACATCTTTAGGTCTTTCCATCTTCAATATGGCTTCGACTTTACTCGGGTCAGGTTTAATTCCTTGAGGTGTCAGCACGTGACCAACAAATGTAGTTTCTGAACACTTGAGATGTAACTTCTCTCGGTTGAGCTTCAAATTTCTCTCTCTGCACCTCTCTAATAGCTTCAGTAGATTGGCATCATGGTTTCTCACAGCATCTTCCTTGCTTGCACCACGGCCTGTAATTAGGATGTCATCTGCTACTTTATAGATTCCTTCAAGGCCTTCGAGATTCTGATCCAATTTCCGCTGGAAACATTCTGGAGCAGGAGAAATTCCGAAGGGCATTCTTAGATATCTGTACTGGCCCCAGGGAGTCTGGAATGTAGTTAGTTTACTGGACTTCTCATCGAGCTGTATCTGTAGGAATCCATCTTTGAGGTCTGCTTTTGAGAACACCTTGACATCAGCTAGCTCTGGTAGTATGTCTTCGATCACTGGAAGTGGATAGTGACTTCTCTTGAGGGCTTTATTCAGATGCAGAGGGTCGATACATACTCTTAATTTGCCATTTGGCTTCTCTGTTACTACAAGGCTTGACACCCAGTCTGTTGGCTCTTCTTCTCTCTTTGTCACATCGACTCTCTCTAAGCGGGCTAGCTCCTCCTTCAGCCTCTCTTTTAGGGCAAGGGGTACACGACGGGGAGGCATGATCGAGGGTGAAACACTGTCATCACTTCCAAGTGAAGAGTCCCTTCCATACAGCCCAGACCTTTAAATACATCATGGTACATTGCAGTAATTTTCTCCATGTTAAGTTCATGATGACTGTCCTGAGTGAGAGGTTCACTGACTTGCAGAATGTTTTGCTGTTGGACGGTGCTTAATCCCATTTGCTGTATTGCTGCAGATCCTAGAAGAGGAGTATAATCTTCATCGATGACTGCAAATTCGACTCGATACCTTTTCTTGTTCTTTGGGTTGCGCAGGGAGACTTTTGCCTTGCCCAGTAGTTTCAAATTCGTCTTGGAGTAAGTGGTGAGCTTCAAGTCAGTCTTCTCAATTTTAGTGTCCTTTGGGAGAAATTTCCGAGGCAACACATTACAGGAAGCTCCTGAATCAACTTGCATCTTCACTAACTCATCTGCTATCTCAATGTGGGCGAAAATTTTATTCTTGAACTTTGACATATCCACAGTATTCGCACTGGGGTCCAAACACACAGACAAGATCTCTTCTTCTGAAGAATGAGCATGCTCTAAGTTGTTCTCGAGCTGGTTCACTCTCTTGTGATAACTAGGTCGCTGCGGATGCTTCTTTCGCGATCCACTCGTTGAATTCTTAAAACACTTGGCTGCAAAGTGATTCGCTTTTCCACACGCGGAGCATGTTTGACCATACGCAGGGCATTTCTCTCTTTTTTGCTCATGCTTTAGTCCACAGAACTTACACTGAGTAATTAGCTGATCTTTCGAATCTTTTACGCTATCCCTCGGTGTTTTCAACTTCTTCTTGTCTTCTTTTTGGTTTACTGCGTTCGCTTTTTCTTCAACAGTCTGGCTCGGCGCCATGTCTTTCAGTTGTGCTGCAGTTGCTTCATTCGCCCGACAGATGTCGACACACTTTGACAGCGTTAAACCAGATTCTTGAAGTAGTTTTCGTCGTATGGCTTTATCGCGGACACCACAAACGAATCGATCGCGGAGAAGATCATCTTTCAAGGTTCCAAACTCACAGGTTTCGGCGAGCGCTCTGAGTGTAGTGACGTAAGTGTCGATCGATTCTGCTGGTTCTTGCGAGCGGTTGTTAAATTTGTATCTCTCATAGATAATGTTCGTTTTCCCGATGCAGTGATGTCCCCACAACTCTAGCACTTTGTTTATGTCCATTTTCTCTTCATCGCTTTGGAAAGGAAGACCATTGTGGACTTCGAGAGCTTCTTTGCCAATGCACGTAATAAACGTGGCTACCCGAAGGCAGCTTGGTTTGTTTCGTAAGTCGGTGACTTCTTCATAAGCATCCCATATCTGTTGCCACTGTTTCCATTCTTTGGAGAGATTCCCACACTGAATCTGTAATTTCAGAGGTAAAGATACATTACACGAAAATGTAGTTGTACTAGATGTGCTTGTACCGCTTATCGTTGGCGGAGTGGCTTCATTGTCAGCGGGCATTTTGACTACACTTTTCTGCTTCAAATCTTCGCTGAACGTGTCGAGTTGCACGTCTCGTAAATGAAGGCAAATTCGTCTTTAGCAGTTTACTCCTGACACCATGTCAATAGACCCAGTTCGTTAAATAGAACGAGGACTTTTAATGATCCGACAATGGTACATTTAAACAGCTCTATTGTACGAAAACAACTCAAAATCTGAATATGAACCTTGACCCGAACACATGGTCTAGCTAAGCTCTGATTGGTTCAATTTAAAACAACTGATATATCGTCACAATCTTCATGAAGGTTACTGTCCCCAGTAATAAAACTTGAAACAGATTCCAGTGATAGTGATACTAATAATGGCAGTACTTTTGATTGGAAGATAACATACATGTATTTCCATTGCACAAATCCAATGTCTTCTATCGTGGCTCTGCAGTCCAATTCTGGAAGGGAATTGTGGGGAGCATTGGGGACACAGGAGTTCAGTAGATTGGATTACTCCCTGGGCTGCTCTGTGGCTTTAATCCCTAACGATTTTGAGCTCTTAGCACGAAGCCTTTTCAAAGTTTCCCACAGTGTTGTTGACTGATACTCTTTAGCATGAGAAGTCGCAGCCAATTTTCTCCAATTCTTTTGAACCAAAATATGGCACACACTTCAGCCCCTTTCTATAAGGTTTTAGATGGACCAAAACCTCTGTTAGTCAGCGTGGCGGATTTCAGTTTAGAAGACTTCAGGTTAACCCTTTAAGTCCTATTAGCGACCACCATCCAATTTCTCATTACAATATTCACAGACTGTTCATCAACCATTCAGGTTATGAGAATCATGAAAATGATCACCAAAATATTAATAAGAGTTGTATTGATGTTTAAACAAATTCTCCTCACTAGTGCCATAAGAAAATATATGAGAACAGTTAGGAGAAAATGAGTATTGATATTGAGGCTTAAAGGGTTAAGCCTGAGTGATGGTACTTTGTTATCTTTTTTCCTCAGACTAGAATCTTGCCTTCACACCGGCCTGATCTTCACACCAGTCTATTAATTATAAAATGGGTGCCCACCTCTGATCCACTGTGCAGAAGGGGTTGGTGGGGGGGGGGGGTGACTACTCCAGTCCCCAGAAAAGGCAGCCGCTCTTATTGGGCTTTATTGTAACGAGAGCAAGACAGAGTACATCAACACCACTTAAAGCTCCCACAATCTGAAATCTCTTTCCGAAGCAAACATAAAAAGAGTACAAGACTTCAAATATCTTGGATCATGGATAATGGACTCTGAAAAGGACTTTAAAGTTCGAAAATCTCTAGCATGGGCAGCCTGTAACAAGCTTCAAAAGCTCTGGCACTCAAACTTGCCAAGGGATTATAGAGTCTTCCTCTTCCAGTATTTAGTTGAACCAGTTCTTCTCTATGGCGCAGAGACCTGGACTCTGACACAGACAATCCAAAGAAGACTGGACAGAACATACACGAACCGTCTTCGCTAGGTGCAGAATATTCATTGGTCTGAGCGTGCAACAAAGGAGACAATTTACGGAAACCTGCCCTCTATTTCTGATACTCTAATGCGTCTATGTCTCCAGTGTGCTGGGCATTTCTTAAGAGCAGAGAGTGAAGTCATCTCAACTCTTCTGTTCACGGACCAAAGACTCCCAATCCGTAACCGTAAAAGGACATACCCGCGAATGCTATCAAAAGACTCGGGTATCGAAGTAGGAGAACTTAGTCAGACCATGAGAGACCGCGCTGTGTGGCATGCTATTGCTGCTGATATCCCGGCCTCGGTTGGCGAAGGATGATGATGATGATTGAATTGACAGTAATGATACCCCTATGTGCTCCATGCCACAGAAACCGAATAAACTTTGTCATGAAGGACTGTGACCCTTAATACAGTTATTTTGGCAAGGAGTCAACAAAACGTTAGAATTTTTTTTTTAAGTAATATACTTCTTAATTCATTAACAATTCATTTTTGAATTTATCACATGTAGCTTAACAAATTTTGATAATACATTCATGCCCTATATACACCAAACGTTTAAAGCATAGTAACTCTTCTGCTTTTCAAGGTATTTTGCTGAAAAAAATTCATGTTAACAAAGCATCAAGTAAGAAACAACGTGTAGAAGTATAAGATTTTTAGCTGCAAACGTTTTTGTGTAATTATCGATTGAAAACTCAAACAGGTCTGGAAGATCGGCTTCAAAATATAGGACATGAATGTATTACCCAAATGTCCTTATTTTATGTTCCATCAATAACATTAATATATTTAGGACTAGCTAGAGCTTTTTCACGGAATTTTCTTGTGAAAGAAAGCTCAGTGTAAGTGTAGGTACTTCACCAAAAAAAAAGAAAAGCGAAAAAGATAATCTAGAATGTAGCAGTCTGAGGAATGCTTATCTTATCAATGTAGCTTTATAGCATTCCAAGTTGTTTATTAAATAGAATTCTTTCTTGTCAGATCATGGCAGAATCTTCAGCACCTTAACCTTGGTGGTAATGTACGTGTCATGGAGTGTGACAACCTCATGAAGCTGCTTGGAGAGAACTGCAGGTACTACTAACGCCTCTACTAACTTTTTTTAGTCGCTGCATTCTCTTACTGTGGTGTGGCTTGCAGGGAAATCAATTACCGGTACTTGGACATTTTCATAAAGTGGTACATTGTAGAGAGGCATTGTGTGATCAAGAATGTAATGCATTCGCTACAACAAGGTGCAAAATTACTTGAGATGACTGCACCCTTTTGGGGTGTCAATAATTTCTCATATAGTTTCATGCACACATTGAAGTTCTCCCTTCCCCATATCAGCTAAGAACTAAAACATACCATATTGAAAGGGAGGGATAGCAAAAGGTTTTGTGTCAATAGTGATTTAAAGGAAGAAGTGTCGTTTTTTTTTTACTAAAGAGTGTCTCAACAGTTTTGCCCTTGTTGTAGCATCACAACATAACAAAAGCCTGTCCACAGAGGCTATGCTCAGCTCTTTCAGCATTAGGTATCATTGCTTAACAAAACCAAGGCAAACATTACAGACAGTGCCCCAAGCCCTAACGACAAAAGACCTGAGCAGTGTGTTGAGGTTGAACAAAATTAAAGATTCTAAAGGGGTGTTTTGTCAGATTTTCTGCCTACAGAAGTTCTGGGATTTATGCCAGATAATAGTGCTAGCTGTGTATGTTGGTCTCTTTTGACAGGAAATTTAACTCCACATAGTCTCAAGGTGAACAAAACTGAGAGTACAATAATGTAGGGGGTAATTGCAGTACTCCTAAGTGCTTCGTGCCATAGGAACAAGGAAAGGCTTTGGCTGTATGGGCCATTTAGTTAATTGTGATATTATTTTATTATAATTTTCTGGAATAAAATGTAGTTACATCTATTCTTTAAAAAAATATTGTTTTTCCGTCCTATTTTGTGTTCTTGTTTATCTCTTTCCTTAGCGGTTACCTCTCCTTTTTGATCTGTTTTAATACTGTTCTGTCTTTCTAGTGGCTTGATATCACTGGATTTATGGCGAAACAGGTCGCTAACTGCATATGGCATCAGATATTTAGCAGAAGGTTGTGCCTTGCTTGAGGAGCTTGACATTGGTTGGTGGTAAGTAATGCTTGCAGTTGATGGAAGTGTTTTGAGTGGCAGGTCATTAGCAATAGTCCAAGTCATTCGTGTAGTATCCATACCATCACATCATTTACAACTGGAGGTATTAACCAAGCAGAATCTTGGTTCTTGAACCATTATAGCATCTGCTTGTTATTTATTGTGGGAAACTTGTACAAATTGCTTCTTTTTCAAGAATTTTGAATTTCTTTCGGATGACAGCAATAACATTCAAACCTGGAAAAAATATGATTTTCAGCTGAGAATACCACTAAATTTAAGTCATAAATACTATTTTGTTGCAGCACAAGTGTAAATTCGGCCACTGGATGTCTGGTTTATCTGGCATCCAAATGCCAAAAGCTGAAGAAGTTGTTCCTGACAGCCATTAGGTGAGCTATCTTGCCTCGTAAAATTTTATAGTAATGACTAACTGCCTAAAACAGTAGATATTCTTTCCCCATATACTTTAAGGGACATTTTAGCCCCTTTCAAATACAGCTTAGGTATTGAAGAATCCAATGTGTACGCCTTACTTGTTTACTTCATAGAGTCAGTAGATAAAAGTCATGTCAATTTTAAATTTACTTCAAACCTTGATCAATTTAAACTTGTCAATAGGCATCACTCAATTATACAGTAAATACAATACATAACGGTAGCAGCAAACAACAATCATGACAACAATAATGATAACAATAATGCTTACGATGATAAAGATCACGATGATGATAATGATGATGATGATAGAAATAATAATAGTGATAATTGCGGGCTACGGGTCGATAGCCCATGAGACAAAGCCGAATGGGTTATTGACCTGTAGCCCTTGAGGGTGAAGGGTCTAATTGTTTTAGTATCACCCAACTAGTCGGACAGAAAAAGTAATAATAAAAGAAAGTTGAAAGAAAGATTTATTTGGGAATAAAACAAAAGAAAGCACCACAAATTTTGCTACTCGAGGACTATTACTAATAGTCCTCTAGTAGTGTAGCAAAATCAGATTGCGGCATTTGCATTAGTCCACTACTTGGGTGATACTAATATGGTTTATTCATTCGCTTTCTCTGTTACAACAGTACTGTCCTACAGGCATATTCAAGTTGAATGAGTTAAATTTTAATTGAGGTCAAATACATTGTTGGTCGATACTTCACAGATCAGTCATTAAATCAGTCATTTCTGGTTGTCTTGGACTATAGCAGGCTGACTACTAAATTAAACTCTATAGTGGTGCCACCAGCGTGATAAACTTCGGTACATTATACACTTCATGTATGGTCCTGAGGGAAACAGTTAGTTTTGTTTTCCCTTGAGTCCTGATGTTTCCTGAGACAAACTCAAGGGAAACATCAGGACTCAAGAGAAAACAAAACTAACTAGTTTGCCGAGGGACCATACATTAGTACATACAATGATACATTGGAATTGATCAGGGACATGTGACGAAGAATCAACCAATCACAGTGCTTGTTTTGTTCAGTGAAAGTCTAGGTATCTAACAATACCAGTTATTGTTTAAGCTGTAATGTTTTACCCTGTGGTAATGTTTGGCAATTGTTGCATCTAGGTCAGTTTGTGATAATGACATTGTGGCTTTAGCAAATCACTGTCCCGACATTGAACAAGTAGATGTGTTAGGTACATCGCTGGTGCATTCAAACTCTGTTATCAGGTAATTTGTTTTCCATCTTTTCCTACTTTAGCCAAGTTTTTCTCAAAACAGGTATTCTAGTGAACAATTTATGACTCAGCATCTAGAGTGTTGTCAGCACCTCACCCTATAGCAAAACAAAAAGTATCACAGTGCAATACATACCTCTTATTAATCGAGTTCGAGGTCCGTACTGTGAAATACGGACCGAGTTTTTTCCCGTCGATTTATGGCCCAAGCGCGAAGCGCGCGGGCCATAAATCGACGGGAAAAAACGAGGATCCGTATTTTACAGTACGGACCGAGAAAACGAGGTTAATAAGATATTTATTATATCTCTGGAGTCATTTTGGCGACCAAAACAAACTTTAGCGGGCCGTACAGTGAAGTACGGCCCGCTAAATTGACCAATCACAGCGCGCGTACTAACTGAGAGATATAATAATGTTCAATATAAAATGAGACAGATGCATACTCTGATGCATTTTAGCACTAGTGCAACATATGTAAGCAGGCAAATTTTCTTGTGCTGGCAGAATAGTAATTTTTTTAATTTTTGCTTAAAGCTTTCTGACTATTGTTTCCCCTTTTCATGGATCCACTTGGATTAATTCAAGCAACATACATTTTAAACGTTAATCCAAGCAGACTTTCAATCCTCTTGCACACATTCACTAGTGAGCTAGAAAAACAAGCATTGGTATTTTGGGCATGTTATAAAAGAAATAAAAAACACTTGTTCCTCATGCATTATTGAGTTGTATAGCATATATCACTCAGTAATGCACTTGGCATGTTTTTTATCTCTTAAGTAAACTTAAAAAAAGAAAAACTGCATGGTCTTTTTAGTTCCTCTATATATGGTAAAACACAGTACCACAGTACAGTACTGTTCAGTAGCTCTCGAAAGAATAGTCACACTGCATGGTTTGATCCACAGATAAGAACATTAGAACCACTCTGTATAGTAAAACAAACAGTACCAGTACATTTCCATGAAATGGTTTCTTTGCCAGCATATTGCCATTGTGGTGTCTCCTTAGACAAATAACTTTTACATTTATTTAAGAAAAAAAAGACTTAAATTATTTATCTTAAGAGGCAGTTAGAACTTAAAAGGTTGCTCCCCATACAGTAACTGACAGAACAGCTCTCAGTGTGTTCTGTCTCTTTTGTGGTTTTACCAAAGAATGGTCACTTTGCAAAACCATAGCACATCGTCAAGAAAACAGTATAATACTGTTCAGTAGCTTTCAAAAGAATGGTTACACTGCATAATTTGATCAACTGATAAAATATTAGAAACCACACAGTGCAAGAAAACAAACTGTTGCATAGCTTTCTAGGAAATCCTCACTCTTGACTGACAAATTGTTTTTAGCCAAATTGTTTTGTGTGAATGTGGTAGTTGAGGGTACATGTCACAGGTTAAATTTGATTTCAGGTAAAATTTGATTTAACTTAGGTTGGTTTGTTATTTCTTTGTCTATATTTATGATAACGAATACTGGACACAAAGAAATTGCAGACCAACCTAGGTTTAATCAAATTAACCTGAAATCGAATCTAACCTGTAACATACACATGATCTAACTGTAATGGATGTTTAACAGACGACGGATCTTTGCCTGCTTCTAAGTGCTTTTTTGATCTTGACAGGCTACTAAAGCGATGCAAAAAGTTGCGATTTCTGGATGTGTCCTTTTGCTCTCAATTAACTGCAAAAGTCGTCTCCAGTTTACGAGGGATGCACCCGAATGTTTCCATCAAAAAGAGTTTTGTTGTCGAGGAGCAAGAATAGGAAGCTGGGCACCAGCCTTTGTCCAAGTGAGAAGAGAGGGCTTGGCCAAACTCTCTCCATACCCCATTTGTTATCCATAACTCAAATCTTTTCACCATGGACTTGTAGACAAAATGAACTTTTTAATTTTTAGTGCTCACTATCCAATGATAAGGGTAGTCAAAAGTCATAAGTTTTCAGGTGTGTTTGCATGGTATTTTTTAATGTAAATATATTTTTTAATATGGCATCACCAGGCCAGAGGTCCATAAATCAAATTGGAATGTAATGCAGCCCCTCTGTTTGTAGTACTATTTAGTTGTAGAACTAATTATACAACTACCTCTAAATCCAATATTGGCAACTGTCCAATTTTTCTTAAATTGGACACCTATCCAATTTAAGAAAAATTGGACAGTTGCCAATATTGGATTAAGAGGTAGCTAATAACAGAGAACAAATAACAGGACTCCGTGCTTGTCCAATTAAGAAAATGTTGGATTCGAAAATTCCTTGGAACACCAAATTGGACTCGGCCTGCGGCCTTGTCCAATTTTGGTGTTCCTCTGAATTTTCTCATCCAATATTTTCTTACCGGTAATTGGACAGCATGGAGTCCTATTATATATACAAATTGCAACTGTATTAACAGAAAAATAAACCGAAGTCTCTGTGAGATACCTCATTGATGATTTGCACATGATAAGGATGCAAATGGCAAACAGTGATAGTAATAATGGAGATACAAGATGCCCTCATCAAAAACGATATCACCATATCAGTATTAGGGCCATTAATGCTCTGAGTGTCCTATATGTTCAATGAGGAGAACATAATTTGTCGTAGTCAAGGTACAACATATTTTTATTGCTAATATAATTGATTGGAATTGGGCATTTATAGTGGTTTCATGAAGCACTTCATATAATGGTAATACAAAACAAGGTGGAGCATCCAATGTAATCCCCTCCTCCTTACTCCCTCTATGATCGCCGCTGACTTCCGTTTAAAGGTAGAAAGCATTTAGAGAAGTATAACAGTCTTTGAATGAAGTATGTACGATATACCGTAGATCTAGAAGATACGACTTTTTTTTTCGAGGTATTTCCATGGTTGAATGAGTGTATGGGAGCCTACCATTCAGCCACAGTTTACACTACGGCTGGAAAAATATGCTGAGAAAGGACTGGAAATGGCATTCTGCAGTGATTAGTAAATCGCTTACCACTGCCGTAAATGATCTAATAAACACCCACTCTCAAACAAACGCCTCTCATCTAATAAACGCCCCCCCCCCCCGCCACGCTGTTAAGTTTGTATTTAACGCCCCTCTCTTATAAGCGCCCCCTGTCTAATAACCCCTCCCTGCCCCCCTGTGAAAATTGCTCCAAAATACAAGGAAATGGCAAAATAGAACAAAATCGATCAATTTATTAATTTAATTGCTTGATTGACATTGGTTCGTGTATTATGTCAGGTGAAGCAAGAGCAGAGCAGTTATATAGAGGCACAACTCTCCTTGCTGGATGAAACAAATCTCCCAAACCCTTTCCAAGTCATAACCGACTCGGACATCGAACAAGCTAACGATGAAAGTAAATTTTCTCTGGATGAGGATTCTGATATAATTTGATGCTAAGAGCTAAAAGATGTGTTCTTCCTGTTAAATTCCACCCCTCCTCATCCCTTCTCCAAATTATCTAACAACATAATTTTGGAGAGTTTTAACACATTGCAATCCGATAGACAATCAGACAGATGCTACCCTGGTTTTAAGTAATGAATGTTACTCGGCAAGTTACAATTCACCAACCAGACGTTTTCGACACTCCTGTCTAGTGTCTTCAGGGTGATTGGGCAAGGCTGTGAATCTCCTTTTCATCAGGCGTAAACAATAGAATTTTCGGAACTCACGTGATCCTTGCGTGTTCGGTTCGGGTTCGGAAACGAGCCGCAGAACATGACACGTAACCATTTTTCGCTCGTGGAGAGCTATCGGGATGGTCGGGGAATCAGGTTGTCAAGCGTAAACAATAGAAAATATTCTATCGATTCTCGATCGTCTCAAGTTCAAGGTCTCAAGACGGTCTCGGGAACGTTCACTCCGGCTACACTTAATAACAAGAGGCTTCAGAAGCCTGTACTGGGTTGCCTGTTTGAACTTTTGATACGCAAACGGTTGAATTTTTCGAAACTGTTTTATCAAACCTTTCAAATTCGTGTCAGGTGCGTTCAATAAGAGAAGTTTAGAAGGATCTCAATATAATGAGTTTAATTTTGTCGACTGGTCTAGTCAAATGCGAGTCTGAGTCAATCAAAGACTCCTATGAGCAAACCCTTGGATGCATTCGGTGACACATGAGAAGAGTTTTAGAGTTCAGAAATCATTGAACTAATTAAATCAAGAATATAGGACCTTCCATCGCGTGCGCCATTTACTACTTCGAAATATTATATCTCATTTCTAATGCTCGAATGTATAGGATATTTTGCAATGCAACATGAACACGAAACTAGCATTAATTTCGAAAAGGAAAGAAAATCATAAATATCTTAGGGGTATCCGTCAGGAAGGCCTGGTTTCTAAGATTCAGTACCGGTCAAAGAGGTTTCAGGACCTATGCGCGAGTAAAATGCTTGCAGGCATTGCGTGTAACTATAAAGTATTTTACACGCGCGTAGAATTTACTGATCTGGGTTGGGTTGGTCAAAGCCTGATTAACCTAGGATTACCGAGAATTTTGATTTTAGGTTGGTAATTGTCGGTGAGAGTTTCTGTTGATATTGTTTTACGTCCAGTTTTGACTTTGAATAATCTGAAACTAGATAAAACATAAGCAGTCAAAAACGTTTTTTATACACGAAAAATAACTACTTTGGTTAACTTTTAAACCTGGGTTAGCGCTAACCGGCTTTTGAACAACCCGGCCTTGGTAATTATACGTATTTGCGTGTAATTTCACGCGTATACGTGTATTTAAATTGGAGGAAGAAGCCTTCGCTTTTCATACACGCATTTGCCTGTATTTTGCAAAGCAAATTGCTAGCTGCTATCTTGCATTCGTAACACGTTACTTTCAATGTTCACAAGGAAAAGAAGTAAAATAAAGTCATTCAGCGCTGCGAAATAGTATATGAATGAGCAATAAGTATGAAACGAATACCGTAAATCCTCGGCTCATCCCCGGTGTACAGACGTTTCTAGGGCGACGGCGACGTCTACAAACGAGCGAGCCTGATAAGAGGGCGCCGTCGTTCCCGCCAAAATCCGAGAGGTATTTTTGCGACGGCAACCCTTTCGAAACCTGTCTCGAAAGCTTGAGAAAACCTCTGTGAAAAATGTCTTTTCATGAAACAAGAGAGATTAACTTAACTTAAGTTCCCTATTAACCACAGCCGACGGCACAGGACTGATAATGAAGTAATGTTGACGAGCCACACGTTATGTCACATGATACACAACTGTACAATCAGAGAATGATGATAAAACTTCTTCATGGGCCAGTTGGGTCAGTTGGGATTTATACAGAGATCTACCCTTGGCCTGCGAAGTCACTACAAGCCGTCAGAAACATTTCAGTATACACATTTCACTTCCTGCCACCCACCAGGGGTCAGTAAAGGCTTCATCAAAAGCGAAGCACTTGGGCTTTTGAAGAGAATATTGTAGCATTCAGATCACGCCTTTACGCGATACGTTATCCCGATAATCTGGTAAATAAAGTCCTCTCAGAAGTGAAATTCGAAGAGAGAAAGTCGGCTCTTCAACAAAATAAAAGAACGTACAATAGGGTATTCTTCCTTTTGTCACACAATACCACCCAGTGGTGCCTCATCTAAAGAAAATCGTATTGAGCGGATGGCACTTAATACGGGATCAACCTTTACCCATCATATCGTACAAGAGAGGAAAATCGCTCAGACATAATTGTGAGATCCAAACTCTAAAGGCAATGAAACCACAATTGCGAACAGCGGGAATCGTGTGGGTCTGTCAACGTTTTTTTTTTTAAAAAAATCTGTGATTGATATCAGATCAGTGCTCCGTCCTGCGTCGCACGAGAATATCTAACTAACAGCATGTACAAGATCTACGAGTACAAAGATTTTTGCGCTCGAAATCCACAGATAAGCAATTCCCAATACGTCCACTTTTTAGGGATGCAAGACTACACTTGTGCAAACCCACAAGAGCTACTATCTGTGTAAAAAGAAACTAAACATGCTCAGGAAATCCGAAAACAACCCAACCCTCGGATCGACACTACACTTACACCATTGGTTTACATGAGCCAATAAGAAGCCAGGACTTTCGATCCTCCCTACGAGTATAAAAACGGCAAAAGAACTCACTTCCTACGGAGAGAATCAGAAATTCCTCTGTCACTCCACGTCAGCTGGGGAAACAATATAGGAGCAACTGACGAGGTTCACTATAGAACCGAAACTGCAATATTGCTTGAGAATTACTATGGAGAACATACTAAATAGCGATGGTAACCTCTTGCCGGATCCATCACCAACAAACTGAAGCAGCGATAGCGATGTAGAACTGAGCGAGGAAGAGACGAACATGCCAGGCACGCCTCTTTCAGAAATGATCCAAAGTTCTCAAGGAAGAATCACTAATACTCAAACGCCAAGAGAAAGCCGTAAACGTAACCACGAAACGCCGGAAGGAAAAGCTCACATACGTGCCAATAGCAACGGCAATTACGGTAGACCCAGAAAGCGTAAACGCTCTGACGAAAAGACCGCTATGGAGATGTCAATAAGAGAATCTGAGGAATCTGTTACCATACTACAAATGCAAGAACATTTAGACAAACATACTTGTCCTATAACACTGAGATACAATGCACGGGCAAAGATCAGGCCTGATCCAGAATTAAGTCTGACATCTGTAAGATAAGAAAAGAAGCAGAGCATAAACTGCTAGGAGCGTTAAAGAAATTCCACTACCGTAGCGTAGAGACAAACAAACTGAAACTTAGAGAACTTGAGCGAAAGTCGCGTTCTAGAATTGTACCTAGTACATCGAAAGACAATGATGTAAAGCAACACCGTGTTAAGAACAGAGAGATCAATAGGACAGCTAATGTACAAAGGTCAACCAGCAACATCCAAGTACAAATAGACCAGCAAATGATGAAAAAGCTAGAAAAGTCAAACAAGAATAAAGAGAGTGAATCTTACCCTTGTCTGTTGTCTGTGTGTACACAGAGAACTAAGAGTGGGAACAACACAGAAAATAAGAAATAAGAAACACAAAACACGAAGAAAAACAGCGCGCCAGGAGCGCCATAGAATGACATACGAGCCTAACAAACAATACATAAAGAACCTCTGAAATACAAAACTCACAACTGATCAGACCAATCTACTTTCAAAGGGGCTAAAGTTTATCCCTACACCCGTGACAAAAGAAAATAACATCGGGCATCAACTGATGCGATTTTGCGAGACGAGTGCGTCTCCAATATATGTATCACGGTGAGAATAACGAACCACACCCCTTCCATGTCAAATCAAACTGGAACCCAGGACCAATTCAACCATCATTTACATTAGAAAGCTACCTAGACTCGCCGAGATAGAGATTGCCAAGCCAAAGAACAACCTGCCTCAAAATGAACTCAAAGCGATCAAAGAGCTAAGAGATAACCCTGAAGTCAACATCAAAAAGGCAGATAAGGGCTCCACTACACTCATTACGAACAAACACGATAAAATTGCAGAGGGTCAGATCCAACCTCAAACCATGAAGATAACTACAGACCCCTCGCAACACCTATGGTGGAAGAAACTTCTGCTAGGGTCGAGTAACTTATAAGAGAACTCCGCCAAAGCCACCATACAGATATAATGACTAGAAAATCCACCGAGTATTCCAGAACTCCACACCCCCACAAAGATTCATTAAGATAACCCAGCCGGTAGACCTATCATATCACACTGAGAAGGCCCGACTGAACGTATGTCATCATTTGTATAAAGTCTGCTTCAGCCTATAGGGTCCTATAGATAAGCTAAAAAATTCGTATCTATAAGATACGACAGACTCTGCATGGTAGGGGTATAGAATGGTAAAATCCGAGACTCGCCGAGACGCCGAGACCCTCGTTAAAAAATCCGAGACTGAGACTTAACTGTTTTTTTAAAATCCGAGCCCGAGATTGTTATTCGTTGTGCTGCTGTTGTTGCTACATAAGGTTGCCCTCAGCTTGTGAAGTTTCAATCCAAATACATTTTCGCTTGACTTGCGAGACTCTGAGACTCACATTTTAAAAATTCGAGATTTCGAGACCTTTTTTTTTTTGCGAGCTCGAGATTCCGAGACTCTAGTTTGTGACGCCGAGATTTCGAGACCCACTTTAAATTTGCCGAGACTTATTTTTTTTACAGGGACCATTCTATTCCCCTCATGGTCAAATGATGATGGCCGTTTTTGATCACCGCGGATAATCACACCATGTTGCAACCATAAATTACCCGTCGATTCCGAAGAATAAATGCTCAAAAGAAATCGAAGAAATTTGTAGCTTGCTTCCGAAATTGGATACTGGCAATATGAGGAGATGAGAGAGACACTGTTGAAAACCAACAAACGATACATCACGACAAAGAAAGACTAACGTGCGCAATCACTGGCGACGGTCAGCGGTGGTAGACTCGTTAATAATGACTTTTGAATGGCTGTCATTCCCAGGGTATTTTGAAGGAAAGGGTCGAGGAAAGGAGGCAGGAAGGTGGTGATGCCGCTGTACCATATAGTCGTGGAAAAGAATTTTGATCCAAGTTCCAAGTCCAAAACTGGCCCAACTGACTTTAACTGGCCCAAAGTGACCCAACTGGCACAGTTGACCCAAGTGACCCAACTGGCCCAAGTGACCCAACTGATCCAAGTGACCCAACTGGCCCAAGTGACCCAACTGACTTTAACTGGCCCAAAGTGACCCAACTGGCCCAAAGTGACCCAACTGGCACAGTTGACCCAAGTGACCCAACTGACCCAAGTGACCCAACTGGCCCAAGTGACCCAACTGACTTTAACTGGCCCAAAGTGACCCAACTGGCCCAAAGTGACCCAACTGGCACAGTTGACCCAAGTGACCCAACTGGCCCAGGTGAACCAACTGACCAAACTGGCCAAGGTGACCCAACTGGCCCAAGTGACCCAAGTGACCCAACTGGCCCGACTGGCCCAAGTGGCCCATGAAGAAGTTCTTAATATTGCTTTACTACCATTCTCTGATTGTACAGTTGTGTATCATGTGACATAACGTGTGGCTCGTCAACATTACTTGATTATCAATCCTGTGCCGTCAGCTGTGGTTATTACACCGGAGATGAGCCAGAGATCCTTTTTACTGCGTTTAATAGGGGACAGGCTTTGTACATAGGCGATTAGTGGCGAACTTGGTCGTTTTGTTGGAGTCGGAGGAGTCGAAGTTTCGAACTCGTTTCTCTGGATCTGTTGGATCTTAAAGGTGTTGTAGCACGGCGAAGTTAGTTGAAGCGGAGATTGGTCTTGGCTGACCGACGCAATTGCAAAGACATCGTTGTTCTGACGATTTTGCGCCATGAAGGAACTTTGGGTTTTCGAGGAGACTGAATTAGAACGTTCGGTTTCTTGGATTTTGCGGGACGCGACATGATTAAAAAAAAAAACCACACCACATAAGGCGATCATCAACGCCAGAGTTGGTACTAACTCTGTCAACGCTGAGCATAATGAGCACATGTACTAGAAAATTACGTGTTTTTGTACCACCTACCCGGATCGAAATTGTCGCTTTTTGATTGGACAATTTGCTCGCCGCCCCTCTGTGTATGCATGTTATGCATACACATGTAGCAGATGGTACCTTGACAGAGTGCAGGGTTCGAGTTGCACATTGATATAAAGCCAGGAATGGCCATGCATTGAACAGTGCTTTGTTCCATCAGTATTTGTCTATATCAGATTTTGTTCACTTGGATGCTATGAATCTTTAACCACTGCCACTTGTAAGAATTACCATTTGTGGTGATTCGGGCCCAAGTAGATCAAAAGGTTCAGGCACAAAACAACGACAACACTTTTATTTCTCGTAGCCTTTTTCTCCCTCTGAGCACACGCTCTCGGTTATGCATCCCATAATACACAAGGGATCATGTGACTGACATGTCACAATAGAAACACTACACCATTAAACTTGACTGTCTCTTGTGTGAATGGAGCCAGTACATGTTGGCACTGACTAATATTTGTGATGCAATATATATTGAAAATGCAGCCTAACAACATTAAAGGAAATAGGAATATATGCATGGCAGTACAAAGTTATAAAAACTAGACTTCAAATGATATCCTGCTGGATGCAAATTGGGATAGTTTCAAGACATTTATTTCTATCATGGATACAATTTTTAAAGTAGTAGTTTTTTACAGTCTACAGATGTCACAGTTCACCGACTCATTTTTCTCCTCCTACAATAAAACAGTTTTCTTGTCCAATCTTCAAATAACTGTGCAAATTACACTGCAGTTTAGGTCCATTGTGTACATACTTGTATTTTTCTGGGATGGGAATTTGTAGAGAGTTGCGTCACTTCAAAACTGATTTCATGAACATAAGTGATAACTCAATGATGTTAGCTGATCCTGACTCTGTTGTCTTACATTTTATGTCATTATCCATTCGTGTTTGAGGAAGTTGATAACATTCAGTTGGTGTTTCTAGTTGTGTGTTTTTATAAACCTGTGACAGCCTCAGAAGTGTGATAAATTCTTGATTACAATTTTGTGAATTATGGTCACAAATGTTCTTCACTGAACAAATACATATTGTTTTTGAGAGTTCAATGCAAAACTAGATCCTTTTGTCCTTGTGCAATCTTCAAATATTGTAGTTGAATGTTTAACTTGAATCAGTGGATTGTGAACCTGTGAATTGCTATTCAATCAGATCATCATATCTGCTTGTAGGTTGACTTGTTGATCATAACAGTAACCCGATAACTTGTGGATGATAACTGATATCCACTGTAGTATTTCATACACTTGTAGTCAATAACCAGTGATGTTTGTTTGATACATTTTCCCAGTGTCACTAGTACTGTGGACCATACTTGTAGTAGTAAATGTTATAACCCTTTTCTTTTCTTGGTTGGCTGTGGTATAATTCATCTGTAGAAAAAAGTAAGAATTAATAATTGACTGCATGTAGTGCTTTTTTACACCATTGCTTTTCCACCCCTGCCCCATAAAAACTAATTAACTTAGCTGTTTTCGTTATTGTAAGGGTGAGGTATAGTCCCACCCCTACTTGATGTGAAGCAGTGGGGAGGCCCCACTTTCGTGTCAAATGCAGTTAAGTTTTATTTGAAAACCATTAATGATAAAATGTTGTCATTACAATATATATTACACTATATATTTAATGGTACAATTATGATCAACTCCTCAATACTCCCATAGCTGGCATTTCTGTAAAAGAATTAATAAAACTACATATGTAATAGACCCATGTGTGTAACAATGCATTTGATAAACACCGAGACAAAGTAAACGCAAGGGCAACTACAACTACTAACTATTATTACTCGTTTTCATTTTTACTGAGGCCTGAACAGCATCATGGTCAGAGTAGTACACACTAAGTACTGAATTTTGTACAAGGCCTAAGTGACTTGTTTTGATATAAACCTGGTCTAGCATACTTCCAGCAGAAATAAATGTTGGACTTTGTACAATCTGTGAATAACTAAAAAAACTGAGCCGGGATTCAAGTGGTCTTATACTATCATCATGCAAGTAGTTTATGTTGAAGTCTCCAATAATGATGTCAATATTACATGTAGTAAGGACATTTAGAAAACAGTCCTAAGAAAATACGCACGCTGATTGGTTAGAATTCGTGTTTCTATAACTCGATAGAAACACAGAACTAGCACGAGCTATTGACGTAATGATGACCCGAGCAAAGAGAATTTACATTTTGATAATCAAAGCTAACAAGTTGCTTTTCTCTTTTTCGTCGCGGTGTTTTCTAAAAGAAATAGAAAACAAGTTCTTCGTGTTTCTATCGAGTTACAGAAACACTCGTGAAAGTTTGGGAGAACTCGAAAAAGCTGTGGAAACACTCGCCTGCAGCTCGTGTTCCCACAGCATTTCTCGTTCTCCCAAACTTTCACTCGTGTTTCTATAACTCGATAGAAACACGGTACATGGTAAATCTATTTCTTAAATCCAGGATCTTGTACAAACTGCAAGATATTTGAATTATTTTTTCGGTACAAAGGAGGGAAGTTAAGTGAAGGTCAGTGTTTTTGTTAAGAAGTTCAAACTTGACTGCATTCAAATGTGGAGAATATTCATGTCCTTTTACTTCAAACATGGGTTTTGTACAGAGCACTAAACTGCAGAATCTATCAGACGGGTGATCTTGTCGAAATAGTGTAAATGGACATGTATAAATGATCTCTTATTTCTGTGTCGTAACTCTGAGGTAAAAGTTGTGTTTCTGTTAAAAACAAAATGTCACTACCAAATACTCCTGTGTCATATTTGATGTCTATACTATGTTTTCTGAGAGATCGAATATTTAATAAACATATAGTTAAACCACTGCTCAGTGTCTTGAATAATTATGTGTTTCATATGCTTACATCACCAACGAATTTTTCCTCAGTCTTTCATATTCTTGATGTACTCTAGCATCTGCTTTTACATGTTTGCTTTCAATTTGTCCCAGAATATGTCATGCCATTTAAAGAAGTGGCCCTGCTTAGTGCAACATAAATTTGACCATAGTTGAATGCTTTTTGTTTTATTATTTCAAAACTAACAACCAGGTCTTTTAGATATAAACCTTGCACTTTATGAATACTAACTGCATAGGCAAGTGTCAAAGGAAACTGGGATCTCTGTATTTCAGGAGAAGATGGTTTGTTTGGACGTATTTTGATTTAATAATAATAATAATAATAATAATAATAATAATAATAATAATAATAATGACTTTATTTCAGCATTTCCACAATAAAGTGGCTCTTCATCTGAAACGATTCAAATCAAATCAAAGATTGGTTTTTTGTGGAGAGGGGAAAACTGGAGTACCCGGAGAAAAACCTCTCAGAGCAGAGTAGAGAACCAACAAACTCAGCCCACATATGACGCCGAGCTGGGAATCGAACCCGGGACACATTGGTGGAAGGCGAGCGCTCTCACCACTATGCCAACCCTGCTACTAGTACAGGCTCAATGGAAACAACATTGTTTTCTCTCATGAAAGAGTTGCAACTTTTTCTATCAAATGTTTGCCTGCATTATCATCATCAAATTTGACATAAACAGTACTTGGTTTTTGTTGAGTTTGATTGATGTTCACCCTAACAACTGTTCCTAACTGACCATTAATTAATCTATCAGCAATATCTATGTTACTTGTTAACATCACTCTAGCTGTTTCCTTTATAAAGATATCAGAATCAAGACCACCTGCTTCAGATCTTGGTCTAGCTAGAACTCTTTCGATATCTTGTTTTGACACATTAGGTGGCTATTGATCTATGGCTTTGAGATGAAACATTTTTGAAGATATTTGCTGCAGTTTCAATTGATTATGTTGATCCACTGGCTGATTTTCTGCCCAAATGTGAAGAGCTTCCGAGGGATAATTATTATCTGATGGGTCTACTGCTCTGGACTCAATACATTTGATATCTTCTTCAGAATGTGTTGCTGTCCGAAATCTATTCAAAAGTTCAGCAAATGGATAGTCATCTTTTTGCCTCATAATGTCAATCAGCTCTATCCTTTTAAATAGGTGCCATGGGTGATATAAATTTAAGACATCATTTTTGAAGTTATCAAAGACTGGTTTCCTGCAAATTGGAGGTAGCTGAAACATGTCCCCAACAGCAATGATACTTAAGCCTGCAAACAGCTGTGCATTTGAGGTTCCAAAAATTTCTTTTAGTCTCTGATGTATGTGAAGCAAGGTTGTATTATTTTTGTGACAATAGAAATTTCATCTATTATGAGCAATTTTAATTCAGACAATGACATTCTCATTTGTGTTCTTTTTTGGTCAGACATTGCAGGAACATTATCACCTGTTTCTTTTGGAATTGCTAGAGCAGTGTTTACTGTTGTCCCATCAATGTTAATTGCTGCAACTCCAGTTGGAGCCATTAAAAGAACTGTAGGTTTATCAGGATTCACTGGAGCACATTTGAAAGTTTTTGAAACAGTGTGGTAAATTGTTTTCATTAAGTGACTTTTACCAGCGCCAGCTCCACCAGTGATGAACAAGTATATTGGTTTCACCTCATTGGGCTTTAGACTATTCAGATTTTTCATTTTATTTCTTGACCATGAGAGAACAATGTCATATTCACAACGCTGTCTATTGCATAAGGACCTAACGGCCTCTCGTAGTTTATCATCAGAAATTTCTAAAGGCTGGGTATGCATAGTTATTCCTTGAGTTGCATGTTGATCAGACTGAGATGAAGAAGCAAGATGTGACGGTAACTGCTCATTAAAGGATTCTCCAGATGCTGAATCATCTTGAAACTTGGATTGTAGATCCGCATTCTCTTGATCATTCATAGAATCATAGGAGTGAACAATATTGCCTTGGTTACTTCTTAAGACTTCTAGTGCTTCTGTTACAGCATCTGCATCTGGCTCAAAATTTTCCCTATTTTTTTCCACTACTGTTTGTACATCAGCCTCATAAAATTTTGAAGAGTATGTTTGATCTGTGCCTAAAAGGCTATTTTTATCTCTCCATGGATAATACAACATCAACAAATGATGGAAATATTGTTCTGGTTCTTTTCTTTTGGTTGATGGTACCTTATAACAGCTCTGACTCTCCTACATTTCATAACCTCATTACTGTTCATTAATCTTATTCTATTTGGAAGGACAGAATTAACAGAATTGTGATGTTGTAACTCAATAGCATCATCAGCAAGAATTTCAGGTTGGGCATCAGCTGTTTCTTGGCAATCTTTTTTGTAATCTTTGTAATAGTAAGCAGCAAACTCTGCTAGACATAAAGAAGCAATACATTGTGGTCTAATACTATATCGCTTGATAATATTTGATTTGAAATGTCTGTGCTTTCATCATCCAGTTATTCAAGTTCCTGCTCAGATTTGGCAATTCTCACCCTTTTCTCAGGTAGATCAGTACTGACAAAAACTGTTGCTGGGTAGATCTTTCTAAGCCACAGTTCTGGCATGCACCTATAAGCACATTCTCGTGAACTAACTTCTCTGGTGGAGAGGAAAGCTGCACCAATTTTTTTTAGCCCATCTCGTACACTCAAGTTTTCATTCTTAGCTTCCTTGGCTGCGTTCATAATGGACTGTGAACATTCAGTTTCACAGTGCTCAAAATTAGTCGTTGCCCGGTTGCCCAAGACAACTAAAACTTCACTCGGGCAACCATTTTTTATGAAGAATAAACAGCTAGTTGCCCGAAAAAAATTTGTCGGACAACCCAGGAAAAAATGGCAGTATTACATTACTGTGATGCGTAACAGAATAAAGAACAGAAGCTATAAACGTGAGACACGAAAACAGCTCTAAATGCGGGGTTTATCTCCAGATACTGATTGATGGATGAGAATCCATCAATTTGTAAAACAAAGGAAATGGAAGGTTGTAACCGTTAATTGAACGCCGTTCGTGTGATTCAATAAGCCACGATAAGCTTGTCGTATTGTCTTCAGACCTCCTCAAAATATTTTGGCGAACGCGTATTTAGTCTTTTCTGGGGCATTGTGGGATCTGTGCTTACAGATTTTTCAAGTAAAAAAAGTTCAAGGCATCATGTATATACAAATGTAAGTATTCTATAAGTAAACCTTAACACAGAATGAAGTAAATGGGTGAGCTATACTTACTTTGTTTGAAATATTAAATATTTATTATTCGCAGCACTTCAAGAACTATGAAAACAGAGGCATTCTGATAGGGGTATTATTTCTCTGGTCAAACCCCATAACTAGGCAAAAATCATAGAGCATGTTGAGGGCAACCAAGTCCTTATCAGGGCAACCAAGGTCATGGGCCAGGTTGTTCGGCATTTGCCATAAGGACAACCTGTTTTTTTTTTAATTTCGAGCACTGGTTTCATCTTTTGTGAAGTATGAGCAGACATAAGTCATGCATTTGTAGTGATTGAAAACAGGCTGCAAATCAACATTTGCTCCAAATCCCCTTATACCAGCAATAAAATAGTTGTTAATGAAACAGCTGTCAATTGGCCTTCTGAGATGCAATTCAAAATCAGAGTTAGGGGAGATACCTAAGGCCCAGTAATATTGTTCCTCTCTAATATTTACAGACTTGAAAGTATCAGTATCAGTCAATCCAGGATTATAATTTGGCTTACTTGGGTTCAACACATCATCTATTTTGTTTTTCACTAGTGAGAGTATCTCGTTTTGCCTGTCAATGATATTTGTTTTTACCTCTGGATATAATTCATCTGAGAGGGGTTTTGCAACAATTGTCCTGTTTGTGAAAAATTGTCCAAAATTGAATCTACATTTAATATTTTTGTATTTTCTACAAGTTTTAGAATGAATATGTTTCTGATAGGTCTTTACTAGCTCATGCAAATCTGTCTTGCTCAGTTGATCAGGACAGGTATGCATGTACATGCTTATCTATGAAGCCTATATAATCTTGTTTGGTCTCAGGTAAAAGTTTGGGACAATCAGAAGTCCATATTAATGCATGTAAATGAGGAGATCCTCTCATCTGTAACTCCATGCGTAAAGCATAGTATACTATTTTACCTATTGGATTTGCTTTGGCAAGTAGAACTCTACTCTATATTGAAAATGCTTAGCTACAACAACTGGATTTAAATTCAACATTGAGACAGAGATTCAACTTGTTCATTGGTCAGGTTTTTGCCTCGTGTTCTAGCAATAATCTGGAAGAGCTCAGGCCATCTAAGGTCAGCACAAGATAATGTCATGAACCATGTTGGTATTCCAAGCTGTTTGCCCATAGCAACTACTTCATACATGAATTTTTGCCAATATGGTGGTGTACCAGGAATTTGTCTTAAAAACAAAATAAGCCTGATCCTGACAAACGTGGTTTTGTAAGCTATGCACATTACCTCTTATTTGAGAAGCAGTAAGGGACTGGCCATGAATGTTTTTCAAAGCAATATTTATGCTATCAGATACTTTTTTCTGTTCAATTATGAACTGAGCAAAGAAAAGATACTCTGGATTTGTTAAAAATCTTGCACGGTAATGCAACAACCTAGCATTGAAATACTCTACTGGTGACAAATTTATTTGTCGTTAAGCAATGTAACCAAACTGCCCTTTTGGGAACAAAACTGGAAAAGCTAATTCTTCACACTGTCTATCCACCATAAAAGACACTGGGTGTTTATTTGCACCTGGGGCAATACTATACACTTGACTCAGGGTTAAAAATGTTTTGATGTAGACGTCAGCAACTGGAAGAGTAGGCGGCTGTGTCAATGTTGGGGCTGGAGCCTCGAGCTGATTGCTGTGACCAGAGTACCCGGTGATATAATTTCAAGTAGCCGGTGGAACTCCGGCGGCCGCTGGCTTGTTTTGAAAACCCTGTTCACTTCCTGATGCTCTGATATCATTTTGTTCAACAGTTGTAGGATGATCTGGCAGTACAGACTGTAAGCAGGTTTCATTTGCAGGTGCTCTATATTCATTTAATGGATCTTCTATTTCCTCATCATCAGATGTGCCATCAGCATCACTATTCTGTTCAATACAGTCACAATTAGCTGGGTTTTCACCTTCATCACTGAACGATGCATAGGTGTCTGGGTTAATTCCATTATATTGCAGTGTTATCAATGTATCATCAATATTACTTATGTTAATATTTATATTGCTATATAAAAGATTATCGATTCTCAACTAGTTGAGGGCATGTAGTATCATTTGAGGTCTTACTGCTTGAAAATATACATGTCCTTTAGACTCAACTTTCCTCTTGAGTTTTAACATTATAATACTAGATCTTTCAGGAGGTCGTGGTAAGTTATTGCAGTTTTCATCACAGTCAACTGGTACATTGCAAATTGCACCTTTTATCTGTCTTTGCTGGCCTTTTGGCATAACCACTATTTTTTCAAAGACAATTCTTTGTGCTATTAGTATCTGCTCAAGCTTCTCCAGTACCAACAATTCTTGTGGTATTTCATCAACTGCTAGCTTGTTACAAGCAGCTTGACTTGGTACTTTACCTTGTGATGCTTTTGAGTGACATGTTTTACATATGTATTGCTTCCCATCAAATGACTTAACATCAGTCAAAAGACTTGGAATGTTGTATTTGTGTTTGTTCAAACAAATAACTGTTTTCCTGTAAAGAAGTCTGTTACAAACAGAACAAATGTAATAAGGACCATTTCTGATTTTACTTTTAAAAATCGATATACAATGATTCAAATCTGATGCATCAGTTTGTTTTAACTCTTTCACTGCCTGTGTATTATACCTCATACGTGATAGGAGAATTTCTTTTTCAGCAGGGGCAAGTAATTTATGCCACTCATCTCTACTTGACAAAAGCTTTTCTTTTTCTGTTGTGTCACCTGATTTATACCATTCTGCTCTATGTGACGAAAGCTTTTCTTTTTCTGCTGTGTCAAGTGATTTATACCATTCTGCTCTGTTTGATAAAAGCTTTTGCTTCTCACTGCTATTCATTTCTGCATAGCTCTCCTTTTTTCTTTTTGTACCTGCTTGATACGTAGCAGTATGTTTTCTCTTCACTTTTTGTCTTATATTACTTGACAAATTGCTCAAACAAGATAAAAATTTAATACAATACTCAATTTCATTGTACTTAAATTGTTCTTTAACAACGTTGAAAAAGATGTCTATAAGAGAGTCTGTATCTTGGATACTTTGAAACATCTTTTTGTCTCCACTGTCACTGAATACTGTTACATAATACTTGAAAGCACTTTTCCTCCTTGAATTGTGTTGAAAAATGCAACTAGTACAATAACTTGCAGTCCACATCAAAAATCCAGTGTCTTTAATGGTGTCAGTGATTAGTTTGTGCAGTGATAATTAATTTTACTACTCACAGAGGTACAGCAGAGAATTCCACTTTTTTCCAAGTTAAAAGCAATAAGAACATCTGTATCATAGATTTGAAGTAAAGTTGGCAAATCATTGATATCAAGTTGTTTCTCAGCCTCAAGCTTTTCTCTGTAAAACACCTTTCCATGTTCAGCAATTGAATCTAGTGTCTGTGAGCTCCAGTACCAACAAGCTTTAATAACAGAAAAACAAATGCAATAAAGTGATACAGCACAACAACATTTCAAGGCTCTAACATCAGTTCTAGGTTCATTATTTCTCACCTCCCTTAAAACAACATGGCTGCTTGTAACTGCTGACTGGGGAGGAACATTATTTGTCTCAAACTAGCTGTACTTCAGTGAATATGGACACCTTTTAATTCACACTGAACATTTGTGTATCTATAAAATGTTTGAATGTAACTAAATAATGTATTCAAGGATTCAAATTCTAACAATACATAGGTTCCTTGAGGATCAACCATACCACAAGAATCTCTAACATGTGAATCAAATATTTTGTATTTATCATCTGTAGTGCAATAAATACCCACAGTATTACATTTTACAGTTAAAAGAAATGCATTATAACTCCCTTCTACCAAAGTTTCTATAGCATTAACCAAAGGCATACAACAACTGTGATCTACCGAAGCACAGGTGCCTTGTGAAGTTTATAATTGGTATTAAAGACATTAACCATCTCGGGTAATTCTGTCAACAATAAATAACTTTGTCCAGACAGTCTACATAAACCAGAGTACAACTCATTACCAAATTATGTTCATAATAATAACCAAATCCAACGAAGATTTAATTCCATTTCTATAGTTATATATCAACGATGTAAGAGCCATGGCTGCACATTGAGAACCAGCATTTAAACTAAACAATACCATGTTGTCTTGACTAAATGGTGTCATAATTGTTTTAGTCGCATCAATAAAGACTGGACCAGAATTATTTCCTATATCCCTCGCTAGGTTGAATAATTTCATTATATTTGATCCTGTGATTTAGATCCTTGTATACTCCTCCTACTGAATGCAGTTAATATAAATTTGAATTGTCTGATCCAAAAGTTTCGGAAAATCGAACCGTTCGTGTATTTCGCCAACGTTTAAGCCCGTTGTCACGAGTTGGTGCAGCAATCCGTTTTCTTACTTTTCTTTTCCTTGCATAATTTTTGTAACGTTCTCTTAAACGAATGAATGCGCTTATTGAAGTAAAAGATGAATTTTAGAGGCTTTCGTGACGTTTTTCCTTATGTATTTTCGTACAGTCTCTCGTATTTTTCTACTTTTTCCGAAAGCACGTGCAAGCTGTTTCACAGGAATTCTACTTGGTTCACGATCAACAAACTTATGGCGACGTCGTTTTACACCTTCAAAATAAATGAACTGTTCAAATCGAGTTCTAGGGTCATTTGTTGATTCTTCAACTTGTACTAAAGGCGATAAAAGGCGATCGATTCGTCAATTGTTTTGCATAAGATGCGAAAAATATTGATAAGCAAAACAGTAGATAGTATGAACAATATTGTGAGCAGACCAACTAATAAACAGCGATTAAGAAACACAATTGACTTAAACAATATAGTGCAAATAACAATAATAAGACAACTGATGGTAATATTCACCTTTTTATAGGGAAGTCCACTTACTCGAGTGCTGCTCGACTCAGAGCGTTGTTGTTTTCAGCAAACTTCGATTTCAACATGGCGTCTCTTAATTGTTCACCAGTTTCGCTCAGGCTACTTGGCATCTGAACATCTGACTTGTGGTACTCACAGCGATTGGCAAAGTAGTTGTCACTTGAGTTTTCATTTGTGACTTCATGTGTAAGCTCATGATGACCCATTCCGAAATCGCTCAAAGACATCTTTTAGTTTAAGTCTACCACGAAACATGTGCAGTGCATTTGTAAGCGGTTTGAGCCTTCCAAGAAAAAAACTAACGATAAATGCAGACCACATGTCTACAATCAACTTTGGACGGTGCTGGTCTACTCGCCTCGCGGGGATAAATTCTAACAAACTTTTCACGTTCCTCTTCACCTCGTGCTCACTTCAATCAGGTTGTTATGGCGATGTTCATGTCGAGCCAATCACACAGCGGCGGCGTCTTTGCTAACCCTTGTATAGGCAATATTGCGCAAGAATTGCAATTTCTCACGAAGAAAACAAAAAACCAACCCTATTTTGATACTGGATTGCCCATGCAACCCAGTAATGAATGTAACGTAGCAAGTTACAATTCACCAACCAGACGTTTTCGACACTCCAATCTGGTGTCTTCTTCAGGAGTGATTGGGCAAGCTGTGAATCTCCTTTTCATCAGGAGTAAACAATAGAATTTTCGGAACTCACGTGATCTTTGCGTGTTCGGGTTCGGAAACGAGCCGCAGAACATGACACGTAGCCATTTTTCGCTCGTGGAGAGCTATCGGGATGGTCGGGGAATCAGGATGTCAAGCGTAAACAAAGGAAGATATTCTATCGATTCTCGATCGTCTCAAGTTCAAGGTAACTAGACGGTCTCGGGAGCGTTCACTCGGGCTACACTCAATAATGCGGCTTCGAACAAGCGTGAATGTCAGTTTACGCCTAAGGTTTGTATATGTTGTATACTATATGGCTGTTTCCACGACCGCAAAAAACCTACCAGACTGTATATCGCACCTCAATTCTTGTCGACGTTATGTTTAAGCTGAGCGATTTTATCAGACTGACTTCTAAGGTTTTACAGAAATTTCATTGATGATTGGGTTTGTTTACTAATCGGATTAATGTTGACCAATCAGCTTTCTTGGTTCCCACGGTAGAAAAACAATTGTGAAACTTGATCGTGAGTCCAAGTTATCGAAGGCGAAGAAGCGATATGTGGGAAAAACAACAGTATTTCTCCTCAATGGGTCTTGACAAACTGCGAGCCAGCGAGTCATGCGAGTCATCATGTGAGCCATGCGAGACAGATTTTAGTTCCCAGTCAATTTTCCTTTCTCCGGCTTTTGGCTATTTGACACGAGTTTTCGCCATCCTCGCTCTCCTAATTCTGCCTTCATCTTTTCCATCTTTTGTTCAAGTAAGTTTTGTTTTTTTTGTTGTCGTTAAATTTTGAGATTTGATGTTTAATAGACCCTTCCACGGTTAATGGCGCCATATTGACTGGGGGGCAAACAAAACCTGGTTGCTACGCAACGCGCCATATATTCCCTTTCAAAATAAGACGCGGTTCGCTACGCTCATTCGCTTTTTTGGTGAACAAACGCTTATTTCTATAGCCGAAACTTTGTGGCAACAAAAGGAAGACATTGTTAAAGGTGAGTGATCGATTGCTTTGTAGAAATACGTCTTCTTTTTTGGGTTGTACGCGTATGTTGTGATATGTTGTTCGAATGTGAATCGCTCAGAAAACTACTTTTGCAAGACGTAAATTGTGGATGTATTCCAATGACATACCTCTCAAATGAGGAATAAAATAGAAGTTTTTGTCATAAATACCGGGAAGCGGTAGATTGCAGGCCTGAAATCACGATTAACGCAGCTAAAAACTATTCTTGGTTTTGCCTCTATTTTAGGGTTTTAATTTCCCTCGAGGTCGCATGGCTACTCGTGTCTCAAAAGAGCCCTCGATCGAAAATCTTCTGAACTTGTCGAGACCACGCTTCTATCATCTCGTTTTTCGGTTTGTGGAATGATAACCTCCCGACATGTGAGTGAATAAACCCATTTCCCTGGATACCTTCGGTCGTTGTCGCAACCTCCAACGCAACACTTGTCTCCAAATCCCATTTCCCCGACTAAATTTTATGCGCGGAAAGTATGATACTTTTTCACTTTTGACCTAGAGAAAAAGGAGACAAACCATACTTCCAATGTTTTTCTTTATGTTTTTCTTTTTTTTCCCACGTAAATCCCAGAAAGGACTGTTTCTTGTGTGCTTCTCTCAACAATATGGAGACCGCGATTCACATTCGAACAATCTATCACAACATACGCGTGCAACCCAAAGAAGACGTATTTCGGCCAAGCAATCGATCACTCACCTATAATAATGCTTTCCTTTTGTTGCCAAAAAATTTCGGCTATAGAAATAGGCATTTGTTCACAAAAAAAGCGAATAACTATTTGAGGGTAGCGAACCGCGTCTTACTTTGAAAGGGAATATATGGCACGTTGCGTAGCAACCAGGTTTTGTTTGCCCCCCAGTCAATATGGCGACCATTAACCGTGGAAGGGTCTATTTATGAGTGTAGTCGCAAACGATTGAAAATTCATGCATATCATTTACAGGCTATTACAGATTCATGGCAAATAGACGTCTGCAAAGCCTCCTGGAGGCCAATCAGCGGGGATTAACACTACGTTATGGCCCGCCTGCTTCGAGAAATCTATGCTTTTATCGTTGTCTGTCAAAATTTGTCGATGTAAAAACAAAGTTATTTTATGTTGACTGGCATGGCTCGCATATTGACTCGCATGACTCGCTGGCTCGCTGCCTCGCATATTGTACACATTCCTCCTCAATCGTATATACCATTCTTCCGATTTAGCGTTATTGGCCCTGTTCCCGCTAATGTCATTCCACACAACCACGCAGAACCTGTGGTAGTAGCCCGAGTAATAAAAATTAAAATAGAACAAAGAAATGAAATCGTAATTCAGTAAAGTGTATTGCACGGAATTTGAAACCACTCTACACGCTTGATAATTTCGGAAAATAAGATCCCTGACCCAACATCGTACTCCACGAGCTCATCACAAGATGCCTTTGATTATACACGCGGAGAGTAAGAGCTTAGGGACTTCAGCGTTTAATTATAACATGAAACCACACTCGTTTTAAGTACCCTCCTGATTGTACACAGCAAAAGAGGAAAAAAAAGCAATTAGAAGCCTTGGAGTGCAAAAGCCGTCAGCCCGCAGTCGAAATTCTGTTTAAAAAAATAAACGTTTTTGGCCGAAAACATACTGTAAAAGTTTTGCTAAGTTCGCTAAACAACTTTACGAAATAAACGCCTCTCTCCAATAAACACCTCCTATCTATTAAAAGCCCCATCTCCGCTAATTAAATGAAATAAGCGCCCGGGCGTATCATTTACGGTATGCCGACGGGATTTTTCTGTCTAATGGAAAGCACAGTCGGTTTCGGTTTACTCTTCCCTCGATGTCAAGCTTTAAATTGCGTAGAAATTTAACTGGTTTTAATGGCGGTGAAATGGATGTATCGCGAATGGTATTTTATTCGATCTTTAAACAAATATAAACTTAAGAACCCCCCAGGATGGAGCCGTAGAATGGAATGAAGCTTTAAAAGTCATGGCCTTATGCCGTGGTCCTAATATTGAGCCTTCCCTACGATCACTTTCAGTGGTAAATTTAACTATGGAGATCTGAATTATGTGGTCTTATGTCGCACAACTGCAATCTCAGCGTTAAAGATAAGTCATATGATCATTTAACTCGTGATAGCAAGCTTACTAACTTTATTCAAACCTCGACCGTAGTTACCATCATAGATACAATGTTTACCTTCGTTTTTAACTCGTGGATACGCGAAGCGTATTTGCGAGTTTTTGTGGGGACTCCGATATGCAAATTGTCACTCACTCACTCACTCACTCACTCACTCACTCGCTCGCTCGCTCACTCACTCACTCACTCACTCACTCCAGTGTAGACACACTTCGTAATTAGTCGGATAGAACTCGGGGGCACCGATATGAAGACGACAATTGTCGTGACCGAAGTCACGGAAGTCTGTTGATGAAAGTTCGCGCTGAAAGTGTATCGTACCGTTGCCAGAGTTTGTAATGATTTTGTAGCTTAAGAGGACGATTAGCGAGGCCCTGTTAGGGGTAAATTTCGACAAGCAACATGGCCTCGAAACGGCGACATAAAGGACCTGAAATGGCGACGAACGACGAGCCGCTCACGGGAAATTACGACAGCGACCTTCGACCTTCCGAAATTGCGACGTGAAAAGGTTTGAAACTCAGACGCGCGACATAAAGAACCTCACTAACAGGGCCTCATTAGCGGTCTTACTAAAATCAAAAGGAGTTTAAATGTTTCCAGTTAGGACAATGACCAACTTGGAGACTGAATTTCATGAGCCTTTTACTCGGCCAGGCGCTAAACGTGAACAGATGATAACTATTCGCTTTTCCGACATCGACCGCCATCGACCGCCCCCAAGATTACAAGCAGGATATGAATTTCAGTTGGCTCGAAAGTGATCTGAAGATGAGAAAATCTCTTGCTAATGTAGTAAGCTTTGGTGAGAACTCATAGAGCGAAATTAGCACTTGAATGAGAACTTATATTAGCGAAATGAGTACTCGTTATTGAACGAAACTACTACTGAAAACAGAATAAATTGACGAATCCATGATGTGAAACCGAAGAACTTCTGTGGCCAACCTGGATAAGAAACATCGCATGTAGGACTTTTCTACAGATTTAAGTGTTAGTACTAACAGGAATGGAGTTGTAGAAGTATTGGGACGGCCAAGAAGTATGTCAACATTTACTTGTAAATATGGAGGCGGCTGCCGTGACGGAGAACCACGAAGGTTACAATGTAAGAAAGTCATTGAAGGGTTCGAAAACAGTAAGTCATGTAGAAAATGTATTAAGTGTTATATTATATACAATACACCACAATCCGTTACAATGAAAAGTTTTCTGTGTACTGATTTCCGAATTTACCTTGAAGTGAACTAGATTGTGTTGAAGTAGACATGTTGGAAAAATAGGCTTACCTGTTTTGCTTACTGTTGTGTAACTCATATTTACATTGTAAAAACAAGAAGTTATAAGGATAAAAACAAATATGTATTGCTGTATTAATGATGGCAAGTGTGATTTTTTTTAAGTGCAACGCTGAATATATATACCACTGATAACCTAAAATGAGATGGTAATGTAAATAAACTAATTCAACTTGATAAAGGATTGAGAGTCTTAAGGATTTTAAGATCATCACTAACATACTTTGCAAAAATGCAAGAAAGACTTGTTTGGTATGATTCGTCAGCTGGGCTATCCTACATGGTTTTGTTCATTATCAGCTGCAGAATGAAGGTGGATATTTTTGTTGAATACATTGAATAGACTTGTAGACAACAAAAACTATAATGATGATAAAATTGACAATGTCATGGCAACAAAATTCAGACCTTATTCAGAAGGACCCTGTTACATGTGTTAGAAACTTTGAACTCACAGACAGTGAGTAGCAGGATACCAGAACTACATTTGGTTTCGGTGCCATTTAATCCTGTACCCTTTTAATCCTGTTAAGTTATCAAATTTTTTAACAACTGTATGCTTGCCACCTGCCTTATAACTGATGCCTAGTGTAGTCAAATGATTGGCGTCATGTACTCACTGTATGTTTATTTCAAAAAGCTACTCAGCTCCCTGGTCACTTTTATGTTGTGATTATAGATTATTAAAATTATCTTCAAGTTCATTCAATCACAACTCTGAAAAAACACCTCTATAATTTTAAAATTATTTCTTTTTTCTCTGTTTTGTAAACATATCCACGAGTTCACCATAGTCCTACTTTGATTATTGGTTCTGCAACAAGATCTTTCGGTGTCACCCACGCGCTTATAAAAAGGCATTTAACGTCCCCTTTTGTCAGTGTCAAGTGGAATTTCGGACGTTTTCTGGTGTTCGTTGTGATGTTTTGAATTGATTTCAAAACAGGATGCAAAGGATTGACAATCATTTAATAAACTGTTCAGCAGAAACGTGTTTCAGCATCGGTGGACGCTACGATCCTTTCTTGCTACCTATCCCATAGTTCCTAGCAAACATCCGGTATATGAACATTACATCTCTTTCCCCCTAGTGGGTAACTCTCTAGAACAATATGGAAAGAAATAAAATAAACTTCAATTAATTAGTGTCCATGAAACTATGACTACTGACTAGAATCAAAGTCCAACAGAAACAGACGTTTTTGTACAGGCGACAGCATTTTACTTAACAAACTATACTGTCATAGTTCGGAGTTCACCGTTCACTAAGAATCTAGGCCTACAAATCAAGAATCTGGCGGGGAACGCGTTTCCTGGAAGATCTACGCAATGATGGTTGACCAGCCGGGTGAGACGCACTAGCTTGGCCCTCTGGGATAGGGCTAAATGAACTTGTAGGATCAGCTTGCACGCCAGGGGAGCTCACAGGTTTTGATGCAGACGGGTCAGAAACATGAGCACGTGTACATGCAGCAGGCAGCTCTTGTTGGTGTTTGATGTCAGCTGGAGAGCTGAGACCACTGTCATGGGACGGATCATCATCACGGTTGATTACTGACTGGTCCAGAGTTTTAAAGAAAGAGGAATTTCTGGTAACCGTGCGATTCTCGTTTTGAGCTGTGATCATGCTGCCTTTCTTACCCATTACAGTCAAGGGGGTAGGGTCGTAAACAGTTGCACCTTTAGACGCAGTAAATGGTCTCTTCACTAATACGGTTTCACCGGGTGATATAGTGCTGGGTTTTACATAAGCCTTGCTGTCAGCATGAGCCTTGAACTTGGATTTCTGCGAGAAATCGCGTTCGCGGACGATCTCCGACACAGGGTCAACGTAGTTGGTCTGTGGTAGCTTGTTACGCACAGGACGTTTCAGTAACAATACTGCTGGGGCAACACCAGTGGTTTGATGAGGAGAGGTGCGATAGTTTCTCAGAATCGCTTGCAGTTCCTTTCGCCAGTTTCTTCCTTCCACTTTAGCGGCTTTAAGACACTTCTTTAGTGTTTTCACGAATCTCTCTACCTCACCGTTGGCCCTAGGCCATAATGGGGTTACCTTGCGATGCTTGAAACCAAGCGCATGAGCAAACTTGGCAAACTCTTCTCCGCTGAAAGGTGGACCATTGTCTGATCTAACAATCTTGGGAGTTCTGAATGTAGCAAATAGCTGATCTAACTTAGGTATGACAGCACTAGCGGACGTTGACGACACTGGTTCTACTAACGGGAACCTTGAGTAATCATCAACTAGTAGAAGTAGGGTTTCACCCTCAACATGCGCAAAGTCGATGCTTACTTCATCAAAAGGGCTGTCAGGAAGAGCTGATACTTGAACAGGCTCTCTAGCGTATACTGGGGTTACAACTTGGCACGGTAAACAGGCCTTGACCTTTGTTTCAACCATCTTGTCCATGCACGGGAACCACACCTTCTCTCGCAGGAGGGCCTTAGTTTTAACTATGCCCAAGTGACCTTCATGGGCGATGTCAACAATTCGTTCTTGCAGCGTAGGAGGAACTACTAAACGATCGGATTTTAACAAGACAGAGTCAGAGCAGGCTAACTGCTCCTTGACTTGCTCATAGCGGGATAGCTCAGATAGTGATACACCAGGTGGCGCCTTATGCCAGCAACCAGATTTCATTGCAGACATAACCGCTTGTAGCACTGGATCTGTTGCGGTTGCAGATTCTACCTCAGACAATGTTACAGCTTTTGGTACTGCATTTCTTATAATAAAACAGATGTGGTCTTCAGACTCGATTTCATAATTGTGAGATTCCAAGTCTCCTACTGGGTGTCTCGAAGCATAGTCTGCTGGGTTTGAAGCACCAGGGCGATATTCTACTGTGAATCGGTACTGCTGCAGCTCCATGAGCCAACGTTCTATCCTGGCGGACGGTTTAGAGGTGGGGTTGTTAAACAAGGAAACCAAGGGTTGATGGTCTGTGATTACCTTAAATTCCCCTCCATATATGAACAAGTGAAAGCGCTTTACAGCCCAGTAAACTGACAAAGCTTCACGATCAAGCTGAGGATATCTAGCTTGAGTTGGTGTCAGCGGAGAACTGGCATAATGCAAAGGTGTCACTTCATTAGTCGAAACATCTTTCTGGGTCAGGACAGCACCTAGACCAATGGGACTACCATCGACAAAGATGGAAGTAGGTTTCTTTGGATCAAAGTATCCAAGGGTAGTCTTGGTAGATAGTGCCGCTTTTAGGCGTTCGAATGATGACTGTTCCTCTTCAGTCCACTGCCACTTCACTCCATTACAGGTAAGCTGTCGAAGAGGTCTGGTGATTAGTGCAAAGTTCTTGATGAACCTAGAGCAGAATGCAGCCGAGCTGAGGAGGCTTCGTACTTCAGATACATTGGTCGGTGGCATAACATTTTGAAGAGCTTCAACCTTTTTAGGATCAGGTGACATGCCCTTTTCAGAGAACACATGGCCAAAGAAGAGCATAGTGGGAACTCGAAACTGACACTTAGGTAAGTTTATTGTCAGACCACTCTCCTGGAGTTGACGGAACACTTGTCTCAGATGTCGATCATGAGTGTCTTTGTCTGCGCCCCCAACATAGATGTCATCACTGATGTTCTTGACACAGGGTATGCCACGGATTGAATCACCCACCTTCTTTTGGAAGATTTCGGCTGCACATGAGAGGCCAAAATTGAGACGTTTGTATTGGAATAGTCCAACGTGTGTAGAAAACGTGCTCAGTGCTCTCGAGTCGGGGTGCAATGGGATCTGGTGGTTCCCTTGATTTAAGTCGATCTTACTAAACACTTTACAACCGTTCAAGTCCGACACTACGTCATCCATGGTGGGTATGATGTGTCGCTCCCTGATGATAGCTTTGTTTAATGAACGCATGTCCACACAAATTCTAATCTCGTTCGGTTTATTCGGCTTGGGCACAACAACAATTGGCGATACCCAAGGGGTGGGGCCTTGTACGCGTTCAATGATGTCATCATTTTCAAGCTGTTTGAGTTTTTCCTCCACCTGTTTCCTTACATGGAAAGGGACTCGGCGATGTGGCTGTGCCACGGGTTTGACAGATTCATCTACGTGTATGCGTGCTGGTTCACCTTTGTACTTGCCCATGCCACTGGTTAGATTAGGAAATTCCTTGAGAAAATCTGGGGCATCAGGTGGCAAGTTAGCGGGAGGTTCGACCGTACTAACAGCTTTAATAAGATTTAATGCTTGTGAGGTTGTCCAGCTAAGTATGGAACTTGATGAACCCTCTGCGACATAGAATGTTTCCAGGGATGAACAACTACCACTGGTGACAGTAGCTCGGAACTTTCCACACAGGATTAGTGGCTTATCAGACATGTATGGATACACTTTAGCACTTGTGTCAGCCAGTTGGGGCTTTGATTTAAAGCCATCAAAGTCTTTCTTGCTTAAGATATTCACGGTTGCTCCTGAATCTGCCATTATGCGGATAGGTGTGTTCATAATGGTGACCTGAAAGATAGGCTTGCCAGCTTGGTGTCCCTGTGCACCAAGGTTAAAGGTATACTCTTCGCTGTTGTCACTATCAACACCGGCTAGAGATGACATTTCACTACTCGGATACTCTTCAACATCTGCAGACCTGGCATGGTGTTTACCTTTTGACGGTTTCTTTGGGTGCGAATATTTGGACCGATTATTGGGTTTGCCACGACAAACTTTGGAGAAATGGTTCATTTTGCCACAGTTCAAACACTTTTTACCTTGAGCAGGGCAAGTTCCTTGATGTGGGTAATTTCCACCACATAAACCACACCTATTGTTACGCAATCCAGACTTTGGTAGACCACGAGAATTCTCTTTCTGCTGAACGTCGGTTGCTTTATTTCTACCATAGCCCACTGCGTTGGATTGCTGTTTCGCCATCTCAGTGGTCTGTTCGTCGGCGGTTTCCATGGCGCGAGCTACTTTCAATAAGTTCTCAAGATTGAGGCTCTGTTCGATTGCTTTACGTCTCAGGCGAAGCGATGAGGTTCCTTGAATAATTTGCCGCTTAATTTCCAGATCAGGATCAGCGAACTGACACTTGCGTGCTAACAGCTGGAGACGTGTGTAAAACTCGGTAATGTTTTCACCAGATTTTTGCGTTTCCTGACGAAAGGCATAGACGTGATAATCCACACACTTTTGAGGCTCGAAATGATCAGCAAGAGCCTTTACGGCAGTCCTGTATTCGTCACTTCCTTCCGGTGGTTCTGGAACGGTAAGTGTCTCAAACACATCACAGGTTTCTTCTCCTACGTAATGCAACAACATGGCTTTCTTTTGAAATGCTCGGGTAATGTTCATTGCTGTAAACATGTTGTCCAAACGCTTGACATACTTCTCAAAGCGAACGGGTACTGTATCTCTTGGTTGAAGATCAAACTCAGGAAAGGTCGGTAGGTTAATTGCCATTGCAGAGATTGCTGAAGGCTGCGAAGGCGAAATGGTTGATGAAGAATCTGCAGGCCCTGAAAACAAGGTTGATCGGTAGGATTTTCCGGTTGATTTAAAACTTTAAACGTAAAGATTTCCGTCTTCGATTACTTGCATCCCATCCTCGTCGCCATTTGTGATGTTTTGAATTGATTTCAAAACAGGATGCAAAGGATTGACAATCATTTAATAAACTGTTCAGCAGAAACGTGTTTCAGCATCGGTGGACGCTACGATTCTTTCTTGCTACCTATCCCATAGTTCCTAGCAAACATCCGGTATATGAGCATTACATTCGTGTCGAGTCATTCGTTCTTCTTAACCTCTGGCCCAAGTGGGACCGGTATGTAAGTGACATTTATCCTTTGTTTTTAGCTTGTGAGCTTTGGCTCGTGGGCTCTTCGCTTTGGGTTTGGGGGTAACGCTTGTCAGCCAATCATTTTGGCTAATTCCGATAACCATAGAAACCATTGTATTTGCTCTTCGCATGCGTCTGGAGCGTGACTGGAAGCACGGCCATATTGGTTTCTTTCATCGACTAGAGGTGAGTTTCGGCATATTTTGTAGTCTGCTTTATAGTTTTTTTTTAACCATTGTTTTTCGTATTTGTCAGAAAACATTATCTTTCGAATACTCGATCCGAAACCACCTGGTTTGTCAGACAAGAACCGAAAGCGAAGCCTTTGCAGGATCGAAGAGTCGATCCTAAATTGACTGATTTATCAGACACAAGCACGTGCAGGATTGATAGATTCAATCTTAAAACCGCCAGGTTTGTCAGACAAAAACCGAAACCATTGGAGGGTTGCAAAAATCAATCCTAAAGTCCCTGGTTTGTTATAGTTTATCTTGTTTTTAATTTATCATCAAATCGTTAAAATATGCATTGTTATGTTGTGTTATTAAAAATGTTGCGTTACGTACTTAAGAGGTTGTTTTGAAATATTTTTACCTGGCCCTCGCACAAAGAGTAGATTAAATCATCACGCCTCAGTAGAGATCAACACAGGCAGAAGTTCAAGCTTTGTAATCCTGTTAAAACGGCTATAATTTCGAGACTGACTTTTCAAGTGTAAACCAGTCGTAAGAAGAAAGTTCGTGGCTGAACACAAAGGACAAATCGAGACAGGATTCTTTCTCGATGATTTCTTGGTAAAGTCAGAAAAAAGTATCCGACACCATTCCCCTTAACGATACCGTTTTTCCACTGATACAATCTACCAAGGTCATTAAATCTATCTAACTTTTTGTCATCGCAACGCAATATGCTCACGGCTTCCATAGGTTACCTTTGATTTGGTTTGTTTTGTTTTCTAACAATGGGCAGAGTTCAAGACCACTTGTTGTACAGATTTAATTGCTTTATGATCCTTCGAGAAAAAATGAGCGAATTTACACGGAAGAGTCAACGCCCATCTGTTCAGCTGGAGAGCGATAACGCTTGGATTTTACATTTGTTAGTTCTTTCTGTTCTGGTGTTTGCAAGGTTATCATTAAGTCGCGTTATTACCATTTTTAGAATTCGTTACATTGTAATTTCAGTTTACGGTCGTAATCTTTCTTTTCCTTATATTTGTCAATAAGGTACTTCTTCATACGGATACATTTGTTACTGAATTGCGGATTTAGCTCATCGACGATTTTGGTCCACAGTTTGCATGAGTTTTTGCTTTTGAGTTGTTCGAAGTTTTCTTTCCACATATTCACCAGGTACTGTTCTCCCTGAAAGGGGAAGGTTTCATACTGGCCGTTTTTTCTCTTTGTTCCCTTTTTCGTGATTTCTGTGCTTCCAGTAGCTGCAGCAGTCGTGTGAATGATCTTCAGTGGACGTTGCAGATGTGGATGTTGTGTTTAGCGGATGTGGATGCATATGTTGTGAATCCGCTCGAGTTTGCTGCGATGAAATCTCGGTAGGAAATACTGCTGTTGCGTAGCGATTTGGAATCATAATAACTTTGATTACCCTGATCTTGACCTTGGTAGTACTTGTAATGACATTAATTGATCATCACAGTTATGTACACAACCTAAGCAGCTATGAAACTAAGGCCCCGTCCACACTTATCCTTTTTCATTTGAAAACGCAACTTTTTCTTTCCGTTTTCAAAAAAATACGCGTCCACAAGTATCGTATTCGTATCGTTTTCGCCTGTCCACACGAATACGATGGATCGATATGAAAACGACAAAATTCTTGACTGCACATGCGTGATGCACGCTGTTCAGCTACTATGAGCCCGCGGAATAACTAAACAATTTGGCGCCATCTTTCATTTACTTGTGTCGGCGTTCTTCAAAGGCGTTTGCAGTTTTCCGCATGCGACCCTCGTCACTAAGATAATACAGTGTAATAGCTACTTGCTTGATCACATCAATCGGAGACCTCATTATAGTTTCTCTGCCTTCGATGTATGGTCGCAGGTTTTCTGCAATCTTGTAAAGAGAAGCACGACTCATTCTAAAATTCTCTCTCCATTCTTCTTCCACAACTTTTTGGGCTACAAAATTGTCCCACCATGCGCTTGTTCGTCCTGGTCTGACCCAAAATCTTCGAGGTCTTGGTGGAAAACCACGGAGTCGTTTAACCCTTCCAACTTTTGACAGTTGTAATGACAAAGACCTGATAATTTTCTGCCGCCTTCTGTAATAATCAACTTGAAGAGCTAAACTTGTTTGAAAACAGGCAATTAAGCTTGAAATAAGCCCCAGAATTAGAGATAAGAAAGCTAAGTGATTGTTCGCCATCTTGATTTTGTGTACAATGTTGCGCGGAGTGGACTGGAACTGGTAGTGTGACGTCAGCGTTTTCGAAAAGTTTCGTTTTTATTTGTCCACACGTATACGGGTAAACAGCGTTTTCAAAAAGTTCCACTCTGGAGAGCGTTTTCCAAAAGTTGCGTTTTTGGTGACCGTTTTCATCGGATACGTGTGGACGGAAGCCGTATCCGTAAAGAAAAAGTTGCGTTTTCAAATGAAAACGGATACGTGTGGACGGGGCCTAAAAGCTGGAAAAAAAAACTCAGGCCTGAACGGGATTCGAACCCATGACCTCTGCGATACCGGACCAGTGCTCTACCAACTGAGCTATCAAGCCAACTGGGAGCTGGTCATATTGTGAGTTCGTAATATACTCGTAGATGGAGAAGAATGATGCAAATGCATATATGAAGGACCATATATTTGAACTGCGGAGTTAATATGTAATGACATTTATTGATCATCGCAGTTATGTACACAACCTAAGCAGCTGTGAAATTAAAGGCTGAAAAAAAAAACTCATGCCTGAACGGTGGTAGTACTGCGAGCCATGAAAGTTGAAGGACCATGGATGCATGTTGCTTCTCTGCGGATCCATCTAGCTCAATTAAAATTAAACTTCGCTTCGTAATCCACATGTTGCAAAATTCGATGACCCAATGACGGACGAATGTCAAGGAACAAAGGATTTTCTCACCTGACAAAATTTTTACAGCCTCCAAAACTGGTCGACGGAATCTTTAAAGTTTCGTTGCGCTTGCAAAACTTTTGGTGGGTGCAAAAACTCGTTCGCACTAGAAATGGCTTCATGTTGACAGATTTTTGGGAAAATCAAACAAAACTTCGCGTAGTGCGAACAGTCCTGTACACTCAACTTGTGTTACTGTTCTATAGTCATGCCTTGAAAGTGCGTCATACATCGCTAAGTCTTTCCTTTAGGTTGTTGTTGCTGCCAGATACCTCTTTTTCAATTTTGAGAACCTAAGATCACATTGAATGGCATCAAGTATCACGTTTGTTTTTTCTAACGTGGGATCTAAGGTATGGGTCGCACTTGGGCAAAGTTTTCAACTTTGCCGGCCAAAAAACCACAGAAAATTTGAAACCGCAACAGGAAAACAAACTTTTCCTTTCAACTATCAGGGTCGCACCAGGTGAAAAAATATGTCAGTGTTGACACTTTGATAAACCAGAGTCACGTTTATCCACGTGTTGTCGGGAGAGAGTAACTTGAGCTGAAAAAGAAAAACAAACGTTAACAAATGCGTTCCGTTGAAGCACTGTTGATAACGATCACGGTGATACTTCTTTTTATTCAGTTCAATCACGAGAACTTTTTTTGTCTTTCATATGATGTATGAAAGATGGGCTAACGAATCTTTAACTTGTTTGACTGCCGCCATGATGAGAGCGAGAAATCGACGTCAGCGAAGATTACTTCGAGCACCATATGCCTGGTCAGTTCCTCGACCAGTAGAGTCGTGGTTCGACCTAAACTACTACGATCCAACGATGCCTGTAGAATTTTTTCGTCAGCAGCTTCGTGTGACGAGAAATACGTTTAACCAGATTTTGAACATGATGAACCACCGTTTTGGTACGAGAACAATCGCGTTTCAGGGACCCATTACCACCGGAGAAGATACTCGCATTAGGGCTTTATCGCCTGGGTCATGGAAACTCGTATGTAAGCATTGGGCCATCGTTTTTCTTCACCGACATTAAAATGTCGGTGAAGCGACCGTTATTGAAGCGGCACAAGACGTGGTGGAAGCACTTTACGAAATGCGTAATGAACACATAAAATTTCCAGAAAGTGAAGCAGAAACAAGAGCGGCCATAATAACATTTGAAGATCTCTCTAATCTACCGAACATAGTTGGCGCGATTAATGGCTCTCACGTAAGAATTGCTACCTCGTTCCCAGGGTCCAGGACCCTGGGAACGAGGTTGGTAAGAATTAGAGCACCCAAGGACAGTGCGGTTGACTATTTCAGTAGATATCAACAGCATGACTTTATAATTCAAGCAGTCGTAAATGGCCAAGAACGTTTCTTGGATTTTGCTTGTGGTTAACCAGGAAGCATGCATGACGCTCGAGTTTTAGGTCGCAGCGCAACTTTTAGGAGAGCAGAGGGAGGTGATATCCTGATTCCACCTACTGTCAACATAAATGGAAATGATTTAGGTCCATACCTTGTTGGGGATAGTGCATACCCCCTCCGCCCCTGGTTAATGAAACCGTACCCAGAAGATCATGACGAAATCAAATTCAACAAGGAACTTTCCTCTGCGAGAGTAAAAGTTGAATGCGCGTTCGGTTCGATTAAAAGTCGATGGAGAATTTTACAGAAAAGATTTGACAGTACTATAGACTTTGCAGTAAAAAAAGCTATAGCTTGTGCAGTTCTCCATAACCTTTGTATACGATTGGGTGACAACTGGGAAGAATAGGATAACGATGACGACAACCCCTGCCCTCCTATCGCGGGGCCAAATATTATTCGTGATGCAGATAACATGAGAGACATCTTGAAAGACTACATTCTTTAATTTTTTTGATTTAATTGAGAACACTTTTACGCTATATTTTGTCATTTGTTGTTACTGTTTATTTGCCTGATTTTCTTGAATTTTCTCTCGCAATGTAAGCGGCAACACCACAATCTAAAACTATGATTTTTTTCGTGAAATTTTCAATGGTTCTTAGAAAAACGTTCATTGATTAACATTTTGGCCATTTCGTAAATTACAATTTTATACTTCTTCATACTACAGTCCTACAGATGCAATCGGAAGCACGCTGTGGAAACGGAAACTGAATAAACACAAGATGAAATGTTGAACAAAAATGTTCAATGAAATGTGCAATAAAACGTTCAATAAAACATTCAATAAAATGCTCTTCATATGTTCAGATATATATTACTGTTTCTCTAAAAACTTGCTTAGAGCGCCTACCAAGGCATTCATTGTCGTCAGTTGTTGTTCTTGCATTCTGGAAAAATTGGTTACAAAAGAATTCATGTCAGAACGTTGAGTTTCAAGTCCTGACAAGGCAAATTTAAACATTTTCCTGTCCTCATCGTCCTTTTCTTCCTCTCTTTCCCTCTTCTTCGTTTTCTTCCTTGCCGATCTTGCTTCCTTCTTGCTTGTTGTTCCAGCATCATTGCCGCATTCAACTCTTGCATTGGTACTCGTTTTGTTTGTATCGCGTTCCTCCGACACACTCCCAGCTTCTTGGACATTTTGAAGGGTGACGATGTCGCGGCAACCCAGAACTTCGTCAGTTACATCGTAATGAGCTGATTTCCTTCGATTTCCTCCAGATTGCTTGCTATTCCAGTCTTTGGCCTGCTTGTATCGATCGACAAGGTACTTCATTTTCTTCTGGTACTTGTCTGTTGTTTTCTTGGAACCGAATTTGCCGTTCATTTTTTTGGCGATATCGTCCTACTTTTTTCGGGCTTCCCTGCTCTCAAGGCGGTCAAATTTTTCGGCCCACAATCTCGGCAGCATTTTTTCTTCTTCGTTTGAGTAACGAGCGTACACTCGTCTTTCCTCAGCAGAAGAAGACGAAGAACTTGGTCCGCTGAGATCGACGAGCTCCGGGAACGACGATGCAGCGGTATTCTACGAAGGTCTCTCAATATTTTCAATAATTGCCTCTTTGGGAATAACACTGCAGAACACATATATGGCGAGTACTCTGCGCTGCCACCGAATTAAGCGGGGAACTGTGCTGAATTGTAGTAGTTATAAAGTCCATGTCCGTCCATGGTAAAGAAAGAGCGCGAACGGAAGCAGAACTCGCGCGCTGCTTTTTTTATCTGTTTGCTGTTCAGTGACAAGTGATGACCGTTCTCGCTGTGATTCCTATTGTTATGCCCAAGTTTTCCGAAATCTGCCTGCTCCACCTAAGCACTACGGCACCTTTGATGTTTTTGCCGATTTCCAAAAATTTTACCAACCATTTCAGTTAGGGTCGCACTATAGGCGCGTCTTAAGGCACATGGAAGTTAGCATACGTCGAGGTTTATTATACAGTGACCTGTGGCTTCCTTGTGGGACGTGAAGGATTTTTACATTTGCATAGAAGGGGTAAGTACGGCAGATTTTGCTTTCCGGTGACCATCCCAGGGACTTCATGGTCGGCGGAACAGCTCGTCGTAACCTTGGGTAGCCGGCTTGTGTTTTCCGACAGATACGTGCCTGCCACGTTCCGTTTCTCTATACGGTCTGCCGTATTTCTTCTTCATACGTTCTCTTGTGTTTTTCTTTGGCTTCTGGTAAGCCATTGCGTTCCTTTTGGGACACTCTGCTATCCTGGTGCTTCTTTTTGCTTGTCTGCTGCGCTTTTTAGCACCAGCAGCCTTTTTTCTCTGTTTTTCTTGTTCTTTGTTGTGGGCACAGAACCCACGTAAGTTTTGTAGCGTGCAAATTTAATTTAATTTATCGTAGCGGGCAAAGAACCCGAATTTAATGTATCGTAGCGGGCAATGAACCCGAATTTAATGTACTGTAGCGGGCAATGAACCCGGATTTTATCAGTAACGGGCAAAGAACCCGAATTGATTTTACTGTAGCGGGCAAGAACCCGATTTTAATATTTGCAGTGCTTTCTTTTCTCGGCGGGTGTCTTAGGTGTTTGCCATGGCTCCCCGCAATGGGATAACCTTAATTTTTAGTACTGCTTGTTTTGGGCAGGACCTTTCTCCTGCACAGATTGCGAAAGCTATCGCAGATGAGTTTGGACAGGACAATATTGTGTCCATCCAATTTTGCCCTGGTAGCCAGGTGAGGGTGACGTTTTTCCTTGTGGCCGAAAAAGAGGTCTTTGATGAACAAAATGAGGTGCTCGTTGGGGTCGTCTCATATAAAATCTGGCGCCCGCGCCGTATTACCACGGTGCTGGTATACCACTTCCCTTTCGAGGGAAGTAATAACATGATTAAACGGGTTTTGTCCGGGTATGGAATTGTTGATCGAGTGTCCAATCAGATGTGGACACGTGTAATTGTAGCTACGGGGACGTGTTTGGAACGCAATTGAACGTCGCGCCCGTAGTCCCCGGAGTGTTGTAATTAATGGCATGCGTTGTGAAGTCTAGTATAAGGCCCAGCCCCTGGAGTGTGACATCTGCTCTGGGGCACACAGGGCGACTAATTGCCCCCTGAAAGGAAAGTGTTTAATGTGACCGCCTTCGTATGAAGAACTGGCGCCCGGTCATGTTACTCAACGGTGATTATAAAATCTGTGCCAGGGCTCTGTCTGGACGCCTTTTCTTAGGGTATGCATAGTGTGGTTGCACCAGATCAGACCTGTGGCGTGCGCGGTCGCTTCATTGGGGAAAACGTTGCTTTCTTAAGGGATGTGTCCGGGTTAGCCACTGAATTAGATCTCCCTGTGGCTATTCTCTCCCTCGATCAAGAGAAAGCTCTTGATCGGGTGGATTGGTCTTTCGTCTTTTCGACCATGCGAGCTATGGGCTTTGGATCTTCTTTCATCCCCTGGGTCCAATTACTTTGTTCCGACATCCGTTCGGCAGTGTTCTTTAACGGCTTTACTTCTCCCTTCTTTTCTCCGTCTGGATGGGTTCGACAGGGTTGCCCTCTGTCCCCTCTTTTGTATGTGTTTACTATGGAGGTGATGGCTGTCAACATTCGGGCCAAACCAGTTATCGAAGGGATCCGTCTTCCTGGACGTCCCAATCCTTTACCAGTCCTTTCTTTATACGCTGATGATACCTCAGCCGTTGTCTCGACTGATAGGGCCATTGAGGCGGTTTTACAGTACAATGCAATACAATATAAGACAATAATTTTATTAGACATTCCAATAATGGCTTTTCATGCCTAATTTACAATAATTATGTAATAATAAAAATAGAAATTGATTATAAATTACATCAATATATAATAATCAGATATAAAACTATTGATCTACAGCTATTGATACAAATAATAACAGTGACACCCATGTGTTGAGATACGATCTTACAGATCTCTTGAAAGACTTAAATGTAAGATGTTGTTCTTTGGCATTCCACGACTTAAGCGCGCTGAAAAAGCAGGACCGCTGCGCAGTAGATGTTCTGCACATCGGAATGTTCAGGTGGTCTTTAAGTCTAATGCTATAAGCGTGAGATTCGGATGTTTTGCTTGTCTTGCCACACAAAGATTGTGGGGCGAGTCCATTAACTATTTTAAAAACCTGACAAACATCCACTAAATTTAGCTGATACTTGATAGATAACCAACCTAGGTCTTTCAGAATTGGCGAGATATGACCATAGGTTCTAGTATTTGTGAAAATTCTGGCAGCGAAATTCTGTAAAAGTTGTAGCTTATTGATATTTTGCCTGTACAGTAGGGCAATAAAAGAGTGTACTGAAAACTAGGGAGTTCAGAATCACAAGGAGAACTTCTTTAGTGAACAGGTGACGGACTCTATTTATCCTGCGGAGGCTGCCAAGTTGAGATGACATTAGTGTTGTAATATGCTGATTGAAAGACAAGTTGCAATCAAGTATGATCCCAAGATCTTTCACAAAGGGTTCTGGCAGAAGGTCTTGACGAAGAAAGGGAACGCATAGGTTTGAAACCCCAGCTAGCATCAGTGGTGTTCCATACACAATGAATTTTGTTTTGTCAGGGTTAATAAGGAGAGTGTTAACACAGCACCACTCAGCGATGCGTCGCAGATCCTCTTCTACTTGAGCCAAACACAAGTCACCGTCTTTCGCAGCAAGAAAGGGCAGATCATACATAAACAATCCAAACAACATGGCTCCCAGTATGGAACCCTGTGGAACCCCGTGAGTAACTGTCAGCTGATCAGATAAAGACGTACCAACCCTGGTAGTCTGCTGCCGATCTGTGAAGTGATTTGCAAAGCAAATGATTGAACTGATTCAAAGCAATCTTCTCTGTTACTTTGGAGAGAGCTGGAAGGAACGAGATAGGGCGGTTTTCAATACTTATTCCTTGTTTGAACGGGGTACGGGCTCTAAACGTAACCTCGATAAATGCGAGAGCCTTTGGCTCGGGGCGTGGCTTAATAGGACGGTCGGTCCTTTTACTATTATTTGGACCACCGATAAAATCAAAACCTTAGGCGTTTTTATTGGCAATGGAGATCTTAATGAGGTCAATTGGAGACCTCGAGTAGAGGCGGTGGAGAAGTGTCTGTCATCTCTGCGCTCCTGCTCATTGTCTTTTCAAGGCAAAGCACTTGTCACTAATGCCGTAGTTTTGTCTCGCCTTTGGTATGTGGCATCTCCCGGATAACATTTTGGCGGAGCTAAATTCCTTGGTTTTCCGTTTCGTTTGGAATGAGAAAAAGGATTCGGTAGCTAGACTGGTGGCCATTTAACCGACAGCAAACGGTGGTTTTTGCCTTGGTTTCTGTCGTGCTAAAAACCTGGGCCTTGTTGATTCAATGGGTCCGGAGGCTTCTCACCTCTGACAGTGCATGGCCGTCGACGCTCTCCTTTTGGTGTCACCTGTACTTTTGCGGTCCTTTCTAGGCCTTTCGATTATAATTTGGCAAGGCTTCCTCCGTCTTATGCCTCTTTGTGTTAGGCGTGGCAATTGGCGGGAGGTTTCTATTTATCTAGTCATGGGGGCCTTGTCCTTGGGTACGTCTCCTCCGACGCACTTTTGGTTTCATCGGCCACCTGACGTTGTCATTTCAAGCCACATCCCACAACCTTACCATTTTTCATAACCTGTAAACGAGTTTACCAGTCTTTGCTTGTACGGATTTCCACTGTGCCCCATTGTATTGCTAAATATTGTCCGATATTCGGAAAGCTCTACTGGCGTACCACTTGGCGCTCTATTTCCGTCTGTCCTCTTGATCACAAAGCCATCGACTTCGCCTGGAAGTTGGCCCACGGCGTCGCTTACACTGCCGAGCGCCTGACATCCGTCGGCCTGGACGTCCGTGCGGGCTGCTTCTGTGGCTGGGTCTTGGAAACCTTGCATCACCTCTTGTTTTCGTGCCCGCTGGCCAAGAGTAACCTTGACTGGATTCAGTCACTCCTGTTTGTTGGCAACCCAACGACTCCTTCCGTTTGTCTGATTCAATATTTGAATAATACCACTTAGTGATGTCCCAAGGCCAAATAAGGGCGATTAAGAATGCACTTTTGCATGGGAGGAGTCATAAAATATCTTCCATACTAGAACTAAGAACTTTATCAATTATTTTTGATAGGAGAATCGAGTTTCTGTATCATAATAAATCTTGAGCAGAAAAAGTTGAGGAACATCTGGGATATAACATCCTCTTGGGCTAGGAATTGCAGCAGAAACTGAGACATAACAAGCCAACCAACATGAAATAGTTTCTGCATTTAATCAGTATAACAGTACATCACATCAAATGGTTTTTAAATTGCCAACAATAGCCAACCAAAAGTTTAAGTCAACTGATAGACACTGATTAAGCACTTGTGCAAGATCATCGGCATTTACTGATTTGGAACATATATCAATTCTGACGAGACGTTGAATAATCGACCAATTATCGTCAAGGAAACGCACGATCACAGCAATTGCTTCTCCTTGTCGTGTACTTCCGTCAAAAATCATCAAAACATCTCTTGTCATGCCAGTCTGACCAAGCAAAGTCAATTCATTTTTTATCCTTTCGACATCCTACTTGAAAACAATTCATATATACTGACTAAGATGAGCACTTGCTGTGAGACGTTGGCCATTCTTCTCTAAGAGGGACCGTAGCATATGGATTTTCCCAATTGGGATTCTAGCCCTCAAAAACTCTTCGACCACTTCAAGTCGGTAGGCTCGTTCAGTTATGGGTAGAGTGCTGCCTTTCCGCTCTAAAAGCCTCCATAATCGTCTGATCCTTCACCTTAGACTTCTTCAGTTTGTCTTTACCATTTCCATGTTTCTTTGAAGCCAAGTGTGTAATTACAATACTCTTCTTTGTGGACACTATTTCGCGGCAAGCCAGACAAAACAACTTCCCGTCCTTCATTGATAGTTGTACTCCTGGATATTGCTGAATCCGATCATGGTTTTTGCATCACAGTTCACCGGCCCTAGTCTTATTTTTCCACTGGTTGATGGTAGAATACGCTCTCTAGCTATCTCTGCCTTCGCTGGCTGACTTCCATTGTTCCTCGATGACAACGACGGTGACGCCATCTTTCCCCCAGGCCTCCTCGGCTCCTTTGACTAAAATGAGGGCAAAATGCATCTGGGAGGCTTTGGACGCCATAAATTAACTCAGATTGTGCTTTTTAACACAAAATTATACAAATAATCAGTCAAAAAATCCAAAACAATCCTAGCTGTGCTTTTTGGGAAAAAATGTAAAAAAAATGCTCGCGAAGCCAAATAATGCCAAAAAAAGTGCTAGCACGATATATACTACAGTTACATCCCTTTTACCATCCTAGGGAGTTTTGGCTAAGGCCTCGTAGCCTGGGCTTTTTCTTCCTGAGGTGTGTACTAGGTACATTCGTGTCGGAGCAATGGCTGAACGAAAGGTCAGTGGTATATGTACAGTATTTTGTCGCTAATAAAGCAAATATTGTCGTTTTTATCAGCCCGACAGTTATCTACCTTTGACGCTTTAGAGCGCATTTTGTTTATTTCTATTGGATTTTGTCCCGGAGGTGGGGAATTATACCCATCATTTTTTCCCAAGGGTGGGGATGTCAAAAACCCCACCCCATGACAGCCCCCCGACGGTTACTTAGATCGAGTAACCGTCGCAAACTCTCAATCATCTCCTTTTCATTTGTCACGTAAGCAGCATTTGGCAGTTTATAACCCTTCATTTCAGTGTTTGCTGTTGTGAGTTCTTCACAGCGTGTATGATAATCACTTTGTGTTTGCACAATTTCAGCGTTGATGTTTCTTTGTATTATTCCCCTGAACTTTGTAGAGGTTTCTCTGCTCTGATCTCATATTCTCTTTGTAGCATTTCACCGGCGTGATCTAATTCAGTCAGCGTAGCCGCTTCATTTTCGTCCAAGGTGTCTTTAAGTCTTTTTGTTGTCGCTCTCAATTCCCTTCTAGCAGCAGCCACGTCTTCTCTTCTCTCAGCCAAAGACTTTGCTTCTTTCTTACTTTTGGTTTCACGACCAGCACCTTGCGCCTTGACGTTTTCAGCATCTTCCATAATTAGCATGTTTCGCTGTTCGGCTTCTTGCTCGATATCCACCAGGTTATGTCGGTTATGACTCACAACAGAGCATTTCGGACGATAATATTCTAAGGCTTCTTGCTGGTGAAAGTTCTCTGCGCACATCACAGGCCGGCGGATCAATTCTTCCACATCTTGCGTCTGTAAATTCTCAATCAAAACATTTCGGTGACATCTGTTGGCTTTCATGCGTTGATGAGCTTCTAAACAAGCTTCACACAGAAAATGTTGGCACACAAGTAGCAAATTGCCACGTTCTTGTCTTCACAGTTACTTCATTTCTGGGCCTCTGCACTGTCATCTCCAAGAGCTAGAAGATCTACCAATTTGTTGAGATAGAAAGATGTTGGCGACTTAGCAAATGTGTCTCCTTCAGGAATTTGGAACTGATGTCCGACAAGCAGGACAGTCGACTGTTTTCTTTAATTTTCTTCTTTGGACGCATGCTAAGGATTCCAGACACAGCAGACAGAATGAATGTAAACATGGTAGAGTCTTGGGTTAACTGTGTCTAAACACAGTGGACATTCGGCCTCCTTCTTGAGCTTTCTGAGCAGTTGTTGAACATCCATGATGGCTGTGATTTGGGCACCATGCAAACGATGCTTGACTTAGCGGGGCTTTTTTCCGGTTTGACAAGTTTGTACAAGAATGTGAAGGACCTTGGTCACGCGATTTGTTTGATGGTGCATAATGTACCAAAATATAACCCAATATGGACTTTTGACCCCTGGCAAAGGATATAAAAATCCCCAAGAACTTAGTTTGTAAATAATGACCTGGCAAGCGTGAAAGCGAAATGTTATGACTAAAAATGGTCGCGCGAATTATTGGTTGGAGTAATATAACTTGAATCCCTTACCAGTATTTCTAATAAAACCATTTCTTTCTGGTAATATAAACATGATCACAGAAGCTGCTATCATTCTATGTATTCGTAATGTGAACGATACTTTTATCACACATTTCATCAATACAAACATTGGAGCATATATTTCGTCTAGTGACCTTGCTAATAACAGCCACTCACGCAAGGATAACCGACTCCATTTTGTTCTGCTTTTCTCCTCTTTCGCTGTTCACTCGGTCGCCTTCATTGGATGATGAACAGAGGCATAGTCGGCACGTTTGTGCAATTTCTTGTGATGTTGGTGGGGCCTTTTCCACCCCTGCAGCCACGTTTTAATTTCTTCTTCAATTGACACTTGCTCATGTGCAATTTCTAAATGGGAGGTGGGGTTCGATTCCCCAGCGAAGTTGGCGAACTGGTCACATTCTGTGGGTTCCCTCCCACTACAATCCTCCGTACCGCTTCAAAGAGAAACCAAAAAAAATTACATGACGCGGGATGGTGACACGAACATTGCACCTACCGCTCGTAATCGTCCCCGTTGGGCCGGCTACACCTCACCATCTAGAGGGTTTTGGCCGACAGCTTTGTGGCCTGGCCTTTTTTCTTACTGGGGTGTGTACTGGGTAGGGTCCATTGCACTTCGGGCTCTACTAAGTATCACATGTCGTTCTGCCATTGCACACACCGGTCATTGCACTATTAGACCCGGGCAGAGAGCGCCTCAAACACCTACAAAAAAACCTCTCGTCACAACAAGCTCGCTATATTACTGAATAAACAATTTCTCCAATTAAGTTCGATTATAGTTTACAGCCCATCTGTCCCTCGTATGTTCCCTCTCTAAATCACCACAATACCTCCTTGATGACTGACGTCATCAATGAGGTAATAAAAGGCACTCGAGAAATAAGTCTTGATTCTGAGTTTGTGTATACATTGACATCAGGACCATTAGGTCCGACAATTTTATTGGGAAGTACTGGCAAGACATGTTTCCATATTTGAATAATACCACTAAGTGATGTCCCAAGGCCAAATAAGGGAGATTAAGAATGCACTTTTGCATGGGAAGAGTCATAAAATATCTTCCATACTAGAATTAAGAACTTTATCAATTACTTTTGATAGGAGAATCGAGTTTCTGTATCATAATAAATCTTGAGCAGAAAATGTTGAGGAACATCTGGGTAGTAACATCCTCTTGGGCTAGGAATTGCAACAGAAACTGAGACATAACAAACCAACCAACATGAACTAGTTTCTGCATTTAATCAGTATAAAAGTACATCGTCAAAACAGTCACATCAAATGGTTTTTACATTGCCAACAATAGCCAACCAAACGTTTATACTTAGTTTTAATCTTCTAGTTATTATTTCTTTACTCTTACAATTCTTTTATGACTTTTTTTGTCTTTAATCATGTCATGAGCTTAATATTGAAAACAAGAAAAAGCTTTTGTAAGACTGCTACCCAGTTTATTACTGCATTCTTGGTCACTGAATGTTTTACATAACCTACTCATGCAGTCTTGGTCATTGAATGTCTTACATAAGCTCCTCGTGCGGTTGAAAAAGTTCCATTGTTTTTGCAGTGTTCTAATTAATGCCAAAAAGATCTTATCTGATATTTATCTTATGACTGCATTTCTTACAGTAAAATTGAGTAGATGAGTATATTCGCATAGTATTCATCCCTGTAAAACCTGATACCAACACACAAATTCTCCTTTGTGGTCTCCGTACCTCAGTTCTATATAGTGTACACTTACCTGATGCAAGATAGTTACACGGACATTGCACCTACAGCCTGTAACTGTCTCCGTTGGGCCAGTTAGGCTCTTACCAATAGTGCTCGTAAAAAAGCATTAAACGCTTAAAGCAGTGCTTGTTTTCTGCCAAAAAAGTGCTAAAATAATGCTAATTCTTTTTTAAAAAAGTGCTTGTGAGTTACATAAAAGATGCTCACTTTTTTCCGATTTTTAGTCGGGCAACCGACGATAGGTTTACACTCGAGCTTCATCGCAAATCGCAGTCACGTGCAATGGGGAATAACGCAGACACGTAATACGGGCAAACTTCTTTCTACGATGTTGAAGTCGATGGCGAATATGTTGAAAACAAATGGTGTCATCTTTTCTACGCTCAAACATACAGAACCACACACCGTTGGCGGTAGACCCACTCTAAACGATGGCGTGTGTAATGACCGTATATTTCGAAATGGGTCGTTCCGCGAACTGAAAATAGCAAAGGAATCAAATGATTTAGCGAATGTCTCACTAGAATCAAACCAGAAATCAAACGAGTTACCAGTGAACAGAAAATGTGGACAGAGTGACAGAGGAGCATTTGCTGATAAAGACAAGGTGCCTCGCGATGAAACTCGAGGAAACGGCAACAAAGATGCCACGTTGGAAACCAGGACCTTGGTACCCTTAGCATTTCTTTTCTGGACCACTCCGCTCCATAAGTGGTCAACACTCATAACAGCACGTCTACCTGTTGTCCGACTTACGATCCTAGATCGTCTTGTTTTAAACATAGAAAATTACATTTTTCAGATTTTCAGTTACATTTTTCAACACCAAAATGTAACGATCAATGTTTTTTTTCCATTAGTCCAACACAACGTTTAAGATTTTCGATAAATTATCACTGCTACTGATACCAGAAGTTAATTATCGCTTGTTATTGGGTCATCATTACCCATACTAGAAGTTAATCATCGCTTGTTATTGGGTCATCACACTTGCTTGCAGATAGTCAACTAAGGCATGCTCTTGTTGATCGATGAATGAGAAGTTGAGAATAGAGAATACCCTTTCTTCTGCAGCCGAGGATGGCTGCACCAGCAGCACTTTCTTCACTGCAGATGCCCAATGAGGGAGCTGATCCTTGTGGTTGTGCCACCATTCTACCTTTCGCTCTTCTGTGTTGATAACCACATCTTCAGTGGCAGCTAAGTAAGCAAGGAGCTCATCTTTTAGTCCGTTGATAATTCCATCATCATCGAGAAAAGGGAAGATTCAAAAGGCCTCTACTGATCTGGGAGCAGGGTTGGCGCAGTGGTGAGAGCGCTCGCCTTCCACCAATGTGGCCCGGGTTCGATTCCCGGCCCCGGCGTCATATGTGGGCTGAGTTTGTTGGTTCTCTACTCTGCGCTGAGAGGTTTTTCTCCGGGTACTCCGGTTTTCCCCTCTCCACAAAAACCAACATTTGATTTGATTTAATTTATTTCATTTGTGCTTTACAGTGTCCCCAATTAGTACAGCGGTGCTAAATACACTTGAGACTCAAATAAAGTTCATTATTATTATTATTATTGCTGAGTTGGCTTCAGCCACTGGACGCAGACAGGACACATAAACCTCGTAGTCTTGAACGCTCACACTTTGTTGTATAGTTGGACATTAAACTTTCTCAGAAACCAATCTGTGTCTGGTTGAACACATGCCATTGCCTGCTGTTCAAGGGCTGCTACGATTTGGGCAGGATTTTCCTCGGCGATTGCTGCCGCGACTGCGTGCACGTTAGAAAAGTGGGGGCCTTGGCAGGCTCGGGCAACAGTGTTGAGTTTCTCATAACAGGCCTAGGAGAGCACGAGACGGCCATCACCTTCCAAGAAATACGTCGCTTTCACAAAGTACTCCCCAAAATCGATAGTGATGGCGAGCTCGAGCTTCAGGTTGATTAGTCGTTCAGGGTCGGAAAGTATTGCTTGGACCGACTTTAGCGGCTTCTGCTTCAATCAAGAATCGGTCTGTTGATAGACTTCCCACTTTGACCACCATCTCGTCTCACTGTATGATCTTGGTCTTTGGCCAGTCAGATCCTTCCACAACAGCTTTGTCTTGTAGCTATGGCGGAACAGGCGAATCCATACGCTACCGATCGCGAACTCTAGAAGAGTTGGACTGACAAGATGATTCCCAACATTGTCAAGCGTTTTGTGAGAAACACAACGTTGAGCATTTTAGGAAATATAAATGCAATCGTATCTAACGCTGCCTGGTTCACACTTGCACCATCTCTCATGCCGGGCTGCAAGCAACGAATTGGTCTCGACTCCATAATCAACTGATAGGCACTAATTAAGCACTTGTGCAAGATCATCGTCATTTACTGATTTAAAACATATATTAATTCTTACGACACGTATCGACCAATTATCGTCAAGTAAACGCACGATCACAGCAATTGCTTCTTGTCGTGTACTTCCGTCAAAAATCATCGAAACATCCCTTGTCGTGCCAGTCTGACCAGGCAAAGTCAATTCATTTTTCATCCTTTCAACATCCTACTTGGAAACAATTGATATATACTGACCAAGATAAAGCACTTGCTGTGAGACGTTGGCCATTCTTCTCTAAGAGGGACTGTAGCATGTGGATTTTCCCAATTGGGATTCTAGCCCTCAGAAACTCTTTGACCACTTCAAGTCGGTAGGCTCGTTCAGTTATGGGTAGAGTGTTGTCTTTCTGCGTGCTGTCCCCCGCTCTAAAAGCCTCCATAATCGTGTGATCCTTCACCTTAGACTTCTTCAGTTAAGTTTGTCTTTACCATTTCCATGTTTCTTTGAAGCCAAGTGTGTAATTACAATACTCTTCTTTGTGGACACTATTTCGCGGCATGCCAGACAAAACAACTTCCCGTCTTTCATTGATAGTTGTTCTCCTGGATATTGCTGAATCCGATCATCTATTTTTATGTTTTTTTTGCATCACAGTTCCCCCTAGTCTTATTTTTTCCACTGATTGACGGCAGAATACGTTCTCGAGCTATCTCTGCCTTGGCTGGCTGACTTCCATTGTTCCTCGATGACAACGTGGATGACGCCATCTTGGAACGAGTGTGATGGACTGGGTTTCTCGAAGGCAACCGCTGACCTATCAATCCCCCAGGCCTCCTCGGCTCCTTTCACTAAAATGAGGGCAAACTGCATCTGGGAGGCTTTGGACGCCATAAATAAAGTCAGATGGTGTTTTTAACACCAAATTATACAAATAATTAGTCGAAAATCCAAAACAATGTTAGAAGTGCTTTTTGGGATAAAAATTAAAAAAAAAGCTCACGAAGCCAAATAATAGGGACCTTAAGATACCCTGAACGCGGCCTAGGTCGACGGTAACCGGAAGTAAATTTGTAAGGTCTTACATCTAATTTGCATAAATGTCACGCCACTTGACGGCCTCCTCTTCTGTGGTGGCGGCGACAAAGCTCATTTTGGCGGCCTCTCAGAAAGGTGAGTTATTTTTTCGACTTTTCCCTTAAAATAACATGTTTTACACTGAACTTGTAAACATTATGATAAGGAAATAGATTCCTAAACTGTTTGGTTCAATTTTGTTTTCATAATTCAGTATTAGCGAGTTTATAGAGGGAAAGGTGAGCGTCAAGTCTTCAGAAAGCAATCCGATAAGCAGATAAACCTGGGGAAATTTCCCCGCACAGAATATTGTTTTGATTTCTTATTTTCACCTTGATTTTTATCTTGTGAAACTAGTCAGTAGCAGTTTAGGGCCGCTCTACAATATGATTTTGCATTATTTGTAAAAATGTGTGGATTTCATACTCATCATCTTTCTTCGACTCGTGTTTTACGATGTTTTAATAAAAATGGCACCAATGGTTTGATTGAAATTCTACTTTCTCTTCCTTTAGTTTGGCAATGGAATGGACTAAGAACCACGACACTGCCCTTGCTCGGGAGGTTTTGTTATTAGAACCGTATCGTCACAAGGCGAGGACAGTTGAAAGAGGAAAAGTGTGGCAAATAATAGCCGACAACCTCAATTCACATGCCATATTGAGGTTTGTTGTCACAAAGAAATCGGTGAGGGAGCATCTTAAGCTTTTGCTGGACAAGTATCGTGCAAGAATGCAGAAGGAACGGAGAGATAGTGGAGTGGAAGTGGAGGTAACAGAGCTGGACCAAGCCCTGGAGGAGATTAACGAGAAGTGGGAAGCAGCGGAAGAACAAGATATATTATTGCTTAATAACAAGGAAAAGACAGAGGACGACAGAGCCATGGGAGAGGAGGTTCGAAAGAGGGCGTGCGAAAAGCTGAGTGAAACGATGAAACGGAAAGGAGAAGGCGAGGGATCGTCAGAGCCGAAGAAGAAAAGGTCAAGAAAGGGTGGAAATGACATAGTAGAGTTTCTGAGGGAAAAAGCAACAGTCGATAGGGAAATGAAACAAGAAGACCAGAAAGCAAGAAGAGAGGAGCACGAGCGGCAAACAAGGCTTTACGAGTTAACACTTGCTAATCAACAACAGCAGCAACAACAGAGCAATCAACTCATGAGTCTGATGATTGGCCTCATGCAAAAAATTGCAGAAAAATAAGAGACATACTTCAATGTTTACTTCAGATCGCTTGTTTGTTTACTTCTACACTTCAAAAAGCTTGATAGTATTTTGGGATGGAAATCCCTTTGTGTTCTTTGTATGCTAACAGCAATAAAAGCGATTGATTGTTCTTTCATTGAGGTGGCTTTTATATAATTGACTCACAAAACTACTACAGTTGTAAACATTCCCATCATTACGGAATACATTAAGCGAAATACTCCTCTAATGTAGGTGGTTGTAGATCAAAAAACTCTGAGGTGAGATTGCCATATAAACAGCTCAGAGCATTTTGTAACACAGCACATACTATGTAAAGTTTTCCAATGCTACTTAGCCCAATTTTCAGGTTTTTCTTAAAATCAATAAATTTAAAGTAATTAACTATATCACCAAAGAGCCACTCCACACAACTCCTTACTGAGCTCATTGAAGAATTAAATGCCTGCATCTGTGGAGTGAGAACTACATTTCTGAAAGGGGCTTGCAGTTGTGCCCTTAAAGGGTATGCAGGGTCCCCATATATGCACATAGGATGTCCTGTTGGAGAATATGCATACTGCTGTAGCTCGTGAAGCAGTCCAGAATCACCCAGCATGCTTGCATCGTGCTTCTTGCCTTCTGAAATTCATAACAGTGTACAGTTTTAAGTTTTAAAAGACTCTGTGGGTATTGATTAAAGTTGATTAAAATGTTTTACCCACCTACAGGTCCATACATATTTGCTATGATGCCATTAGGTAGTGCAACAGACTGAAATTTCAGGGCGTGTACCCTTTTGTGTCCATTATAGACAACTCTCTGGTTTTCATCTGGTCGTGCAATTGGTCTAATAGTGCCGTCCACGAATCCAAAGCAATTTTCAAGGGCTGCACCTTTTGCGTACACAGCATCTGCATACGTTTGTAGACGTGCTGGACTGAGAAGGTCATGATTCCATTGCTTGATTCTCCATCCATGGGTGTTATAGACAAAATCAATTACTTTGTTAGTCACCATACTCAACACGGGGGCTGGTCTGCCAAATCTTGTTATCATATCTGAATACCTGCAAGGGTATGAAAGCCTTCGAAGTAGCATACAGACAGCTTCCATACCCTCACAAACGGAGCCCTGGTTGCATACAAAAGTGTCAGGTATTTGTAAACATTCTGCTAAACGTGGTAGGTCGCGTTTATTCACACGGAACTCTGCTCTACACTCTGAATCTGCCATTTCTTCGAGGTCAAATCTTTCGTAGTCTTCATACGGTAGTTCTAAGTTCTTTGAAAAGCTGCAGTCATAGAGGAGCACGAATTCTTCGTCAGAAATGATTTCGGTCAAATAAAATCCAGTTAAAAACTCCCGAGTCTTCTTAAACGACGTCATGACAGCGTAACCGCCTGATTCTTTGACTGAATCTGTTTGTTGTTACTTGTTTCGGCCACCGCTTACACAAAACAAATCTTAAGGTTTGTTTTTCCCGCGCTAAGGTGGCGGTCACGACCCATGCCCTCTCGGACGTGACCGCCTTCTTCAAGGCCGCCGCGTCCAGTATCTTAAGGTCCCTAATGCCAAAAGTGCCAGCACTATACTACAGTTACATCTCTTTTACCATCCTAGAGGGTTTTGGTTAAGGCCTCGTAGCCTGGGCTTTTTCTTCCTGAGGGCCGTCCTACGTACATTCGTGTCGGAGCAATGGTTGAACGAAAGGTCAGTGATATATGTTCAGTATTTTGTCGCTAATAAAGCAAATATTGTCGTTTTTATCAGCCCGACAGTTATCTATCTTTGAAGCTTTAGAGCGCATATTGTTTATTTCTATTGGATTTTTTCCCGGAGGTGGGGAATTTGACCCATCATTTTTTCCCAAGGGTGGGGATGTCAAAATCCCCATGCCATGAGAGCCCCCCGACGGTTACTTAGCATGAGTAACCGTCGCATATTCTCCATCATCTCCTTTTCATTTGTCACGTAAGCAGCATTTGGCAGTTTATAACCCTTCATTTCAGTGTTTGCTGTTGTGAGTTCTTCACAGCGTGTATGATAATCACTTTGTGTTTGCACAATTTCAGCTTTGATGTTTCTTTGTATTATTCCCCTGAACTTTGTAGAGGTTTCTCTGCTCTGATTGCATATTCTCTTTGTAGCATTTCACCGGCGTGATCTAATTCAGTCAGCATAGCCGCTTCATTTTCGTCCAAGGTGTCTTTAAGTCTTTTTGTTGTTGCTGTCACTTCCCTTCTAGCAGCAGCCACGTCTTCTCTTCTTTCAACCAAAGACTCTGCTTCTTTCTTACTTTTGGTTTCACGAACAGCAGCTTGCGCCTTGACGTTTTCAGCATCTTCCATAATTAGCGTTTTTGGCCGTTCGGCTTCTTGCTCGATATCCACCAGGTTATTTCGGTTATGACTCATAACGGTGCTTTTCGGACAAACACAGACTCGACAATCTTGACAGTAATATTCTAAGGCTTCTTGCTGGTGAAAGTTCTCTGCGCACATCACAGGCCGGCGGATCAATGCCTCCACATCTTGCGTTTGTAAATTCTCAATCAAAATATTTTGATGATCTCTGTTGGCTTTCATGCGTTGATGAGCTTCTAAACAAGCTTCACATAGAAAATGTTGGCACACAAAACAGTAGCAAATTGCCACGTTCTTTTCTTCACAGTTACTTCATTTCGGGGCCTCTGCACTGCCATCTCCAAGAGCTAGAAGATCCACCAATTTGTTGAGATGGAAAGATGTTGGCAACTTGGCAAATGTGTCTCCTTCAGGAATTTGGAACTGATGTCCGACAAGCAGGACAGTCGACTGTTTTCTTCAATGTTCTTCTTTCGACGGATACTAAGTTGTCCAGACACAGCAGACAGAATGAATGTAAACATGGTAGAGTCTTGGGTTCGTTAACTGTGTCTAAACACAGTGGACATTCGGCTCCCTTCTTGAGCTTTCTGGGCAGTTGTTGAACATCCATGATGGCTGTGATTTGGGTGCCATGCAAGCGATGCTTGACTTAGCGGGGCTTTTTTCCGGTTTGACAAGTTTGTACAGGAATGTGAAAGACCTTAGTCACGCGATTTGTTTGATGGTGCATAATGTACTAAAATATAAACTAATATTGACTTTTGACCCCTGGCAAAGGATATAAAAATCCCCAAGAACTTAGTTTGTAAATAATGACCTGGCAAGCGTGAAAGCGAAAAGTTATAACTAAAAATGGTTTTACGTAGTACTGTGCACAAAAATGAAATTAACCCTTACAGCGGAAGTTGACAAAATTACACTCGTCACCTCGGGTGTGTGGTTTGCACAGTGTAAGCTCGCGCGAATTGTTGGTTGGAGTTATATAACTTGGATACCTTATAAGTATTTCTAATGAAACCATTTCTTTCGGCTGATACAAACATGATCACAGAAGCTGCTATCATTCTAATCATTCGTTATGTGAACGATACTTTTATTACACACATTTCATCAATACAAACATATTGAAGCATATATTTCGTCTAGTGACCTTGCTAATAACAGCCAGTCACGCAAGTAGAACCGACTCTACCAGATCAGAGTTAATAGAGGCGACCCTATTAATTCTGACCAGATGTTCTTTACTCTGCGATTACACTTTTTTGTTTCAGTTACGTGAATTTGAAGATGAAATTGAGGCTGATTCAGATGCCTACTCACTCACGGGATCAGCAGCCGTGTTTTTAACGGAAGCAAAAGAAGATGTTTGCATAACAATATAATTTAATTCCTGGAGTATCAGTTTGGCACACCAAGATGGCCACCTTTCCTTTGTTTGAGGACACCAACATGGCTGCCGTGACGACATGTGCATACGCTCTATAACAGAATTTGCACAAAAGCTTTGATCTTTTTACAAAAATAGAAATTTCGATCATTTGATATATGAGCTTGCATCTTGCCTATTTGAAATAAGTACATGTTATTCAGTGTTTCTTTTTAATTTTTTTTTGGTATTGCATTATATAGTTACTAAGCAGTGTACAGGTGTATATCACGTGAAGTCTCAATCAAAACAAACCATGAAATGACAATGGCAGTAATAATTGTTGAAGGGTTGACTGGGCAAGATGGCCTGGTCTTATATTGTTCAGCACACCAACATCATTTCTTTAATTAATTAACCCAAACTTGGCAACGGTTGGGTTTGAAAGTTAAATGGAGATAACTTTTCCCAGAGCAAACCACCTAAAAGGTAAGAATTGTTTTGGTGTACATGAAAAGATAAAATACCATAGAGAGAGTGAACACATTGCCCAAAGCCCTTCAACAACCATTGCATCAAATTCCTTCAAGCATCAGAAAATCTAGAGGTGTGCCTTGCAATAACGTTTGCTTTATCTGGCCGAGGGGTGCAGGCAATGTTGCGTGGAATATGTGGTGCTGTGAGAGTGGCACTTTTTTCAGCAGCATCTTGACATCTCTGTGTCAACCACAACTCTGTGTCTTTCAACTCGTTAAAAACAGAAGTTTGTTCTCCCTCCCAAACTTCATTAATTACTGGAAATAAGTATGAGTCTTGAATGTTACAAAAAGCTTTCTCACTGAAAAAGGATAACCTTAATATTTCAGCTAATGTAGCTGTCTTGGTGTAGGTGGCTCCACTTAGAAGAATTGATGAGGACATCAAGAGGTTTCCAGCAGCCATCCCTTTGATCATTGGCTGGCTGTTCCAGACGTAGGAGTGGCCATTTATGCACTTATAAGTGTAACAAGCAACTGAGAACCCTGGGTGGATTCATGCCTTTTTCTTATGCCTGCACCACACTCGGGGCATCTTTTAAAAAGCTTACTAACTAATTCTGCTTTGAAAACAAGGAACTAAATATCATCTTGTGGGTTGACAGTTTCTGAGTCTTCAGTTTGTGACTGTGAATTCTTTGAGTGATCTGACATTTCATCATTTTTCACTGGTATGTAAGATGGATCCTTTTTAGGTGACTTGTCTACGTTGATTTCCTGTTCATGGGAAGGGTCCGCTTCATCAGGAGAGGTCACTCCCTCAGTGTGGTAGTTTTCTTCAGTTTGAGTGCTTTGGTCACACATGATACATACATACATGCATGAACTTTATTTAAAACTCGAATTTCAGAGTAGCCTGAGAAGGCTAATATCTTCGAGAAAATAATGGTATAAAAGAAAAAAAAATCTATTTACATTAAAAATCCATTACATTAAAAAAATCTATTTCCATTAAAAATCTATTTACATTAAAAATCTATTACATTGAAAAATCTATTTACATTAAAAATCTATTTACATCTATTACATTAAAATGTTCAATGTTATGTCTAAAAGGGGATTTTTTTCACTAGTCTTCTAAAACCGGTTAAAGTATGTTCAGATCTTATATTATTAGGTAGGGAGTTCCAGGTCTTAGATGCAAAGTAACGAAAAGAGTTGAGGCCATAAGTAGTGGTAACAGGTTTACATAGTGATAAAATATTAGTACCTCTTAAAGTGTATTCAGACTGACGCAGAGTAAGCATGTCTTTAAGATATTTAGGAAAACTGTCATAGTTCAAACATTTGTAGAGAGTAATTAACATATTTTGTACCCTTTGGTTGTGCAGAGTCGTTCCTTCTGATTTATGTAGTAGCTGCTGGTAAGACGAAACTTTGTCATTAAAAACAATACGTAGGGCGCGCTTATTAAGAGATTCTAATTTAGCACAAATTCTAGCACTACAAAAATGCCAGACCGTAGAACAAAATTGAAAATGCGGCAAAATGAAGGCATTATACAACTTTAACTTGGTGGTGGTACAAATAAGGTTACGAAATCTTATCATGACATTCATTTGATTATTAACTTTTTTACATACTAAAGATACATGTTCATTGAAGTTTAACTGATTATCGATGGTCATTCCAAGTAAATGCAACGAGTCTTCGATAGGAAAAGAGAATTGGTGGTCAGTGGTCCTTATAACCATAGCATAGTGCTTGTCGGGATTCACGATCATGCCGTTATCTGTATACCACTGATTTGCACTTTGGACCTGATGAAGTATCCGCTGTTCAAGGGCTTTAGGATCCACATCTGAGTCATAAAGTTGTTCGTCATCAGCGTAGGCGTGAATATTAACGTCCTTTATGTGATAGAAAAGATCGTTCAGAAATATGTTAAATAGCATTGGTCCGAGTACACTTCCCCTCTGGTGACTGTCTGCCATCCTGAGAAAGAATCTCCAACTTTTACCCTTTGTGTCCTGCCGCTCAGATAGTCCGCAAACAATGCGCATGCACTGCTACTAAGACCATATGCTTTTAATTTAGCAAGTAGAAGATTATGTGGAATCGTATCAAAGGCTTTCGATAGATCCATAGATACGACAGCTACCAGTTCCTTCCTATCGCGGCATGTGCGCCAGTCTTCTGTAAGCTTGAGAAGCGCGGTCTCGCAACTGTGACGTCGCCTGTAAGCAGATATGAAGTCTGACAGCAGACCTTGGTAGAAATCCTTCATTTGAACCGAGAGCAGCCTTTCAAAAATGTTGTTCAAACAAGGTAGAACGGTGACAGGCCTGTAGTTTCGTTTATCTGTTTCCACGTCCTTCTTGAACAGGGGTGTAACCTGCCCCATTTTCCAGCGGGAAGGATATCGACTGTGTGCAATAGAAGTGTTCAGAATTTTTGCGACAGGACCGGCTATGGCGCGCGAGGATTCCTTTAGTAGGCGCGGTGGCAGCATGTCGTGTCCTCAAGCTTTTCGCACGTTTAAATTAGATAACTCTTCTATTTGCGTGGCATTTGTGAATTGAAAGTTAAGACAATCTTCTTCGCCTTTTATACCATTGTTCGCTTGAATAGCCTTAATGCTTGGGTGGTCGTAAAAACCCTCTCCATAAGAATGATCAGTTATTTCGCCAGCACCGTCTTCAATGTGCACAAAGTGCTCATTAAATAGCTCTGCTATTTGTCTTTTGTCTGTAAAAACAGCGTCATTCTCTTTGAGAGTAATGTCATTTGCTTGTTTGGAATTTTTGGAATGCAAGAAAGGCCGATGTGCATCCCAAAACTCTCTTGGGTTTTCTGACTTCGCCGCCTTTTTTCTAAAAAAGCCCTTAATTGCCTTACGTCTTATAGACGTGCACTTATTTCTTTGAGCTTTGTATAACTGATTATTACTGTCAGTTCTGTCTCTTGTAAACTTTTTCCAAAGCCTATTTCTATAGCGTATCGCTTTGCGCCATTCTTCTGTCATATAAGGGATCTGATTGCCACGCACATGAAATTGCTTTGGCGGGGCATGATCATCAAGCACCTCTGTGAATAGTGTCTCAAACACAAACAGCTTGTCATCTACATCTTCAAAGACATCGATCCATTACATTGAAAGGAACGGTATGCAAATCAGCCAAGAATAAATCACGATCGAAGTGTTTCAGGCTACGAAAACAGAGTTTTCTTGATCTCATTTTAGGTGCAGTTTTCCTCAAAAACGCATACACGAGTGAATGATCGCTCAGTTAAACATGTACAACTCCAGAAGACAAAACCCTGTTCTTGTTATTCGTTATGATTAGATCAAGTAGAGTTATAGATGTTTTTGTTATTCTAGTCGGAGAGCTGATCAGATTGTGCAGATCATAAATGTCAAGCAAATCCAACAAAGATCGCCCATCCTTTGGCGGCTTATCCGGTGCGATCGGGTCCGCGTTATAATCACCAAGCAGGAAATAGTTGCCCGGTAGAGAGGTAACTGCCTCTAGCAGAGATCCTAGCTCGTACGTCCACACGGATTTGGGAACTTTGACGGATGTAGGAGGTCGATAAATGCCCACAATAGTCTCCCAAGTCTTGCCAATCATAACTTTAAGCACGATAGATTCAGTCTTGTATTCCGCCCGCTCACTGAGTGGTAAATTTGGGAGGTCTCTGACGACTTTAAAGCAGAAATCACTTCGGATGTAAACCATTAGACCACCGCCGCCTTTGGTCCTGTCCGCTCTGCACATTTTAAACTCAGAGATGTGAAATTGGGAGTTAGGGAAGGTTGCATCGATCTTGGTTTCAGAGACTACCAAAATGTCAAATCGACCATCCAAAAGCCATGTTTTAATCTCATGGAACTTAAAACCAGCTATGGAGTCTACGTTGATATGTGCAATCTTGACATTAGCACGGTGTTTCTGCAACACGGTATCAAACTCGTTCCTCGTTTCGTTTTGATTGTCCGAGTCAGAGGAGTCGGAATCGGCGTAAGAGCTTTGCTGATAACACTCGGCGGTTAGCCTTGGTAGAGAATACAGCCCACAAGTCCAGTTAGATGCTTGGCTATATGAATAGTACTGGAAGCTAGCTTTGGACGTGTACAAACACTTTACGTGAAACCAACCACTGCATTCTGCACACAAGATGGCGTCCTGATTCCTTCGTATTGTTTTATTGCACTCGTTACAGGATTTGGGAGCTTTGGGCATTGCAGGCCCAGGATTAGTAGCAACATCCCCGCAAAGCGGCAACCGACTAACATGAAACGTACTCGTGCCATTCACGTTGTATGATAACCGTGTATGAAAGTAAAAACCTCCTCGCTGCTAACGACGTTGATGTTGAAACTGGATAATTGATGGTAAAATTCCAGGACCGGCCACAGATACCGAATATCTATCCTTCACAACAGCTACAAGATCATTCTAGGAATTGCTTTTCGAGTTATCAGGACACAGAACAGTCAAACAACCCCACCAAAGGAATATTAGTGACTAGCCACGGAAAACGTGACCGGCCACCATGTTCGTTCCCGTACAGGTCTGGCTATAGATGCTGTACCATTTAGTTTTTTGGCTGATAATTTGCAAGTGAATTCCCTGGGAAAGTTAGAAGGGTACAAAATTTTTTGCAGTGTAATAAAAGTCACTCCAAACGCAGTCCTGCTAACTAGTTGCGAACAATAAGCGCGAAAGAGTCGACGACTGGAGTGCGGGGTCGACGAGTGCGGCGAGCCAGAAGGCTTTCTATTTCCACATCTTTAGCATCGAGCTCATCAACTCTCGATTTTATTGCTATAGAGTACAACACGCATGCGATTCCAGTGATGGCAAAGTTTATGATTACAAAACCATAAACGGGTAAAGCTTTGTTGAAGCGATTTTCGTATTGCTCCAAGCACTTTCCTTGAATAAACTGCTTTCCTTCGCCTCTCACATCGCAGTTGAAATATCTCGGTTCGCTGGTTTCCAATTCGGCAAAGATACCAAGCAAGATTGTACGACTATGGGCCACAGAACAATTACGAAGAAGCTAAATCTGTTGTAGCTTTTCGGCGTGATGAACTCCTTGAGAGATTCCATTTTGAATGGGCCCTCACTTCTGGAAAGTAAAGCTACATGATCGATAGTAAATTCAGACAGTTCTTCAATCTTTTTCGCATATCACTTTTCGCCTCCCTGACCGTTCGGATCACATCAAATGAAGACTTGTACGTTTGGGACTGGGTTGATTTCATCATAAGTTGTGCTCCTCGTGTGTTAATTTGACACCCAACATCACTGGGAAGCTTATGTGTCGCTACACTTGTTTGATTTCCTTTCGTCGGCTCCAAATTAAGTTGAGTTCTAACGGCCCCTCGAATGTAACCTCACTATGATTAATGCCCTGGGAATTTGGGCAGCCAACTGCTGGGTCAGCTTCACTGGAGGTACTAGCTACAGGTTCTGCATGTGCACCCTGGGAGGTTTGGGAGGCAGCTGCTGAATTACATTCAGCAGAGGTACTTAGTTCCACGACATTATTAGGGGAAACATGGTGCGTCGTGGTGAGCGATGCAATATACTGCAAACCAAAGCAGACATTCCGCGACTTTAGCAATTGCGTGATCCGTCCCTCTGCATTTAAGATTAAAAGTACTTCGAGTTGCAGGTAGCTAAAATGCATTCAAATTCTTACCTCTCTCTTTGCTCTGTACTACAAACGGTTTTCAGACGATAATCGAGGCTTCTTCCTTGGCCGATGGACAAAAATTGTTGGTATAGCATCCGGCTTCAATGTGCGTTTTGCTTTCAACCCAAGTAGTTCTGCTTTAAGATCACGTTAGAAGCAGTCAGGCTCGAAATGATCGGAACACAACCGAGTATCTTTGGTAACCACAAAGTCAACTCGGGATATTTTTGCTAACCACTCTTGCAAGAGAGAACCTTCTCTAGGAAGACGGTGGAAACTTATTCCGTGCTCCTTTCTAACAGATCGAGAATCATTCGAGCATCCAACAGCACAACAATACACCATTACGACGGTACGGGTGGAAACGATCGATAAGCACATAAAGTGAGTAGCGAGGCTTACGCAAAATGGATAGCTTTATTTATACCAAAATGATTGACGCAACACCGGAAAGAATCTGCCTGACATTACCAGTTGCGAAAGGAACGTGACGTGCACTATAAATTAATCTGGCTCAGTACTTTACGAAATTGCAGTCATGGCATTTCCACCTGGTGAAGCGGCGAACTAACTCGAAATATATTTCAGTCAAAACCCTAAAACCGTCGCAACATTAACTTTAGAAGAATGTAGAAGATGAAAATGAATGATAATTCAATTAACTATAAAGACACAAATGTAGACACGGTAGAAAAGACCTGGCACATCCAATGTTTATTTCAACTAGCATGTACCTCCGAACATATTCACTCGCTACAGCTGTCGAAATTGATTTGACTTCTTTCACCATACTAAGAACAATATAAGTAATTAAATATTTAAAACCAGTTGCATTTCATCATAGAAAAAGCAAAATAAGTATATTTAATTCATATAACTGGAGTAAATAATCCTATGTAACATATTTACTTCGTACGGCGAGTGATTCTATCGAACGCTCGCAAATGGTTTCGATTGCGGGCGAAAAGTTTAACTTGCGCTCCCATGTTCAAGTTGAAACATTTCAGTGAAGATATCACAAATGTAAAGGAATGCTTAAAGGCGTAAATCTTTCGTAAATCGTAAATGTCGTAAATCTTTCTTACTACACTAAACAGCAAGGTCAACACCACTCAAAACCCTGCTTCTGTTTGTAAGTCTCTCGCACATGTTCCCCATATCATACGTCATAAACTCGTTAAGTCACCGCTGACCCATCCATTCTGAGCCGCAATGCCAATAGCCTAAAATCACAGTAAAACTATTTATTTGAAGTCAAAAAAAGGTCGAAATGGTAAAAAAAAAGTTTAAAATATTAATATACTAGGACCAAAACTTAAGAAAAAAATACTTGATTTTTGCCTTCAGTTCTCCTTTAAGGCCAAAAATGAATTTGTTTCTATTGAGTTCATCACTGAGAGCACCATAGCCACAAAGGCTACCAGCTTGTCTTATTGACCTCTCACTCTTGAATGAGAGAGACTCTTCGTGAGAGGTTTGGGATGAGATCCAGAATTTGAATCTGTCGGAGAGTAGCGAGCTCCCAGTGGTGCCTGTATAATGTGTTCTAAGCTTCTCCATCCATACCCATGGTTTGTTTTTATCTTCATCTGCCATCTGTGGCTCTGTTGTGTAACGTAGCACTGAGAGTGCTTCATCAGGAAGTGAGGAGCGGAGGGCGGAAATCACAAGAAGTGGGCTTTTGTAGTACTCGGCACGTTCTGTTAATGGGTCCTTCGATAACGCACGATAATTCGCTCGAATACAATAATCGTTTAATCGGAGCTCAAAGTTTTTGAAATTCTCACTAACCTTGTCCAATAACTTCAGTTCCAGTCTCTTCAGGTTCGACATCACTCCTGACACCAAGTCTAAGGCTAATACATGGGTCAAACTACATAACCTTTACTCAATATGGCGGACTCCTATCAACCAGTTCAAGCCCGCTGACCAACAAGTGTACACTTACCTGACGCAAGATGGTTACACGCACATTGCACCTACCGCCCGTAACTGTCCAAGTAGGGCCAGTTACATCCCACTTACCATCTTAGGGGGTTTTGGGTAAGACCTCGTAGCCTGGGCTTTTTCTTCCTGAGGGCTGTACTGGGTACATTCGTGTCGGCGCAATGACTGAACGAAAGGTCAGAGATATATGTTCAGTATTTTGTCGGTAATAAAGCAAATATTGTCGTTTTTATCAGCCCGTCAGTTATGTATCTTTGAAGCTTTAGAGCGCATATTGTTTATTTCTATTGGATTTTGTCCCGGGGGTGGGGAAATTTGACCCATCATTTTTTCTCAAGGGTGGGGATGTCAAAATCCCCACCCCATGACAGTCCCCCGACGGTTACTTAGATTGAGTAACCGTCGCATATTCTCAATCATCTCCTTTTCATTTGTCACGTAAGCAGCATTTGGCAGTTTATAACCCTTCATTTCAGTGTTTGCTGTTGTGAGTTCTTCACAGCGTGTATGATAATCAATTTCAGCGTTGATGTTTCTTTGTATTATTGCCCTGAACTTTGTAGAGGTTTCTCTGCTCTGATTGCATATTCTCTTTAGAGCATTTCACCGGCGTGATCTAATTCAGTCAGCATAGCCGCTTCATTTTCGTCCAAGGTGTCTTTAAGTCTTTTTGTTGTTGCTGTCACTTCCCTTCTAGCAGCAGCCACGTCTTCTCTTCTCTCAGCCAAAGACTCTGCTTCTTTCTTACTTTTGGTTTAACCAACAGCAGCTTGCGCCTTGACTTTTTCAGCATCTTCCATAATTAGCGTTTTTCGCTGTTCGGCTTCTTGCTTGATATCCACCAGGTTATGTCGGTTATGACTCACAACGGTGGTTTTCGGACAAACACAGACTCGGCAATCTTGACAGTAATATTCTAAGGCTTCTTGCTGGTGAAAGTTCTCTGCGCACATCACAGGCCGGCGGATCGATTCTTCCACATCTTGCGTTTGTAAATTCTCAATTAAAATATTTCGATGACCTCTGTTGGCTTTCATGCGTTGATGAGCTTCTAAAGAAGCTTCACACAGAAAATGTTGGCACACAAAGCAGTAGTAAATTGCCACGTTCTTTTCTTCAGTTACTGC
>OX453279.1:20664192-20849192 GCA_949710005.1 Ricordea florida
CCGTGCAAGACTCCCTTTCTTCGCCCCAAAAACATTCCTTGCCAACAGTTCTCTCAAAAATACAACATCGTGCTCTTCCGTCCACTCCATGGGCCTGAAACGGAACACAAAATGTAGAAAGTAGTGTACGAACCTCTGTTCTGTTCTGTTTGAAACAATCGTTTTGTAACTGATACTCACTTTGCCTTTGGTTCGACTTCGTTGTCAGTCATCTTTTCATTCATCGACCGATTCTCTAAATTTAAACAAGAAAACCACCCATTTATACAATAAAAACAAAGGAGAAAATGAGGAAAGAGAACACAACCCCGTCTGATATGATAAGGGACAGAATCTATTTTTAGCACGGAATCTATTTATATCTCGTTCCATGGCTGCGCGGTTTCCCAATACCGCAAGTGGAAAGTCGAGGTCAAACGAAACAAGATCCCCAAGGCGCATTGAAATTACAACCACGTGATGAGAAGGACATCAGCCATTGGTCAGTTAAAATAGTTTCCGGATCTAAAAATAGATTCTGTCCCTTTATCATAGAAAGAGAACCCAGGATGGAAGATGCGTTCCCTTACCTCATTTTCTCCTGAAAAACTTAACAGATATACATAAGGATCTTCTTTCCAGCCTTTAAGGTGACTTGAAAGCCAAAATCACACGAACCACGGGGAATAAATTACGCAAATATCCTCATGATCACGTTTTCTAGAAACTGCCAAACCACCAGTTTTTACGTCGGCGCGGAACACACACGACGTCGCGGAGCACACACGACGTCGGGCCAAACAAAGAACGCCTACCCGAAATAAAACTTCACTTCCGGACGCCGTCGCCGTCGTCAAAAGTCGAGGTGTTAAAGGTCACTAGTGATCCCACGAGGACAATCTAACTGTCCCTAACCAGTCCCCTCAGTTGCAATATTGTACGGGAAAACTCCTTCGTCACTGAACACCTTCAACAATCAGCACTGGGACATGACACGAAGAATCCGTTCTGATGAAAAACAGCAAATAACAGGAAGAGATTACACTGACCCAGGAGCGAATCACCCTCTTCGCTCCTGACTGACCTTCACTCCAAGGTTCTAAAGGACTGAAGCAATTCTCACCGGTGAGTAACTTTATTGTCTTGATACCAAATATAGCCACCCACAATCAGCTGATCATTACTTCCAAAAGACACTTTGTACGGCTCCCTCACGTGCCAGGTAGTGACAATGTCATAAATAAACTGAGCACTCTCGGTAAATAAAGATATTGTCCTACAATGAAGCACAGTGACGTCAGCACTGTAGCAGTAGTATATGTGGAGTCATAATCATACGGATTTGGGAGTAGTGACGTCATCTTGTGGTGACTCAGGAAAAAGCTCGGGAAAATCCTCGGGAAAATATTCGGGAAATGTCCGGGATTGGAATCATACGGATTTGGAAAGACGTGTTTGGGCTTGCCCCTTTCCAGCTCAGGATCATACGGATTTGAAAAAACAAGGCGCGATGACTCGGGAAAATACTTGGACCACCCAGAATCACCTTGAGGGTATTGGTTTTGACGTCCTATTGAACAAATCAGGAGCCCGTTACCCATCTCGTGACAATTAGTATCCTATAGGGACGGACCATTAGAAAAGTGATTGGGGGGGGGGTGGGGAATTTTCAGCTTGCACGAATTTTTTTTTTCGCTCACTGCTTGTGCACGAGTTTTTTTTTTTACTACGTGTGAAAAGGTCACAATTGGACCTTCCTTCTGCATGATTTTTTTTTTACCTTCTTCTTTGCATGATTTTTTTTTTGGCATTTTCCCTTGCATGAATTTTTTTTTGGTTTGTTCCCCACCCACCCCCCCCCCCCCCTTCCATCACTTTTCTAATGGTCCGTCCCATAGCATGTACAGTACCATAGCCCGTGTATAGCCGCCCCTCCACTCCAAAAACTTCGGGAAAGGAGCGTCTTTGATTTGTCGTTCATTATAATCGTGTTCAAATACCACGTGACTTTTTCCGGAATGTGTGAAAACTAATTTGATTGGCACCCACACATCATTACATCATTGAAACAAGGAGATTTGATTGACTATCGTTTTCGCGGGGTTTGCAAGCGGAGCCTTCTCTAAGCAATCTCTCGAGAAGTGTTGACGGGCCTGCGCGACTCCTTCTGTTCGCAAATGTGGGTGTTCAGACTTTAAATTTAGCTCTGACCAGGATATCTTTTAGGGATTCTCCTTTGCGATACGATAATAGGGAGGCTCCTTGAATGTTCTCCTAGATGTTGGTTTTGAGCTAAATGCCATTTCCCCATAAGTATATTCTTTAAATTTGGAAGCGCTGGCGGGTATTGTGTGGCAAAACGTAGTATTGTGTGACAAAAGGCAGTATTGTGTGACATAAGACGGTGTTGTGTGACAAAAGGCAGTACTACAGTTTTTAATGAGGCCCCATTAGGGGTTTTAGGGATACGGGATATTTGCGAAAAGAATTATAGGGATACGGGATATTTCGGGGAAAAATTATAGGGATACGGGATATTTAGAAAAGAGATAGTGGGATATCGAACGTCAAAGTTTTCTTTTTTTGACAGAATAAAACAGGTTAATTGATCAATATGGAAGACGCGAAAAGTAAAAAAAAATACTGGAAAATGCGAATTAACCCTTTCACTCCCAAGGGGTCTCCATTTGACGAGTAAAATCGTCTGGCGTTAGACAGAGTAAAATCTATAAAGTCACTCTTGGGAGTGAAAGGGTTAAGGGAGATAGTTTTTAACCCTTTCACTCCCAAGGGGTCTCCATTTGACGAGTAAAATCGTCTGGCGTTAGACAGAGTAAAATCTATAAAGTCACTCTTGGGAGTGAAAGGGTTAATGTATTTCCCCATGAAATATTGACAATGTTACCACTCTTAACACCCCCCACCCCCCCGACAGAGTTTTTTTTCGGACATATCACATGCAGTGACGTCATCAGTATTAACTTGAGTAATATAGGGATACAAACTACAGGAATTAATGGGATACGGGATATTCAGACCCCCCCTAAAGGGGCCTCTTTAATGACCTTTCTCGCTTGGTGAAATTCACATCAGAGAGGGTCAGATGGAAAATAAGGACTGGATTCTGGACTGGACTGGGCTGAAGTTTTTTTGTTTTGTTTTGCTTCTCCAACTTGTAATCAGTTGTGCTGGAGGAGCCCATGCTAGTGTGTCATTTTTCGGAAAAAACTGTTTGCAACTTGTCTCCAGAAATACGAAGCACTGTAATTATTTGCCTTTTATTTACCTTGGTGCCGTTATGTGTTGATGGTGCACTAAATGCTTTGCCTCAACTGCAAATGTATCATATCGGGCAATTCGTGTTTGTTTGGAGGAAGTCGAGGAAGGGAGCAGGCTTGTTTTGGAAACTGATACATCCGGCTGCCAGCAAAAACTCTCGTGTCTCTTGACATATGTCAGGGCTCGACGCAGGCAATAAGATTTCCGGGAAATAATCGGTCACATTTAATTTGGTTTTTTGACAATTCAGGCCCTGTTAAAAAACGAAAGTTCCATTTCTTAAGCTACAGTAACTTCGTACAGATAGCGTAAATCAATGTACTGATCGAGAATAAGTATTTTGACAGCACAACGCATCTATTCAATAAGTGAGTTGTCATAAATTCCGGTGTCAGTGTAATAGCATAAACTCGATATCGATGTTCGCCAGTGCTCTCTCCCATTACAAGAACAGCAGTTTATGAAGGCGAATTTAGTTCGACTAGAGAACATGGGTACCTCTTCCAAATCGTACGCTGAACCCCAAAAGAAGTAAATAATGATAGTAAAGGAAGCTCTTCAGAGGAAAGCATTCATGAAACTAAACTGGGTGCAGACTGTGTGCATAAAAAATTCAGATTCTGGGTAGCCTACGTGTAGCCGCACCTTCCCTCCTAAGGAAAAAAGGTTTTTTCCTTCGGGAGGAGGGTGCGGCTACACGTAGGTTAGATTTTGGGGTCCAGACTTTAGTCGGAAAAGTTTGACAGCAATAAGAACCACATGAGTAAGTCAACAAAATATGTACAAAAGACCACAAATAGCCTTTACACACTTCCAAGAAAACAGCGTGTACTATTTCCGCAGAGAAACGTGTGTCGCTCCGGCTTTGCATTAAGCTCGATTTTTAGCCGTCAGAGGGAGTTCGGTTTGCTCTTAAACCTTACCCGAACACCCTTGCCCTCCTCTCCCATGTAGCAGAGTCCTGGTGTTAAAACCGTAAACCGATTCTTGCCGGGAAATCTTATTCCCTGCATGATATGTCAAGAGACACAACAGTTTTCCTTGACAGCCGGATGTATAAAACAAGCTCGCTCCCTTCTTCCAGACAAACACGAATTACACGATATGATACATTTGTAGTTGAGACAGAGCAATTGGTGCACAATCCATACATAACGGCAGAAAGGTAAATAATAGGCAAATAATTACAGTGCTTCCGTGATATTTCTGGAGACAAGTAGCAAATAGTTTTTCCGAGTCTGTAAAAAAAACGTCTGCCCCGGCGAAGAGTCTAGTGAAATGGAACACTACGGTATCCCGGGAGGGTTATGTTGCTGATTGGAATGCAGCATATACCTTGCCATTCACTTGTACTAAAAGCACGACACTTATTAATTTTCAATACTGATTTCTGCACGGAATACTTCCCACAAATTCGCTTCTGAAAAAGATTGGTATCAAGCAAAACCCAAACTGCTCCTTTTGCCGTACCACTAAGGAAAATCTCGCTCATCTTTTCCGCTGGCACTGTCCAAACATTCAAGCTTTTTTGGGAAACATTGACTGAAAAGCTTGCTGATTTTGACTTAATACCTATAAACTACTCGAAGGATATCGCAGTTTTCAATAGTAATTACTCCTCAATAGGTGGCGAACGAATATATCTTCCCAAGTTACCACTTCTAGGGAAAGCTTTCTGGTAGTTGTGTACTGCTAACTACCAAAGGCTTTTGGAAAAGAAAATTGTGATCAATTTGAAAACAGCTCTCAACCTTATATTTTATTTTATCTAAGGTGTTCTTTTTTGTCTTTATTTATTCTTTTGTGTATTTACTTGATAGTGTAATCAGTGTAACTGTAATCATTATTGAAATAAAATTAAAAAAAGGACATTTAAGAAAAAAAAATCTCGACCCCGAGGAGCCACCAAAAGCCAGAAAAGGCCGCTGGGATCGATGTTACACTCCAGCTGAAAGGCACCAATTAGGAGCGCTTTCCATTCAACCCAAAATCAAGGACGGCGGAGTGTATGTTAAAGTAGCCTCCCTGTAGACGTTCTTTGGGGTTCGTTTGTCACGCATTCATTTCGTGACAAACGAACCACAAAGGACTTCTGCGAGGAGGCTAACTTTAACGTGGAGGGGCTTGAAAACGGGAGCCGAAGGCGCAAGTTTTTAGGGGGATCTTGGGGCATCCTCCACCAGAAAATTTTGAAATCTAGGGCCTCGGAAATGGTATTTTCAACATTCTCCATTAGATATTTCTAAAAAAAAAGACAACCCCAGATAAGTGTAAAATGGCAAAAAATGTCGTTTTAAAAAGTGGAGGGGGGGGGTCCTAAAGCCCCCCCAGCCCCCCCCCCTCCCCCGCCGTTCCTAAAAGTTCCGGTAATTTCGGTTGTACATCAAATTGAACGGACCATTCCGGTTTGGTTCGACCGGAATATTCGGGAACATCTTTGAAGGTGGTCCACTTTGACCGAAAGCGCCCAAGGGCTCACGTGAGTCCCTTCCGAGGACCAAACACTCGGAAATTCCCCTTGTGGACAGGACATATGGATCCGTTTGTTTTTAAAATTTGCCACAGAAAAGTTTCCAGCTCTCTTGCCTACTGCAATATCAGTTGGATCATCAAGTTGTCTTTAATGCCTCAGACTGCAAAGGTGGAATTGTCTCTTCTCTACTGCAGCCGAATACTATGGTTACAAGCCGTAGATGCTAAAGGAGAAAATTAAAGCGTAATGTTTGAATATGTCACTGTAATACAATGCAAACTCAAAGGGAAACAATCACACTTACGTTCGTTTCGAACTCCGAGGGTTACAATGCAAAGAACTGTACTCCAGCTGACTCCAGGTTCTCCAGCATAAAAAACTCCTTTGGGACTCCATAGCGTGAAAACGATAACTAAAGGCTACGTGCCTAATGCAGTACAATTAATATAGAACATTGTCTAAAGGGCGTAATATTATGGAAAGGAAATTCCGTGCATTACAAACGGTGTGACGACCAATAAAAATAGGTTTTCTAATCTAATTTGTAATTAATAAACTGACAATCGATCAAATGGGTTCCTAATTAACTAATTGCTGGTTTGTCTCTGTAAATCGTAAGCACAAAACGTCTTTTGATAATTACGTTCGCGTGACTTCAATGGCTTTACAATGTCCTTGACCATTCCTTTGCCTCCCGTGTTTTTAAAAAAAGTGGGAACTGCGAAAGAGGTTCATTTAACCTGTAAAATCCATACTGTCTTAATCCAGGAGCTTATTTCCAGGAGCATGTAACTCCCATACTCATACTAGGTCTGTGAAACGGCGTTTTTACAAAGGTCATTTTTCGATCGTCTCTCCCGCGAATTGGTTTGGGAGAACCAATCACAAGCTAAAGCATAGTTGATGTGTAGCATAATAACCACCCGTAGCGACAACGAACATAGCCGACATACACGAGTCTTCATCGGAGTGTTCGGACAGCATTTCTGACGTTAGTCAAGGTATTTACACAAAGAATAGTAGCTCCGATTAGATAACTGAGACAGCGGAAACAACTTTTTTTCGCGAGAGAGGCCGCTCTAAAAATAATCTTACTTGTGAAAACGCCGTTGCATGAACCTATAGCAGTTGCACGCTCCGGGTAATGGGCTCCTCCTTCATCCTATGAACTGCAGCCAGAGAAAGGTACCCCGGACTACGCCCACTCCTTCACACCTCCCCTTACCCCCCGCATAGACCACGTAAGGATGCCGGATAATGTGCACATTGCTTAATCAAAGGTTATCAAGCAAGGGCGTAGCGTCCATATATGCACATACGCCAGTTCGTACAGCGATGCAACTGAAATCTGGAAAAATATATTTTTTTCTCAGTGAAATTATATCGTTATATCGCGGTATCGTTATATCGAGACTCCCGATGTAACGATATTAATTGCCGTAAAATAACCGAAAATCTCTTTATATCGGGGTAAAATTAACATGTACTTTTTTACTTCATATTGTTTGATCAAACTTGTAATGAGTATCATGATCAAATGACTCACAAACATAGCGTTTCAAGCAACAATTTGCAAAGGTTACAAAAAGGCTCTGGTATGATGGATCGTAAAAGGGAAACAAAACAAAACTTAAACGTTTGAAATTGCGACTTTAATCGTCTTTACTTTTCGCTGTTTGTATTAAATTCAATGTTTTGTTTTTATAATAATAATAATAATAATAATAATAATAATAATAATAATAATAATAACCTTTATTTGAGTGTCAACTGTATCCAGCACTGAAGTATTGATTGAGACACTGTAAAGTACAAATTTAATCAAATCAAATCAAATGTTGGTTTTTGTGAAGAGGGGAAAACCGGAGTACCCGGAGAAAAACCTCTCGGAGCAGAGTAGAAAACCAACAAGCTCAGCCCACATATGCCGCCGGTGCCGGGAATCGAACCCGGGCCACATTGGTGGAAGGCGAGCGCTCTCACCACTGCGCCAACCCTGCTCTCCTGTGCAACTGTGTACTGATACTGTAATATCGTTCTATCGGGAAAGAGTTAACGCTCGGTGCACTACAAACTCATCATTATATCGGGGTACTCTCTCATACATTTTACTGTAACTTTTGCCTGAACATAGCATATTTATCGTTATACCGGGGATATCGTTATATCAAGGATCGTTATATCGGGATTCCACTATATATTGGTGTCTTTGTGTTAGTATTTCATTTATCCTTTTACAAGTCCAGAAACCGGCAAGGAACGTCATACGTCTCTTCCTGTGTGTACATGCAATCAGTGTAAGGAATCCTATCAAAATGAGTGGTTCCATTTTGACTGTGATCAATGCCGTGATTCGCTCATGCTGTTGCCTGCTCCTCTCTGAACATCGCTCGTCGTTGCTTGTCGTTTCTCTTCGGTTGCCGCGCAACAACGCCAAAAAATTTATTCCCAAATGCCTCGTCACCTGATGCAACGTCACGGAATAATTTATGCATCACTGGCGCTTCATCCTTCTTATCTCAGTACAGCAGAAAGTGAAGCACGGAAGTCAGTATTTTTCTTGTTTTCTAGGTGGTATTCAACAAAGTAAGTTTGATAATTATCTCTTTTGAGGGTTAATCGATCGACGACTTGTCATTATCGAGTTTTAAGAACCATTTCTTGCCATATTGTCGGGCATATGGATACGTATCAATCGACTGTTTAGTTACGGAGTGATCGGACGTTCTTTTGATCAGACATTCGAATTTCGAATGTATGAGCATTGTTCATTGTTTATGTGACTACTTGGTTTTTCGATTTGGTTGATTTACAGCCCATCATCGCCAACATGGCGGTTGGAAGAGGTTTTTTCGACCAGTATTCTGTTTTCTGTGTCTTTGGATCCGTGGTCGGGTGCGTCGTGGTGCCCCTCATAACACAAGTAAGTAATGGAAGACAACTATGTTAATTACACTGGCGATCAGTCCTTCCTACGTGTTATTTCACCGATTTGGATTGTGATGGACTTTGCCTATTGCTTATTACGTCCTTAACCGTAATCATCGTAGACTTATACCTGCTGACTGTTTAATTTGTAGTCGGTGGAGAGTGTGATCTTCTCGGCAATAGTCATCAGTCTCACCGCTACTCATCTCACAAAACGGGCTCACAAGACGGAAAATTCAAACCAGGTAAGCGAATGTACAATGACTTGAATCGAGTGGGCGCCATGTCCTTAGCGTTACAGTCTGCCTTCGTACTTGTACGGCTGTTTATTTCGCGTCTTGTTAATGTACTCCGCTTGTCGCGCCAAACTTTGTTTTTCTTTTTGCGTTGCAATTGTTCAGATAAACACGAAAGAAATCGAGAAACGGGCCAGCCGAAAATTGAAAGACCGCGAGGTACCAGCAAATCTGAAGAGGAAGAAACCGATTACACAACAAACTCAGGTAAAACTGACATTACACTTTTTTACGTTTGAATATGTGCAGAAATACACGAATCCTTGGGTGTGCTTGCCCTGTATAGTCATCCAACCGTGTGACATAATTCTTTCGCTGTCTACATACAGTACTCGATCAGTCTCTTTTTAAGTGACGCTTTCGACGATGGTTTTAAAACATGGCATACAGTAATCATTCAATGGCCGTCTAAGAATACTTTGTTATGTTTTGTCCGCTGTTTTGGTTTCGTTACTTTTCCATCCCTCGGCCATCACGGCTTGTTCCGTCGTAACCGTGGCTTTCTGCTCCAATTGAACTATAGTTTTTTGTCAAGAGCGAGAAAGTTAATATTTTGTCATGTTTACACTAAAAACTGAGCATCGGGGACGCCTCCAAACTCGAACCAAAATAATCAGACTCGAAATAACTTAATTATGGCAGATATACAAACGCTTACCTTGCAGTAAAAATATTGCTGTCCTGTACATGCTCAACTTCAAGTGTTATGGAATTAAATTGCACTCTTAACTTAACTGAGCCATCACGTTTTATTTTTACAGCTTTTTTTATTGTCACAAAAGATTGTAACGAAATTGTCTACATAACCAGCAAAATGAGCAACGAACATTTTTTCTTTATTATTGGGTCATACGCACGTGCAGTTTGCGTTCAGCACAAGCATTCTTGATTTTATTTTCTGCCGCTTGGTTTGGAAATGCTTCGAGTAGCGCTTGAGGTCACTAGAAGTTGGTGTTGAGCGCATATAGCAAAAATTGGTAGTTTGTTGCAGTGTAAGAAAAAATACTGAAAAATCGCCCACATTGCAGCACTCATTTAGTCTTAGCAGCTGTTGCAGGCCATCGTTGGCGCGCTGTCTGTTTGTGGCTGTGTCGAATATTTGGCAGATTTAACACCGTTTCCATTCTCGACCATTAGCAAACGTCGGTTAAGAGCGTAGACGATCGAAGGAGAAAGGAAGATGACCAAAGAAAGCTTGATTTGGCAAAACAACTTGAGTGGGTAAGTTAAAGATCACTAGCTCTCATTTCGTTGTCAGGATATTGCCCATTGGATAATAAAATATTTTTTCTCGCTTTACTACGTAGAGAGTATATTGTAGGCTTGAAAAGCAGTTTTTGCCTGAAGCAGTAAATTTATTAATGATACAAGGCTAAATTTTAATCCTTAAGGGTAACTATCAAATTTTGTTGATAAGAAAATAACAGTAATTATGGTGGTACTTTCAAAAGGTGTTTTACTCATGCATATACAAAGCCATCTGCTGATGATTCTCTTTACCTTTTCTTGGATGAAGAAAGGAATTTGGAGTACTTAAGTCAATGATGTTACTGAGTAATAAAAGTTCTGGTTTAAACGTTCATTGTAAGGAACAAAGAAGCTTGATTTCAAAATCAGTGGGTGGAAAAGATGAGAAATTTCTAGATGAAATATCTATGCATAATATATTATTTACGAAATAGTGAGCAGTGGTCTAGTTAGTTCACTTATTTTATGCGTTTGGACTTGGATGTTAAACAGGATTTTCATGTAGATTTTTTTTATTAGCAACTAAACTTGAAATGAACAAGGCTTTGGTAGATGTTTCTGTGGCAATGAATGGTCATTTGTAAGGAATTAGTCATGTTGCCAGAGAGTCATTTGGCCTGAAGTCATCTCGCTTGAGACGAGAGCCAGGTCGCCCAAAATTTTTAGTCATGTCACCCAAAATGTTGAGTGATGGCACCTGATGAAATATGTCTAAAATCAGGGAAAAGTTAGGCATACATATATGTGTAAAACATAATGTAACATATGAAACCTTTATTTTAACACAATGAGATTTAAAGCTTACAGGCTTGTGGGGTTGTATATGCTAACTACGGCACTACAAATTATATGTACATATGTAACATAATTGGAAAGACTAACAAGAGTCTTGGCAGTAATTGTTGTAAAATAGGAATATATACCTAAGAATACACAGAAACTAAAGAGAGAACATCTACCTACTGTATAAAATACCAAAAATTAAGGGAAGACATGTTCATTTAATCTGGTAAGGATCAAATTAAAGTATGCATAGTTGCTGTCTCTTTGTTTCGACGCAGAAACTGCTGTGAAATCCTTAGTGGTCAGCCATTTCTTTAATTCCTTCAAGCTTCTGTTATTCAACTCATTATACTGTAGTTATAATAATATGTTCTGTTGAAGTGATATTGATATATTGAAAATACATGAGTTAGATCTAATCCAGCACTAACAATGTTTTATTCCATTCAATTTTTTCCTAAATTAACAAAAATAGCAACAAAATGATAACTAAACTAACAATAACTAGTGAGAACTAAACAAAATGTTGAGTTCATATGTGAGCACTGAAGAACCGAGTGCCTTGGTACTTAGAAAGTTAACAACATTTCCTTCAATACTTCATTCTTGGTTCAAGTCAAATACGAATGAGAGTGCATGAATACAGTGAGGGTGCAGGGTTTCAATCCGCTGTTGTTTGGCATTTTTCATTGTTCGAACCTAAAGGACGCTTAGTCAAGTACAACCATTATTTTTTCTTTTACCTCCAAAGCGGTCAAAGCCACATCAGTTAAATCAATGAATTTTAAATTAAGCCTTCATAAGCTTTCGTTTTATGTGCGATGAATGGTGTGTCGATGTAAACTGAATTGCATTTCAGCTGAATCAACAATGACCATCGATTTCCCTGACAACAGTATAAGCCCTGCAGAACAGCAGATGCTTTGTCGAGTGTGACCATTATTTTTACTTTTACCACTAAGGTCGTAAATCGCATCAGTTAAATCATTGAATTATATATCTATCCTTCATAAGCTGTAATTTCATGTGCAATATAAAGTCATGGTAAAATCAACTCCATTCCAGTTGAATCAATGATGACCATGCATCAATTTCTCTTGCAAAGAAGAGGCTTTGTCGAGTGTGACTCTTATTTTCGGTCTTTAATACTACTGAGGCAGTATAATGAGAGATGGTTTTTTTTATTGATTCACTTTGTCTTATGCCTCACTTTTCCCTGATTTTAGACATGATATTCCATCAGGCAATATCACTCGACATTTCAGGCGACATGACTAAAAATTTCGGCAACCTGGCTCTAGTCTCGGGTGAAACCACTTCAGGTGACATGACTCTCAGGCAGCATGACTGGTTATCTTTGTAAGTTTCTAGAGCTAGCTTGCAAATCTGGTTCCATTCATATTTAGTTACAAAAATTTGTTTGGATGTTATATTGTATGCTCATTTCATTTTGTGCCTTTGTCAGCAGTAAATTCTGCTAAATGTTTTGTTGCCAGAATAATCAATTTGCTCTTAATACATGGAGTGAAAGGTTTACAGATGGCACACTGCTGTGCTTTATATGCATATTTTTTTTATTCTGGTCAAAAACTGCAATGCTTGTAAATGCTCATTAATCTCTCTAATGACAATGGTTATTCTATCCAGTCAAAATTATCCACAAACATTTCAAAACTGGCAGATCTATGAAATAGAGAAGTAAGAATGTATTATGGAGGGCCAAATATACATTACAACTTGTATTTTAAATTATTAGTTTGTCATTAGCCCTTTAACTCCCAGTATTGACCAGCATCCAATTTCTCATTACAATATTCACTGTTCATCATCCATCCAGGTTATGAGAATAATGATGTATTAATATTTAAACAAATTCTCCTTGCTAGTAGCATAACAAATACGATATGTGAAAACAGTTAGAAGAAAGCAAATGTTCATTTGATGTTGGGTATACCTTGGCATGAGTTTGTGGTCATAAAGGAAAGATAAGTGCTTGTTTTTTTTTTCTAACAAAAACAGCTTGCATTTTTAAGTCGCTATGTTTTTACTGTCTTTCCAGAATTTCCCGACTTTATTTAGTCAAAACTGTCCTCATGAAAATTAGCACAACCATCATATAACAGTGCTCGAAATTTGCGGTTGCCCGGTTGCCCGAGACAACTAAAACTTCGTTGGGGCAACCATTTTTCAGGAAAAATAAAGGGCTAGTTGCCCGAGAAGAATTCGTCGGACAACCTAGGAAAAAATTGAAGTACTTACATTACTGTGATGCGTAAGAGAATAAAGAACAGAAGCTATAAATGTGAGACATGAAAACAGCTCTCAGTGAGAGGTTTATCTCCTGATGCTGATACAGTAGATGGATAAGGATCCATGACAATTTGTAAAACAAAGGGAATGGAAGGTTGTAATCGTTAATTGAACGCCGTTTGTTCAATTCAATAAGCCACGATAAGCTTGTCGCGTTGTCTTCAAACCCAGACCTCCTCGAAATATTATGGTGCATGCGTATTTAGTCTTTTTTGGGGCATCATGGGATCAGTGCTTACAGATATTTCAATTGACGATTTTGTTAGCTTTATAATGTAGTAAATGGGTGGGTAATACGTACTATGTTTGAAATATTAAATATTTATTACTCGCAGCACTTCGAGAACTATGGAAACAGAGGAATTCTGATAGGGGTATTATTTCTCAGGTCAAACCGCATAACTAGGCAAAAATCATAGAACATGTCAAGGGCAACCAAGTCCTTATCAGGGCAACCAAAGTCAAGGGCCAGGTTGTCCGGCATTTGCCATAAGGACAACCTAGATTTTAGTCCAATTTCGAGCACTGATATAACATTTTGATCTGTTAGTAATTACCGTAAGCATCATCATCTTTTTCAGTTTATTTAATATGCAACACTTTTCTATTTTGGTTGGTAATTTTGACTGGAAAAACTTGGTCTTTATGTTATTGTCCAGGGGCCGGTTGTTGGAAGGCCGATTAGTATGTGCTGATGTTTAGCAGGATTCTATAGGATCTTATCAAGAGTGTGCATTAGGATCCTAATTATCCCATTCAGGATCCTGATTAAGATCTTTATCCTATTCAGGTTCCTGATTAGTATCTTTATCCTATTCAGGTTCCTGATTAGGATCCTTATCCTATTCAGGTTCCTGATCAGGATCTTTATCATGTTCAGGATCCTGATTAGGATTCTTTTCCTATTTTGAAATCCAGGAAAGGATCCTAATCCTATTCAAAATTCTACAGGATCCTATGGAATCTTGCAGGATCCTATGTAGGATTTCTACTAGGGTTAGACTGATTGTGCTTTTTAAGCTCTCATACTGTATCTTCATTTAAATTTTTCACTAACCCTGGGTTACCTTAACCCTGCTTTGAACAACCCTGCCCAGATCTAAATCTTGGTTCAGTAAGAGGTATTGATTTTATATATGATGTTCTCTAACTTCTTCATTGAGAGGAAATGTAATAGCGACAGCAAGTTAAAGTAACAATTGAAGCCGCGTTTTGACATAATTATGATCTCTCTCTTCAGGAACGTAAGCAAGAGGAAAAGAAAGAAAAGAAAGTAAAAAAGAAGGAAGAAAGATTAAAGAGAAAAGAACAAGAAAGAGAAGAAAAAGAGGTCAGATTAGTATTTTACTGTTTTTTATTTTTATTTTTGTCAAATGATGTACTTAGCAATACATGTACTTGTTCCCATGACAACATAACCTCTTATGTATGGAAACGTTTTGAAAACTGCCAAACCCCTGGTCGTTTCCCTTAGTAACTTTGCTACATATGTGTTTCTTTTATTGTGTAATAGGAAAGTTTCACTATTTATTACTGTATGTGCCATTGTCAGAACCACAAGCATGGCCACTTCTACCACTGTCACAACAAGCACCACTTCCACTTAACCAATCCCACTGCCATTTCCACTGCCGCTGACACTGTCTCATTACATGTTACTGTTACCGACACTGGTATTTCCACCACCACTATTACTTCCAATGTCTCTATCAATGTTGCTGATATCGATGGTGACACTGCTGTTATCACATCCTCTGCCACTGTCACTTCCAATGACTCCACTGCTGATACTGATGCCAACACTTCTGCTACCACTTTCATTGCCACTATCACTTCCAATGTCAGTCTCCCAACACTGATACTGATGCTGACACTGCTGCTACCACCACTACCACTGTCACTTCTAATTTGTTTCTATCAATGTCACTGTTACTGATACTGATACTGCCCTTACAACTTCCACTGTCTTCCACTGCCACTGCACTTCCAATGTCATCACTATCATCACTATCTATCACTTCCATTCTTGTCAATTTTACCTACACTGCCACTACCGCTACTACTTCCACTACCACTTGCACTGTCACTGCAAAACTCCTTTCTTTAGCCATTTCATTCTCTTAAGGTATGTATACTAAATATTTCAGTTCTCCTTCCAATGGGGATCAATATCTTATCCTGAATTCTCCAAATTTTGCAAAGAATTTGAAGTGTATGGCAGTTCATGAGGAGAAGTAATGTTCAGATCTTGAAATGGGCCAAGTTTCCGTGTTCATTGCCTTTACATTGTTAGGTCATCATTCTGCTACATATGTTTTTACAAGCCAACTTGTCAACTTGTAATACTTGCAAAATGTGTATCAAAACCGTTGCCTCCCCCTCCCCTCCCCCCTGTCAAAAAGACAACTTCAGTAATCAAAGTGGGGTTGTGTAATACAGTTGCAAAAAGTAAAGACAGGGTATTTATCATGAAAGAACAGTACTAATTGTCAAAACCTTGGTCAGCCTTTTTGACCCTTTCACTCCCAAGATCTGGGTAGCAACCCTCGTAAGTGAAAGCCAGCCATTTGGTCATGGGCTGGCTTAGAGAATTTGGTATTAGATCAATTAATCTTATTTGAGCTGATCCTTTTACCAATTCTCATCATCAGTTTTCTTTACAGTTTTCCTGTTATTGTTAGGGGAATTTCCAAGGTGATCACTTCAGGAAGTGAAACGGTTAAGAATATTGGACCGCCGACCGATTAGCTCAGTCGGTAGAGAACTGGACTATCGTGCGGGAGGTCATGGGTTCAAACCTCGACCGGATCATCACTCAGGGTCTTTAAAGAACTGAGGAGAAAGTGCTACCTTTACAGTGACATCTGTAAATGGTTGGACTTTCTAGTCTTCTTGTATAAGGACGTAGGTCCCGTCTCACAACCCTTGTTCGCAATAACTTCGTGGGACGTTAAAGAACCCACACACTGTTCGCGAAGAGTTGGAGATGTAGTTTCCGGTATTGCGGCTTGACCGGGGTTAGATAGAATATGGACAAAAGCAATGATGATGATGATGATGATGATGATGATGATGATGATGATGATGATGATGATGATGATAATAATATAATCCATTTCTATTGCGCATATTCTATATAAATAATCATATGCGCATTACAATCAGACCAATAGACCATGACACCGACATCGAACAGTGCCATGGGTTCTTTTACGTCCCACATTACAGATAGAGGTGTGAGACGGGACCTACGGTTTATCGTCCTTATCCGAGAAGACTGTATTCACACTGTACGCGTAGCAAAGTTTTCATTGTGAATTGCAGTAGCAGGGACACATTAAGTATTAAGGGAAGTACTGCATACACGTAACACCCCCCTCACCTTGGTAAAGATGTGCATGTAGCTACAATCCATGAATTTATCAGAGGAATTCTGTGCAGTTTTAATGAAACAAAGGACTCTTTTGTCTTCACAGTCCTGCAATTTTATTTTTACTAACAGAAGGAAGAGCAAAGATTGAAGATATACAAGGAACAACGGCAGAAAGAATTGAAAGAGAATGTTAAGTTTTCTGAGAAAGTAAGTGCTACATAATTAGAGATATTTTTGGTGAGTAGTGTTGGCTGAATCGAATGTTTCTACTAAAACAATAGTTGTTCTAGTAGAAACGTTCTATCATACCTAGAGGTACTTAAGAAATTTGTTCTTGTTTTCTATGAGTTGAATCTTGTACTCATCGCTGTGACCCTCTTTGACATTTGGCCGAATTGAAAACTTGAACTTATAGTCCAGTTGTCAACGTTTTATATTAGCAGCACACAATGGAGTTATTTTTAGCATGTCACAGAAAAACTCGGAGAAAGGAAATCGGAACTCGAACCTGTGACTTTTTGATTGCTAGTTCCGACACTCTACAACTGAGTAGGCCATTAAATTAGGTCCATTTGACAAACATTCTGCATACTGTTAGGATTTGAATGTCAATGTGAATGGGTTGCGCAATACTGAAAGTGTTATATGAAACTGATATGTGAAATAATGAAAGTCCTTTTAACAACTGAGCCGGTGAGTGCCTTATTCGTCAGAGGAACATTACAGAAATCCCTGAAACTAAAAGTTATCGGTTTTCATCTGTTCTTTGTTTTTTACCAAAACGAAGTACGTGTTGCTGGTGAAAATTTCCTTTTAAAGTCAAAAACATACAAGAGCTTTTTCTCAGATTGTTTCTTACTGAAGACTCTGACCTTTTTCCCTCTACAGTTTTCAGTTCTTCAAAGAGTCGACAGTGGAAAAACAAGATTAAGTACCCCAAAGTCTGCGAAGAAAATCGATCAATCAACAATTCCTAGACCATCTTACAGAGCTCCTGGATCTCCTGTCCTAACAGCGCATTCTCTTGTAAGACAAAGATCACAGTCTGAAGGTAGCGAAAGTGAACCCCCCAGTCCACCCCCATCGGTATGGAAAGTTCCCGAGTATGTAGAGCCGAAGTGGAATCCTGGGAAGCCGGAGACGGACAAGAAATCCAAAGAGACTCGATTAAACAATGATGTGGTATGTGCGAAGGTGAAGCTTGAGCCGCCATTCAATCAGTTACACAATCCTGTCCACAACAGCCAGTCATTCGAGAAAAACCAGTTTATGAATCAAAATCTATCTCGTGAGGCGAGTGCCACACCTCAAGCAACACCTTTCTCCGCCGTAAAGGACATGGATAAACCGGACAACCGACAGGTCAAATTCAACACGTATTCCAGTTTTTCCGGTTTGGATCTGTTATCGCAATTAAAAGAAGAAATCAAGGTTCCCGACGCGGATGTCAGGTCCTATTCCTTATTTGGTCCGGATGAACCGAATAGCACCATCTTTAAATCTCCGCTGACCGGGCACTGAAAATTCAGCGTTATTTTCTTTGGGACCGCATTTAAGTATTAAGAACACATATATATAGTATATATATATTATGTATTTAGAGGTTTTGGTTTTGTTATGTGAAAAATAAAATTCGGCAAAACATAAAGCTTTAATTAAAGGTGTGCTTTAAATCCTGACTTTGTGGCCAGTTTTCATTGCATGGTGCCTTTTGGGCGATGACTTTTTTTGCGAACACGGATTTTGGATTTTGGATTTTGGGCGTGGTGTGTCTCTAGTGATTCTGAGTCAAGGAGAGTGTCTGGTCTTTCCTGGGTGTAAAGACTTTCGCGCAAGTCCTATGCATATGTAAGCCGCCTATTCCCTATTTTTGTACATAATAAATAACCGCTTGAGCTTGATAAAATTGGAGAGGGGAGGATTGCATAACGTTTCCCTGTTTGTTTGCTTGCACCTATCAATGTAAACCCCGTGGGGGGGAGTGCGGGCAAGGGGTGGGGATTTGACCGAGGAGCAAAAATTCTGGTCAATTTCCCAAGGGTGGGGCAGCATATGTTCATCAAATGTAGTCAAAATCCCCACCCAGGGGCAAAATAACAAATTTTAAAAGACAAGCTATAAACATACCTTTAACAACTTGTGACTTAAACTTGAAGTATGAAGACAAATATCGGTAAAAAAACTCACCTTCTCCGAAACCCACGCCATTCAGAAGACAAGAAAGACGATGCCAGGTAGCCACGCTTTGTGTTGGCCCCAGTCTCTCTGCCGAACAAATCAAATGTCCCGACCCCCGAGCAAAGGTGCACGATCAAACCTCCCACTGAGGAGATGGATTCCTTGGTCAAATCCCCACCCCTTGCCCGCACTCCCCTCCCGACGGGGTTTACATTGATAGGTGCATAATCCTGAGCTTCCTCCGGTTGGTTGGTTGCGCCTTCATTATTCTTGGTCAGCGTAACTGAACTTTTTGTTTTCAAAATGGCGGCTGACGAACAAGCGAACTTAGCTTAGTGGTCGTTCAGTATGGGCGCTGAAAGCAGCGAGACTAAAGTCGAATACTCTTCCTTCCAGTTACAACTTTGGCGTCGAAGTGTTGGACCATGGTATGATTTTGAGCTGAACTTGTTGAAAACGTTGTTACTTAACGTAGTTCATCACGTTCATTGCAGTGTTCTCTTATTTATGTAAGTTTTTCGAAAGTCCTGCAACGTTTGAGGACGTTTGGGGCGCAGTAATTCACACTGCAGTTTGGTAACAAAGATCTTTATGTCCAGGGAACTTTGCCGTAAATGAAGGCTTTTTTCCCTTTATGAACATGTCAAAAGAACAGGTTTGTACAAGGTGTCCTTTATGGATGGTTACTTACAGTCAGCATTCTTTTACGCCGCCACCCTTGGTGCAGGAAAAAAGAAGCCGCTTAAGAGAAGTGTTCTGTTAGGAAAACAAGGCAAGACAAGCCAAAAACTGCATGAATGCACTGATTATTGCTATTTATATGTGGCTAAATGAAACTTAGGCAAGTTAAATTCAAGCCATTGCTGGTCAGCAGTTACCACCAGTCCATATGTGGGGAGTTCCAGGTCATAATCATGCTTTCTCTTCGCTCGCTGGTTGTTTGGCCCTCCCTCCTCTCCCTGCTAAGCATTCCATGGTAAGTATATTTCCACGCCCTGTCTCTTCAGTGCTGTGTGACAGGTGCTGGAGGTGGGCTGTGGCTGGGTTGCCATGGAAACCTGCTTGCTGTGAGGAGATTACAGCTCTCTTCATTTGCTACATTTTAAGGCACCTACCCTGCAATACTTCTATTGGTGAAGAGTTTAATGTACATGTATTATCAATTAAAATGTACTGCAGAGCTCCAACGAGGGAAAGTAATTCTGATTCGACTGAGAGGCAAAAGGATACTTAACAAGTTGTACACTTAATGGAGGAAGTCACTAAAGACAGTGGTCATAAGAGAGAGTTGACTGTATTTTTATTACAAGCTTCACAGACCTGACACCTGTGTAGGATCTTTCAAGAAATACACTCTCTCCCAATCTTATCCTAGATCTCTCTGGGAAAACAGGGAAAAGCACAGAAATAGGCTGGAATGGAAACATAGTTCCTCAAATTACAGGAAAACAAAAGCAAAATTGTGACCTAGATTTTATTTTTGTAACGTGATATATTATTCTGAATTGCAATTTTGGTATGCTTGTTGTTCTTCGCTTTGCAGGGTTTCTCAGTTTGAAAGCATATCTGATGGCTCCTTTGATAGGGTTGATAAAGGAGTTGAGTGGTCCCCAAGGAACAGAAATTACACAAGAAATGAACAGGTGCAGATGTAAAATTCAAGCATTCTTGTACAGGCCTTACCAGGGAGGGCTGGCGGGGAGGGGACCATTATTTTCGATTGATAATGATAATAATGATAACAATTATAATGATAATGGTAATATTGATAATGGAAATAATAATTATAATGATGATAATTACTATATTTTAGTGCTAATTGTTACAAGGAGAACTTTCTAGAAACAGTTAATATGCAAATATTTGCTAAGTCACGCAATATTCTTTCTGAAGAGTTCTAGAACACTTAAACATGATGTAACCGAGTGAAGTAATCTTACTATAAATAGTTATTATTGTAATCTTTCGGAATGTTCTAGAATTCTTTGTAACTGTATATAAGGAATGGTACCACAGAACTCTAGGACATTCACTCCAATGTAGTCTAAGGTAGTTTAGATTTGAAGTCTGGAGATCCCATCTGCTGTGAAGTTGTCTGAAGAAGTTATCCAAAGGACTATACAGGAGCTGTTGCCCTCAAGTGGATATTTTTAAGAAGCTTGTGAGTTGTAGTGTCAGTGGTGACTGAAATATTTGGTTGTGAGGTTACGAGATAGCTTATTAGCGTGTACTTAAGTTAAGCGATCACTTCCAACCCTTTGTAGACTACCGTACTTGAGTTAACATCTCAAGTGTCAGTTACAAATAAATAGTTGAGTTCATAGCGAAAGTGTGATTGTCTTATCTGGAAGACTAAGATTCATTTGTTTGTAACAGACATGTATTCAGCAGTGTTCCAATTATTGACAGCACTGTAAATGATCAAGCAAGCATTGATTGAACATAGATTTGTTTTAGAATCCCAACTGGTTAGAGGCAGATCATTGAGTATTATACAAGTATGCAGTAAAGAAGTCATGTATTAATGCAGTCAGTCCAATATGACAATGTTGTGTTTTATTATATGGCAAAGCCAGTCTTCGGCAAATCCCTGTGCTCTGATTGGTTCTTTCTCGGTCAGGATTTTGCAGTACGGACCATTTCCATGGAAATGGTCCAACCCGTGTATTTTTGTTTCGGAGCGAAGCCGGCAAATTCAAAATTTGCAACAAAACAGTGAAAAAAACTGTGAATATTGTCATTCTTCACAGTGAAACTACCAGAAGAAACTAAAAAGATTGAAATTTTTCCAAAATTTCAAAGATGGATGAAGAAGACGAACATTTACTTTCAGAAATAGAGTGCCATATAATAAACAGCTTACTAACCAAGCTTGCTCGGGCCGTACTGGGGCATATATTAATTGGCCCTCAGTCATTGCAGTACGGACCTTGCTTCGCTCTGTCCGTACTGCCACGACCTCAGGCCAATATTCCCCAGTACAGCCCTCGCACTCGGTTAGTAAGTGGTTAAAATTGTTGATGCTGTTATTGCTATAATTGTTAGTATAATAATGGTGGTTATCATAATGTAATAATGCTCAGTAAAAGTTAACTACTCCTTCTCCATGACATCAACCTTTATTTTAAGGGTCTGTGGGTGAAACAGAAAAAGAAACCCAAAACAAGACATGCAGGAAGGACTGACAAATTTGGATGTGAGTCTTACCAAACAAATCTTCATTTACAAAATAGAAATTTATAGGTATTGTACTCTGAAAAGTAAGGAAAAACTTGAGATAACCACTCTCCAATATGTTGTGAGGATGTTAAAATACCAGTACTGTTTTTCAATTTAAATTCTTGCCTGAGCATTACATTATTTCTGCAAATTCGTTGGGAAAAACAAACAGCAAATAATGTTCTCCAAAACCAGAGTTCTACGGTTGCTAGCCTCAGCTTGACTGAGATAATTAAACTTAGCCTTATGTCTAACAACAAGACAACTGAAAAAGATGTATTTTTCGACACTGCCGCAAGCAAACTCCAAAAAAGCAACTCCAAAAAAGTTAATCTGAGTTCTCTCAATGATAGGAGTTGAAGCTATGACCTTTTAATATTATCACTAGCTTGAATACTCCAGCACTAAGCTGTAGGAGACTTGTGAGAGGAAGGCATTAAACTTGGTTCGTGTGACAAACATCGTGCATACTATTTTGAAAATACATGCATACCATCTTCCTTATTTCACAACCAAACAGTTCTCTGCAAAATTTGCAAATCACAATTAATGCAGAGAGGTTACAAAAAAAGAAAAAGGGATTAGGGGGAAAGGAAGACAGGAAGGAACAACAAAAATGAAAATAACAAATTAAACAAAAATCGAAGTGAAAGTAGGTGACATGTCACAGTGATCCAGTCATTGTAGGCACTGAGTTAGCTGTCATTCTGGTCAGGAAGTCAGGTGTCAGGTAGCCATCTGCAAGGAGTCAGTAGATAAGGTGCCATAAGCTAAGCCTTCTGTAAAGGGTGGTAAGTTGTATGATTGCTAGTGGTTATTGTGGCATTGCTTTCTTGTGCTCCATGACTTGTCCCCAGATGCAATTAAGTCTCTTGCATGCATTTTGTAGCATTTGCACTACTAGTGAGCCAATGAACTTGTATTCCTCACTCTGTTTTTCTTTGACTTTCCCTCTCTTCTACTGGTTTATTTGGTCAGCCTGATACACAAGAGGCATCTCGGGGTGTGGTTTAATAGGTTGGCAGGTACAAGATATGACAAGCAGGGCCAGTCACTAGGGTGGTGCTTCTACAGTATTTAGTATTGGGCTTTTTGAAAGTAACCCAGTTGTGATACTCTTCTTTTCAGATGATTCTACTAAAGACAGCAAAATCCATGGTGATCCACATAAAACCATTTTTGTTGCAAGACTTGTAAGTTACGTAGGTTTAATCCAATGACCGCCAACTAGCTTACATGGCAGGGTGTTCAATGGGGAGTGAAAGTGCTAGAAAGTGTAATTTCACGCATACAAAGGGTTGTATGCATGGCATTCAGGCCAGTTACAATAAACCATGCTTTATCTGAAAATTAACTACCCTAATAATAAGAAACACACTCAAAAAAACATTTCTCTTCTCTGTCAAAGTTGAAGCTAGGGCACAAATGTCTTTAACATCAAACATCAGTGTTGACCATAGCCCTTTTATTATCTGGCTACAATAGTATGTGCACTCCGTTTGGCTGCTGAGTGGGCAAGGTTTTCTTGTAATGACCAGGCATGAAACTTTTTCAAAAAAAATTTTTTTTAATGTAGACAAAAGTTGTCTCATTTTTAAAGAAACTGTTTTTTCTGTCACATCTGGTTTCGATTGCATGATCAGGTGTGTTTCGGTTCAGTAAACATGACTTCAAATGACCTCTTGCGTGTGCAATCAGATCATTTGAAAAACCTGTCTGGCTTTCTTTTTTCCAATGCTAAAAAGGCCATATGATAAATAACTTATTAACCTTGTCCATTTGGTCATTAACAGGAAATCACAGACCTCGGCCTTGATGTATTCACCTCGCTATCACTCGGTCAATACATCAAGACCTTTGTCCAAGATTTCCCTGTTAATGACCTCACTCTCGGTTAATAAGTAGTTCAAAAATATTACAAAACATTTATGGTTAGAGACTTAAATGATACTGTCAGTTCACAAACTGGCAATCAGTAGCTATGAACATTTTTTATAAATTTGTCATTTTCCATGATTGTAGTCATCTTAATTATAGTACCTACATGTAGCATATTTTCAAACCTCATTGATGATGTCATATCCTTTGTATGTATTAATAACAATTTAGAGGTCAGGGATTTCATAAGAAGCCGGCAATTGGCGAACTCTGGCTGCTACTCGTCATAATGTAGCCAGCTACTATGGCCATTTCACCTCGGTTTTTGCAAGTTTTTTTTGAAAACATGATTTTTTTAACGAGTTCTAACAATTCAATCAACAACACAATTAGTTCACTGGCACCCGCCATATTGAATGGTTCAGAAGAGAAAGACTGTTGACAAATATGCACATGGTTGACTTGAAATCACTTTCCATAAATAGATGGCTGAAAGAAAGTGCGCTGCAGGCAAAATACAATCTTATTTAAATAAGAGGTTATTTGTTACTAGTTGTGATTTCAATAAATACAGGAAAATGAGTAGAAACTACCATTTTTAACTCTTAACTTTTGAATCTTTGGCTCTTAAGTTTGGGCTCCAGAATGCTGGAAATCCCATTTCTGGACTCCCACATGTCAAACTTTTCTTGGAGGGGGGGGGGGGAAGGGGGGAGGCATGTCCCCAGACTTCACTAGAGGACAGGACCAAAGGCCCCTGAAAGTTATAGCTGTCTAGTTTTGTCCTAATATACGCCTACTTCCAAAATTAAAGAAATCCCTGAGAGATTAAGGATTTCATTCTTAAATTCACAGAACTACAGCACACCAGAAGAATCATTGTTGGATGTTTTTAGCAAGTATGTCAATCAAATGCTTTTGATTAAAATTAGATCTTTTGTGGAACAGTAGAGCACATAATTTTTCAAGCTTTCATTTCCAGGGGTGATCTTGACCTTTCATAAACATCCAAAGGGTGGTGCTGTTCTGAGAGAAAATTAATTTACATTCCTGAATTAGGCCTCTAGTTTTTTCTGTAGACATTAGCCAGTTAGGAGACTTCACTGTGGTAATTTGCTTTGATGCCCAAAATTCGTAAAGAATTTTTTTAACATTTCCATAGAATTTGCTCAAACCTAGCTGACATTTAGCAGTTTCAGAAAGTTTCCCTGTGCCATAAAATAAAAGTGCCAGTATAATTATAACATTGCTATGACACCGAGGATGTTTTGTCATTCCCTTTTGCCCAAAAAGGCACCCTATGGCAGGAATGGCAGGTTTGGCAAACTTTTCCAAATCTGCCATCTTGGCCAAATTTACCATGCTTCCGTGGACCCTCACTAACGCGGATTTATCTGCCAAATCTGCCATGTTTTCCAAATCTGTCAAGCTTACATGGACTAACACTAATTTATCTGCCAAATCTGCTAAGGTCATTGGCGAAATTTCACCAAATCCGCCATATTGTCCATGTCTGATCCTTTCTCGTTTCATTGCAATTAGGATTAAGGTGGACAAACAAAATTAATGCCTCTGTTTGGGTAACAAACAGTGCTATCAGTGACATGTCAGATTTGAATAGGGTGTTCAGTACCCCTTGTAATGATAGCAATACGTTTTTTGATAAAAAGAAATTTGACCCTGCCAGTATTGGCACCGTTCCTAGCGATTGCCATTTTCTGTCCTCATTTGAAGAGGTGCCACTGAGGAATACATAATAGCAATAATAATTAAGTGGTCTATTAATATTAATTTATTATCAATTGCAGTACAATTAATACACCAATGGCTATTATAGTGTAGTACACTGCCATTATAGTCTTTATCCCCCATAGTGTTCTTTATTAATTTTGATAATAACAAGACAGTACATGTACATGTGGCAACTTTGGAAGGCTAAGTGATACTGTGGCTCAAGAAAATCCTGAAAGGCTTGAAATGAGAAAGCAAGATGACCCCTGAATGTGGGTCATTGGCTGTGGTACCAAAATATAATACTCAAATTAAGGAATTTAGATTTCAACCTAGCTGTTTTGATTGACTAATAGATTCGGTGAAATAATCAAAGATTTGATGAATTAAATTCTCTTGAGCCCATACATAGTACCCAACAGTGCGTTATTTTTCTTCTTTATCTGCAGTATTTAAATTCTTTAAAATGTACTCAGTCTTGTGACTGAGAAATGATTGAACTTTTTTCTTGCAGGTTTGGATCGATTGAACGTTGTCAAGTTGTTAAGAATTGTAAGACAGGAAGATCCAGGGGTTATGCTTTTGTTGAGGTTAGTTAAAGATTCTTTTTTTGACAGATACGTGTGTGAAGCAAAGGTTGGTGCAATTAGTACCAAGTACATGTACTGTGCCTTAACACAGCCCTTTTCTCTTCATGTTCCGTCTTCAGTTTTTTGATGAAAATGATGCCAAGAGGGCTTTGAGAGAGACAAGAGACAAACATCTCTCAATTGATGGCCAAGAGGTGAATACAGTTTCATGATTAAATCATTGATATATGAAGATGTTATTAAACTGCAGTGTAGCTCAGAGCATGGAGGCTCGGCTGGAAAATATTTGTTGATACCCTTCTTGGCCAACTGGTGAAGCCATAAGCTTACCGCAAAAGAACAAAACAAGTAGTTCTGCACTACAGAGCGAACGAGCGAGTGCAAACTTGTTTATGTCGCTGATTGTGCACACGAAAATTTGCTTAGATGATCAGATGATTTTGAGTAAAATTTTGATTAAATAAACACAAGTAATGTTTTTAAGATTAAACAATTGCTCAAGCTCGCAGGGTGAGCAAAAATCATTAATTAATATACATGCACGAATTTTGTTTTCAAATTTCTGCTCTCAATTTCAACTTTTTGCAGTGTTTGGGATTAATTGAGGTGAAATGGAAAGGTAAAAATCAATGAAAACCGTAGGTGTCAACCAAGGACAAGGCAGTAGGGCTGTAAGCAGTTTTTTCCTTAAATTTCAAGGAAGTTGAATATAATGGTGAACGATCCATTTTAGCGGTCCTAACAGGAAAATACAAACTGCATAGAGAGGCAATCGGACGAGTTCAGCCACCGCCACCACCCCCCCCCCCCCGCGCGCGTTCGTAAAATATTGTTTTGCCACTCGAAAATAAAATTCATATCTTCGCACCACCGTGTAATATCCTCTATATAAATCGTGTTAAAATATGTTCCTGCAGGTGATAGTGGACAGAGTTCGTGCAGGGGTGGTCCCGTCTTGGTTGCCACGGAGACTGGGTGGAGGCCTTGGACAGAGGCAGAAGGGAACACAACGCTTTGCATGGAAGGTGCGATTTGATTACTTCGCTGTATGGTGGTGTGGGGAGAGAATGTTGGGATCAATTGAAGTATCTAGGCAACTGTGCACCCACCCCTCCCCTGTACAAACAAGTTATAATAAGTTAAAAAGTTAGCGTTGATATTGGGTTAGGGGAGGGGTAGGTGCACGGTTTCCCAGAGACTTCAATTGATCCGAATTTTGTTACAAGTTTCTTTGTCAATATATACCATCTTCGTTATTTAACAACTCTTTCACTTTGATATTCAAATCGTAGCAGTATGTAGGATGTTTGTCCCATGAACCTAGTTTTGAGGGTTCAAAATAGACTTTTCCCATCCCGCATCCCGCCGCTATTTTTCATTCCATCCCGCCATCTCGCGGCAATGAACATTTTCATCCCGATCCCGCCTGATCAAACCCAAGTTGCTCTGGTTCATCTCCTTATTTAAACTGATGGAATAATTATAGGCGTTACAGCATTTATATTATACTCTCATTATGAAACGAGCGGTTTTGGGGGATCATTAATTAAGCCCGTTCAGAAAGCAAATAAATACTTTTTAATTAATGTTTCTTGGGTTGTGTGACTCGTGACTTAAAGTAAATTGCGATCCCGCCTACACCCGTCCAGTCCCGTATCCCGCCTACGAAACGGAGCATATCCCGGTCTCGCCGTCGTACATGCATTTTCATCCCGCATCCCGCCTTTAAAATCTGTTTTATCACACATCCCGCCTTGATTTTAAAGCTCATCACGCATCCCGCCGAAACAATGTTGGACCCTGAATTTACTGGCCTTGCTCCTACGAGTCTCCTATAGCTCAGTGGTAGAGCGTCTGAACTAGTAATTGGAAGGTCGTACATGTAGGTTCCTCTACTATTGTGGGAACTCATATTTGTAACACTAACGGCTGTGGAGAGAAGCGTTGCGTGACGAGCCAGACAACGGTTGCCAAGGAGACTACCTTATATAGAGTTTCATTGCGTATTGTATCTATAACAACTCATGCTTTTGATGCCTTGTGAATCTTACTTTTCACTGTTTTCACAACTTTTGAAAGAAGAAGTTGCATTGAATGGATCCCCTAAGGGATCTGGAAGAATGCCCCCCCCCCCCCCCAAAACAAAAAAAAAAGAAAATTGAATTTCGAGACTCTCTGATACTCATTTTCCAGTATTTTGAGGCACAAGTTAGAAAATTTTAGACATCTAAGACACTGGTAAATGTAGATACTTTTAGTAACTTTGTCACAACATTTCATCTCTTTGGTTCAAGACAGTAATAGCATTTAAAAATATTACTTTCTTATTAATATATTAGTTTTTAAATAGCAAAGTTCAATTGCATTTTTAATAATGAGTCAAATTAAACTCTACATAGCTAATGCTCGGTTTATTGTTCATAAATGTACTTGATAGCTCGTTGCTGTGTCTTGTACAGCCTAGACAGATGTTTGTTTTTTCTGGGCCTTGAAGCTTGAAGTAGGCTAAACAACGTAATTGTCTCAAACTAAGGCAATTACAATTTTCAACAATTGTCTTTCTTATCCATCACAAAACACTGTCGAATTTTTTGCTTTGGTTTTGCTTTTGTAGCTCGCTTACTTTGGTGATTCGTCTCGCATAGACTACGGAGAATTGCACCGAAAACAGCAGCTATGGTGGGAGCACTGCAGGTGTGTAAGCGAACTTAAAGTTTGAATTTTTCTGTAGAAATTAAATTTGAATTTGAATTTTAACTTTTTGTAGATTGGATAGGAGTTAGTGGGGCATTGCCGATTTGATGAAAACACGGTAGTGTGGTGTCCTAGTTCAAACACTGATGATAACACTTTGTCATAAAACAAGAAACTTAACTTCACACTCTCTCTCCACCCAGATGTATTAATGGGTACCAGCGATATAATGCTGGGAGTAACCCTGCGTTGGACTAGCATCCCATCCAGGGGGGAGTAACAATACTCCCGGGTGCTTCAGGCTATCATTATAATTGTTATATACTACTTATTAACCGAGAGTGAGGTCATTACATGGAAATCTCAGACCGCGGCCGAGGTCTCAGATTTCCTTCTTATGAGCGAACAGACGAGGTTAATAAGTTATTTATTATATGGCCTTTGTAGTACTGGAAAAAGAAAAACGGAAGGGTTTTTCAATAAACGCTTGCGCGCGCAAGAGATCATTCGAGGTCATGTTCACTGAACCGAAACACACCTGACCATGCGATCGAAACCAGAAGTGACAAAAGAAACAGCTTCTTTGAAAATGAGACGACTTTTGTCTATTTTGATGGAAAAAAAAATTAAAAATTTTCATAATTCCCGGTCGTTAGGAGAAAATGTTGCCCGCTCAGCAGCCAATCAGAGCACGTGTAGCTCAGTTGATAAAGCACCAGACTATTGTGCGGGAGGTCGTTGGCTCGAAACTCGGCTCGACCATTACTCAGGGTCTTTAAATAACTGAGGAAAAAGTGCTGCGTTTGTAATGACATCTGTAAATGGTTAGACTTTCTAGTCTTCTCGAATAAGGACGATAAACCGTAGGTCCCGTCTCACAAGCCTTGATCGTAATAATTTCGTGCGACGTTGAAGAACCCTGACACTGTTCGCGAAGAGTAGGGGATTTAGTTCCCGGTGTTGTGGTCTGGCCCTTTTAAATGTAATTTCGTGTGTCTTCCATTGTGGTTGTGTTATGGCTCATTTGATTATATACATACAGAATTTGCGCCTTATGAATTGTGAATTCTTTCATTGTAGCCATGTAATAAATATTCTTATTGTTATTATTATTTTATTATTTATTATTACTATTATTATTATTTTAATTTTTGTTATTATAGTAATTCTTCTTCTTCTTCTTCTTCTTCTTCTTCTTCTTATTATTATTATTATTGGTAAACGTAATCATACGGTTTCGAGTTCAATTTGGAATTAATTTGCACGAGTGAGTTTTTCAAAAAGCTGAAATTGCACGAGCCGCTTCGGCGAGTGCAATTTCAGCTCTTCGAAAACATCACAAGTGCAAATTAATTCCAACTTGAACGAGAAAAACCGTATGATTACTTATTAAAAAGATAAACATGAACAAATTCGCCTGGAGGAAGTGCCGGAAGATCTCATTGCAGACAGCAATTTTTTACTGATTGGCGGATGAAGATCAGCTGATAACGCTACGAACTCAAAGCGGTTCGTTTAAAAATAAAGAATATCATAATCCAGAATATCGATGTGTAATTTGCACTGGTGTTACACTTTTTGCACTAGTGTTACACTTTTTGCACTGGTGTTACATCTGAACTGCACTGCTCTCAACCAATCAGAATCGAGTAATTTTTTCATGGATATTATTATTACTATTATTATTATGTTTCCTGCTCCTCAGCTTGGTCTTTTTGCTGCCATTGTTCATATGCTTGAGAGCAAGCTACGACCTGTAGCCTTAGGCCTCAAGTACTTTTCTTAGCAGTCTTGCTGTTCCTAGTAACACTGTCTTCTGTAGGAGCTCTGTCTTTGTTGTCACTCCAACCATCTACAGATGGCTGGCTAGATGTCCAGATACAATCCCCAATACGCCAATCACTATAGGAACAACCAGCCGTCCTAGCTCCCATCTCAAGACCTGATATTTCTCTACTTTCTCCATTTCTTTTTCTATAACCCTGGCATCCCCTGGTATGGCAACATCGATGATGAAACACTGTTTGTTCTGCCTATCCATAAGCACAGTGTCTGGTCTCCGTGCGTGTATCTCTCTATCTGTCTGTCTATTTAAGTCCCAGATTAGCTTAACATGTCCATTTTCGCTGACATTACCTGGCTTATGTTCGTATCACTTTTCTGCCGCATCCATTCTATGATTTTTTGAAAGTTCCCATTACTTATTGGAATCAATTGACCGTTGCAAATTTCGTCATTGAATGCAACCTTGGAAAGATATATATAAATATATAAAGCGAGAGAAACCGTTGGAACTGAAACTCCATCAAATCCCTTCAGATCGGCTCAAGAACCACACAGGAGACAACAAGTACCACAAATGAGTTTAGGTGGGAAGTTTTTATGGAAAATCGTTGCTAATTTTTCATTCAAATCCGATACGTTCCCCCCCCGTACAAAGCCTTATAATTTCACCATTACGCTGGTGTTTACATCCCAAAGGTCAACACAGACCGTAGAGCTTGGGCTACCTGTGAAGTTCCCAGTGAATTATCCTTGCAACGTTATTGTGTCTATGGTGACATTCTATCTGGGCCATCTTGCTACACTCACCTATTAGGTGATTTCCTGTCTTGTATCTACCCACATTGGTTTATCAAAACTTGAGACCTTTTCCCGGCGTTTGTCCAGAAAGCTTTCCAGATGAGCTTGTGAGAAATCTATAAAGACGACCAAATATCTTTATAGCGGGGCTCCCGCGCGCGAAGCGCGCGCGGAGCAGAGCCCCATACTCATGGAATATGGTCAACCTCTTTTCATTTGGTTGTCACGTGACTGACCGAGCGTACGTACGTACGTACGTCCGTACGTCCGTACATACGTACGTACGCGTCTACAGATTGTACGGGTAGGGTAGGGGAGACTATCAAAAGGAAGGGAGGGGTATCTCAGGCTTGTCTTGGCAAATCCACATCTTTTATATTGGACATTATTATCAAGATACGCGGCCAAATTGAAAACCGCCCTCTTGAAAACACGCGCTTTGCGGGCCGCAAATGACTCCTAGCGGGCCGTTAATGCATTAACGGCCCGCTTAACTTTCCATACCATAGTTTCATGCTACATCTCTGTTAAACATTTTTTTCTTATTAAATGAATTTGTATGATTTGGCCTTGTGTATTGATAATAATGATAATCACATGACTTTTGTCGGTCATATAGTTTATTTGTGTCCCTCGTAGCATCATTTGCGCCCTTGCGCTTCGCGCTCGGGCGCAAATGATGCTACTCGGGCCACAAAATAAACTATATGCCCTCCAAAAGTCATGTGATTGTCCTATTCACAATATGGTCAATTGACAGCTGTCAAAACGGGATAGCCACTGACCAGCATCACATGACCATATTGTGGGCTCACGTGTCAACTCATCGAGGTGACGTGATTTATTTGGAAGCTGTTCTGGTAGCCCGCATATTTTTGGCGGGAAATTGCGTTGACGACTGAAAAAGAAATTTTCAGTTCATTGTCTTTTTGAGACACAATATTACTACTCTACACTGTTAAAGTTTTACTAAAGGATAAACGAAACAATTTCTATTGCTATGTCAACAAACAATAGCAGAGAAAATATAATTTGCAGGACACAGGGTTCAGGTGAAGAGCAACGGGAAAGAGAGCAAGAATTAACTGAGGAAGAATGAGCGAAGTAGATCGCCAAAGAAGGCGCGCTCGGGAAAGAGAAAGGAGACGAAATTATAGCGAAGAACGCCGACAAGCAGAAAGAGTCCGGGCTCGAGAAAATAGACAAAATGTTAACGAACAACGCCGAGAAGCGGAAAGATTCCGTGCTGTGGAAAACAGACAAAATTGCAGCGAAGAAAGCCGAGAAGCGGAAAGACTCCGTGCTGTGGAAAACAGACAAAATTGTAGCGAAGAAAGCCGAGAAGCGGAAAGACTCCGTGCTGTGGAAAACAGACAAAATTGTAGCGAAGAAAGCCGAGAAGTGGAAAGACTCCGTGCTATATGGACCACAAATTTGCATAAGTTTTGTCTGCATAATATTTGCTCACTGATGCGTGACTCAACACTCGCACTTTCCACTTTCCCTTAAACTTGACACTTGACTTGGAAAACCGACTTCTAAACAAACCTTCTTCAGAAAAATGATCTTCTGAATGCACTACTTTTGAATGAGAAGCAAACTGATGAAAGATTTCAAATTTTTATGTCCTTTAATCATATAAACATCTCCCCTGTCGACGGCTAAGAAATACTCCCGCGGGAATTTTCTCTTGGCGGCAAACAACAGTGCAGAATGTAGCGCTTTCACTGGCAGCTTTTCGCGTTGTCGACGTTGTCATTTAGTGTGTCGATTGAGAACTTTGGTTTCAACGCCGTTGTTTTCACAAAAAATGTTCTTCTAAATTGTAAAATGTCTCAAATGTATGTTAGTCATTCACGTGTTGCGTTGGACCAGGTCTACTTATAGTTCACACTTTTACGGTTATTTATTTCTTTTGTTAAGTAACTACAGCTGATTGTAGTGAATAAATGAAGGCAGTAATTTTTTAAACTTACAATGTAATCAAGAAAAGAATAATTAATAATTATTTTTTCATTCTCTTGAAAAACGTTTTTCGGGCTAGTAGATGTTGGTTACAGCTTGCCCGAAGGGCAATGTGTAAAATTAATTTTCTTTGCACCCTGCTTGGAGTAAACATTTATTTTACCGAGGTGTTCGTTTTAACACGAAAATGACAAGAGTTGTGTCCTGCATTTCCCAGTAGCGTGTACAAATTTTTTAAATACATTTACGCAAATAGAATGGTTAATTTCATCAGGAATAGAATACAGTACATTGATAATTTGTGTTTTTTGTAGAATATACTCCATGACTTTGTAGGTAGAAAGACCGTACTAATGGCAGACGAAAGTTTAGACAAAAATCATAGCAAGTTAAGCGACCTCGACACTTAACTATAGTTAAAAACGTTTGTGAATTCCTTCGCAATATTTTAGAATGCTTTTACAGTTTAAAGTGAAATGAAAGTACTAAACGGGAGCCCCGCTTTTAGGCTTGGCTAAATCTATATATTAGCCTAAGTATTTATTCCTGTGAGAACTCAATGAATTATGACAACTCGATCCGAAAAAAAATTAGAACTGAACAGTATTTTTACATCGTGTTCAAAGGTACATGTCCCGTGATTCGCGCGTGGCATAAGAACGGCCTCGCGCTTGCGATCTCGGTCAGTTTGTGTTGTTCTCGTTTCTGACAGAGCTGAACATTTTATTAGACAGATCCATTTATATGGGTTTAGGTAATTTCGCAAGGAACTTTGTAATTAACTTGCACTAGTTTTATTGAAGCATGTTGTAATCCGGTTTAGTTTGTGCGCGCATTGTGAATGGTACAAATCTCAACAATTTTGAACTAACACAGGTTAAAACATGTTTAACGCTAAAATGAACGGTTTATTATTAATATCCCAATAATTCGGTTGCACACGAAATGTTATGCGTAAACTGGAGAAACGTTTTTTTTGATAGAATTATGTTCCATTTCTCCCAACTAATCGTATCTTCCCCCTCGGTTACTCTGCAGACGATCCACAAAACAACCGCCTTAATGGCTGCTGAGGACGAAGAAATTAGCCAACTTTGATACGTTTATGAAGAAGTTACGGAACTTTTTTCCAAGCGCTAGGAGTCTACACAAGATTTGAAGGAAAATCGCCGAAGTTTTACTTTGCTTTGCACTCTGCTGTGTTCCAATCTCGGCATTACGAGACGGAAAAGACAAGACGCAATTCCGTCTTGTTGCAGTGTAACGGAGCGACCACTTTCTGCCTTGACGGAAGCATACAGTGTGGCAATCCTTGTACAGTGACACTATTCTTTAAAGTTTATACATAACGTTTTCAGCTTCTGTGCATACGTAATCGTGAGATTTTTTGGGAACCGTTAGATCATTGCTTTCAAGAGAAAATGAGGTAAGAGAACGTATCTTCCATACTGGGTTCTCTTACTATGATAAGGGGACAGAATCTATTTTTAGATCCGGAAACTATTTTAACTGACCAATGGCTGATGTCGTTTTCATCACGTGGTTGTAATTTCAGTGCGCCATGTGTAAAGCGCGCAGCCATGGAACGACATATACACAGATTCCACGCTAAAAATACATTCTGTCCCCTTATTATATCAGACGGAGTTATGTTCTCTTTCCTCATTTTCTCTTGTTGCTGTCCATTAGAGATTTTGCCGTTTTGTGTTGTATTTTCTTTTTCTTTTTCTTTTCTTTTTCTTTTTTCCGTTTAATCTCTCGTTGATTGAAGTGTCGAATCTGACTGACATTCCAGAGCCATCCTTTCAGAACGCATCCTCTTCGTTTTTGGTCACAAGCTTCTTCAATGCCACCATGATCTATTTTGACCTTAACAACCCACCTGCAATTCTTTCATCTGTCGGAATATCTGAGGACCAACTAAACTTCTTATCAATACACGAGTGGAAGGCGGTTGTTCGAGCCATCGTTGGTGGGATGATTAATTCAAAAGCAGTGGAACTAGAAATGTCCATGCATAGCTTGTTTGAATTTCTGGGATATAATGCTGAGAACCTTTCTATTTGTCACCTGAAACAACTTATTAGGACTCGAATCCTAGATGTCATGGACTCAAAACAAAAGTTTGAAACGATCCTTTGAGCGTGTATTTAGATGGACATTCTGTCTCTGAAAGTGATTATGCAAGTTTACATATAGCTTTTCTCCTCCTGTCAGCAACTAACTGGACATCTCATGAAATGGGACTGGTACTTGTAGTTTGAGGAAAAGAACTCTTTACAATATAATGGTAGAAGTTTCCGGGATGAACCAAGTTCCAGCCGATTACGAAACGACAAAGTTCTATATTGAGGGTCGTAAGAAAAACACGTCTTCTTTGGCGGAAGAATTAAGTACTTTTGCTGACAGAAGCGAGCCTTTTGTGAGACTTGTGGAAGTTGTGACATCGTCTCCTTGGAGAAGAAACGTTTGAGCTTTTGGATTGAAAATGGAAGACTGGATAGTTCTCGACGATTTTGACCAAGTCTCGTTCCTGGAAGTGTCTGGCTTATCCATCGATGCTGTTGGATCAAAGAGTGGCTTTGCTGATGTTATCATTCTAAGCTTGTCAACACAAGTTTCGCTATTTTTGGCGTGAACGTATCTCGGGTTTGTGGCAACTGCAAGGCCGTTGACATTTTGTGGAGTTTGCTTCTAGAACTCCGCAGTTATGTTGACTTTGATCCGTGGGCACTTCAAAACGAGTTGGAAATCACGCCATACGCCTTCAACTACATTGTCCCCTCGCAGTGGCCACATCTAGTCCCTTTGATCGTCAAGAGCGCATTCATGAAAGCTGCAGTAGCTCTTGACATGCATGCTGAACGACTGTCAACATTTTTGAACGTTCCAGTCGATGAAGTGTTAAATGTGTTAGCGAAACAGTATATCGTGGTTGTCAGGACTATTCAACCACTCATCGACACAAAGAGAGCTTTTGAAGAGTCATCGATCGAGGAGCTCGCTGCGGTCAAAGAAGTCAATTTGTCTGCCTTTTTTAACAAAAGTCTTCTGGAAGCAATTGAACTCTGTTTGAAGTTTCCATTGAGAATATCTCCTTCATTCAGTAATTTTGTGCAACCTGAGGTAAAATGACATGCTCTTTTTCGACAATTTACAGTCTTATTGAAGGTCTTGAAGTGAATAGATGTAAAGCCCAACTACTGGCACATGTCGGAGATGGTATGACTGATTTACTAGTTTATATGTGCCGTTAAATGGCAAAAGACGACACTAAAATAAAAGAGAAGATCTACGTTCATTGTTCTTGATCGAGTCCGGTTGGGTGAATATTTTGTAGTCTCAGATAAATCTGTTCGCAACACATTTTGTCATTGACTTGTAAGAGGGGGGGGGGGGGAGGTGAATAGGCCAACGGACCAGCGGATCCTAACAGTAGTTTGCTTCCCGGATTTCGGAAATTTTTTGGGAACAAATTTTAAGCTGATGCCGAAACGTCGAAATTGCATACATAGTCGCAACTATAACAAAATTCTCAAATATGATTGTCTATCAACTGCCCTGATTTCAGCCTTAATAGGACAGTTGAATAGGAAACTACACGTCATCCCCAAGTAATTAGCCTGCGTAGCAATTAAACGGGAGAGGGAGTGGGGACGAGGTGGTATTTCTCGCGGCTCCGCCTCCAAATCTCACTCGACCAGTACACAAATCGGACTTCCGCTACGCGGTCGTCCGATTTCCTTAGTCACTCGTATGATTACAGACCGACTTGGACTCCACTCAGTCCCGTTACCATTACTTAGCGAGTGAGTTAATCTGATCAACAACAACTTGACCACCAAAAGTAAAGAAACGATTAAAAACCTTAGTGAAGGTCTCATCGTCCTTGCTAAACGACCTATGGATGGCAGAATTCTTGGGAGTAAATGGTAAATGGTCTTCCACTACTGGCTCGAGTTTTTCAGATCTTTCTTGATTTGATTCGCAGCAAACGCGCTCTCTGCTGATCTTATTTCTCTCTTAACGTCTCGTTTTAGGTTTTTATATGGGCGACCCACGCATTAGGATTGCCTGTCTTAATGCCATCTTAACCCTCTAATCCCTTGTTTTCATAAGCCCCCTGATCTGGCCAGTTATATACGGGTTACTATAAAAAGGTAGGCCTGCCTCGAAGCTTAACTTTTCTCATAAGTGCATGATTGTCTAACAATTTCTTGAATAATGAGTTGATTGCATAGAGGCTGCCGGCAATATCATCAAAGCTGTCGACGAGGGACCAAGGCACCATAAGAATATTCCCGCCACTTGATTTGTTTGTACGATCAAGGCGATCAATATCGTAGCCCGGGATATAAAGCTCAATGTCCGAAATGGAGCTGTGTACTGGGCAAAATCTCGCTAACAAACTGAGGTATTTTTGGATGAGCTAAAAGCAGTTGCTCATTTCTTAAAAATCCTCACCTGATAAAGAACAAATGGTCCATATTTCTCTCCACACTAAATAATACTTGCAATGAATACAAGAATGGAATTCTTTACTGTTTCCACTTGCATACAGAACTGTCTCCATAGGGTCACAAAATGGCTACCTAAGCAGTTAGAAAACTACATGAATCTTTTATGTGTCATCTTTCCACTGCGGTTATACTGTACATGACAACTTACTTTAAATTCTATTAAACAATTAGATTATGAGCTCGAGATTTCTATCGCGTGATATGCGCCCTCGTCAACTATCACGCATAGCAATCGGGAGCGAATAACCTAATTGTTTTAGTTTAAATCTACTAATCGTTCAAAACTTTGTCTTTTCTGGAACAGCCTCGACCAGTAAACTGTTTAAATCTTCTTCACGGACACTTGCCTTAGACAATTACTACAGCGTTGCACTGTCACATTTAAGTGTTCAGTTTGCAATAATATAACTGAAAAAATTTCACTCGTGTTAAATTAAATTAAGACAAGTTGCACTCGCCCTACAGGCTCAGACAGCATTTTCAGTCTAAAAATTTACTTGTGTTCATTTATTCCAAATGGCACTCGAAACCATTTGATTACCAATGCAAATAGTAACAGACTCAAAAACTTGAGGTGGATCCAGTGGTGACCGGCTTGCCATTGTAAAAAGTTTTCATCACTCTTTCCAGTCGTCACGAGAAGGATCTATTCAGGACGCATAAAAGAGAAAAGATGTTTTCAATTAATTGACTAATCATTTATGATGCTTTGACAGTCAAAATATAAACGCGATTTTTTAGCAATTGCGAACTAGCCTAAAAAGGGAGCAGGCCATTGCCAGAAATCAGGGACATTTTTCTCCCGCGTTAATTGGTCAGCGGAGAGTCAAGTTCCTGTATGAATCTAATAAAAACAATGGTGGCTCGACTTTCAAGAAAGGAGCGAGTTCAATATAAAATGCTTCGTAATCTAAGCAGCTTGGACCTATTGTTACTGAAGTGAATTTGCTTCAATAAATTCAATAAGTTGCTTCTTTTTGAGTTTTGATAAGCCTTTTGGTCAAAGACCTTTTCCCTTGATAATGTCTACATTTCAGTTGTAGACACTAGCAGTTCGGTTTTGACCTAGGAGACTGGAAACTAGTTTACGACCCTGAAGGAATTAAATATGGCCGCAGTATCGAGCAGTGTAAAGATTCCCAAGGTTTTCTGTGCATTCATTAAGATGGCGCACTACCAGCTTTTCACGTACCGTAAAACTGGGGACATTCAATAGCTTTTGGAGGTATCTTATCGACAAGAAATGACTCTTTTTTGGACTCTTTGGATGCTGCAAACTTTCTAAAACTTAAAGCGAGTCGGAGCTAGTTGTCCACATCAAGGGTTGTTCCTCAAATCGACAAGTATTAGGGACGGATTTAGTGATATTTCAAAGAAATGTATGGCTGCAGGAACCTAAAACGTGGGTTGAAATGGAAGCCTCGCGGGAAGTAAGTAAACCTATGGCTTTTAATTTGTTTTTGTTTTAGAAGGATAGGTTAATCACTTCTGAATAAGTATCGAGTCGGAGCTAAGGAATATTCCAACTCGTTTGTCTTGTATTTTGGAAAATTTCAGAATTCCCATACATTTTCTCTAAGGATTTCGGCGCCTTTAAGGATGAAATGCGCATGCCCGTCTGCCATCTTGACCCACATTTCTGGCAATGTGGCACGGGATTCGAACCTGCGACCTTGCGAATACCGTTGCAATGCTTTAGTGGCTGAGCTATAAAGAAGCCCTCCTCATGTTATAATAGCAAGAAAATTTGTACCCTCATCTTTTAAGGACTTTGAGAGCATGAATAATACAAATTCTTACGTTCACTGATGTATTAATCTTTTTCTTCAACGACATACTTCTCGAATTTACCTTGACCTTCGACCGGGGCATCTAAGAAAATGAAAGCGGGAACTCTAAGTATCTAATAAATGCGTCCGGCGCAAGATAACGCAAACGTAATGTTGTGTTGGTGTCCTGTGCACGTGTTGGGTGTCCTGTATAATACGGGAGAGATTATTTGACTGAGTTCGATGTTTCCCTGAGATCGACGCAAATTTAACCCCAAAGCCCCACCCCAACCCCAAAAGAAGATCAGTAGCCGAGGCCTTGCTCGCATTACATCTGCATCGCTTCAACAGTTTAAGCACTTACGTAGAAAAGCTCGTCTGTCTGGTGTTATTTATTTTATTTTCTTCATTCTGAATGAGGAGGGACTCAATGGGGTTAACCGTTAGCCGTAAAACGGGCAAAAAAATAAGCCGTTAGGCGTTAATATTGAAAAGTTTTTGCCGTTGGCCGTTAAAAATATTAACCGTTAGCCGTAAAACAGCCAAAAGTCTTAACCGTTAGCCGTAAAAGTCACCACCCCATTTAGACCCCCAGTGACGAGTTTTAGTCGAGGGGTAGGCGTAAGAGAAAGGGAGTTACAAAGGTACAGTTTTGGGGGCACTGTCTCAGTCCAGGAAACCTACCCACTCGTAAGCTTTAGTCAAATCCCTTTTAAGCCTGCAATAACACTTGACGTAGGCTCCTCTTAACTGCAAACCCTAATCTACGATTATCTCTAGTATCTATTTCTGCAGCGAAAATTAAACTGTGAATGTCGTCACAGTGTTTTACAAGTAGAACCAAAAATGGAGAGGTTAACTAATTTATGGACATCTTGCAAATGTTATTGTTAGAGTGAAAAAACGACTTTCAACATTTATTCGTCATAGTTTTTCATGGTGATCGTACCAAAGTCAAAACAAGCCAGATGGGGGCCTAAGGACAGTAAGGATTGTGGTTATGTGAATTAACAAATCAAACGGAGCTCTAACATAAGGCCTATAAATTCCACTTGTAGAATAAAAGAATTTTAAAAGTGCCTTGTAATAACAACTGCTTCTTTAACTCCAGCCTTCCAGTACATTAAAACCTACCTTCATGAATCACACAAGACCAACGTTAAAAACTCACCTTTGTCGATGAGTTTATCATGTTCTGGTGCGATCTGGTCCTCCAATTTACCTTGTCCTTCGACTGGAGGACCTTCCAAGGAATAAGGGGAAACTCAATCAGCCCTCATGCAGGTATTTTATACACTGAATAGTTCATGCATGGAAGGTTTGTTGTATGATTGAAGCTCTTGTAATTGTGAACGTGCCCAACATCGTTGGTTAAAACTACAAATATTGATGGCTACTCCATGCTAGATCCCTTAATTGGTCGTTTCACTTGTGTACCGATATTGGAAGTTATTACCCCAAATGTGTGACTTAATTAACTTCATAGATAATACAAGTCCATTCAGTATTTTATCCATGTTACTTTCGGTGGTGCGTTTGTATTGTTCTGGAGCGATGCGGTCTTTAAATTTGCTTTGGTCTTCAACCGGACGGAGGTTCATTAACATTATAATTAGAATTGTTCTCCTATGGGAGGTTTTTTTGTATCCGTTTGTCCCTTAGCATGCGCCAATTGTGATTTATTGCAAGTTGTTGCCCTACTTTTGTAGTTTATTTAACTTCATAAATTTACCTTTGCCATTACCACCCCCGGGGTAGACTGGAGGTTCTTGGCAAGAATAACAAGAAAATCGATCAGTAAAAAGGCTTTTGATTAAAATTGTTATCCTTTGGGAGGTGTGACATATCCGTTTTGCCTGCTGTGGCCAATACCAACAAAATTATGAACCAGTTACCCTGTAGTGCTGAATCAAAAAAAAAATGAGAGTTTATAATGTCCAGTCTTCTAGACTACAATCCATCATTCCCAGTGCCCTTCCTTCTTCATGAGTTTACCTTGTGGCGGAATGCGTGCAATTATAGGCTACTCTTTGACATTCAAATTCAAGGAATAAGAATGATGTTCCTAGTTCAATGGCCTTGAATCCAGGAGTTTCCTATTGTGTTCGAAATAGTAATCAGTGGGTCAGAGGTTTCTCTCCTATTGAGAGAACTCGGATTTCTTTATACGAGTTTGCCTGTGAGGTGCCAAAAGAAAAGCACCTTTCACAGGTTTTCTCTTGTTGAATGTTCCAATGGTTATGAAATTTGGCAAACTTCTAACAGCATTCCATCGTCAGTGATCGTGTTTGACCTACCTTCATTAATGGGCTTGCCTAGTTCTTCAATGAAATTCGTCCAATCCCCTTGGCCTTCGACCGCAGCATCTTAGAAAAAATAACAGCCAACTCGATCAGTGCTCAGGTATTTTAAATAAATTGTTGTACCAGAGGGCGTTTGTAGCATGGTTGGAGCTCCTTTCACTGAGTCCTCAACTCCACTTTGTACGGAAAATTTTGAGGTTCATACTGCAACTTGCGGGGAAACGCCAGTGAAGTGGTTAGCGTCCAGGACTTCCGAGTAGGAGGTCCGGAGTTCTAGCCCTGGCGATGGCACTGTGGCGTGGTTTTTTGGAGTTTCTTAGACAAGAAACGCCAAAAAACCACGGGCCGGTCTTTCGACGACCGATTAGCGCTAATGCCGGGTTAATTTTTAACCTGGATTTCTTTTCCTCTTGTTAAAAAGCATTTTCCCCGATAAATTTCCCTATTTTTTTTCAGAGCATGCAATCATCAAATTGTATTAAAAACGAATTATACTGAATGTGCTTTTTAAGCTCTCATATCTGCATTTAAATTTTGCACTAACCCTGGGTTACCTTAACCCTTCGTCGAACAACCCAACCCAGGTGTCTAAATGGGTACCAGCGATCTAATGCCGGGGGGTATCTTTGCGTTGGACTAGCATCCCAACCAGGGCGAGTAGCAAACAATCAAAACAATAATAAAATTATGAGACGGCAAATGGGAAAATCGGAGGCCGGATCGAAATGCACCAATCACAGCAGACCAACGTGATGTATAATGCTGCACCGGGAACAGTCGACCCCATCGCCTGAAGAAGACGAGCAGTAAGCAGTCGAAACGTCGATCACCACCCAAGTGACTCCGTCGTGAGACCATAAAACTAATTTATATTATCAGGGAAAAACTCTGTTAAAAATGCGATTCAGGCTAAAACGAGAACTGTGGTGCACATGTGGAGGATATCCCAGATCATCCGTATTTGAGTAGGGCACTTGCTCTGATGGCTTATCGTTAAATTTTTACGATAAGCAAAGGGCGAGTTTGGTCCTCCCAGTCGTAATGGCAGTAATGCAAAAAGTCAAACTTAAGGGCATTAACATCAACAAGTAATATCTAATTCTGCGTTTTAATATCTATTTACACAGGATTATTTAAGCCACTACTACAGAGGCATTTACAAATGATGGACGTGCTCAAGCAATACCTTAAATCCAACGAGTCGAAAATTAGAATAATATGATCTCATGTCCCAAAAAAATTGGAAAGAACCTTAAGTAGTTTAATAAAGAAATTTAAAAAGCTAAAACCTTTCGTTTTTCATGGAAGTTAATGTTGATTAAAATTACTGACGAGCAATCTATAATCGTTGACATGAGCAAATTTTGGTGTTTATAATTAATTACACTGAAATGTCTCTTTCTTAACATCTGCGCCATGAAAACCTGTGAAGACATAGCAATGTATGTCACCACTCCCCAGTGCCAATTTTGTAAGGTTTGTCTAGTCTATCTCTTCAACCGGACGGAGGTTCTTAGAAAGAAAAAGGGTCAAGCAGAACTTACGCAGATATTTGATTAAATTGATGTCCCGTGGAAGACTTGTTGAATAGTTTAAGCTCTTTGCATTATCAACGTGCAAAACACCGTTGTATAATGCCCCAATTATGCTTTATTGGACGTTGCTGTGCCACATTTGTAGCTTAATTAACTTCATAAATGATATAAGCCCATTGCTTAAGACTTACCTGCATCAATGAGTTTATTTTGATCTGCAGCGACAAAGTCCTCTGATTTACCTTTTTCGACGACCGGAGGTTCTTGGCAAGAAGAAGAGGAAAAACGATCAGTACAAAGGCTTTTGATTAGAATTGTTGTCCTATGGGAGGTTTGTTGTATCCCTTTGTCCCTTAGCATGCGCCAATTGTGATTTATTGCAAGTTGTTGCCCTACATTTGTACCTTAAATCTTCATAAATTATCTGACAACTTATCTCCATAAATGGGTTTATTTTGTTCTGGAGAAAAATAGTCCTCAAATTTACCTTGGCCGTCGATCGGAGGTTCTTGGCACGAATAAGAGGAAAATCGATCATGTCAGTACAAAAGGCTTTTAATTAGAATTGTTCTCCTATGGGAGGTTTGTTGTATCCGTTTGTCCCTTAGCATGCGCCAGTTGTGATTTATTGCAAGTTGTTGCCCTACTTTTGTAGTTTATTTAACTTCATAAACTTACCTTTGCCATGACCACCCCCGGGGTAGACTCGAGGTTCTTGGCAAGAATAAGAAGAAAATCGATCATGTCAGTACAAAGGCTTTTAATTAGAATTGTTCTCCTATGGGAGGTTTTTTTTGTATCCGTTTGTCCCTTAGCATGCGCCAATTGTGATTTATTGCAAGTTGTTGCCCTACTTTTGTAGTTTATTTAACTTCATAAATTTACCTTTGCCATTACCACCCCCGGGGTAGACTGGAGGCTCTTGGCAAGAATAACAAGAAAATCGATCAGTAAAAAGGCTTTTGATTAAAATTGTTGTCCTTTGGGAGGTGTGACATATCCGTTTTGCCTGCTGTGGCCAATACCAACAAAATTATGAACCAGTTACCCTGTAGTGCTGAATCAAAAAAAAAATGAGAGTTTATAATGTCCAGTCTTCTAGACTACAATCCATCATTCCCAGTGCCCTTCCTTCTTCATGAGTTTACCTTGTGGCGGAATGCGTGCAATTATAGGCTACTCTTTGACATTCAAATTCAAGGAATAAGAATGATGTTCCTAGTTCAATGGCCTTGAATCCAGGAGTTTCCTATTGTGTTCGAAATAGTAATCAGTGGGTCAGAGGTTTCTCTCCTATTGAGAGAACTCGGATTTCTTTATACGAGTTTGCCTGTGAGGTGCCAAAAGAAAAGCACCTTTCACAGGTTTTCTCTTGTTGAATGTTCCAATGGTTATGAAATTTGGCAAACTTCTAACAGCATTCCATCGTCAGTGATCGTGTTTGACCTACCTTCATTAATGGGCTTGCCTAGTTCTTCAATGAAATTCGTCCAATCCCCTTGGCCTTCGACCGCAGCATCTTAGAAAAAATAACAGCCAACTCGATCAGTGCTCAGGTATTTTAAATAAATTGTTGTACCAGAGGGCGTTTGTAGCATGGTTGGAGCTCCTTTCACTGAGTCCTCAACTCCACTTTGTACGGAAAATTTTGAGGTTCATACTGCAACTTGCGGGGAAACGCCAGTGAAGTGGTTAGCGTCCAGGACTTCCGAGTAGGAGGTCCGGAGTTCTAGCCCTGGCGATGGCACTGTGGCGTGGTTTTTTGGAGTTTCTTAGACAAGAAACGCCAAAAAACCACGGGCCGGTCTTTCGACGACCGATTAGCGCTAATGCCGGGTTAATTTTTAACCTGGATTTCTTTTCCTCTTGTTAAAAAGCATTTTCCCCGATAAATTTCCCTATTTTTTTTCAGAGCATGCAATCATCAAATTGTATTAAAAACGAATTATACTGAATGTGCTTTTTAAGCTCTCATATCTGCATTTAAATTTTGCACTAACCCTGGGTTACCTTAACCCTTCGTCGAACAACCCAACCCAGGTGTCTAAATGGGTACCAGCGATCTAATGCCGGGGGGTATCTTTGCGTTGGACTAGCATCCCAACCAGGGCGAGTAGCAAACAATCAAAACAATAATAAAATTATGAGACGGCAAATGGGAAAGTCGGAGGCCGGATCGAAATGCACCAATCACAGCAGACCAACGTGATGTATAATGCTGCACCGGGAACAGTCGACCCCATCGCCTGAAGAAGACGAGCAGTAAGCAGTCGAAACGTCGATCACCACCCAAGTGACTCCGTCGTGAGACCATAAAACTAATTTATATTATCAGGGAAAAACTCTGTTAAAAATGCGATTCAGGCTAAAACGAGAACTGTGGTGCACATGTGGAGGATATCCCAGATCATCCGTATTTGAGTAGGGCACTTGCTCTGATGGCTTATCGTTAAATTTTTACGATAAGCAAAGGGCGAGTTTGGTCCTCCCAGTCGTAATGGCAGTAATGCAAAAAGTCAAACTTAAGGGCATTAACATCAACAAGTAATATCTAATTCTGCGTTTTAATATCTATTTACACAGGATTATTTAAGCCACTACTACAGAGGCATTTACAAATGATGGACGTGCTCAAGCAATACCTTAAATCCAACGAGTCGAAAATTAGAATAATATGATCTCATGTCCCAAAAAAATTGGAAAGAACCTTAAGTAGTTTAATAAAGAAATTTAAAAAGCTAAAACCTTTCGTTTTTCATGGAAGTTAATGTTGATTAAAATTACTGACGAGCAATCTATAATCGTTGACATGAGCAAATTTTGGTGTTTATAATTAATTACACTGAAATGTCTCTTTCTTAACATCTGCGCCATGAAAACCTGTGAAGACATAGCAATGTATGTCACCACTCCCCAGTGCCAATTTTGTAAGGTTTGTCTAGTCTATCTCTTCAACCGGACGGAGGTTCTTAGAAAGAAAAAGGGTCAAGCAGAACTTACGCAGATATTTGATTAAATTGATGTCCCGTGGAAGACTTGTTGAATAGTTTAAGCTCTTTGCATTATCAACGTGCAAAACACCGTTGTATAATGCCCCAATTATGCTTTATTGGACGTTGCTGTGCCACATTTGTAGCTTAATTAACTTCATAAATGATATAAGCCCATTGCTTAAGACTTACCTGCATCAATGAGTTTATTTTGATCTGCAGCGACAAAGTCCTCTGATTTACCTTTTTCGACGACCGGAGGTTCTTGGCAAGAAGAAGAGGAAAAACGATCAGTACAAAGGCTTTTGATTAGAATTGTTGTCCTATGGGAGGTTTGTTGTATCCCTTTGTCCCTTAGCATGCGCCAATTGTGATTTATTGCAAGTTGTTGCCCTACATTTGTACCTTAAATCTTCATAAATTATCTGACAACTTATCTCCATAAATGGGTTTATTTTGTTCTGGAGAAAAATAGTCCTCAAATTTACCTTGGCCGTCGATCGGAGGTTCTTGGCACGAATAAGAGGAAAATCGATCATGTCAGTACAAAAGGCTTTTAATTAGAATTGTTCTCCTATGGGAGGTTTGTTGTATCCGTTTGTCCCTTAGCATGCGCCAGTTGTGATTTATTGCAAGTTGTTGCCCTACTTTTGTAGTTTATTTAACTTCATAAACTTACCTTTGCCATGACCACCCCCGGGGTAGACTCGAGGTTCTTGGCAAGAATAAGAAGAAAATCGATCATGTCAGTACAAAGGCTTTTAATTAGAATTGTTCTCCTATGGGAGGTTTTTTTTGTATCCGTTTGTCCCTTAGCATGCGCCAATTGTGATTTATTGCAAGTTGTTGCCCTACTTTTGTAGTTTATTTAACTTCATAAATTTACCTTTGCCATTACCACCCCCGGGGTAGACTGGAGGTTCTTGGCAAGAATAACAAGAAAATCGATCAGTAAAAAGGCTTTTGATTAAAATTGTTGTCCTTTGGGAGGTGTGACATATCCGTTTTGCCTGCTGTGGCCAATACCAACAAAATTATGAACCAGTTACCCTGTAGTGCTGAATCAAAAAAAAAATGAGAGTTTATAATGTCCAGTCTTCTAGACTACAATCCATCATTCCCAGTGCCCTTCCTTCTTCATGAGTTTACCTTGTGGCGGAATGCGTGCAATTATAGGCTACTCTTTGACATTCAAATTCAAGGAATAAGAATGATGTTCCTAGTTCAATGGCCTTGAATCCAGGAGTTTCCTATTGTGTTCGAAATAGTAATCAGTGGGTCAGAGGTTTCTCTCCTATTGAGAGAACTCGGATTTCTTTATACGAGTTTGCCTGTGAGGTGCCAAAAGAAAAGCACCTTTCACAGGTTTTCTCTTGTTGAATGTTCCAATGGTTATGAAATTTGGCAAACTTCTAACAGCATTCCATCGTCAGTGATCGTGTTTGACCTACCTTCATTAATGGGCTTGCCTAGTTCTTCAATGAAATTCGTCCAATCCCCTTGGCCTTCGACCGCAGCATCTTAGAAAAAATAACAGCCAACTCGATCAGTGCTCAGGTATTTTAAATAAATTGTTGTACCAGAGGGCGTTTGTAGCATGGTTGGAGCTCCTTTCACTGAGTCCTCAACTCCACTTTGTACGGAAAATTTTGAGGTTCATACTGCAACTTGCGGGGAAACGCCAGTGAAGTGGTTAGCGTCCAGGACTTCCGAGTAGGAGGTCCGGAGTTCTAGCCCTGGCGATGGCACTGTGGCGTGGTTTTTTGGAGTTTCTTAGACAAGAAACGCCAAAAAACCACGGGCCGGTCTTTCGACGACCGATTAGCGCTAATGCCGGGTTAATTTTTAACCTGGATTTCTTTTCCTCTTGTTAAAAAGCATTTTCCCCGATAAATTTCCCTATTTTTTTTCAGAGCATGCAATCATCAAATTGTATTAAAAACGAATTATACTGAATGTGCTTTTTAAGCTCTCATATCTGCATTTAAATTTTGCACTAACCCTGGGTTACCTTAACCCTTCGTCGAACAACCCAACCCAGGTGTCTAAATGGGTACCAGCGATCTAATGCCGGGGGGTATCTTTGCGTTGGACTAGCATCCCAACCAGGGCGAGTAGCAAACAATCAAAACAATAATAAAATTATGAGACGGCAAATGGGAAAATCGGAGGCCGGATCGAAATGCACCAATCACAGCAGACCAACGTGATGTATAATGCTGCACCGGGAACAGTCGACCCCATCGCCTGAAGAAGACGAGCAGTAAGCAGTCGAAACGTCGATCACCACCCAAGTGACTCCGTCGTGAGACCATAAAACTAATTTATATTATCAGGGAAAAACTCTGTTAAAAATGCGATTCAGGCTAAAACGAGAACTGTGGTGCACATGTGGAGGATATCCCAGATCATCCGTATTTGAGTAGGGCACTTGCTCTGATGGCTTATCGTTAAATTTTTACGATAAGCAAAGGGCGAGTTTGGTCCTCCCAGTCGTAATGGCAGTAATGCAAAAAGTCAAACTTAAGGGCATTAACATCAACAAGTAATATCTAATTCTGCGTTTTAATATCTATTTACACAGGATTATTTAAGCCACTACTACAGAGGCATTTACAAATGATGGACGTGCTCAAGCAATACCTTAAATCCAACGAGTCGAAAATTAGAATAATATGATCTCATGTCCCAAAAAAATTGGAAAGAACCTTAAGTAGTTTAATAAAGAAATTTAAAAAGCTAAAACCTTTCGTTTTTCATGGAAGTTAATGTTGATTAAAATTACTGACGAGCAATCTATAATCGTTGACATGAGCAAATTTTGGTGTTTATAATTAATTACACTGAAATGTCTCTTTCTTAACATCTGCGCCATGAAAACCTGTGAAGACATAGCAATGTATGTCACCACTCCCCAGTGCCAATTTTGTAAGGTTTGTCTAGTCTATCTCTTCAACCGGACGGAGGTTCTTAGAAAGAAAAAGGGTCAAGCAGAACTTACGCAGATATTTGATTAAATTGATGTCCCGTGGAAGACTTGTTGAATAGTTTAAGCTCTTTGCATTATCAACGTGCAAAACACCGTTGTATAATGCCCCAATTATGCTTTATTGGACGTTGCTGTGCCACATTTGTAGCTTAATTAACTTCATAAATGATATAAGCCCATTGCTTAAGACTTACCTGCATCAATGAGTTTATTTTGATCTGCAGCGACAAAGTCCTCTGATTTACCTTTTTCGACGACCGGAGGTTCTTGGCAAGAAGAAGAGGAAAAACGATCAGTACAAAGGCTTTTGATTAGAATTGTTGTCCTATGGGAGGTTTGTTGTATCCCTTTGTCCCTTAGCATGCGCCAATTGTGATTTATTGCAAGTTGTTGCCCTACATTTGTACCTTAAATCTTCATAAATTATCTGACAACTTATCTCCATAAATGGGTTTATTTTGTTCTGGAGAAAAATAGTCCTCAAATTTACCTTGGCCGTCGATCGGAGGTTCTTGGCACGAATAAGAGGAAAATCGATCATGTCAGTACAAAAGGCTTTTAATTAGAATTGTTCTCCTATGGGAGGTTTGTTGTATCCGTTTGTCCCTTAGCATGCGCCAGTTGTGATTTATTGCAAGTTGTTGCCCTACTTTTGTAGTTTATTTAACTTCATAAACTTACCTTTGCCATGACCACCCCCGGGGTAGACTCGAGGTTCTTGGCAAGAATAAGAAGAAAATCGATCATGTCAGTACAAAGGCTTTTAATTAGAATTGTTCTCCTATGGGAGGTTTTTTTTGTATCCGTTTGTCCCTTAGCATGCGCCAATTGTGATTTATTGCAAGTTGTTGCCCTACTTTTGTAGTTTATTTAACTTCATAAATTTACCTTTGCCATTACCACCCCCGGGGTAGACTGGAGGTTCTTGGCAAGAATAACAAGAAAATCGATCAGTAAAAAGGCTTTTGATTAAAATTGTTGGCCTTTGGGAGGTGTGACATATCCGTTTTGCCTGCTGTGGCCAATACCAACAAAATTATGAACCAGTTACCCTGTAGTGCTGAATCAAAAAAAAAATGAGAGTTTATAATGTCCAGTCTTCTAGACTACAATCCATCATTCCCAGTGCCCTTCCTTCTTCATGAGTTTACCTTATTCTTGAGGCGGAATGCGTGCAATTATAGGCTACTCTTTGACATTCAAATTCAAGGAGCATGAATGATGTTCCTAGTTTAATGGCCTTGATTCCAGGAGTTTCCTATTGTGTTCGAAATAGTAATCAGTGGGTCAGAGGTTTCTCTCCTATTGAGAGAACTCGGATTTCTTTATACGAGTTTGCCTGTGAGGTGCCAAAAGAAAAGCACCTTTCACAGGTTTTCTCTTGTTGAATGTTCCAATGGTTATGAAATTTGGCAAACTTCTAACAGCATTCCATCGTCAGTGATCGTGTTTGACCTACCTTCATTAATGGGCTTGCCTAGTTCTTCAATGAAATTCGTCCAATCCCCTTGGCCTTCGACCGCAGCATCTTAGAAAAAATAACAGCCAACTCGATCAGTGCTCACGTATTTTAAATACATTGTTGTACCAGAGGGCGTTTGTAGCATGGTTGGAGCTCCTTTCACTGAGTCCTCAACTCCACTTTGTACGGAAAATTTTGAGGTTCATACTGCAACTTGCGGGGAAACGCCAGTGAAGTGGTTAGCGTCCAGGACTTCCGAGTAGGAGGTCCGGGGTTCCAGTCCTGGCGATGGCACTGTGGCGTGGTTTTTTGGAGTTTCTTAGACAAGAAACGCCAAAAAACCACGGGGCCGGTCTTTCGACGACCGATTAGCGCTAATGCCGGGTTAATTTTTAACCTGGATTTCTTTTCCTCTTGTTAAAAAGCATTTTCCCCGATAAATTTCCCTATTTTTTTTCAGAGCATGCAATCATCAAATTGTATTAAAAACGAATTATACTGAATGTGCTCTTTAAGCTCTCATATCTGCATTTAAATTTTGCACTAACCCTGGGTTACCTTAACCCTTCGTCGAACAACCCAGCCCAGGTGTCTAAATGGGTACCAGCGATCTAATGCCGGGGGGTAACTTTGCGTTGGACTAGCATCCCAACCAGGGCGAGTAGCAAACAATCAAAACGATAACAAAATTATGAGACGGCAAATGGGAAAATCGATGGCTCGATCGAAATGCACCAATCACAGCAGACCAACGTGATGTATAATGCTGCACCGGGAACAGTCGACCCCATCGCCTGAAGAAGACGAGCAGTAAGCAGTCGAAACGTCGATCACCACCCAAGTGACTCCGTCGTGAGACCATAAAACTAATTTATATTATCAGGGAAAATCTCTGTTAAAAATACGATGGAGGCTCAAACGAGAACTGTGGAGCACATGTGGAGGGTATCCCGGTAGGTACGTGGTGTAAGCATCGTTTATGGCTATGGAGAGCAATGTATGCCATATATTCACTAACGGGAAACCACTATATGATGCTTACACCACGTACCTACCGGTATCCCAGATCATCCGTATTTGTGTAGGGCACTTGCTCTGATGGCTTATCGTTAAATTTTTACGATAAGCAAAGGGCGAGTTTGGTCCTCCCAGTCGTAATGGCAGTAATGCAAAAAGTCAAACTTAAGGGCAGTAACATCAACAAGTTATATCTAATTCTGCGTTTTAATATCTATTTACACAGGATTATTTAAGCCGCTACTACAGAGGCATTTACAAATGATGGACGTGCTCAAACAATACCTTAAATCCAACGAGTCGAAAATTAGAATAATATGATCTCATGTCCTAAAAAATTGGAAAGAACCTTAAGTAGTTTAATAAAGAAATTTAAAAAGCTAAAACCTTTCGTTTTTCATGGAAGTTAATGTTGATTAAAATTACTGACGAGCAATCTATAATCGTTGACATGAGCACATTTTGGTGTTTATAATTAATTACACTGAAATGTCTCTTTCTTAACATCTGCGCCATGAAAACCTGTCTATGTGAAGACATAGTAATGTATGTTACCACTCCCCAGTGCCAATTTGTAAGGTTTTTCTAGTCTATCTCTTCAACCGGACGGAGGTTCTTAGAAAGAAAAAGGGTCAAGCAGAACTTACGCAGATATTTGATTAAATTGATGTCCCGTGGAAGGCTTGTTGTATAGTTTAAGCTCTTTGCATTATCAACGTGCAAAACACCGTTGTATAATGCCCCAATTATGCTTTATTGGACGTTGCTGTGCCACATTTGTAGCTTAATTAACTTCATAAATGATATAAGCCCATTGCTTAAGACTTACCTGCATCAATGAGTTTATTTTGATCTGGAGCGATAAAGTCCTCTAATTTACCTTGGTCGTTGACCGGAGGTTCTTGGCAAGAATAAGAGGAAAAACGATCAGTGCAAAGGCTTTTGATTAGAATTGTTGTCCTATGGGAGGTTTGTTGTATTCGTTTGTCCCTTAGCATGCGCCAATTGTGATTTATTGCAAGTTGTTGCCCTACTTTTGTAGCTTAAAACTTCATACTGATGATACAACTAATCTCCATCAATGCGTTTATTTTGTTCTGGAGAAAAATAGTCCTCTAATTTACCTTGGCCGTCGATCGGAGGTTCTTGGCACGAATAAGAGGAAAATCGATCATGTCAGTACAAATGCTTTTAATTTGAATTGTTCTCGTATGGGAGGTTTGTTGTATCCGTTTGTCCCTTAGCATGCGCCAATTGTGATTTATTGCAAGTTGTTACCCTACTTTTGTAGCTTATTTAACTTCATAAACTTACCTTTACCTTTGCCGTCGACCGGAGGTTCTTGGCAAGAATAAGAGGAAAATCGATCAGTACAAAGGCTTTTGGGCTAGACTTCAGAATATATTCCCGTCCACTTATTTACATACTGATGAATAACAAAAGAGTCCATTGTGATATACCTCATTCTTCAAAAGCCCCCGACACATGTAAATGAAGTGGACGGGTATTCTGAAGTTGCTCCATAATTTTTATATTTGAGAAACTTCAACTATAGCACGCTGTAAATGTAACGGGAAGACATTATGCTCACCGGTTTGACCCCTTAAGGCTTTAAAGAGTCGAGACAATTCTGTCTATAGCGTGCGTTTTTAAAAATAGAGCTATTACAAAATACAAGGTAATGAAAAGGAAATACAATTCAGTTTACGAGCATTCATTGTCTTGAGCCCCACCCATCATCACATCCAAGGGTATCCTCATCTCTCTTCCAAACACTAGTTCAAAGGGCGTGTGCTCTGTGGAGGTATGGACGCTACTTCGGTAAGCCATCATACAATAATCCAGATTCTCATCCCAGCTCTTAGGGTTGTCTTCAGCTCCAGATTGCAGCATGCTTTTAAGGGTCTTGTGTATGTTCTCCACCTGTCCATTTCCCTCGGGATGATATGCAGTTGAACGGGTTTTCTTCATCTGTAACAAGTGGCAGACCTCCTCGAAGACCTTTGACTCAAAGTTACGACCTTGATCACTGTAAATGCTGTCAGGCACACCAAATCGGCAAATCCAGTTCCTTACAAGCACCTTTGCACAGGTTGTAGCACGCTGGTTAGGGATGGGAAATGCTTCAACCCACTTGGTAAAACTGCACTGTGCAGTTAAGATGTAACGATTCCCTCTTCGAGTCCGTGGTAAAGGCCCAACAATGTCGATGTGGATTCTTTGCATTGGGTTTCCAGAGGGAAGTGGCTGCAGGGGTGCCCTTGGTCTTGGTCGGGACTTGCACTTGGCACAGGTAAGACAACCATCGCAGTACCGATGTACTTGCTTTGTCAAACCAGGTCTCCAGAACCTTGCGCTCATCTTCTTCATGGTCTTCATTCTTCCTAGATGAGCACCAGCAGGACCATCATGAACTTCGGTAAGAGCTAGCTTAATTAAGCTGTGTGGCAAAACCATCCGCGGCTTATTTGAAGCAGTGTTTCTAGGTGACTTAAGGTAGAGTACTCCTTCCTTCAGTTGCAACAATGGAAACTGCACCCAGACCGCTCGAGTGGCCCGACTCATCGGCTGAAGCTCCCCAATAGTCGGTTTCTTCCACTCTTTTGACAACTGCTTCACAACTGGCCCAATATCAGGGTCTTCCCACTGTGCCTTTGCAACAGCATCAGGTGACCACAACACATTCTCGTCGCACTTCTGATTCGTTGGTATTTTCCCCGCAACAGTGGCTACCTGGGGACTGGCCGAGGGAACACAGGATGGGCACTCTCCATGCTTTCCTGTCACTGGCCCAAGTTTCGTAACAGCATCACCTTTCTTCCACATGTCTTCACTCAGTACACTAACAGTTGCACCAGTGTCTAACAATACACAAGTTAAACTATGATTCACCAGACCAGTAATATAGATTCCTGAGTCACTGATCGCCTTAGCCTCCCACGCAAACGTTCTTAGGGGTTCGTCACGCGTTCCTACCCACGAACTTTTGTTTGAAGCAGACGTTCGTGGGGTAGGAACGCGTGACGAACCCCTAAGAGCGTTTGCGTGGGAGGCTATGATCGCCTGGGCCACACCTCTTGATCCTACGGGGACTGGCTGACCCTTAGCAGGCCCCGAGCTCCGTTTCCCGTTTCTTTGGTTGGACATTCACGCGCAAAATGGCCTCGTCTACGGCAAGAATAACACACCACGTCGTCCCGGCGCCCCGAAGTCGTCGTAGGTTTGGCTTCGGTTTTCCTCTCTAGCTCACGAATTTTCTCATTCATACCCAGAAAAAGCTCCTTAAGCTCACTGATTTCTGGTTATCTATCGAGGTATTGACCACATTCACCGACTTCTTCTTGTCGACCGATGGCGCTGACTGACGTGCTTTACGAGCGCTTTCCAACTGACGAACAACACGAACGGCATCTACGAGTGATCCCGGTTGGCTCATGAATAATTTTTCTCGGATGGCATCGCCCACAACGACTCCTTGAAGGTTACTTCCCACCTTCGCGGGTGCCCTTCGGGAAAAAAATCGCACGCGCGCCAGTTTCAATAAATCCCTAACAAACCATATATCATAAGAAAGCTTAATAAATGTAGTTTTCGTTAAAAATACAATTTTAGCAATGTTTTCTTTTAGGAAGTGTCTGAAGGAGGTAAGGCGTGAAACGACCGAGGGTTCTTCCATTGAATTTATCGGGTATCGGATTCCGCAGTACGATCAAAATGGCTGCACAATCTTATTCACAAGGCATCAATCAACAAAAGTGTGTCGGGCTTTTTCGATATTTTGATTGGTTGTTTAGATATCCACATCTAAAGCTGGAGTAGCTAAAAATATGCGAGACGTGTTGCGTAAATGGACGCCACGGGAAAAATATATTAAATATCAAAATTTCCCGACACACTTTGGTTTGTCATTATCTCTGGAATGTTCTGGCGAAATTTCACGGATATCCGTCAAATCTACATACCCTATAAATTCGCTCAAAGTGGATGTATTCCCCCAAAAATCAAATGCCAGATTTTAGCCCGTAAAGGTTCGTTCACAGCACGCCAGGAGATTATATCGCCTGATAAAACCGCAAACCAATGGAACAGCGGGACCTCCTACCGTTTAGGACAATAGATCAACATTTCCCCGGGAAAAGCATCGCATTGCAACACATTTTTTATCTCGTTCAGTGGAGTTCAATTCAGGACAACGACGCAATATGATGGGCAAAGACGCCAAAGGCAAAGGCAAAACCCGCGCCAAAAAGGTTAAAGTCGGAAAACGTGCCATTGAAAAACAACACGTTAACGAATCGATGGACAGCCTGCTGCTGAAATGAGTCCCTTGGATAGGTTTCGCGATTTCATGATTTGAAAATTACGCTTCGAGGTGATTGGTTATGTTTTTTATCAAGGCGAGCAAATGCATAATGAAAGGAAACCTCGTTATAACCTTATGTATGACAAATTTAGGTTTGACGGCGACTTCTTTGAACGAATATAGTGTTCGTCTTACACCCTAAAATCCTGGGTGTAATAAATTAGCGATTTGCATATTCAAAAAGACTAAAGAAAGATGGCGGAGAAGCGTGAAACTACGCCTCGTGAAGTATCTGTGCTGAAACGATTTGAATCGGCTTTAAATCGTTGTGGCTTTCTTTCGTTTTGTTTGAAGTCACTTCAAGTGAAGTTTTTTGAATATTTACTGAAAGGGCAAAATGTTGTTGCCGTAATGCCGTTCTACCCACTGGTTTCGGCAAGTCTCTCCTATTTCAGCTGCTCCGGATTTTTTGCCTGTCAAGGCGGACAAGAATATAATGATAGCTTTTTGTCCTTTAAACTCCAGCAGAGAGGACCAACTTAAAGTGTTGCAGGATAGAGGAATCACTGACGATGTTCCTCAGCAATTCTGAGACAAGCCGGAAGCGACCGACAGTTTATTTCATTCAGACGAAAGCAAGGCTGACGGATAGTTAAAAAATATATACCAGTGCGAACCTACTGAATGAAGATATCCAGATTATGTTTATAATTTACAGATTTTTAAAAAACGTTGTGACAGGCCTACATGACTCCCGCTGTTCGCAAGAATAGTTTCTATGCCTTTAGAGTTTGCATCTCACGAGTATGTCCTCTTTTGTACGATATGATGGGAGGCTCTTTGTATATCTCACTCAGTAAAGGTTGATTCTGTATTAAATGCCATTTGTTCAATAAGATTTTCTTTAAATTAGGCAACGCTGGGTGGTATTGTGTGACAAAAAGAATTCTATTGTGCGTTCTTTTATTTTGTTGAAGAGCCGATTTTCTCTCTTCAAATTTCACTTCTGAGAGGAACTTATTTACCAGAGTATCTGGATAACCTCTCACGTAAAGCCGTGATCTGAATGCTCCAATATTCTGTTCAAAAGTGTTTTTTAAGAGTTAGTTCGAAGCAGCCTAAGTGCTTCGCCTTTGACGAAACCTTTACTGACCCCTGGTGGGTGGCAGTAAGCGAAATGCGTGTACTGAAATGTTTCTGTCGGCTTGTAGTGAGTTCTCACGTCAAGGATAGATCTTTGTCAAAATCTATCCCACAAGATTTGAAAGGCTGTAGCGATCTCGTCTGTGATAGCAAATTTCAAAGCTGCAAGCAATCTCGGGAAACGTTTCTTAGTAATATCTGCCCCAATAACTGCTGCTTGTGCCGTTCACTTTACCAAAAACACGAATCAAGCGACGGCTCTCGAATTCATCGCCGCAAAGACGGCAAATGGATTGTCGAATATGAATTTTTCTTGGAGTTAACTGCTCCATAAAATATGCGAAACACTAGATTTGCTGTGACACGTGGTGATACTCTCGCAACCTTCTCAAAAATATTTTATGACAAGTAGAATTTGAGAAAACTCCAGCAACCAATGAAAATGCAGAATTAACCGCAGGAATTCATACATTGGTTTTTCAATGAATATTTGAGATGAACACATTACCAGCCGATGCCAGGGTTTTTTCCCGTCCGCCATCTTTCTTTCTAGGGAAGAGCCCTGGGAACGAGGTTGTAACCACCTCGTGTCTTGAGCACGTGACCTTCCGACATCATGTAAGGCGCATGAAATATCCTATACTAATTCCTCACAATTATAAAGAATAATAGTGAATGCACAAGGTTTTTGATATGGTTCGCATCTTTTTGTGTTCGCTGTATTTCAAAATCCATACAAAAATAAAAAATATGTATACTCCCCCTTGGTCTATGATGAAAGTCAAATGACTCCCATTCAATATACTAAAAACATAAATGATATTGCTTGTCAAGTTAAGGCTATTAGAAATGTTCAAAAAACATATCATTCAGCAGAACATTACCAAATACAGTTTGTGTCATTTTCAACCAAATCTGCTGACAAGAATGAACGAAAAAGGATAATGAAAAATGAAAGGCAGAAACAGAATTATAAAGGCATGGAACCATCAAGGAAGAGAATATTATTGGAAAGAAAACAAGCAAAAGATTCTACAAATAAAAAAGAACTGCAAGAGAAACGAGCACAAAAATACAAAACAATGGATGCATTTAAGAAACAAAGGCTGTTAGACAAACAGGCAGAAAAATATAAAACAATGGATCGGATACAGCTAAAAACAAGATTTATTAGACAAACATGCAGAAAAATACAACTCAATGGATGCAGCTAAAAAACAAGATTTATTAGACAAACATGCAGAAAAATACAACACAATGGATGCAGCTAAAAAACAAGATTTATTTAGACAAACATGCAGAAAAATACAACACAATGGATGCAGCTAAAAAACAAGATTTATTAGACAAACATGCAGAAAAATACAACACAATGGAGGCAGCTAAAAAACAAGAAATGCTCGAGAAACGTAAACAAAAATACTATAGCAATAAGAACAAAAATGTCGAATCATGTATTGAAATGTTTAAGAAGAAAATAAAGGAAGGGCCATATTATATATGTTGTTATATATATTATATATGTTTCTGACGTCACCTGATACAGGGCCAACAAATCTGGTGTCAAATAACTTTGAGATTTTCACGTTGCTTAAAGACGACTTCTGTAGCGTTCGACTTCTACATAGCAAGATGTTGAAAGAAAGCCCGAGTTCACGCAGTCATGCGTCTAGTCATAAACATTAAATGAGCTACTCATTATTTGAAGATTATCTCCAAGTAATCTCTTCCTCCTTTTTAATCCCAAGACAAATAACCCTTAGGCATCCCTTACCCTAAGGGACGGACCATTAGAAAAGTGATAGGGGGGTGTGGGTGGGGAAAAAAACAAAAAAAAATTCATGCAAGGGAAAATGCCAAGAAAAAAAATTCATACAAAGAAGAAGGTAAAAAAAAAAATTCATGCAGAAGGAAGGTCCAATTGTGACTTTTTCACACGTAGTAAAAAAAATTCGTGCAGAGGGGTTCACCTGAAAAAAAAAATTCCTGCACAAGCAGTGAACGAAAAAAAAATTCGTGCAAGCTGAAAATTCCCGCCCCCCCCATCACTTTTCTAATGGTCCGTCCCTAAGGTGATCCTCTTTTGGGGCCTAATTTCTCATTTTCACACTCACCGATAATAATAAACAATTATTCGCCGAAGGCTCAGTGATTATCGAGGAATATTCACCGATAATCACGAGGCGAATAATTGTTTTAGTATAAATCACACAGGTGATTATTTCAAAAAAAGAAAAGAAAAAGCATTGTACAACACGAAAAAAAAATTTATTTCATCAAAGTGTGCGAACGACTTGGAGCCATTTTGTTCGTTGTGACTGATAATCCGAGATAGTGAACCAATCAGAGCGCGCGATTTTGTATAATCCCCTGAGTATTCTTAACGCATCATCGTGTTCCTTTTTAACAAAGAAATCTCGGCGCAGGTAAAGACCAGAGTGACCGTTTATGCCTGATGACAATCAAACACCTCAGTAATGATCATTAACTTTGAACAATGTCAAGAATTCAAAAATAATGAGACTTACTATCAAAGTTATCATTTAGATTTCCTCTAACGTCGTCATCTGCAGGGAATCCCAGATTAGACACGAACTCTGTTGAGCAAAATCGACGACCAAAGAGAAAACGCGAAATTAACGCAGATACTGGAGCAGATCGTTAGTCAGCTGATGAAAAATCCATTGAAAAGTGGATATTAAGGAACTTGGGCAGAGGCAAAAGAGGTGACCTAGCGAATGTCGCGCGATTCTGGTCAACCTTTTTTTATTTATAAATACATGAAGAAAACCTTAAAATATAAAAATCAGCCTGAAAATAGTGTGCTCGAATTAAATACGCGACGTTCTACCAATGGGTATGGCCCGCCATCATGAGCTCAAGCAGAAAAAAGGGAAAAAAAGGAAAGACTTTAGAATTGTCATACCGCCATTTCTGCGTTTGCCCAACAGCTTTGATCCATTGACAGCACCAACGAAAAACAGCAGGAAAACAAGAAAAGTCTTCAGAATCATTTTTCAGGCGTTTCACTCAGAACAGGCACTCTTCTAGAACTTTGAAACAGCTGCTAGCGTGCCACTTCGCTTCTTGGGCTCTTATCGGTGGCTAATTGCTTTTATCATTTGAAAGCGGAAAAAACTTTAAACAAAGGGCCTTCCTGAGAAGGCAAAAAAGGTGTCAATATATATTTATTATATGGATGATAGTGTTTTACCGGAAACTAAAGCACTCGTGTATTCCATATTTTCACTCAGTGAAGATCATGAAGATATGAAAAAGTTATGTAATGCGCTCGCTCGTAAAATATTGTTTTCACCACTTGAAAAAATAAAAATTCATATCTCTCTCTGTCTCTCTTTACATAAATATATATGTGTTTATTTACAACAACAGGTATATATATACATATCTGTTGTGAGTGAAACGCCTGAAAATGATTCTGAAGACATTTCTTGTTTTTCTGCTGTTTTGGGGGGAGCAGGGTTGGGGCAGTGGTGAGAGCGCTCGCCTTCCACAAATGTGGCATGGTTTTTATTCCTGGCCTCGGCGTCACACTCTGCTCCAAGAGGTTCTTGTTCGGCAACTCCGTTTTTCCCCTCTCCACAAAAACTAACATTTGCTTTGATTTGTTTGATTTTATTTAATATGATTTGATTTCATAAGTGCAGTGTCCACAATTAGTACGTCAGGGCTAAATACAGTTGACACTCAAATTAAGGTCATTATTATTATTATTATTATTATTATTATTATTATTATTATCATTAATATTAGATGTTTATTTAACAATTATTCGCCGAAGGCGAAGTTATTATCGGTGAATATTCACCGAGACGAAGTCGATTCACCGATAATCACTGAGCCTGAGGCGAATAATTGTTTTACTATAAATACACAGGTGATTATTTCAAAAACAGAAAAGAAAAATCATTGTGCAACACGAAAAAATTTTATCTCATCAAAAACGCGCGAACGATTGGCAACCATTTTGTTCGTCAAGGTGATTATCGGCTGATAATCCGAGATAACGACCCAATGCAACGCGCGATTTTGTATAATCACCTGAGCATTTATACTAAATATAGATTTATGTACATATGCAAACTAGAGGACTCAAGCTCAAGTCCTCCCGTTTATTACTTTTGTAATTAAATAGCAACTGGACTGCCCCCAGCCAGATGAATTTCTTAATGTTATTTGTTTTACTCATTTGCTGGTCCCCGCTAGCCTTAGCGCTATAACCACTGCCGATGCTAAATAAATGAACATAAATGATTCATAAACCAGTCTGCAATTTGCTATGTGGTGGAGCTTGTCGAACAACGAAACAGTAACACTCAAGCAATATCCAACTTTTTTCCTGTTTGGCGAGCCTCCAAACATGCCAAGAGTAATTTAGTTAAGTTAGCAAAGATTAGGAAATGGCAACTAAAGCCGATATCGTTTTTATTTATCTAACGAAAATAATATACATCGCAAAAGGTTTGCCTATATCCATTGTAGTTAAGCAATATCCGTTGTAGAAAACATTGTAGATGCCCTAACAAGTGTGTTATAGTTATGTAACCTTTTTTGGTAAACCCAGACAGTCATCTCATAATTCGTACGTGATCTTTGGTATAAAGTAACAAAAAAAAAACTTTAGATATTGCTCTATCCGTTTTCAAGTTGTTGTGTACAAACAGGACAAGAGAGAAATTAAAACAAATGAGTTGTTAATATATACGACAGTAAGTTTTCTGACATCTGTATCAAGGAAAACAGGGCCAGTATGTGGGTAGATATTCCGGCGATAACTCGCTCTCAAGAATACGTGATCCCCCGCACATCACATGGAATCAACGGACCAATGTAACTACTAATCAAAGGCTCGTTCGAGCTACCTCATGGTATGTGGTAATTATTCCATGAAGTGCTGTCCTTTCCCCAGACCATAAAGCGTTCATTCCAAATAGTTCGTTTTGTGCACTCTTACTACGACTGATAGATTACTCGTCGTCCAACTTGGAGACATCGTCACTTGTAAGACTTTAAAAACCCATTTCTTTGCCCTCGAGCATTCTTGAACACATTTCCTGTTCGTTCGCGAGATCTTCAAAAGTGTATTTTGATCAAAGATGGAGCGAAAGGAACGAAAACCCGCCTTGACAATCTTTGCGTCGGCCTCAACACAACAGACGCATTTTGTAAACATGTGCTGCCGCTTTGTCTCACCCCCTCCCCCCACATATGTGAACATAAAACAATTGCACGACTTTGTGGACGAAACCAAACTTAGCAGGGGATATAGGGGAGAACCTGTTTAATTCACATTTAATGCGGATTTAACAGGAATTACTGCCACTGAGAAATATATTTATCTAAACACACCTAAAATATATGATTATTTGATTTTATGATGTGAATACGATAATTTTACGTGTGTGAATACGATGATTTTACGTATGTGAATACGATGATTTTACGTGTGTGAATACCATAATTTTAGATGTGTGAATACGATGACTTAACGCAGTTTCGCAGGCTTGGCGCTTTGAACAGTGACACAAGACACAGTGGTAACAGGCAAGAATAGAAGCTCACAGTTTCTTTAAGCATTCAAATTGTACTTTAAACCGTTTTGGAATGTTGGCTTTTTAAAAACAACATTTTTACAGTTTTTCTTGTTGTATTCGCTTGTTGAAGTTGTGAAGAGCACTTGTTTGTCTTTCAATACGGACTGGTTTTAAATAAATACTCGTGTTCAAACTTTAATCTCACTCGTTCGCTACGCTCACTCATGGGATATCGATTTCATTACGTGCCACGGACAGATTAATTTTATAAAGAGGCCTTCAAAGGGGAAATTCGCTTGGTTGCGACTCGTTAGACCAATACGTTAGACCAATAGGTTTTAAGACCAATCACAGTTACGGCAGTGCGAAACTGACAGGACTTAATACAGAAGAACGCGATCTGGATTAAGACAAACAATGAACAAAACAAGAACTTGAACTACGGTAACTAAACTATTCTGCAAAGCTAGCAGGATGACGTCGATAACGTTCCCGTGGTCGAGTTACAACTAGTGCGCTCACGTACCCACCTGTAAAACAGTTAACAGGACTATTAAAGCGAAAGCTAAAATAGTCAAAAAGGGAAGCTAAAGTTATTCACCGAATCATAACAAATAGATTTTTAAGACGGGACAGTTCCCTAGACATTTGTATTCTAGCGAGTTCAAGCCGTGAGACTCTGTTCGCGCTTTTCTTAGATTTTATCGTGGCCGGAACGAGTGGGAAAAACTTGTTCATTACTAACTTGGCTATGGTATCTATGGTTAACACCAACCATTGGGATTATTTTCTGTTTCCGGCTGAACAACGAATTAAGAATGTTCTAGTTAATTTCTAGTTAAGATTCCCAAAAACATCCTATAAAATATCCGTAGAGAAATGTTATATCCCATTGTACTTGGGGGGTTTTAGCTAACGCCTTGTGGCCTGGCCTTTTACCTTTTAAGGGGTGTCCTGGGTAGAGTTCATTGCACTCCAGCCCTACTAACTATCACCATGTACACACACCAAGGTCAATGCACTATTCAACCCGGTAGAGGGAGCCTCAAAAAGAATAAAAAATGTCAAGGCGTACATGCATTATGCTGTTTAGCGTATATGCATTATGCTGTTTAGCGTACATGCATTATGCTGTTTAGCGTACATGCATTATGCTGTTTAGCTAAAAAACATCAAGCATTTACGTAAACAATTTTATTTGGCTCGTCACCTCTAGATCTCTCCTCCAGGATACGTGATCCCCAGCGAAACCCATAGAAACAAAGAGCCTATGTAACTAGGTTATAAAGTGACGTTCAACTGTTTCATTAACACCCATAATGGCTAAAAGGAATTTATCATACATGCAGCAAAAGAAAATGAGGTAAGAGAACGCATCTTCCATACTGGGTTCTCTTACTATGACAAGAGGACAGAATCTATTTTTAGATCCGGAAACTATTTTAACTGACCAATGGCTGATGTCCTTCTCATCACGTGGTTGTAATTTCAATGCGCCATGAGGAAACCACGCAGCCATGGAGCGAGATATAAATAGATTCCGGGCTAAAAATAGATTCTCTCCCCCTATCCTATCAGACGGGGTTATGTTGTCTTTCCTCGTTTTCTCTTGCGTGCAGCCAGTGGTAGGCAAAATGTTCTTTTGTGTCATGCCGAAAAATAGGTCTTCTTTTGTATCTAAGACATTTCCAACTTTTTTTCCTGTCTAGCGAGCCACCAGCCATTGAAAACATGCCATGCGGAAATAAACAACAATAACTAAAGGTAATAGTCACCTTTACCAATATGGTCCAAGTGAGAGAGAGGGTTTTGCTTTATTTTTGGTGCGGCTTAACGGCAAATTTTATTTGAAAGTACGGTATTGTAGTTTTGAAATTTTAGCGCGTAATAATCGGTCAAAATATGTAGGCCTTTAGAGCGCTTCCACAGCTTCCACTTGGGTCCTAACGCCGCCGGCTGTCGTGTTCAAAGTACAGGTTTACCACGTCATGGCGGTGTTTTCACTTGTCGGTATGGTGTTGCGGTATTTCGACCCCTTTACGTGCCCCTCAAATGAGCACATGATGCATGCAGAAATCACTTTATTCTTGTTTACTTAAGCAACAAACCGCAGTTTCTATGGGGTTACCGGCGAAATAAACCACGCGGGATGTTGGGAGAACACGAGAAGAGCAGGTAAATCACTAGTCTCCTCCGCAGCCGTTATTAGGATCGTCACGCAACGCTTCTCCCCCACTAACGGCTGCTTCAACCCGAACTCTTTTTGTTTCCCTTTGTTTAGAGTTCACGTGAAATTTACAGAATGCACCAATCACGCGTTGCCTATTGTCAACTCTGAAACCAATTAACGTATCAGTAGTTTGTCAATGATGTCAGTTTCCCGCGTCAATTCATCGCCTCCTTTGCTAGATGTTGCCATAAATCTCAGAGATTTCCTATGGATCTAACTCCGAAGAAAATAGTCAAAAGCGGCTCTGGGTGCTTCATTTGTTCGTCGGCTTTCCTCAAGAATAACAAAATCTTCATTTTCGGAAAGAGTTCACTCGACATTGCTGAAGTCAATCGATCCTCGCTATCGGTGGACGTGAGTCGCTACACAGAAAACAGCGAACTGTTCGTCTGTAGAGACAAATGCTACTAGCGTTTGATAAAATTTAATCGGGCATCGGATAAGTTGAAGGAGCTAAAGAAAGAAATCGAAGAAGTCTTCAAGGCAAGAGAACAGGGCAAAGCGCAGAGCAAAACGCCTGCTATATCCAGATGAGAATGCCGACAGAGGTGCCAAAATACATCAACTTCATCACATCGAGGAAAGCATCCAAATTGCTGCGATCTGCCGATACCACTTCTACTTCTTCGGATGCGTTGGGAAGCCGAATAATGAATTGTCAACCACTTTCACAACACGTAATTGAAAAGGTGTTGAAGATTGCGTCAAAAGAAGTTACTGTCTTGTGCTCAAAATACAACCCTTCGATGTCGAGGAAAGATGAGATAACAGTCTCGAAATGCTGCCATCTTGACATCTTGTGATGTTCCCCTTACAATTTACCAGCAATACCATTTTAAACTCAGAGCATAAACTAATGCTTGAAATCAAATATTTATTGTGTTCAAAAAATGAAGTATGAGCGAGTTGTAAAGGAAATTCACATAGGAATTGCTCATCGATACGTCTTTGGCCGGTGTATTATGCTTATGCTTTTTCTTTTTCTTCTCAGGTAAGCTTAATGAAAATATCCCGGGCGCGAAAAGTGAAGTCATCAATTTACTAGCTTAAGATTTCAATCCCTACAGTAATTGTAAATTAATTCACACATTATTTCCTTTCTAAAATGCCGTAACTTCAGAAGCGGAATTGACAAACAAAAACAAGTGTCCAATCGACCCTTAACTTGCCACTGTTTTATAACATGAGCTTCATCATAGCCACGGCACATAACTTTCTACTGTATACATCATTGCACAACATGGTTCTCCAACGATCATTCAACAGCCACGCTCCTGGTGACCCGAAAACGATGGGGTATTCTCCCTCCTCAATCCACTTTCACTATCCGCGTAGCCAATAGAACACGAGATGTGATTGGACAGTTTAGTCTTGGCGCGACCGCCTCAGGAATATGTGAGGCATGTTGTTATTGGCTAATTCGCGGAAACAAAAAGAGTTCGGGTTTTAGCAGCCGTTAGTGGGGGAGAAGCGTTGCGTGACGATCCTAATAACGGCTGCGGAGGAGACTAGTAAATCACGAGCCGTAGGTGAGTTATTTACAAGCTCCTCGAGTGTTCTCCCAACATCCCGCGTGGTTTATGCCCAGCCCGGTAAACCCATAGAAACTGCGGTTTAGCGCTTTTATAAATTACTTAAAATAAAATCCGAAAATGTTTCTCTTTTCTATGGATTTACCGGTACAATAACCCATGGGTTTTCGATCAATCCCAAATCATATCAGCGCACGCGTAGTATCCGAGTTATTTCAGGAAATCTATTTGCCATATCCAACCTTACTTTACTTGTTATAAAGACGACTAAAAATGAAGGTTATATTTCTCCGAAGTTTTCATCATTTTAGCCATGACTACTGACTATAACTGCAGAGAGCAATGTACGCAAAGCGAGAATGAAAAACAGAGTATATAGAAAACGCAATTATGTTATCTTTAAAGCAAGCTCAAATGCGTACGGTCCAAGGCATAAATTAACGATCTAACGTCTCGGTGTCGCTTACCTCGCATAGTCAACTCCTTGCAGGTGTTTACAGTCAGTGGAGTTATCATGGAATCAGGACAATTGGACACAGTTCTCCACTAGCCACTATGGTATGCATGGCGTCCCTGCATATTGCCGATGCATAGTAGGAGACCTCCACAATTTTGGTATTGTTCATGAAATACCTAGGCTGTGTGATCAGCTCTGATGGTGGCATTAGTTGCCGTTGCCCAGAATCAGTTTCATCTTTCAGATGAAGGGAAATCATGAAAAGAAAAGTGCACATATATTGCAACCAGGACAATCAGACGTGGTTTGATTCTACGCTTGTTTGAAGAAGTTACAGTTCACCGACCCGACGTTTCGACACGACATTTCAACGTTTCGACACACTTGTTTTCGACACAAACCATTCGACGTGTCGACGAAGTGCCTTCTTGTGGGGTGATTGAACAATGCTGTATATGTAACTTAAACAATTGCATTCTTGTGCAATAGTATGGGTGCTTCTCCAGGTACCGGCACAGATGACGTAAAACAAGGCCATACAATAAAAAAATATGTTACTGAATAATTTACACACAATGGTGAAACAATGCGCTACGTCATCTGAGCCGGAACCTGGAGAAGGAGCCAATAGTATGAGGTGCCATGTGTTTCAAAATTCAGTGATACTTTTTCTCACTTGAGCTGTTGAAATGAACACATCTCTATGTGAAATGAGAACAAAACGTATTGAAATGCGCAACAGTTTTTATGAAAAATACGTGTCCATAGTGAATCACGTACATGGTTGTATGAAGCCTAAAACAACAATATACTTAACCCACCTAGACCCTCACAGTGTATGCAGCAAATGATATGTATGAGGCATATGATTGGCTGGGCTATACTTGAAACACGCCGACAGCGGTCTCTAGAAAGGAGAGTTGGAGTGCTCAACACAGACAACAAATTACACTCGTCCCACAGGCTCGTGCAATTTCTTCAGTCGTTAAAAAATTTACTTGTGCTCATTTCTTCCAAATTGCACTCGAAACCATTTGATTACCTACACAAATTGTGAAATTGTTCCTCATACCTTTTTGTCGTAGCTTCCTGCGGTGAGATTGGTTAGTTAAAAAGTATTAAATGCTCATTGGTTGCTTTGGTTTAAGGGTTCATGTTAATTGGCTAATACAGATGTTGCCAGGAATCCAAAAAGCGTCAATAACCAATCAGATTGCACGGACCAGCCATGCTTTCTAAATGGTGGAATAAATCAACCAATCGCAGTTTTAGGAAGTTTCTTTTCTTATGATTAAATGCGTCAGGACAATTCCACAGCCGAATGGTCGCTGACATTGCTGGGTCAATTCAGTAAAACGTTTATATGTGTAGCTATTGTTTTTGAGTCTGCTGCACTTGTAAAAGTTTTATTGAACTGACTCCGGGACAAAACAGAAAAAATAGATATATATAAGCTTCCGTCCTATCCCGGTAGAGACTATGGTGGTCATCTGAATAAGTCAAAACCATTTCCAGTTGGTACAAAATTAACGAAATTTAACGTTACCGTGTTTCTTTCTTTTTAATAGTTGTCGATTTTGAAACTTAACAGATCCCTGAAATATTACACATTACATTACTAATAATTTAACGTGGATTCTTCCCATTTAGCAAGAAGATTTAACAATAAATCTCCGTTTCCTTGTTAATGTATTACCTAAAATTCTACCTTTCAAAATTCTGCATATCAAACCCTGTCATAATGTTTGTTCAACGTTTCACTCAAAGTAAACTCAGATGTTTAGTGCTATTGGTGTCATGTTCAATAGCTTGATGAGGAAAGCTCACAGTGCCGTGTACAGAAGCTTTTCAAAGTTAACGTACTGTATGGTTTGATTCTCGGGTGAAAACGTTAGAAGTATACTGTATAGTAAACGAAGCAGTACAACACGGTTCATGCTGCTTCCAATAAATGGTCACACAGCATGGTTTGATCAACAGATGAAAAAGTTAGAGCCACACTGTATAGTAAAGCAAATGGTACCACAGTACAGTACTGTTCAGCAGCTTTCCAAACAATGGCCACACTGCATGGTTTGATCCAGAAATAAAATCGTTAGAACCACACTGTATAATAAAACAAACAATACCACAGTACAGTATTGTTCAGTAGCTTTACAGAGAATGGTTACACTGCATGGTTTGATCCACAGATGAAAAAGTTGGAGCCACACTTTAGAACTACACAGAAAACAGCACTGCTCGGTGTCTTTCCGTACGAGCCAACCGGAAATGAATTTTGTCCAAATAAGAAATTTCAGACTTTATAGTAAAACAGGCAGTACCCTGTCTGCCCTTTCAAGCACCTTGAAGCAATCAGTGGTCACACTGTATCTAAATTGCAAGTCAAAGACTAATTTAAACGCCACTGTAAAACAATACCACAGTACAGTACCTCATCACATGGCTGGTTCCGCGAGCGGGCAACATGAGGCGAATCCCGAGTTCTGATTGGCTACCCGCGGAGGCAAGGTGGACCTATCTTGCTCGCTCGGGATTTCTCGCGTTGTCCCGCGAAACAAAGCAAAGCAAAATGGCCTTTATTGACCAAGCTTGTTCGGTCAACATGGCTGGATATTGGTCCCGTTCTTAATTGCGTTTTTGGTGACCTCGACAACGTCTCAGTCAATAATGGAGACCTTACGCAACAGGACGGCTAGAAGACTCAGGACGGCAGAATGACGAAAAAATGTCGTGCGAGACTTTGCATTCCCATTCTTACGCGACATTTTTACGTCATTACGTCGTCATGAGTCTTCCAGCCGTCCTGTTGCGTAAGGTCTCTAATAACGCAAAAAGAACGCAGCCATCTTGACCTCGAGCTTGGTCAATAACGCATATAGAGATTTCTCTAGTTTCGTAAAGAAAAGTCACACATCATGGTTTCACCTACAAAAAGTGTATTAAACCAAGCCATGTGACCAAGTTTAAAGCTATTATAAATAGAACGGTTAAATTAAATTCCAGCACCCATGGTGACACCTAACACAAATTAAACTACGGGGTTCCGCATATCACAATTCACTTCAAGTAACCTTACATTGTAAACAAAAATATATATGTATATCTGTTGTATTTCTGTTACTAATGAAAGTTCTTTAAAAATAACTAACTCCAACTTAAAGTATAAATCTATTCCTGATAGAGCAATTCTCACTAGTCCAAGGAAATTAAATATTTCGTCTGCAAGGAACAAATCTACCAAAAATCTACAGGGCCCACTTCCTGGAGAACCAGGAATTAAACAGAAACTAACGGTTAAAATGTTTCCTTGGAATCGGGTCATACGACCCGTTTCTCGAAGGTCCCGATAACTCTAATCGCGGGCCCGCAGCTTCATTGTTAAGTAGAAGTCTATCGAATGTTTGTGTAGTTCTTGACGTAGAAACCAGCCCAACGTGTAAATTAACTTAGAATTACAAGCGTTAAACTTAAAAACTAACAAAATTGTAATTCCCGTTTCATAAAAAGAGCTTTAAGGGCCCGCTAAGTTACCGGGCCTTACAAAAAACGGGGCCCCTGATCTGAGGCTTATTCACGGGCTATCAAAGCCTAGTCAATCACGTGACAAGCTCGTGACACTAGGCAATTGGCACGTGCAGACACTAAAGTAATCGACTTATAGACTACAAAGATAAAACAAGGGGAAGGGAGGTACCTAATGGTAAACAAAACGATCGCTTGGAAAACAGGAAATACAATATTATATTTTTAAAGTTCATCGAACCTGTAATTTGTCGTCCACTTCGAATGTTGCTGCATGTCAATTTACTGCACTCCTGAATAATGTATTAAATTCATGCACTTGTTTTCTACATAGCTAATATTACACTAAACCTCTATTTACATTGCGCGAGTTGCAACAAAACCCTTGCGCATACCCAGAACAAAATCTACTTCTCCCTACACATGGACAACAAGGGGCAGCTGAACCGCACTTACTTATTAACCCGATTTTTAAATAAATATAAAATGGCCAATGGACTATTCATTTTTTTTTTCAAATTCAGGAACTCGCCGAGGACAATGTCCCTTTGCTGAAAATATGGTTAGATTTGGAACGTACATACAAATCGCTAATCTACTTTTACGAAGGCAACCATTGGTTGGCTTGCTAGTGTCCATCCGGTATTGTAAGCGTGCGATGTTCCATAAGGAGTAGATCATTTGACGTTTGGTTTGGGGTTAGCATGAGTAATGTGGTCGGCACTAAAATTTTTGTTTACAGTGAACAAGTGTATCAAACGTTTTCCTTATTATTTCGTGTTCTATTTAAATTTATAGAACTCTCAAATCACCCTTCCCCACCCTAAAACCACGCGATGAAATTCTGGACGAATTCTGCAGCGCGTGGCCATCTTGAGAGCGGGGAGGCCATCTTGAGAGCGGGGACTAATCGACTTGTGGTTGTAGTTAGAACAATTTCAATACCACGACGACTTGCCTTTGGCCTGCAACGCAAAAATAAAAAAAAACTGGAATGGAACACTCGAAAAAAAAAAACTTGTGTTGCTAAACGTAAAGAGGTCAATATATACAAAGGATGACGAGACGCCATGGTGAAGAGGGAGGGGTAGGTGAAAATGCCACAACCAATAGAATACTAACGGCATTTGTTTCTGAGCAGGCTACTTTGCCCCACCACCAGACCCTCGTTTTATTGGTCATTTAACAATCAGACAGGATAAGGTCCCTGTCGGTTGATTAAACAGGAACCAAGGAATGAAAAACATCATCCAATTATACCAAGAATATTACTTCATTTTCTCTTATTTTTCTTTGGTCAGGTAAAAAGTCTCGAAATCAGACTCTGTTTGGTTGACGTTTGAACGGTTCTTCCGACTTCCACAAGAAAACTCTATGCTCTCGCTCTGTACAATCAAGCAAACGAGCACTGTTTGCCCTCGATACTAATATCATTTTTCCAATAAACTTGGCTCTCTGTCGCAAATACAGTAACTAATACGTAAAAAAATTCAATTCTATTTCTAAGTCCAACCTTTTCTACTGCCCTAACGTGATGAGAAAGGTAAGCGTTCAAGGGCAAAACACCAAAAACAGGTTGTTAATACTTGCTGGTATAGTTTCGTTCTCGAAATGGATTCAAAGTAGTTTCAGAGAGAACTACGTGGTTTCCTGAGTCTTAAAAGGACCACAAGTTAGGTCGCGAAACAGATGCGGCTGAACATGGTGACAAAAATACTAACTGCCGCATACACTGATAACATTGTTTTTCTATTGGTTAAAAAAGACGTAGGTCTGGTTGACGTGCCCGCGAAAACGAAATAACTGATATTGTTCGAGTTCCCTTAATTCGTACCCCTTCCCCTATTGGTCTCTGGCCTCCTTTCCGTCAACCCCACACAAGGTGTCCCTTTTTTACGCTACTACAATTCTACTCAATGACAAGTAAAAGGGACGGCATACAGTGCAGAAAATCAGCTAATTCTGTTTAAGAAAAATAGTGCGAAGTACTATATCTCTCGGTTAGTACGCGCGCTGTGATTGGTCAATTTAGCGGGCCTACTTCACTGTAAGGCCCGCTAAATTCAAAAGTTTGTTTTGGTCGCCAAAATGTCTCCAGAGATATAATAAATATCTTACAAACTTACGGATCCTCATTTTTTTCCGCTCGGATTTACGGCCGGCGCCCGGAAAAATCTCGGTCGGTAACTTACAGTACGGATCGAAAACTCGGTAATACATTTATGTCCTACATACACCAACCATTTAAAGCATTGTAACTCTTCTGCTTTTCAAGATATCTTGCTGAAAAAATTCATGTAAACAAAGCATCAAGTAAAAAACAACGTGTAGAAGTATAAGATTTTTTGCTGCCACCGTTTTTGTGTAATTATCGATTGAAAACTCAAACAGGTCTGGAAGAACGGCTCCAAAATATAGGACATGAATGTATTACCGAAAACTCGGTTAGTAAGAGGTATGTATACAAGGTACAACCTAAACAAACGGATAGGAGTAGCTGGGCTTGGCCTTCACTATACGCTAGCATACCATTATGAGCTACTTCCTACTACGTAAGTACAACATAGAGGGCAGTAAAAAGCAACTGCACTGTCCACGACTATGCAGCATAAAGTGGACCTACAATAAAGCATATACCGTGCACTATGTAATGTTTTGTAGAGACTTCGTAAAGTAATAATAATAATAATAATAATAATAATAATAATAATAATAATTTTTTTTTTTAAAAATATACACCAGTTTATTATAAAAATGTCAGTAAAAATTTCAATAGCCTACCTATGTACACGAGTTAAAATATTACAAAACTAAGGTGAACTATTTACAAAATATAAACTTATTTACATATTTCTGTTCGTAAAAAAAAAAAAAATCTGATTTTCATTTACGTCTATAAATAAATATTTCAAAACCAAAATTTTACAAATAGTGAATATAAAAAAAAAAGAAAAGCTGTAGAAATTCTAATAATAATAATAATAATAATAATAATAATAATAATAATAATCTTTAGACAGGGTGCGTTCTCACAAAAAGTGGTTTTCAGAACGGCCCTATAGATAAGACAAAAAAGTGCACTTGAAGTGTAACTATGCGCGGTTTGAAGTCTTAAAGACTGCCACGCATTTTCCTATGCATTGTATATTTACTGAATACAATCACGCAACAAACAGCAAAGCTAGGCTACCTGCCTTGCTAGTCTCAAACGCTACTATGCATTCTCGTGATTTACATGAACTAGGTATAGTTCAGGCAACAAACAATACGGCTGCCTGCCTTGCTAGTCTTATAGGCTACTATGCATTCTATTGTCGTATTTACATGTTCTATGTATAGTTCACGCAACAGACAACATGGCATGCCTCCCTCAATAGTCTTATAGGCTGTTATGCAGTTTCGTGATTTACATGTATACAATGCACAGTTCAAGCAAACAGTACGGCTGCCTGGCTCGTTAGTTATTCCATCTAATGATGCTTACATAGTCATGGTCCTCAGGTGGACTAGACTGACGTGTTATGATCTAAACGGCGAGAGGAAGACACCCTGGAATGGCAAGAGAAAACATCAAATAGAGCAAACCAAAACCACAAAAAAGACTGAAACACATCAAAATATCACCGACGTCACACGTCTCTCAAATTTACATCGTTATCAGCGAGAAAACCCAAACCATGGGTGCACAAGAAAACTAACAACCATCCTTACATTTGTTTAGGAGGACTTCGCTTCCACTTTTGCTTCCATTTAAATTTTCGTATTTGAATACTCCTATAGAACATCTAGGCGAATAGCTACCGAAAATTCCCGAAGCCTTCCGATGATTATCGGACATTTTCTTTTTAAATTCCCTTACAGCTCGAGTATCTTCGCAGTTTGCTCGCTCACAGTTCTCGCGGACAAAAATATATAGCATTGATTTTTAGACTGAAATCACTATCTTAACACGCTATTGATCGCCACACTGTGTCTGCATCATAAGGTCCATTGTTTGAACACGTTTCCAGAACGCGGTCCCGATTGCCCCTCTGAAATTGCAAACTGCGGTAACACAACGCCTCCTTTCATTACAAATTGTTCGTCACGAAAGTCACGCAAAACTCATATTCACCCCGCAAAGTTCACGCTGACAAGCACTCACGTCGACTCCCTCGTGATACCACAACACACACACACAACGTACCAAGGGCACCCGACGACTATTTTTGGTAAACATTTGTTGGGAAGCAAGCTGAGCTAGAATTTTCGAATATCGAACACACAGGCCCTCGGATGTTTGAACCGTGTCTCTGAATAGATTTTCAGTCCCTAAAACATCACCTAAAAGATTCACAACAAGGGAAAAGTGGTCCCTTACTTTTTTCGAAAGGACATTTTTTGCAATTTTTGGCACTTGAAAAGGTCACCTAGCAATTCCCTAAAAACACTTCAATTTTCAGCAAAGATATCCGAACAGATCAAATTCTTCTAAGTGATAAAAACATCTCTTTAGACAGTCTTTAAATATTATAAGGAGCCTAGAAACGTCTCTCAGAGGTTTTTGACTCAATCTGCTCGTTGGGTGCCCCTGGTGTACAACGGGACCGACAGAACGCCCCGTTTCTTTTAAACGCTTTATCTCAATCTAGTAGAAATTGATTACAGTTAACGTTCCAAAAACGTTTTATCAATTTTTAGGTGTTATTTTGTTACTTGTAAGCGGATGTTTATAGTATAGGGTGTCGTTAAGATGTAGTTTGTACGCAACGTATCACATTAAACGCCAAAATGCAGTTGGTGACACTACAGTCTGGTGCGAAATATTATGGTATGGTGCAGTACTGCAGTACGGCATCCCCATGGTATGGTGCAGCGATATTAGGCTGTGCAACTGAATACTATAATACGCTTCGGTACGGCATTGTAAGCGAATGGAGGGGTTGTGTTGTATGATCAGGTTCAGCGTGGTTTGGTACAGTTTGAAAAGAAAGTTGATACTGATGGAAATGAATATATGAAAGACCATATATTTGAACTGCGGATTAATATGTAATAACATTAAATGATCATCACAGTTCTGTACACAACTTAAGCAGCTGTGAATTTTAAAGCCTGAAAAGTGAGTTCGTTATATACCCGTAGATGAAGAAGAATGATGATAGCTCAGTTGGTAGAGCACTGCTCCGGTATCGCAGAGGTCATGGGTTCGAATCCCGTTCAGGCCTGAGTTTTTTTCAGGCTTTAAAATTCACAGCTGCTGAAGTTGTGTACATAACTGCGATGATCATTTAATGTTATTACATATTAATCCGCAGTTCAAATAAATGGTCTTTCATATATTAATTTGCATCATTCTTCTTCATCTACGGGTATATAACGAACTCACAATATGACCAGCTCCCAGTTGGCTTGATAGCTCAGTTGGTAGAGCACTGCTCCGGTATCGCAGAGGTCATGGGTTCGAATCCCGTTCAGGCCTGAGTTTTTTTTTTCAAGGCTTTAAAATCCACAGCTGCTTAAGTTGTGTACATAACTGCGATGATTGTTTAATGTTATTACAAGTTGATACTATACGGTATTGGAGGGTTGCATGGTATGATGCAGTACTGTAATACGACGTTATGGTATGGTATGGTATAGCATGTTGCATACAGGTAAGGCTATACCACGGTATGGCATGCAATGGTCTCCCAGACTGAGATAGACTCTTTGTGATCTGTGTATCACTTGCTTTCATTTTACCCAACAGGTACGCTTCGTTTACAAGCTGCGGGGTAACGGTGTTAACACTTCATTTACACATCATAAAAGACGGCTCGGGGACAGCGGTAACTCTTACCAATTCTTTACAAGTTTATACGTCTATAATTTTAACAACCACTTCGTTTCGTTTACTTAGAAGATGGCTCAAAAAATCAGCTCTTACTAATTCTTGAGGATTTTAAACGTTTACAATTTTACATGGAACTGGATCATTTAAAGGGAGGGAGGGTCCGGTTGGAATGATTTTGTACGTTTCAAAACGAAGGAGTATTTCATTGGATCAGGAGTCCATCGTCGGCAACGGGAAACAGATGACACTCAACGGGAAACAGATGACACTCAACGGAAAACAGCTGACACTCAACGGGAAACAGAAGACACTCAACGGGAAACAGACGACACTCAAAGGGAAACAGAAGACACTCAACGGGAAACACATAACACTCAACGGGAAACACATAACACTCAACGGGAAACAGAAGACACTCAACGGGAAACAGATGACACTCAACGGGAAACAGATGACACTCAACGGGAAACACATGACACTCAACGGGAAACAGAAGACCCTCAACGGGAAACAGAAGACACTCAACGGGAAACAGAAGACACTCAACGGGAAACAGATGACACTCAACGGGAAACACATGACACTCAACGGGAAACAGAAGACACTCAACGGGAAACAGAAGACCCTCAACGGGAAACAGAAGACACTCAACGGGAAACAGAAGACACTCAACGGGAAACACATGACACTCAACGGGAAACACATGACACTCAACGGGAAACACATGACACTCAACGGGAAACAGAAGACACTCAACGGGAAACAGAAGACCCTCAACGGGAAACAGAAGACCCTCAACGGGAAACAGAAGACACTCAACGGGAAACAGATGACACTCAACGGGAAACACATGACACTCAACGGGAAACAGATGACACTCAACGGAAAACAGCTGACACTCAACGGGAAACAGAAGACACTCAACGGGAAACAGACGACACTCAAAGGGAAACAGAAGACACTCAACGGGAAACACATAACCCTCAACGGGAAACAGAAGACACTCAACGGGAAACAGATGACACTCAACGGGAAACACATGACACTCAACGGGAAACACATGACACTCAACGGGAAACAGAAGACCCTCAACGGGAAACAGAAGACCCTCAACGGGAAACAGAAGACACTCAACGGGAAACAGATGACACTCAACGGGAAACACATGACACTCAACGGGAAACAGAAGACACTCAACGGGAAACAGAAGACACTCAACGGGAAACACATGACACTCAACGGGAAACACATGACACTCAACGGGAAACAGAAGACACTCAACGGGAAACACCTGACACTCAACGGGAAACACCTGACACTCAACGGGAAACAGATGACACTCAACGGGAAACAGATGACACTCAACGGGAAACAGATGACACTCAACGGGAAACAGATGACACTCAACGGGAAACAGAAGACAGTCAACGGGAAACAGAAGACACTCGACGGGAAACAGATGACACTCGACGGGAAACAGATGACACTCATTGAGACCAACAAACAAGCAAAAAGAATAACTTGGCACAGGAAAAAAGAGAAGAAGACAGGGACAGTTTATTTCCTCGCCAGTTAGAGCGCTTCTCAATTCATTGTCGCAGAACCATAACTACATAAAGCTATTACTCCGGTCAGCTACAATCAATTAAAACAGTTCACATAACCAGTCAGATCTCAAGGCCAATAAATATCAAACGTGAGCTTGTTACGATTGGTTTTAGCTCTTCGGTTTGACTCTAATTGAAAGATAAAATTATGCAAAATGTTTCACCCAATCATCTATCAACACCATCTATCAGCCAATCATCTGGCAACACCAATTGGGAAACATGTGCTTTCAAAAGAGTGACTTATTAACGGTTGTTTGATATCAGGTACACACACAAGTAGTACACTGCACAAAGTAATTACTCCAGTTCTACAACATTTGCTGTTCTGAAAATCGACGGGGGCTAAGTCAAGTTTACTAAACGACGGTGAAATACGCGCCACTCCAATAGACAGAGATTGAATAAGAGCCATTTTGCAGTTGACGACGCCTCTTGTTTCAACAATAACAAACGACACTGGGCCTACCAGGAAAGAGAGAGAGAGAGAGAGCGAGAGAGAGAGGCACAAGTATTGCTCTGTGTGTTTTTAAAGTTTTGTTTGATGTAATCTGCAAAAATCGTACCACCCAGGACACCAACAACCTACCGAAGCCCACAGTATTGAGTGTGGAAAATCACGAAAAACGCGCGATATTTAAGGAACCAGTCAGCACCCTTAGACAAGATCCGACGTTCGCTAAGCAGCAAGCATCGCACAGGAATTTAGACTGACAAACGATACAGTTTATAACAAATGTTTCTTAAGTTGATGAACCACGAATCGAGTTCTGTATTCTTTCATTTATTATTACAATCATTAGTAGTTTAAAGTTTTAAACAAGGCTGGCTTACACCATGAAGGTTTTCACTGTAAAGCTTATGTTACAAGAATATCGGTTCTATCAAAAACGAAAACTTGAGTAATAAAGAACGCTTTCATGTTTACTCTTTAATTCTTCAACTTTAAGGTTTATGTTCCCTGCTAAAATGCAAAACAACAACAACAACAACAAAAAAAACTAACGGACAAACGGACGAACAAATCATTAAACCAATAAATTACCTGACACAGTCGCCTTACCTGATGAAGCTGTTCGTCAACTTTCTGTAGAACCTCTTTCTGTTGTTTTGGTGTAAACCGTAAAAGAGCTACCAGCACCTTGGCCATTTGCTGAGACAGAGTAAAATGAGTTATTTCTCAATTACGGTTGGCCATTCATTTCCAGGGTAGAGCCATATAATGACGTTCGGAATACAGCAATTTGCCCTGTCTGGTCAAATTTAAGTCACTGTTTATTTAAGTCACAGAGTCAAACTACACTTGAAAAAAATAGGCTCCATTTTAGTTGTTACAGCCCGAGGATCTAACGAAGTTGTCTCCCAAAACTGTACCCTATAAGACAAAAGAGGATGGGACGAAGAGCTAACGCTCAAAATATCAGCTTCTCTTCCATCGTACGAAGGTACAACTTTCCTTTACTTTCTCGTTTAATTAGCCATTGGTTGTGTGTTTCTCAACTTCCAACCGGCGCAGCAACAATTTCTTAACTTATAATATTCATGATTGGCTAAGAGCATGTCAATCCCAAACAGTGCAGAAAGTTAAAATTGAGTGCAGAAAATTAAATTAAATTTTGGCATGTATATTATTAACAAGTAATCAAATGATTTAGAGTGCTAGTTTATATAAATAAGCACTCGTAAATTAACGACAAATTTTCTCAGTCCTTGAAAAATTTACTTGTGCTCATTCCTTTTATTCCAAATTGCACTCGAAACCATTTGATTACCTAAACAAACTGACCTCATATGCTGGCATCGTTGTGCGTTTTGTCTTAACTTGTGCACAATAACAAAACTATTTATTACTGAGATCTAGTTCAGAGTACAAATTCCAAATTCCTGGCACGCCGTTATCCAACAGGCTAGTCCGGCATGCCAAATTAGTCATATAAATGATTATAATAATTGCAACAAATAAAGAAAGAAGAGGAAAGGTAAAGAAAATCATAGTTGATGTCTGCTGGAAGAAAATCACGACTCTTGGAGATGCAGTATAAGTATGAAGCTGTGCTTAAGGTACCATAAGGACTTGAAGTAGAGAAAGCTTATCGAATTTTAGCAGCGTCTGAATAAGAAGACTTTAAATAATAAACGGAATAATAAAAATATTTACGGGTGTACCTTTCGTTGCCGGCCCATCATGTATTCGTACAGTATATTCCGTAGGTACTGTTAAAAAATAAAATAGTGATTAATAATTAACATCAAGGTCAAAAATACTGATGCACGTTAAAATTCAGCAAACAACGCATACCTCGAATTCCGTGGGCTCCACTGGAGACTGGGGCGCAGGGCTGTGCGCGTTAGGACTGTCCGAAAAAGGATTGGAGACTAAATTCAACTGAGGGGGACGTTCTGCTTTGGTTTTTACGGGCGATAAACCGAGCTGCTCGACCTACAAACGGACAAAAAGGCGTAAGATCCTCTTCCCTGAACTAAAAGAGTAGATGCAAGGGAACAGGGGAATAGGGAGAGTCGTGGAAGGAACCACGTTGCTGCAACACTGTAACACAAGATAGCTAACAGTACAAACACTGAGCTACAAACTGCAAGTACGGTAAATGTATTCTTGCAGAATTTTGCTTGTTTGAGAATGAGTAACTGCACTAAATCAATTAAGATATGACGGAGTTTATGAGGGTACCACAAAGGCTGGCAGTTCATTCAAATATATAAATATGGAAATATATATGTACTGGTATACGGTATACAAAAACTAACAGTACGACGGTACACTTATGGTGATCTTTAACAGCCTGGTAATAACTTATCACACCGGGTAAATTGATCTGCCCAGGCTTACTTCATTTCTCACGAGTCCGCTTTAAAAAAAGTCAGCTAACCTGTTGTTTTAGTGAAGTCTCTCTCTCCTTCAGCGCGCTTACTTCCGTCCTCAGGCGAGTAATCTGCTCCTGATAAAAAGCACGCAAAAACACTTATCATTTTAAACCATATTGACTGGTCTACACCACAGATCTCCACTTGAGCAACGCTGTCGTTTTTTGACTGTAAAAGTCGACGCGTTTGTCGAGTTTAGTCAAAGCTTGACTCCGATAATTCGTGTTCAACTTTTCAAACATCTAAAGCTACGTGATTTCAATTTGGAATTGAAGTGCAAATAAACGCAGGCGAAAGTAAGGAGGGCTCCCAAGATCGCCTGCTGTATGCAAGCCAAATATGCCGCACACTGGTTACCGGATCGCGAAATATTTACTTATTTGAGTATTAGTGGTAGAATTGCGCTGATTTTAAGTGTTGGTGACTCCTCTGGACCTGTCTGAGAATATGCATCTTGTGTTAAGTAAATAAAAAATGCTGAGGGATATTTTGAACTGTGTTTCTAACCAGGTTGTCCACGGTGAAGACAACTGTGTACAGCATACAACGAATCAGCAGTTGATAGCACCTTACGTCCGTTCAAATTGGCCAGTCCAAAATCAAGATGGTGTCTACCCACGACAGGTTCATCCGGTTCTGTGACTGCTCGCGCAAAATATGGGTTTGCAAATGCTTTCGTAATATCCGACTGGCTAACCGACGCCGTTGCAACTGCAGAACGAATTTAACTGAAATACGCTCTAGTTTGAACAAAGTTAAAACAGACTTATTTAAAGCTGTACTCAACATAACACTTACCAAAAGGGCTGATTGACTGGAATCGTCTGCCGCATCCTACGAAACAACAGAAACAGTCATAAATACTAAAAAACCGTTCGTTAATCAATCGCTAATGTCTTAGGGCCGGTTTGTTGTGCCATAAAAAAAACTGTACATGGACGGATGCGGCTAACAAGATGTTTTCACTGACGTTTTTCTATGTAGTTCATAGCTAATTCTGAGTCTGAGTTTGGGTCCACGAGGAAAGTTGAGCAATTTACAGAAGCTAAACGAGATTAGGCCATGTCTCTCCTATTGTTTTTGTTAGGTTTTATTAAAGAGCGTCTGTCCAGCTTCTTCGTGAAGCCCTTGAAGATTGAAGGTGAACAAAATTCCACGTGGTAAGATCAAGTAACTATTGACAGTATTCCTCTCTGGGACATTATCAGAAACCTAAAAGGTGGCATACCTTAACAAGTTAAGGTATGCTAAAATCTCTTTCTTTCCTTGGCACAGTGCATAAACCTCTCCAAGGTGATCATAACCTCATTATACCAAAGTGTGGTTTTGAAATGAGTGAACACACAAAAAATAACTATAAAAAGAACATCAAAGGAAGGAAAGCAGCAAGCAAAGAGGATGGAAACAGTGAAAAATTCACAGAAACAAAAGACAAGTTAAATTTCATTAAAATGCAACATGTTAGCACCAAAATAAAAAGCAAATCAAGAGGCAGAGCGTATAGAAACACATATAAGGAAATTATGGACCCACTCCCTGTATATGGACGCCGTTAGTTCTGCTTTAAGAAAAGATGCTGGTAATTAGTGACTCCGCCGCCTGGCTGATCCTTTGTCTGTAACACCATCCTAGAGATCGGAGCTGCTAACGACTTACACTGTTGAGAGAAGACGAGGAGCCCGCCTTGCGAAGCTGCCCGGGCTCAGCGTCCGTCAGGACTGCACCTTGCCCCTGTATCAATGACTCTTTGTGATTCAGCAGCTTCTTCATCTCGTTCTGGTTCTTCTTCATCTGAGTCTTGAACTTCTTCTCGACCGCAGCAACTTCCGACTTCCGGTCCTTGTGTAAAGAGTCGAGTTCGCCTTTGTACCGATTGTGCAATTCCTCCACTTTCGTCCTATGTTCCTGGTTTAAATTCTCCATGTCGGTTTCGTGTTTTGTTACGATCTCCTGGATCCTTTCGTGATGATCTTTCTCGACGTTCGCCAACCCTTCGGAATGACTTCGCCTGAGCTCGTCCAATTCGCATTCCTTTACCTTCAACTGCTCTTCGGTGGACGTCTTAAGCGCCACCATTTCGTCCTCTCGTAGTTTGAGTTCTCGCCGATACTCGTTAATTTCCGTCTTGTATTCGTCTATAATTTGTTGCTCCTCTCGTTGTCCTTTCTCGATCATACCACTCATCGTCTCCTGGTGTTCTCTCTCCTTCTCGCTGTACTTGATCTGAAATTCTCGAAGTAGCTGTTTGATTTTCGAGTTGTAGTCCAACTCCTTATCCTCCAGTTTTGCCTTGTACCGTTTCTCGCTCTTCTCCAAATCACTTTGATGCTCATTTCGGAGCTTTTCTATTTCCTGTTCGTGTTCCTCTTTCAACGCTGTTTCCTGCTCGTGAAGGGCATCCATCTTCTCCACCAGCAGGTTTTCGACGTTTTCCGCCAGTTCTTTCTTTTCAGCCTCCAGCCGCTGCACTCTATCCTGCGTTTCTTTCTCGCGAACATCAAGCTCGCTCTTTTGGACCTGCTGCAACTCTTCTAGCCGGGCATCCATTTCCTGCTGGTGCGCTTGCCTTGCTCTCTCCACTTCCTCCGCGTGCCTCAGCTCGAGCTCGTTCGCTCGGTTCTCGGACAAATGCAACGCTTCTTTGACGTTCGAGACTTCTGTGTCTTTCTCAACCGATTGAGCGTTCAACTGCTTTCTAAGACCACTGATTTTGCTCTCCGCCTTCTTCTTCATTTCCATCAGCTTTGTGCGGTACTGTTCCGTTAATTCCTCGGCCTGCTTTTCCATCTGCTTCTCCTTCGCCATCTCGATCTTCTTCACTTTCTCATCATGCTCCTGCTCTTGTGCTTTTAATTTCGATTCCAAAGCATGCGTCTTATCTTCCAACTCCGCTTGAAGCGATTGAATCTGATGTCGCATTTCAGTTTCCCTAGTCGCTGCCGCATCTTGAATATCCTGTTTCGCTTTGCTCAGATCTACCACCTTTTGATCGATGGCTTTGTTATTGCTTTCTCCCGTCAAAACCTTTACTTTCAGCTCTTCTTCCTGTCTGGAAGCCTCTCGAAGTTTAGTCTCGTATTTCTCCGTTTCGTCGGCGTGATTCTTCCTTAAGGAAGCTACCATCTCTTGCAAAGTCTTCACCTCTTGTTCAGACTCTTCTCGATTTTGCTGCAGCTTCTTTACTTCTTCTTCTTGCTTGCTGGTCATATTCTTAATCTTCTCTTTGGCTTTTTTTAACTTTACCTGCAGCTCCGTAATTGTATTCTGTGTCTCGCTAAGCTGGCTCTTAGCCCTCTCCTCCATTTCCAGCCGTTCTAAGTCTTCTTTCATCTTAACGTCCTGCAACTCCTTGGAATGCTCTTTCAATAAGTTCGCCTTTTCGTCTTGGTGTTGTTTCAGCAGATTCTGTATCTGGTTCGTGTACCTCTGATTGATCTCTTCGCACTGCCCTTTCCATTTCGTCTTCAAAAGACCTACCTCCCGTTCTCTTTCCGTTTTCACTTGCTCTAGTTTTTTCTGTAGACTTGAGGAAGCCTGCTCCGATGTCTGCTTTGCTTCCTCCTCAACTTTCTTCATTGCAGCCTTGAACTGTTTCTCCTTCGCAACAAAAGCCGTTCTTTCTCTGCGCATTTCTTCCACATTTGCGGCGTGTTCTTTTTTCAAGTCGTTCAATTCGTCGCTCAGCCTCTTACTCGTAGCGTTATACTCGACATTCTTTTGTTTGACCGTTTCCGCAAGAGAGGTCAACTCCTTCTTATGATCGTTTTGCATTTTTTCAAGCTCGCCTCTCAAATTTTCTTCAGCAGCCGTCTTTGCATGAAGCTCACCAGATAACCTACGAATTTCTTCAGCCTGCTGTTTGTAAGTCCTCTTAAGAGTATCCAATTCATCCATGAGCTTCTTTTCCTCATTGTCGAACGCTAACTTCACCTGTTCTGCTGACGCACGCATTTCGTCTATTCTGCTTAAATACGCGGCTTCAGTTTCTCCAAGCTTTTCTTGGAGGCCCTGAATCTCATCTCTTAACTTCCTTTCCTCAATATCAAAACATGCCTTCCTCTCTTCCGCCAGTTTCGTCAACTTGTCAACCTGTTCCCGCAATCGTTTCTCTTCCAAAGAAAACTTCGTTTCATTTTCTTCCGCTGACTTCTGCAACTCTTCCATCTTGCCGCTGTGCTGCTTTTCTGTCTCGTTGATCCTATTCTTCAGAAGTTCAAACTGCTCCCGTAACTGTCGTTCCTCGTCGGCAAACTTCCCCCTTTCTGCCTCTGCAGATGCCCTTAGCTCCTCTTCCTTTTTAGCGCAGTCCGCCTCCAGCTCTTTCATTTTTGTCGCCAGTCTTTCTACCTCCTCCCGGTGTGTCCGCTGCAGCTCTCCAAACTTGCTCTTTTCATCCTCGCCGCTCTGCAGCAGCCCCTCTAACTGTTTGGCGTGCTCCTTCCTCAACTCGTTCAGTTCAATTTTGTGGTACTTGCGAAGTTTTTCCATCTCGATGTTCTGCTTCTCGAATATCTGCTTGGTCTGTGACATTTCCTTTCGGTGAGAATCCGCACTCTCCTGAAACTTCGCATGGAAGCTATTCCTCGACTCGTCCATCTCGCGCTGGTGTCTTTCAATCGCTTCGTCCAACTTTCCTTGCGCTTCTTTCTTCACACTCTCCAATTCCTGATCTCGACTCTCCAGTTCTTTGTGATGCTCCAGCGATATTTCCTCCACGCCCATCAGAGACTGCCTTCTGACGTCTTCAATCTCATTTTTATGGCTTTCTGCCATCTCGTTCACTCTACGTTCCATTTCGGTGTTAAGACTCGCGATTTTCTCTTTAAAATGTTTGTTTTCCTCTGCCAATTCTCTTACCTTCGAAATGGACGCTTCATGCTCTTCCGTCATTCTGTTTACGCTGATCTGCAATTCTTCCACTTTTTCTTGGAGCTGTTTCTCTCTCCTACTCATCTCGTTCCTCAAGTCGCAGTTCTCTTTGGTTAGATTCTCCTCCTTCTCTCTCGCTTCATTCAAGAACTTCTCCAGCCTTTCCTCGTTCTCTTTCCGTATGCTCACCACTTTTTTCTCCCAGCCAAGGTTCAGCTCGGATAGTTCCGCATGATGCCGGTCCTCAAGTTTCGCTAATTCCTCTTGCCTCCTCGCCTCCAAAGTCGCAGTAACGTCTTTTACACCCATGTCGTGTTGCTCAGTAATTTCGCTCAGTTTTTCCCTAACAATGTCCTCTTTTTCTCGTAGCTGTTCTTGGAGATCACATTCTAATTTTCTTAATGCTTCTTTCCCTTCCCTCTCCTTCTGCTCTAATATTTTGCTGTGTTGTTTAGCTTGTTCCTCTTGCGCCTCCTTTTCTCTCTTTAAAAGTTCTTTCAATTTGACGATCTTCTCATCTCGGAGAGTGATACTCCTACTAAGCTCTTCTACATTTCTTTGTGATTGTTCCTTTACTTGATGAACTTCTAGAGTCAATTCCTCGTTTTTCTTGACCAAATCAGTAACTTCGGACTGTTTCTCGCCAAGTGATTTTTCGCTGTCCACTGCTTTTCGTTCCAGCTCATCCCGAACCTTTTGCAGCTGCAATTTTCCCTGCTCTTCAACAAGCAATTTTTCTTCCATAAGTTTCGCAACATTCTCCTCGAATTCTCTCTTCAAATTCACTATTTTTTCATTGTATAAGTTTTCACATTTAGTCAAGTCTTTACGGTTCTTCTCCTCTAAGACTAGTTTCTCTTCTTTGCACTTTTGAACGTCACTTTCATATTTTTGTTGAAAATTCTGAAGTTGATTTTGAAACTTATTGTTCAAATCCTCCACTTCTAAGGTGAGTTTCTTTTCGCCTTCTGTGGAGAGCTTTAAACGTTCTCTTAAATCGTCGTTTATTTTCTCCAGTTCTTTTCTCCTATTTTCCACCTCATTTACACAGGCTAACTCGGTCTCTTTCTCCGACTGTAAAACTTTAAGTTCTAGTTCTCGTTTGCTGCTAAAGTCCGCTTCCAGCTCTTTGATCTTACTCGCAACTTGTTGCTTCACGGCTTCGACTTCCTTATCCTTCTCCGCTTTCATCTCGAGCAACTTCTTTTCCAACTCCTTAGAGTAGTATTCCTTTTCAGTAAGCTTTCCTTTCACGTCCACCAGTTCACGCTCCTTTTCTTTAAACCTGTTATCGCGATCCTCATTCAACTGAGCAATTTCACTTAACTTCGCACTTTCAGTTCGTTGGCATTTCGTTTCGAGATCGTTGAGAGCCGTCTCCTTTTGCGCCAGTTGGTGTCGGAGCTTCTCACCGACTTTATTAACATCGCCGAGTTTTTTCTCGATGTCGCTTTTCTCCGCTGCTGCTTTTTGTTGAATGGCAGTTACTTTGTCTTCCAGTTCCTTCACCTGATTTTCTTTTTCCGTCAGTTTAGTTCTTAACTCTTTCACAACTTTCTTCATCTCGCTCGCCCTGCTTTCCATTCGCTTGGACATTCGGGCCATTTCGGACTGTTTGTCACTTTCTAACTGTCGCTCCTTGACCTCAAGATCTTTAACGTATTTTTCCTGCTCCGCTCTTCGCTGTTTTTCTAACTCGACCAGCTTTTGTTCGGCTTTCTTGACATTGTCAGCCATTTGGTTCACTTTAGTCTGGTGCTGTTTCTTTGATGCTGCTAGGTTCTTTTGATGCTCGTCTTGTTTCTCTTTCATCAAGTTGCTGTGTTGTTGAATCAGCTCCGTCATCTTCACCTATGAAAGGAAGACATTAGTTACCGCATCGTTACTTCATTTCGCGGGAAGATAATTTCGCGAAAGAGGGAATGGGCATATTTCGCGGAACTTAAATTTTGCGATTTGACAAAAAAATGCATTATGAGAAAGCTAAATTTGGCGAGAATTGTCAAAATACTTCCCTGTATTAACGAACAGAGTCAGCACCAATGAAATTAATTTTTCCATAGCGACAGTTTCCACTACATTGACCAAAACAATATGACAAGAGAAAACCGTTAACAGTTTCACATGTTCCTTTGCAACAAAGTAGAGCTATACAAGAGCACTACAAGACATCGTAGAGTTGCACTTATCAGTTTTTTTCAAAAAATCATATAGAAGGGTATTTCAATTCTCCCTGTTAATTTTCACGCGAACGTCTTTTTCGCGAGTCTGCAATTTCGCAATTTATTTGATAATCGCAAAATTCAAGTCCAGCGAAAATAGGTAACAATAAGCTGGTCTCCAGACGCACTACATCAGACACGTGACACACTAAAGTTTCATCCCAGTTCAGTGTGGTTCTAACTTTTTTAACTGTGGATTAAACCATGCAGTGTGACCATTCTGTGCAAAGCCACCGAACGGCACTGTTAAGTAGTTCTTTAATTTGTCTTCTTTTAATGAAACCATGCAGTGTGATCATTCTTTGGAGAATACCAAACAGCACTACACTGCGCTAGCGGTACTGTTTGACCGTCCGGAGAACACTTAACGACTCTTTCAAGTTCACAGACAAACCTGTATTGAACCACTGTTTGCTTCGCTATAAATGTTAAGGGTAAACAACATGGCTTTCATGAGAAACCTTCCATATATATTTTTACAATAACTGAGCGAATTCTCGCGCGCTGATTGGCTAATTTTTATCATCAATAAGAGTACAGACACATAAAATTTTAATTTAAGTCTTCATTTGACCTTTTTCGCGTTTTGTTATTGTAAAAAACAAATTGAGGTCAGTTTTTTATGCGTCTGTCCTCTTATTGATGATAAATTGCGTCATAACATTGTCAAAGTGTTGTAGATTGTTGTAGATCTACAACACTTTGACAATGTTACGACGCAATTTATCATCAATAAGAGGACAGACGCATAAAAAACTGACCTCAATTTGTTAAGTGACAAACCACGCGCACACATTTACCTGTTCTTGTTCAAGTTTCTGCTGAGTATCTGACAGCGTCTTCTGTAATTCTGTTGACAACACAAAAAAGAAAATCCGATAACTTAGAAACAAAAACAACCTACTGCCGTGTTCACCGTATACCCACAAAACAGACGCCTCCATACGGATAAATGTATAAATGATAAGACGATGATCTTGGAGGATTGTATTCGCCTCAGTCAATGACACCCTCCTTGATCTGCAAAATTATTCTTGTAATATACTCAACTACATGCAAATTTACAGTTTCTGATTGGTCAATGACGAATGCAAAAGCAGATTACAGAGTGCATATTAAGGTATAAAGTGCAATACGGAAGTTCCCATGGAAACAACTCGAAAGCGCAAAAGTTGGAAACAAAATGGCTGACAACCGGTTTGCCTTATGGGACCAAACTGTTTTTCTACAATTCAAAGAAAATGCGAACAACAAAACATTTCCACAAAAGCTACACAAACGAGGCTGAATATCTGGGAAAAATGGGCTAACCCTAAGCTAACCCTAAACTTTCGAAACCATGGAAGTGTTTCGTCTTCAGAGAGCGCAGTGTGCCGTGACAGCCTCGGCAAAATTTTGTCAAAAATATTACAAACAAGAAATCGCAAAGTGGCTCGTGCAATTTTGAGAACTTTTAAAACATCACTCGTGTCCATAAATCACGACGTGCACGAGTAGTTCACACAATTTCCTATACATACAGTTACTATCACACGAAATCTGACTAGTTTTAATTATCAACAAAAGCAAAGCGATACAGTATGCATAGAATTCTCAGGCGATTTTCTCAGCTTTCGGTTCTTTCTGATATTCCAAAATTTCAACCGAGTACAGTTATCCTTCTTCCGTTTTCCTGTCAAAATAAATACCTCTTACTAACCGGGTTCGAGTTTTTTCCGCTCGGATTTTAAATCCAAGCGGAAAAAACGAGGATCCGTAAGTTACAGTACGGACCGAGAAAAAGAGGTTTGTAAGATATTTATTATATCTCAAAACAAGCTTTTAAATTTACTAAATGATCAATCCGCTAAAATGATCAATCACAGCGCGCGTACTAACTGAGAGATATAATAAATAAAGTAATGGCAAAAGCCATTTCCAGAGTAACTTGTGAACCCATGGTGCTTCGCTTCGTACAAAATGTAACATTGTTCACGAGAAGATCTGTTTAAGTTTACAGCACAGTTACTGTGGCTCCCCACGAAATTATCAAGACAAGGAAAATTAGAAGCTCCTTTTACTCGTACTTTTGTTTCAGAACACAGTGCGTCGAACCCACCCTAAAGTTCCAGTAACATCGACATACTGTCCCGGGAAACAATAATTTGCTCTAAAACTTCAAAGCAACTGGAAACACGTGAGCAAAATTAATGTTCTTGCCTTTTCTCTCGACAGTAACTTGTTGAAGTTCAGCTAGAAGATTGGACACTTTGCCGGCCAGTTCCTGCCCGGATTTTGAGGCTTCTAAGTCATGCTCCTGAAGGTTGTGTGACAACTGTTCGAGCTGAAACCTCAGTGCTTGCAACTCTTTCTCTTTCTCTTTTAGAGCTGCTTCCTTCTGCAGTTCCTTCTCGTCGACGGCAATCTCGATCTCCTTCACCTAAGAAAGAAAAGTTAATTCTACGCGTCAATAACGCTGGCTTGCACTAATCCACTGGGCGTAAAATGATGGTAAGCTGTCATGGGCCATGCAGGTCGACTGCTTATGTACAATGCACTCAAAAATGGGTCTTGCAGACGGACTGTACACGTACACTTCTACTGCAGTTGGTCTGTGAATGAAAATGAGCCTTGAAAGCAGTTTGTGCACGTGTGCTGCCCTTATTAACGACTCTTGCAAATCGACTGTAGTCTATGATGAGCTTTGGGGCCGTACTGTACATGCGGAATGTACTCCAAAATGAGCCCTACAGTTTGGCAGTGCGTACACAGCGCACTCAATAATGAGCCTTGCAGCTTGACAGTGGAAGTACATAAATTCCAAAATGGGCCCTGCAGTTAGACTGCGCAAGTTTAGTGTACTCCAAAATGGAGCCTGACATTGGAACGTGGACTTACAGTCTACCAAGGGCCGGTTGTTCGAAGGCCGATTATCGCTAAACCAGGGTTAAACTTCAACCCGGGTTTCTTTTCCTCTTGTTAAAAAGCATTTTCTCCGATAACTTTCTCTATTTTTTTTCAGAGCTTACAATCACCAAATTGTACTCAAAAAGAATTATACTGAATGTGCTTTTTAAGCTCTCAAATCTACATTTAAATTTCGCACTAACCCTGGGTTACCTTAACCCTGCTTCCAACAACCCGACCCACGAGGAGGACAGCGTTTAGAAGTACTCTACAGTTCTCGATCGCATAGCTTAAATGTCATAAAAAATAAAATAAAATCTACTTGTATTTTTCGAGCCCTGAGCTTACCACAGCACTAGCGAAAAAACATGCGAATAAACACGCGAACGTTTGCACAACGTCCACAAGTCCGCGACGAATGATGAGGACATAATTGAGAATCGCTACGAATGACGAGAATGTTCACGGACGGACTCACGCAAGCGATACCAAAGAGTCTACGATGCTCTAGGCAACGTAGACTCAAAACCAAAATAATAGTACCTTTTCATTGTACTTTGCTTTCATCTCATCCTCCTTGGCCTGCAGAACTGACTCCAAGTCCTTAGCTTTCTTGTTCAGCGCTTCTTGCAGCTCCATCTCTTTTGCTACCAGCACCTCCTCCAAGCGGTCATTCTTGTCCTTCTGCATGACCGCCACCACTTCCGCTTTGTCTCGCTTCAGCTTCTCCATCATCGCTTTTCTCTCGCTCTCCTCGGCGGTCGCAGTGGCTTCGAACTTGGCAGTGAGTTCTTGTATTTCTCGCTCCTTTTTCAGCTCGGCCACTTCTCTGCGTTTCTCGGACTCCTCCAGTTGTTTCTCCATCTTCTTGAAGAATTCTTCCTTCTCGTTTTTAAGCTCTTCTAGCTGCACGTCACGGGCTTTAAGCGCTTCTTTTACCTCGTTACACTCCTTCTCTGCTTCGTCCTTGACTCGCAGCGCTGTCTGTAAGTTGTCCATCATGTCCTGAATAGCCGCTTTCTTCTCCTGCTCCAGTCTGAGTATCAATGACTTGGCTTCTCTCATTTGATTGGAAATGGCGACGTCGTGATTGTAAGACTGTTCCTGTTGGATTCAACGGTACATGAATAAATCAAGTGGGTCAACTTAGAGAACCAATGCACAGTATCGCAGGCAAACTCGCAAAAAGAAAAGCGATTTGTAGCTCTTATATTTACGGTCACAATTAACCATTCACATTTAACCAATTCACCATTCACCTCACGTGCTACGCACAACACTCAGGAAATCCGAGTTCTCCTAACACGAGTCTCGCCTGTTCAAAAGGCTTAACACCCACATGTGCAGTTTACCTTCTTCCGTATTACGATGTATCACATCTCTTACAAGTATGCAGGATACTGCCAAATAACGACGCTATAAGAAGGTATTGTTACGAAGGTCTTGAAGAGACGATCGCAATAGTTTAAACTAAAAACGAGAACCACTACGTGGAACTTACCGGGGCCCCGTGGGCCACGGGATTGCATAGATATAGTTAACCTCTCGCACCTCTCACGATAGAAGGTTCACTCAATGTAGATAGAAAGCTTTGATAAGTCGCTCTTATTCTCGATAAGTTTCATGATAGAAGGTTCACTCTTAAGTGCTCGCTCGTAAATTTGTCTCTCCAAATATTCATTCTTAAATTTTCGCTCATAAACTAGTGCATCGTAAAGGCTGGGGAACAAAAAGCTATAATCTTTCTCTTGACTGTCCTCCATGCCTCGTGCTTTTCAAAATGGCGGATAAGATTTCAATGATCAAGCGAGCATAAGTAACGAGCCCGCGATATATCTCAGTCAGCGATATATTCCTAACAATGTAACGTTGAAGAAACGACAGAAACGGTCTGCATTTTATGACCGGTGCCAGCCTTCGGCTGGGCCCCGGTAATGAAAGCGATAGAACCACAGTGTGGAGTACAAAGAACAGTGCAACACAACAGTGCTATTGTCGTTCCAAAGAATGGTCACAAAGGATAGCTCGATCCACAGAAGAAAGTTAGAACCAGGGCGTACAGTGACACAAACGGTACCACAGTGCAGTACTCTTTAAAAGCTTTCCAAAGAATAATCACATCAGACACTTAAGCATAAAACGGAAATAAAATAGAATCCTCTTAGATGCATACTTTCTGTTCATTCAGTTCTTGAGCCTGTTGATCCACAAGAGCTTGAAGGCTTTCAATCTAGAAGAAAAAAGGTTCCAACACACAAGGTATAAAACACGAGCCACAAGAACTTTGGTAACTCTCATCACATTGTTTCCTCTCACTACATGATCAAAGTACAAAAATCTCCTGAACAGCCATGAAATAAACTTGCTAAAGAGTAATTCTAAGTTTAGCGAATGTAACGTTAGATCAATACATTATTCCTTAATTGAAATTTCTCAGTTCTGACCATGTTTGTTGGAAATTGCGCTAGATGGCCAAATGAAAATGCAAGCTGATTACTTATAGGCGAAAAAGGATGAGTAACCCAGTCACTGACCCTATCCAACAAGCTTTGTTGCTTCAGCTTCTGCTCATCACTTTGAGAATTTTCGGCCAGAACCAAACCATCAGCTACAAAAAAGTCAATTAGAAATAAGTAACCGTTCCACCTAAATCAATGCTATGGGATAGGCATAGATATGAAGGGTAAATTATCCATAATTAAGGCGTGGATCCAGGATTTTGAAATGGGGGATGAATTTTTGTAATAATGTAATAGAACCAAGGCCTGGTTGAGGTGTTTGAGGTCTGTGCATCAGCATTATTGATTTCCGATAAATAATTAACATTTTCGAATTTTAGGCGAACGCAAATGCCAATTATATTATTTTAGATTTGTAAACTCATTTGCGGATTTCTAAACCGGGACGACTAATTTCTTGCCGAAATAGTAAATACTTAGCTTTTGGTGCCACCCATTTCACCCCCCCTGGATCCGCCCTTGTAATTATATGCACTGTATGTGGCAGGCTTTTGTCTTCTTCTTTTCATATTTCCTTTTTTTTTTGTTTTGTTTTGTTTTCTTTTTTTTCCTTTTTTTTTTGTGGTTGTTGAGTCTTGTTGGGGGAGGGGGGGGGGGGACGTGGGTGGTTGGAAGTAAGAGAGAGGAAAGAGAAGGAAGCAAAACTTATCATCCACAGCATTACTGTACAGTGTGGCTTTCCCTTTGGGAGGTGGAGATTATGAGACCTGCCATAAACTGAGAGCTGTACCTGTGGGACTTTGATGTCATGAGTACACTTGTATTCTGCTAACAATACATGTACACTTTACTAACAAAGTAACAAGTTTTGCACAAGCAAGAAGATCACAGAAAAAATCCGTAAGCATCTTCTTTTCAAGGAACGCTCCACTTGTACAACAAACTGGTGCCAGATTATTTAAATTGGCACAATTCCAAAATACAATAAATCTTATTAAAAACGAAGGCACTGAACACATCTTTACGTACTAAAAACTACACATTAATTTTTCCCCAAGCTTACAAGTTACATTTTAGTGTTTGTTTTCAAATGATTGCAGCTATTGTATGGCCACACAAGTTCGTTTGAGTGAAACCACTGCACAACAACACGATGTCACAAAATTTATGATGAGAGCATGTTGGGCCTTTTGTGCTTTATTCAGGAGATTCTCTTTCAACTCACAGCACAAAATGTCAAAATTAATGCGCTTAATTGTTGTTACCTACATGTATGGTAAGTTACCACTCCTCTTGTTTCTCTCGATACAAGTCTCGTTTCACTGAATCATTCAGTATGGCACATACTACTCATGAGAAATCGCCGCAAATTTATTGAAGGCATTGTCTACGCATTGTGTATTCAAATTCGATTGGACTGAAAACAATCAAGTGCTAGTTCTGAAAGCGGTGTTTCTTGCTGATTCCTAAAAATAAGTTTGCAATTTCTGTACATTAGACTATAACAAATGAAAAAGGCAGTGGTACAGTATACATGAAGATCATTAGTGACTGCTGTACAACGTAGCCTCAACTAAAACAACAGCAGAAAGGGTATGCCTCAAGACTCACCAAGTCCAGCGTCAAGCATGTCTGAATTAGACGGAGTACGAGCACCTTGTTGCTTGAGAAGCTGAACCTTTAAAACAAGCAGTATTGAAAGTCAATCACTTTAACAAAATAAGAGATTTGTAAAACACTGCAGACTTTACATGTAGAAATGGGTAATGGTCAAATGGAAGATCAAGGTGGCGGGATATTTGCTGCATTCTTTTCTGTTTGTATAAACTGTACTACAGAAAAAGAATGATGCCAATTTTCTTCTATCTTCACTGGGTGGAAGATGGAACGAATGAAAACTACTGCTAATTAACAGTAATGTTGCGCATGAAAAAAAAACTTTGTGACACGGATAAAACAGAATAGGGCAATATAATCCACTATGCTAGCATACAAAAGTTATTCTTGTTTTCAATGAATTGCATGGTACATACGGTACATGTACTGTATAGCTTCACACTTGCAATCTGCATTGTACACTATCTTTTAAATGAAAACATGCAATATATGTAATAACAAAATTATTGTAATACTTATGTAATCAATGTACACACATGTGCACTGTACCTGAGTTTGCAGAGCCTTGATAATTTCATTCTTTTCATCAATGGAAAGCTGCAGTGTTTCTTCCAGATGCATCTTTGCCTGTTTCTCCAGCTCAATTGTCTTGAAAAAGAAAGCTATCATCAGTATAGTAAACTCAATGGTAATTTTTTCACAAATTTTACACAGTTGGCACTGAGTAAGTTCTCAAGTACAATGCTGAGAGCCATACTGTCAAAATTTCCAATGAAAAATGGTAAAGACACAGACAGCAACAGAATAATTATTACTGTATATTACTTTTCTGTAAATGACTAAATAATTAACCCCTTTCACTAGTGTTCTCCTCACTGACATAAGACATACAAGAAACTAACAATAAAGCCTTCCCCTACCTCCTTCCACCCCTTGCATCACAATAACATAGAATTTACTATACAATAAAAAGACTACATAATATATGAAGACACTGAGATGAGAAGACCAAGGTGTCAGAGTGCACCTGTACAATATACTACAAGTTAGGGACCAAATTGTTTTGACACTAAAATTATCTAAGGCCTAAGCAAAGCATGTACCACAATGTCACAAACGCACATACAGTACTGTATACCTGTACAATATCGTATACCCATATGTAACAAAATTTTAGAGTGTCTGTGACTTATAGGGTACAGGGTTCAAGAAGTGAGGCTGGAAAGACATTGGTTGTATTGTAAGAGACTGCAAGGAAACAGAACAGCCAAGGCTTAGGGATGAGTGTGAAATTGCCAACTCAGCAACCATGTTGACCAAGAACTCTTTGTTTGTATCCAGAAATGTGTTTTGACTGTATGTATCAAAAATGTTTGGTGAAATATTGTTCTTGTTACAACCTGTTCCATAAGCTTTAAAATTACACTCATCTCAAACCTCTAGACTTATTAATTTAGATGGCTATACTACATGTACATGCATGGAGTTAACGAGAAGATGAATTAATCAATCAAACAATATGCATTGTAACCCACAGGGAGACAGAGTGGCTGAGTGGTCAGGGAGCAGGATTTGTAATATAGTCATCCATGGTTCGATTTCCTTCCTGGCTGGATTTGTAATCATTATGGTAATCTCAAGTTTGAGTTCCCCTAATATGCTTGCAAATAGCAGGCCTTCTGATAGGGTGCGACAAAAAATGCAAACTATGCACAATTTTGCAGGGCAGATTATGCGATTAGAGAGGCCAATTATGCGATAAATAATGAAGATTATGCAATTTTTTTTTCCGAGCAATTTTAAGCTTGTTTTATAAGGTTTCAGGATAAGAAAAACACTTTTTATCTGCTCTAAAAACATTTTGAATGTGTTTCTGCTTTATATGAAACAATTTTATTGTACAAAACACAAAGCTAAACTGAAACATGATGCTGATGTCTGTCGGCACACGTGCAGTGCAAACCTAACATTGTCTGTGATAAAAAATAATTAAGAATACTCAATGCATCAGCGAAATATTCCTAGCTAGAACTGCCTTAAGTTGTAGAGTATATTCCCGTGTCAAGTGATTTTTTTAGACCAAGTAGAACCTGAAATAAATAAATGTCTTAATGATCTGTTCAATTCATGACGCCGCATAATTAGTGCAAGGCTATAAAAATATAATTTTTGGCAAGCGTGTAAACAAAACACTGACTAGGATAGAAATAATACCAAAATACTCGACGCATCAGTGAAAAATTAACAGTTAGCACTGCCTTCATTTAAAAGTATATTTTCCTGTTTCAAGCGATTCCTAAGACCCAGAAGATCCTGAGATATTTTTTTTTTTTTTTTTTTTTTTTTTTTTTTTTAATAATCCTTATTTCAATAACAAGGTACATTACATTAATACATCACAACATTGCTACACACACCACACCGGCTAACGCTACACTAAACCATCGGTTTCATATAAGAAGAAAAAGAAATTATTACAACAAGAATTGGCGACGTCTAGCCAATAGGCATCACACATATTCTGTATATATAGCGGACACCGTGCAAGTCGTAACCTTCACCGTGTATATAATTTAATACGCCATAGCTTCCTTTAAACATTATCTGAACTTATTTGAGGCTTAATTTATCATTGATTAATATTTTTCAATGCGATATTTCAATTCTAATTTTTTTATAAATTCTCTCAATCTCAGTTCTTTTGAATTTAACTTGTTTGTATAGAGATAGTATCTAGCAAATAAAAGAGCATAGTTAAGCTTTTTTAACATCATAACTGATGGGGCGGTAATTTCTGTTGAGAATTTCCCAAAGAGTAATTCAGTTATGTTAAGTGAGTAGGAGGTGCCATTTTTTTCATTAAACCACTTAATGACTTCTGCAAAAAACTCTTTCGACCATCGACAGTGGATGAAGGAATGGCTAATTGAGTCAGGATCCTGACAATAAACGCAGGCACTGTCACTTTCTATTCCGTATAAACACAGTTCCTTTCTTGTTACAATAATCCTGTGTAAGAATTTAAAGTAGAACTCTCTCAAATTATTTTCTTTACAGATATTTCTTAAATTTTTGAAATAGCCCGTCAATTCTATTTCGTTGGACTGCAGATCGCGAGCCCATTTCCTAGGCGCCTTGAGTTCTGGATTGTCTTTATTTATAAAAAGCCAGTAGTAGTCTCTATTCTTCCATTTTAGAAGATTCACGCTTATTGAGGATGATAGCTGGAAAAAAGTATCATCTGGTAAATAAGTAAATTTAGCGTCCAGTTTTTGTTTTGCTTTTTCAACTAGTCGCCTCGGTATTGCCGAGACCACCTGTAAATACTGTAAGAAGTTACATTTTAAGTTATACTTTGTAGTGAATTCACTATGCGAGAGAAGAGCACCGTTATTCGCTAGGAGGTCATGAACTCGGAAAATCCCTTTCTGAAACCATGATTTATAGAAAAAGGTCTTACTATCTATAAGAATTTCTTTATTGTTGAATAAAACCAAGTCCTGCCCAAGGTCAGTTTCGTAGGAGGATTTTAATTCATGAAAGTACTGCAGCATTACTTTGTAAAATTGAGGCATACCGGTCTGCTTAAGAAATCTCGAATCGTAGTTACATCTTAACAAGAAATTTAGACCACCATACATGTCGAAAAAGTGGTTTGGGATTGCTTTCCAAACCTGGCTCCATTTCTCATCGTTAGATAAAAACCTTGATATCCAGGCTAGCCTTAGGGATTTGACCATTACATCCGCATTTGGAACACGTATTCCTCCTTTATCATAATTTTGGTACATTACTTGACGCTTGATCTTATCTTTCTTTTTTTTCCAAATAAACTGGAAAATAGTTGTATTAATAGTTAGAATACAAGTCAAAGGAGCTTCCAGGATTGACATAGAGTAAACTAATTGCGAGATACCAAGGCATTTTGTTATTAGGCATCTGCCTAATATAGAAAGCTTACGTGACCGCCAAACCTCTAGTTTAAAAGCTAATTTGTCAATTTTAACAAGAAAATTCTTTTTATTATTTTGCCTTTCATCGTATGATATAAAAATACCTAGTGCACGAACCGGTTCTTTAGGCCATTTAAATCCAAATGGCTTTTCTTCTCTTTCTCTCCAAGGGCCGAGCCATAAAGCTTTGGTTTTAGCGGGATTTAATCGCAAACCGGAGATATTCCCGAAGGCGTCTACCACTTCGATTGCTTTTTTAGCAGAGTCGCAGCTGTTGCAAATTAATGAAGTGTCATCAGCAAATTGACTTATCTTAGCTTCGGAATTGAAGACTTTGATTCCCTGTATTTCCTTGTTTTGTCGAATCTTGCATGCTAAAATTTCAGCTCCTAAGATAAAGAGATAAGGCGACAGGGGGCAACCCTGCCTTACCCCTCTTGAGAGTTGAAAATAATTTGTAGAAAATCCATTGTTCATGACCGCACTTTCAGGACTTGTGTAAAAAGTGGAGACCCAGCGTTTAATACCATCACCAAAGTTAAGGAGATTTAAAGTGTTTTGAATAAAGGACCATTCAATGGTGTCGAATGCTTTCCGGAAGTCAAGTAAAAGTAAAATCCCAGGAATATTTTGTAATTTTGTCTGTTCCATGATATCATTAATTAGCCTGATATTCTGACCAATGTATCGCCCTTTAACAAAGCCAGTTTGGTCAGGGTGAATTAACCTTGGTAAAAATCTTTCTATTCGCTTTGCTATTACTTTTGATGCGATCTTATAATCTAAATTTAGAAGAGTAATTGGTCGCCAGTTTGAGAGATCTGACAAACAAGAATCCTCTTTGGGCACAAGAGTTATAACACCTCTGCGTTGTGATATCGACATCTCTCCTTCATTGTATGCAGTGTTAAAACTATTTACCAAGTCGCAACTTACCAAGTCGAAGAAGCAGTTGTAAAATTCTGCTGTGAAACCGTCATCTCCAGGTGACTTACCGCCGGGGAAGGTTTTTAAAACTCTGGCACATTCCTCTATCGTTATATAACCCTCTAATTCTTCTCTTTCTTCATCTGTTAATTTAGCTGTTTGCAAATCCCCTACGAAATCATTGAAGGCCTTGTTGTGTTCTACATCTTGTGAAGTATATAAATTTCCATAAAAGGACTCGATTTCTTTCAGTATCTCGCATTCCTCGACAAGTATTTTGCCGTCTTCTCGTTTTATTTCTGTAATAACTTTTCGATTAAAATTTGTTTTTTCCATATTAAAAAAATACTTCGTAGGTTTTTCACCTTGTTCAACCCATCTGACTTTAGATCGCAAAATTGCACCTTTTCCTTTGACTTCGTAGATTCGTTGAAGTTCAGCTTTTAGGTTGTCATATTCCTCGATTTCAGCGTTTATAAGTTCTACATTATTGCAATTGTTTATTATTATTTCTAAAGCCTTTAAGCGATTTTCAAGCTCTGTTATTTGATTTCTGCATCGTTTTCCTTTGTGTTTTGTATATGAAATTGTCAGACTTCTAATTTCCATTTTAATTAATTCCCATTTTAATCTATCATCTTTCAAGTCTAAATACTTCTCATGTATCGCTGGGTAGTTTTCTTTAATGAGATCTATATATTCATTGTCTTCCACCAGGGAATTATTAAATTTCCATAAACCGGGACCCCGCTTTTCGCTTAGAATTTTAAGATCAAGTACAACGGCTTTATGATCTGGAGCATTTGAAACTTTCGTATTAGCTTTGACGACCCAGTCTATGATTGATTTCGATACTAAAAAGAAGTCAATCCTGGAACTCACTTTCAGTGACTTAGACTCGTAGGAAAAGCTTTTTCCATTCGGGTACAGTTTCCTGAAAACATCAACTAAGCCAATATCATCCATTATCGATACGAGTTTATCACGATATAACGTCGGCCTCCAAGGAGTACCGCCTTTTTTATCAATAGCTTGCAAGGTAACATTCCAGTCACCTCCTACAATAAGATTGCTAATTTCTGTATGTGACATCAAATATCTATTTAAATTTAGCGCAAATTTCTGCTGTTGTTGAGATTCATTTGGAGCGTAAACATTGCAGATTGAAATTTTGCCTGAACTATAGATCAGGTTAACTGATGTAATTCTGCCCTCGAGATCTTTACCAGTCGCTTCCACAATTAATTTGCTTGAAGGATTTATAAGAATAGATACTCCTTTACTATGAGTTGACCCGTGGGAGAAGAAAATAGCACCTCCCCACTCACTCTTCCACATTGATTCATCATTAGGCTCCGAAAATGTTTCTTGGAGAAGGTAAATCTGATAGTTTTGGTCTTTTAGAAAACTAAAAATACTCCTTCGTTTAACTTGATTTCTTAAGCCTCTAACATTTAAGGACAAAATACTAATTTCCTTTTGCGTCACCATATCCGTAACATATTGATGTTAAAGATCCTGAGATATTGTTTTTTGAGGAAATTGCAAACCGAATTTAACAAGTTTGTTCAATTCTCAATGAAAATCGAAAACAATGGTTGTGAAAACTTGCTAATAGCACGCTGAAAAGGATTTTGTTAAGCAAAAACAATGAATAAAGTTTTCTTCGATTCTAATAATTATAGAAGGCTAACTGACTCAACAAGTTTTAAAAACATCTATAATTTACGACAAGTGTTTCCATGAGTCAATTACGAGAAATACGAGTTCAATTAAAAAATGCCTGAAAGGCTCAAAGCAATTTTCAAATCGCTCCATCGCTTAAAATTTTGTGAGTTATCTAACTATTTTGCATAACTTTCTTTTGTTTTTGTGTGCGGGTTATCTGCAAGTGCATGTTATCTGACGATTCTTTTTCTCCTTTTGGCAAAAATCACCCGTGAGGGTAATCCGCCATGCGGGTAAACGGCCGGAAATTACAGCAATTCAGATTGGCTAATCTGAACAAGGGGCATGTTGGTATTACACCAATAGGCGACTCTTTAAGAATGAGACTCGTACCAGGTCCTTGACACTCAAAATAACGCCTTAAACTTCAAATGAATATGAAACTGAAGGGGAAAAAAGTCTTGTTAGCCTTTTTCCAAGGTAAATCATGTTAAAATGGTGTATTTATGCAAGAATTCCAAAGAAACTTGTTGATTCATGTTTTATTTTATGAATGTTGTGCGTTATTTTTTTAATTATGCGATTTTTTGTGAATTGTGCGATCGGATGCGATTTGAGGTCGATTGTGCGAAATCACACCATCGCATGATACCAGAAGACCTGAAATAGCCAACAGGTCCACCTCCCAACATCTGGGATAGTTCATGTTCTATTTGCAATATTTGTTTCTCTATTTAGCTCAGCCACACTGTCTAGCACCTGTGCACTATATTACAACCAAGTTTAAGTGTAGATATTGCTTTTATTATTATTATTATTATTATTATTATTATTATTATTATTATTATTATTATTATCATCATTATTAAGAAAAATCAGAGTCCAGTGTCTGTCTTCAAATTCATGAAATAAACATTACATGTACCTCTTTCATTTCTGATATTCTCCTCAGTGCCTTATCCTGGCTTAGAGTGAGGTTGTTCTGTTCATGGAATCAACACATAACACCATTAAAAAAGTTGTAAAGTTTGAAAAAAGGCCTTCCTAACCAGCAAAATGCAAGCAATAAAAGCAAACTACCTACTGTACCTGAAGCTTTTCATTTTCCTTCTGCAGGTTTTTGTACGCCTCAACAACCTAAGGAAAAAAATCAAACTGTAACATTTACTGTATTATTTAAAGGTTTATGAAAGAGTTCAAAGTACGCTAAAATCCCATTTAATTGAAATCCTGTTAGTAGTAATCACTACAGCAAGTACTGCACACCCGTATTTGTGGTAAATGAAACCAGTACGTAATGGTATTTATTATATGGAGAAGAGTGTTTTACTGGGAACTAAACCACTCGTAGATTCCATACGGCACTTCATCCGGGACCTGAGTGGCATATTTTCCATATGTCACCTTTGTGAGTGTCGTATCGTTCAATGACGTCACGATTCCCGCCTTTTGCTTTTGTTGAATTGGTTTCTTGCGTCGCGTTTGTTGTTTAGAATAAAAGCATGGCAAGCAGGTTTGCGTCCATCAGCGACAAAGAAGTTAAAGAGTTTACAGAAGAACTTGAAAATGAGAACACGAAGAAGAAAACCTTGTACTACTTGTAAAACTTGACTACTTTGAAACACAATAAAATCGGAAATATTCAATGTTTAGTCTCCATATAATAAAAAGAACATTACACGTTGGCTCAAAGATATGAATTTTATGTTCTCGTGGCAAGAAAATTGCACTCGAACATAAAATTCATATCTTCTCGCCACCGTGTAATATACTCTATATACCAAGTCAGCAACCTTTCCACTTCAGGATATTCAACACCATCCACCTCCAAGGAGGTGAATAATGCTGGGGCTTCTGGGTAATCCTTGCACTAGTGAGTTTTGGCTCAAGAAAAACAAAATGGCATCCAAGAGAAATGAAAATAGCTTCTAATGATTCTTGCTTTAGCACTGTTTCTGAGTGGTGTCACAAGCGAAATAAAGTAAAACACAGCAACAAAGAAATGTTGACCAGGGCAGGACCAAACAATAGCGCAAATGAACAGCATGATAAAACTGCATGTGCAAAATGCAGTCCTGTATAATTATTATCTCTTTATTATACAAATTACTCTTCAAAATAACAACATGAAAACAAATATTTCTTGGAGTTTTCTCAAGGACCCCTCAGTGTTATAAGGCAAAGTTGAATTGAAAAATTCTGGGTTTTTCAATCATCATCAAACAAGCCCACCGTCAGCTGCACAATAGGCAAGCAATTAAATTTTGTCACGGTTGTGTTGTCCTTGGCAACACTATTGTGCTTGCTTAATGTCCCTATTGAGGTTGCTTCATTGGTACACACTAAAGCAATTGTTCTTTTCAATCTCAGTGAATATTGACTGTAGGAATACTGTACTTGCTTGATTTCTGAGAATAAGTTACAACCAAACTGTTTACAACAATAAAAGAAAGAAGCAAATGCAACAAAACCTAAAATAGTGGAGAGTCCCAATTCTATAACAATAATAAATCAATTAATATTGCATTGTGTGAGTGATTTGTGAATCAGCCAACTGCAGTCGTAGTTAATTCTCACAGCCACTCTAAAGGCCCACAGTGAACATGCACATGAGAGCAAATTATTCAGTGTTACTTTTTATTACATAACTGATACAGTAACATGTCAATCGCTATCAATTCCATTCTTTTGGAATTGGCAAGTTGAGGAAGATACTATTCAGACTGATCCCTGTGTACAAATTCGCAAGCACACAAACAAGAAATCATCTGACACCTGACTCACACCATACTGTAAATCCTTAGTATACAACTACATTTGTGAATCAAACACGACCATGGCAACTATACAATTTACAATTATAGTAAATATTACTCACAAAGATTCAGATGAAATAAATTGATACAACTGTACAAACATACAGAACAATGATGAAGCAGAAAATAAAGTCTCAAGCATGGAAGACATGTAGACTCACACATCAACTGAAGTGCCCATCAATAAAAGTTAAAATTTTACCTTTCTAAAAGTTTTTCTTTCCTTGTCCACTGTCACCAATTGACCTTCCCATGAGGGAACGCAATTTGAAAACATTGCCTTAAGTGTAAACTTTGTTTTCAGCTCTCAACAAATTTTTTTATCTTGTCTTGAAAATTTAGCAACCAAACTCTTTCAGCCAGCAATAATTTTATATCAAAAACGTCTGACTGAGTGCCCTTCATAGCTATATAATCTCAACAGCGTCTGTTTTGCCAGTAAAACAAAGGAACAAAGAATGAACTTGCAATTAGGGTTAACTATCAAAGAACATGACCAAACTGAAAAAGGAAAGCAAGCATCCCCCAATGATGTAGAGCTGAAAAGGGTTTAAAGAAATAATAATATAAGGGCTTTGAAAAGCAAAGCAATTTCCTCAGTCAAAACATTGTTTGTGTAGAGGACAGTGTGCAAAGCTAATTTGAATAACCTAAACCTTGCAAATTTACACATGTCACACTTTTGTTTTCAAAAGGAAAATTTGCATACAGGAAAATTCCATTTGGGGTGATAAGATTCCAGGGAAACCAATTCATACTGAATAATGAATTCGCTATATAAAGATATAAAGTAAATCTATCGTGAACCCTGGAGAGGACACTGGATTATGATTTGTGTAATCTGTACTTTTAAATCAAAGAAACACCTTTGTTAAGGGCGTATATTGCATGTATGTATATACATGTATGAGGTAGGTTTAAATGAATTTCAGGTCAAAATGGTTCCATACTAGATTGATTTGTTCTTTTTTACTTTGTTTCAGATTATTGGAGGAATATGGAAATTAATCTGAAACTAAGGAAAAAACAATTCAAAACTAGTACATGTATGGAATCATTTTGACCTAAAATTATTGTTGTCAATACAGTGTGTAATAAAATATCTTTCATTGCCAACATTAACATGCAATACTATACTTACATATACATGTCAGTGCTCGACCTTAGCGGTAGTCCACTAGTCCTGGACTAGTGCAAAATGCTTCTGGACTAGTAGAAACGTAGAACCACTAGTCACAGGACCAGTAACTACTTTGCAGTTTGTAATGTTTAAAAAATAATACAAGGGGAAAACAAAATATACGTCTTGTAAACGCTGTTTCGATGCGTTCCTCGCAATGTTCCGACTACCACAGGACTACCACAGATTTACTCAGGACTAGTAAATTTTCAGTTCAACTAGTCAAAGGACCAGCGATTTAAAAAGTTAAGGTCGAGCACTGCATGTGGCACTTTTTTAAAAGTTTCATATGCTTAACTGCTAAATTTATAATTTTATCACATTAAATATTACATTGATTTTAATATCACAGGTGATCCCTGCAAATCGCACTATCTTAGGCCCTAAGTCAAATCTTTTTTTTTAGCCAATGAGAATAAACACAAAAATAAAACAACCAATCAAATTGACAATAAAATATTGGCACTTGACGAACAAAATCCTGTATTAGGACTATTAAATTGTGCGATTTCAAGACTGGACATAATTTGAAATCACATGTTTTATTTCAGACCAAACTGCACTATTAAAGTACTACTGTATAAACTGAGCCACACAGGGTTCAAAATTAAACAAAAGGATGTTTGCTTAAAAATTTGAGGGTTTCCACAATTTGCTTGTAAGTGGTGTACATGCACTGAACTACATCTGTACAGAGCTTGGTGTATTCCCCCCAAAAATCACCAAATATATTTTAAAGCCAAGCTTAAGAGTAGATTCCCTATTTAGTACGGTATCTTCCCTGATTTTTAAAAATGTTAGCCATAAAACCACTGTTATTGATGATTATAAATATGCTGTACTCACAGTTGATTTCACATCACTTTTCCGCGCCACGTTGTGCAGTTCGTTGGAAAGTTAGGTACTAGGTTACGAAGTAGCCAATTATGTGCAAATTAGACAATCAAGTTGGGAAATTCGAATCGAAGTTCCCAACTTCGGCCGCACTTAGAAACTTCTGTAACTTCACATCTTCGTGTAATCATATGTAATTTACCTGCGAATTGATGAAACCTAATCCTTTTAATAAACAGAGGAAGGCATTGCTGTGCGACGTTCGCGACATGATCGTAGAAAAGTGGTTAGAGGGTTTCAAATCATTCAAAATAGCGCAGCAGTTTAATTACCGAGAAAGACAGTTTCAAATATTGTGGATTAGTTTGTAAGTACAGGAAGCGTTCAACCAGGAGTTGGGTGCAATAGGTTATGCACAACAAGAATGGATGATGTTGTCTTGTACACGGAGTTTTGCAAGTATGGCTGCTGAGGAAGTTCATAAGCAGTTAATTGAATATCAGGTTGCGCGGCCAAGGTTTCGCGATGAAAAGAAAACATAATAAATTATTCAGACAATGCTTATGACAGCAAAATCATGCATGTTTTCAAATTATTCAGTAAATGTATTTTTGACAAAAGTAAATATTTGTAAACAGAGATTACAGTGCCTTTGAGATTGAAAAGAATGATTTAGTTTGAATCTGCAGTAACAACAGCTGCCAGACTGATCAACAACAGCTGCTGTTCGGCCTGGTGAAGAAGATTTTTGTGCCTTCTTCATCTTTCGACTTTGAAGAGGAGATTCATTACGGAGTTCTTGGATATGGTACATGAGCAGACTTTTTGCACCCATTGTAAATTCCACTCCTTGGAACATCAATTCCAAGTGCTTTGCAGAGATCAGCTTTATCTGCAGACAGCTCATAAACCCATTTACTTGCAAAGTTTCTTTTATCAGCTGACAAGAAACACTATCTAGTTTACCACTCAACAGTTCCATAAACTTATCCACTTCACATGTCATCACCAAGTATTACCAACTTGCGAAGTTTAGTGCGGCTGAACTTGGGAACTTCGATTCGAAGTTTCCAATTTGATTGTCTAATTCGCCACGTAATTGGCTACTTCATAACCGCGTACCCAACTTCGCAACGAACTTTGCAACTTGGCGCGGAAAAGTAATGTGAAATCAACTGTAAGAAATCTATGCTTTCTAAATTTGATCACAGGTTTCCGTCATAAATGAAAGGACTAGTTAAACTTGTTGGTCTCAAAAGCAATCACCATATAATTTCTCCAAGACGATATCACAGTATAGTAATGAATAAATGTGCATTAGCAAGACAAGTTCTGAGAATTTAACCCTTTCACGCCCAAGAGTGACTTTATACTGTACATTTTACTCTGGCATACACTGTGCAGGGTGCCAGTGTATGAACTGTATATAATTTTATTTTCATTTTTATATTTGCACATATATATTTCTATAATTCTAGTACTACTCATATATTTTTAATATTAGGATTAGTTGTTTTTAAGAATAGTTTATAAAATTATTTTAATTCTAGATTTATCTTAGTATTTCCCTTTATTTTCCTTTTATCTTTATGATATTAATGTAATAGTAATGTAATGTAGCTATGCCTTTATTGGAGATAATCATGCGTTTTTAACATGAGCCCCTGGCTCAGGAGATTGTGCAACCACATCCAACGTCTACAACTTAAAATAAATATCATCATCATGCCAGACAATTTACTTGTTAAATGGAGACCCCTTGGGAGTGAAAGGGATAAAAACTATCTCCCTTAACGGAATAATCACCAATGGTGAACTGTGATCATGTTTGTATGTGTACTCTAAGGACCACAAAGGAGAGTTGGTATCTCGATATTAATTTATTGTTACAGATACTCAAGACTGTTTAAAAAAACAAAACAAATAATTAAGTAAAATACTTAAGAATTCAAGTCACAACTCCATCAAAAAAGCAAGGGAATTGAAGTTGATCATAGTAACAATTTCATGTACATGTACATCTGAACAATAATTATTACGGTATAGAATTTTAATTTCATAAATACTTAAGATTATAAATGGCATGTACTGTACACATTGTTACAATTTTGCAACAGGTTGCACTGATCCTGTTACACAGCATTGCATTTATGGTAAATATGATATGACAATAATATTTTGTAAGTATGCTACATTATAAGCAAAGACGACAGACAATTAATTTTTACTTACCTCAGAGAATCTTGTCTTGTATCTTACCAAGACTCGCTCTTGCTTCTTAAACATAGCTACCAGTTCATCCCTGGAACTACTATCAACGCGTGATCCGAGCCCAGGTGAACCAACATGCTCTGCGTCAGATTCGGCATCAGACCTTTCATTAGACGACACTGGACTGGATGGGGGGAATGATTCCTTTCGTTCAACAGGTTTCCTGGCTGTGTCATTGTCACTGACATTGTCCTGAGATGCTGTCTTACTTGGTGTACTTGTACTGTTAGGTGGAGTTGTTTCACCAGATGGTTTCTCTCCATTTCTTGCTTCCTGTTGCTGGGGCTGAAAGAAATACATGCAGTAAGCATTAACCCTTAAAGTTTCCAAAAAGATCAGCAACAACTTTCTTCTAGAAACAATCCTCTTCAATAGTGCCCAAGCACTATTATGGCGGGTTATTACCAAACACTTATTTACACCTTGCCACTAAGCAATACCATTCATCACAAGTATAAAAGGGGCTTCACAGCCTCGCCCAATCACCCCTGAAGAAGACACTAGACAGGAGTGTTGAAACGTCAGGTCCATGGATTGTAACTTTCTTTAGTTACATTCTTAATTTCAAACCAGCTTAGCATCAACTATGTTTGATTGTCCACCTGGTTGCAATGTACACTTTTCCTTCTTCTTGTTTATTGTTTAAGGTTTTTCTAACAGACAATAAACGATATTAAATATCTTAAAAGCACTGCTCTTCAGGGCAGTCAAAAAATGCCACTAAAACACGACATCGCTGGCTACTTTAATTTCATGTTTTTGCCGGCTGAAGTTTGTCTGGTCTGCTGCTTTTCCAAAAAAAAACCAAAAGTAAAAAAATAAAGGGAAAAAAGAAGATGATCACAGTTGATCATAGTTGACCTCTCTGTCTTTATTTTTTTTTTCCAAAAACATAACTTAGACAGAGAGGAATTAAGAACAAAGGAATAACACAGCCTCCTGTGCTGTCTACTATCTTAAATTCTCCAGCTTTGGAAAATGTTAATAATTTTTGATGACTTTACTGCGTCTTAACGTTTTGCGTGATTGCATACAAGCTTAAGCTGCAGCATGATTTACATGCAGTACACCTTGTTTCATGCATGAAATCTATGGTGTAATTACAACCACTGTACATGTTTTGTGTTGAGCTATTGACATCTAAACAATAAAATTAACAATATTCACCAAAGTGGAGGTGAATAGTGGTGGATATTTACCAAGCCGCAAAATGGCAAGGTAAATATCCACCACTTTCATCAACACTGAGGTGAATAATTGTTTTAGCATTTACCACACAAGCTAAGTAACTAGCATTTATTCAAATAATTTCCTCTTCGGAAACTAAAATGGGAGGCTGTTTGTTTCTCTTCGGCTGCTCGGAGGTGAATAGTACTTTGCTAATCACCTCCAAGTAAACCAATCAGGTGCAAAATTCACTATTCACTGGTGTGGTACATACTAAAATACAATTATTATTTTAAGTACAGTATATACCATCTCAGCATCCTTGGTATTCTTCGTAATCTGCATGATTGTGCAGTACTGTATAGCTTCAGCAGTAAAGTGATGTTTTTTTAATGTGTATTTGATTCAGATGGCACCACTCTCTTATTAAGTTAAATTCAATATGTGAAACATACTTGTAACGCATCGTAATGATTAAAACTTGATCCACAGCATTGCAAAAGATGTTACTTTACAAAGAGTACACATTTATTTCTCAGCACCGATCATGTTTGATTTGAAGGGCTGAAAACACAGTTTGAACACTCAATAACACGTTAGGTTCAAAAAGAAACTAGAAAAAATTATTGGTAAATTTGATTCCATTATTTTTTTCTCTTCTCTCTGTGAACATAAGATCAGAGTGGAAAGCATTAAGGGATCAAACATTATAATTCTTCTTATGGATGTAGCAATTAAATTAATTTTGTTTAAGTCCATGAATTTGGCATAGACCTCTTACAAAAGTATCGTTTGTTTTTTCAAATAGACAGGATAATACCAACCTTTGCATCAAGAAGATTATAGACTCGATCTAAGACTTCACGTGGTGTCGACTTTGGCTTCGTACTGGTGGAGTTACTGTTTGGTGGGGTGCTTGATGATGCAGAATTCGAATTTGTTTCAAAACTTTTAGGTGTAGATGGATCTCGAATTTTTAGGCGATTACTCTCTGAGCTTGGCGGAGTTTCTGAAGGTCTCCCATTACTTTTCGGCCTTCTAGGATTCTAAATTATTTAGAGAAGAAGAGCAAAAATTAATCCCTTCAACAGAAAAAACACAAGCATTGGAAGACCTGACAGACTCATTGTTCGCAAGAGTTGCCACAACACTACTCTTCAACAGAACCACTGACGCGTATGAACACTTGAAAGATTTGACCTGTTTGTCAGGAGGACTTTGTCTAGAGGGACTCGACTCCCCATCGGTCTCCTCTGCAATCTTCTGCTTTAGTTTCTTAAACATCTTTCCCGCAAATCTATCAATACAACAAAACCTCCGCCATCTTGAATTTTCCAAACCTACTTATTGAGCATGCGCATATGCATAGAAATCAGTCATGCGCATTTGGCGCTTGACACGTCAGCTAGGCGGTGATTCAAAGGCGGTTTTAGCAGCTCTGGTCGTCTTACAAAGATATCCTAAAACAAATATTTGTCGGGTGTGATATATGCGGTTTATTCTTTTATGCAATAAGTATCAAAATCAATTAGGTAGTTTCGTATTTTTGGAGAATGGCTAGAGTCTTTATAGGTTAAGAGAATTTTTGAATGATTCATTCACTGGTCTGACCTAAGCTATTGAAAGCGGAAAAACAATGTTTTGTTTTCACTTCTTTCCTATTAACAACATGCCATGATGTTACAGCAAATATTAGTTCGTACCAGAAGAAAAACTGTAAAAAAAGACTACGCTCATCCACTGTTATTCCATCAGTTATTTATTAACGGATCAATTATATTTTACCCACTAGAATCTGAACTGACGTACGACGCTATTTATAAGCCAGGCCAAAGACCTTACATCGTAAACTACACTGAAAAGGATATAATTGACTGCCTCACATGCGATTCATTCTTCACAAATTTTATAACCTCAACAGATATTCAAAATAAACAAACAATTTTTAGAAAATATAAACTCAAATTGAGACGCGACTGTGACCCGCAGACGGGATGGCCAAACTGCAGTCAAGGTTTCTTAATAGGATGAAAAATGGTAAGGTTGTGGGATGTGGCTTGATATGACAATGTAAAAATGTAATAAGGGTAAGTTGAAGCCACACATATGCGTACTAAGGCGACAGTGGTAGAAGGGATAAAACCCTGTTGCTACCAAAAAAAAGATGAAAAAATTGAGCTCATCTGCTAGCTGTGCCATGCTGATGAGGCCTAATAAGGCCGAAACAGCTGTCCATGGCTGCTGGCTTTTGAGCTCAATTTTTTCATCTTTTTTTTGGTAGCAACAGGGTTTTAACGTTCACAAGGCAAAAAGTGACGTTTTTGGGGGCTCCTGAAAACACTTATTGAATATACCTGAAATTAAATATTTGTCCCAGTTTAACCGCTGAGAATGTAAACAACAGACTTACCACGAATTTACTAAGGAATATACAAATCCACTAAAATCGTATGAATACAGACTCCCATGATCCCAATCCGGTCTACCAGAAACAAAGCCGCCATAAGAATTATTAAGAAACTTGCTGATAAATACGTGACCTATCTTTTGCACCTTTTCTTAAGTACAGGTTTAAGATCCTGTTCATTAGCCGTTCAGTAGTCAGTTAGCCTAAGCTCATATTTGTCGAAGTACATGTAAGCACCGTCTCGTATGAAGAAACCTTTAGAATCAAGCACAAGTACTAGTAGGACCACAGATTAATTTCAATAAAGTGTAGGTCTTTACATTGTAAAATTGTGATCAATGTGAACTCGTCAAAATTCACACCTCTTGGTTCTTTGTATAAGATGGAAAGGAAAAGGAGGGGAAAAGAGGATCCCAAAGTAAGGAAAGCGTGTGCAAACAGCCACTACAACGACATTTTTGCCGTCTATTAAATATGTACCATCAAAATGGCGCCCCAGAAATTTCCACATACTCTGCAAACTAGCCTTTATAGGCCTGTACTATATGTTGATAGAACAGGAAAGGAAAATAAGATGATATGACAAAGCCGTCTGACGATAACAGAAAACGTGTGCGCCGATAAAAATTCCCAGTTTGTTTATGTTTGTTTGTTTCCTTGAATCGTTTTTTGCATCCGTTTGACCAAAGAAGGTCCCATTCAAGAAAAGCAGGAGAAATCCCCGAGTAACTGTTTGTTATAATAAGTAATAAAATATTGACGCATGATCGTACACAAGGAAGTAGGGGACGAAACACTTGCTGTTCTATGTTCGTAATGTTACCAGAAATACTACGTAATGAGGTACCTAAATTAAATGAATACTGGAAAAGAGTGTCATCGAAGATACAGGGGTGAAAAACATTACAAGCTTTGAATTTATTGTACCAATGCACTAGTACTTTTCGGTTGGTTTATGCCTGCACAAAGAATCAGGCACTGTTGCTCTGGTGGGATCTGGAAAGGAGCGTTCGCGCACATCCCTGCTGATGTCAGCGGTGTTTATGACGTCAGCTTTATTCGTTAGCTAAAGTTTTCTGAACTCAGAACCCATACTTGCAGAGATCAAAGAGCTCTCTCTTTTAACCATGCCGAAACTTAAGCCCGAATTCTCCAGTAACCGAATGGGAGAGATAAGAGAAAGCTTCGGCAAGTACGCCGAAGGAGATGCTTTGCGCGTAGAAGATTTTGAAAAAGCAATGAAAGAGTGTGGAGAAACCGTTGCACAATTCAAGCTGCGAAAAATTATAGACGACGCAAAGAAGGAGAAAGACGGAGTTCTTAACTTTGAGGATTTCTTCAGGCTGTTTAATGAGCTGTCCACAAAAACCGTTGGGGGTACTTACAAGCAAGCGATTGAGAATCGAGCTGGAGTTCAAAAAGTCGCTGGAGATTCGACCGCTTCGGCTGAGGGAACAAGACATTCGTTCTCTGATGACGAACAAGTTGGCTTTAGTGACTGGATAAATTCTGTTTTGGAGGACGATTCGGACGTGAAAGGTAACCTCATAGGATTTGAAATGGAAAAGTTCACCCAACATCTTTGTACATTCACTCAGAACGTTTACATACTTTTTCACACAAAAGTTTTTTTCTTGATCGTGTCATCACTTTGGATTGTAGCTTAAAATGTTTGGATCTGTCTAATCTACAGACTATGTATGCGATAAGATTATAGCTGGAAAAGCTAGGATCTCTATCTTTAAAACATTCTAATGTTAGTTTTGACCAGGCTTTTCTTACGAGATTACTGGCAAACTGGCAAATTAAATCTTGTAATACCCACTTGTTTGCTTTCCATGTGCAACTTGCTACCTCCTCTGGGAGGCCTTAAGCGTCCGTTTCAGGTGATCCCGAGTTTGATTGGACGGTGACAAGGTATAGAGGATATTTCATCGCCGCGTAGAGATAACAACAACAACAACAACTTATACGTCTCATTTAACTAGATTGGTTTACAATGATTGAAAATACCGAATTTAAACAAACAAACAGAAAGATAACTTAAATGGCGACCTTAAAATACAGAATTGACACTACCCGCAAATAGAGTACGCTAATCACTGCGGGCAGTGACGACGATTTATTAAGAAGTCTGTAACACGTTATAATGAAAAGTTTAATACAGCACATGAATAAATACTTAAGTAAATAAAATAAATAAATAGATAAATAAACATACAAAATTAGCTATTTCAGGCATAAGGAGCAATTAAGACAGGAAGACATGTCATAAACCGCGTGTTATTTAAACCGAGAGATCCTGAATCTATGTAATTATCCTCAGCAGCGAGGATATTCATAAGTGTACTATGGATTTTTCTCTTAAACTGCTTGCGAGTAAGTTCACGTTTTATCCGTACTCAGATAATTCCACAGGACAGTTCCAAATCTAGATACGAAATTTCTCTTCGTGAGAACGAGTGAAATATTTTTCAACATGAGAAGAGAAATTTCGTATCTCCAAGCGAGCAGTTAATTTTTTTTATTATTATATAGAATTTCGTGGCATAGCAGAGTATCGAGTGGCAGCAAATCGTTAACGTTGGCAACGCTACCCTGCCAGTGATGTCACACATGCGGATATCATTTCAGCATCCAAGAATGTGTGATATCATTTCAGCATCCAAGAATGTGTGATATCATTTCAGTATCCAAGAATGTGTGATATCATTTCAGTATCCAAGAATGCGTGATATCATTGCAGTATCCAAGAATGTGTGATATCATTTCAGTATCCAAGAATGTGTGATATCATTTCAGTATCCAAGAATGTGTGATATCATTTCTATCGATTTGCTTCCATTCGGTATACCGCTAAATTTTATCCAACAAATATGCGTTATCGACCAAGCGTGAGGTAAAGATGGCTGCGTATTGGCTAAATTCTCTTTCTTTTTGCGTTTTTATTGATCGGGGCCAACAGAACTAGAAAAGAGAACAAGACCAATATCCAGTCATCTTGACTAAGCAAACTTGGTCAATAGGGGGTATCAAGAGAAAATGAGGTAAGAGAACGCATCTTCCACATTGGATTCTCTTACTATAATAAGGGAGCAGAATCTATTTTTAGATCCGGAAACTATGTTAACTGACCAATGGCTGATGTTTTTCTCATCACATGGTTGTAGTTTCAATGCGCCATGGGGAAACCGCGCAGCCATGGAACGAGATATAAATAGATTCCGCGCTAAAAATAGTTATACAGTTATATCATTGTATGGCCATTATGGTTTTATTTTATTTCGCCATTTCGCAGGACAAGCGGACAAGATGGGCCTATGGGCTCGCTCGGGTAGCCAATCCGAACTCAGGATTCATCTCATCTTGCCTGCTCGGGTAGCCAATCCGAACTCAGGATTCGCGTCATCTTGCCTGGGCGCGGAACCAGCGTAATATATAATAGAAGATTTTATTTTTACTATTATTATTTTTTTATACATTGATTACAGACAAGTATCTTCCAATTCAAGAGGAAAATAAGGATGCCTTGTTTAATGCCATGAAAGACGGCATTGTAATGTGCAAGCTTATCAACTGGGCCATTCCAGGTACCGTTGACGAACGAGCCATCAATAAGAAAAAACTCAGCGTTTATACGATGCATGAAAATCAAACCCTGGTGCTTAACTCCGCAATGTCTATAGGCTGTAATATCGTAAACATCGGAGCACAGGATTTGATTGAAGGCAAGCCGCATCTTGTATTGGGACTGCTGTGGCAAGTTATTAGGGTAAGTAAATGAATTGCAACAAAGTAATAAATATTTACCAACTCAGCAACCTTGGCATTTTCATGAATATCGAATGCGATTGGCTCACCATCTCTGAATATTCAACACTGTTCACCGTTTATAATTACGAGGTGAATAGTGCTGGGGCTTCGGGGAAATCGTTGTGCAAGTGAGCTTCAGTGTTCATTGTCCGTTGGAAGTTGTTTCCGAGAGATTTCACTGAGGTTGCTTCATGGGCATAGATATTATATTGAAATAATCATTCTCTTCAATCTCAGTGAATACTAGTACTGGCCTGAAATAGAGGATATTACATGGCCGCTTGGGGATAGGAATTTTATCTTCGAGTGTTGAAAGTATCTCTCACGAGTGAGCGAAGCGAACGAGTGAGAGACACAGATAGGAATTTTATCTTCGAGTGAGAGACACTTTCAGCACTCGAAGATAAAATTCCTATCCCCAAGAGGCCATGTAATGTACTGTTTATTTTATAGATACTGATAAAATTTCAAAGCAACCATGTAACCATGGCGACACCACTATCCTCACACGTGAAAGATAAAAATAGTATCTTCACTGCGCGCGATGAAGATATGATTCTTTAGTAAAAGGAAAAATCCAAGTATTTCATCTGTATCTATATAATAAAAATATTTACTATCCACGCATTCAAACGGTCAAATTCGTCCGCTACTTACCCTTTAAGAGAAATGTTAAACGTAGTAACCTCCAACATCTTTCTCTAGATCGGCCTGTTTGCACAGCTTACCATTCAAAAGTGCCCAGGACTTGTGCATCTCTTAGAAGAAGGCGAGACACTGGAGCAGCTACTGCGCCTCCCCCCGGAATCTATCCTGCTTCGTTGGTTTAACTATCACCTTCAGGAGGCCGGTCATCATCGCCGCGTCACTAACTTTTCATCCGACATTTCAGACGCGGAGAACTACAGTGTTTTACTGAGTCAGGTACAATTATTGGATGAGGCTAAGTATGATATTTTAGTATATACCAACTCAGCAGCCTTGGCATTTTGAGCAATCTAATTGGCTCTCCACCTCGCAATATTTAACAATTATTCACCGAAGTGGAGGTGAATAGTGGTGTGGAATTTTATACTAATAAACACTATGCACCTCCTTGGAGGTGAATAATGTAGGGGCTTCTGGGTAATCCAGTGAGTATTTGTTTGGAGAAAAAAAAAAACAAAATGGCGTCCAAGCTACCAAAATATGGCCGCCGTCGATTCTCGCTTTACAGATTTCTCGAAGAGGTTTTACTAGGAACGTTACACAAAACACTACCATGATGAAACGGCACAATAAAACTGCATGTCCAAAATAAAGTTCGGTAAGACTTTTTCTCGTACGAATTACTCTTCAACAATTGAACTTTCTCACTGGTTGTGTAATCCTCGGTGTCGTCGTCATCGTGTTGGCTTAAGCTAGCTACTGACGTTGCTTCATTGGTATATACTGAAACAATTATTATCTTCAATCTTGGTGAATAGTGGGTTTAGGAACATTTACCTCGCTGCTTCATAGTTCGGTAAATTTTCTGCCACTGTTCACCTCGATTTCTGAGAATAATTGTTACATGTACCTATTGTCCGACGAAGATTAACGCTCGAAACGTCAGCATCTCCCGTTTACCTTACGGTGGTATGACTTACTTTATCAATTCGTTTGATTATCCCAATTTCTTGTGTTTCAATTCCCCATCGACGCAGCACCAGTTTCTTAGAAACAACTATCCCCACAATACTTATTGTCTGAAGTAGATCAGTAGTTGTTTTTGGAGTTCGATCGTCTGGGTGTACTGAGTTCTGAAAAGAACCGTTGTTGATGACGTTGACTGACGTTTTGACAACCTGAGCGGAAGTCAACCCACTTTCATCATCAGAGTCAGGTTGTCGAAACATCAGCAACAGTTATTTTAATACCTACCAGAAACCCATAAGATTTGAAACCTGCAACACGCGCTCACAACTTGTTCAGATTCAATATTTCTCAAGCACCATATTTGGAAATTGCTTGCCCCAGTGTTTGAGCTTGTTTTCTTAAACTCATTAAAAATGCATGAGCTGATGACCCAATCAGCTCGCATCAATTGAGTCAGGTGCATGTATGTTGATACCCAATGAACATACCGATCAACACACGGTAGATTAGTTCAAAAACTGATCAAGACACTGATCAAGAAACTTGAATTTTAATCAGTCTTAATTATAATTCTAAATACAGCATTTTTCTCCTCCAACTAACGCTCGAGGGCACAAATGATACCATAAACAGACTTCGGAGGGTATCTTTCACCGGACTTTTTAGCTACCTCCATCACAAATTTTGACAACCAATAGTTCAGCGACAGAGCGTCCATTCCAGCAATATCTACACTCACAGCGGTAACATTGTGTAAATCGTAGTCCTTGAAGAGACCGCCACAATCTAATACCGGAACTTTAACCTCTCTCAACCTCTGCCATTCGGCAAAAATGTTCACAGCCCACTTGTTTTTATACTTAGTTGAAACTGGAACAGCATCATTCACCAAAACATTTTCTTGAGAAGAGGTTTTTGGAACTCGAAAACGTTCTCATCTCCACTCGATCTCCATCACGCGGCATAATGTTAATTTATTAAAAATTCAACCTTTAAAACTTGCCCACATGGCCGCATATAAAAGATTCATTTCATTTACCATATGAATAAAAAACAGACAATAGCCTATTGAGCACGCCTACTAATTACCTATTCTTCGAAAAAAATTCTCATGCTACTTTGAGAAGCCAGCTCAAAAACTCGTGCTTCGTTTTTCATCAGGGGTTCCAAACACCTCGAAACAATAAAAGCACTCCGCCTTCGGCGTCGTGCTTTCATCTGTTTCTCGGTGTTTGGAACCCCTGATGAAAAACTCGCACTCGTTTTTGATCTATTACGGAACTGTCCAACTTCGTTGGCGCATCGTCAACAACATGCACTTGCAACAACGACGTGTCGGCCATGTTTTGAACAGAGGTGGGTATTTGATTGGTTTAGTTTCGATATGCTGGGGCTAACCGTGTGTTGAACCGGCTGGCATCCCATCCGGTGGGGGAGGAAGTAACAATACTCCCTGGTGGTCATGGTTCATGCTACTGATCATGAAACCGGGTTAAACTACTAGGGCGTTAAGGCTCGTCTACGCCTTTACGTGGATTTAGTTACCTATTTGGCCATTCAGAGATATATTTTAAATTTTAGTTTTTATAGATTTCGTGTGGCTTAGTTCAACTCCAAATCTTTCCATTTTCTACCTACCCGCCTAAAAACGTGATTTTTCACTCAGATTGCTCCGGTTCACCTTGGAGTTGACAAACCACACCTGAACGAGTCTGATCCCTCCAAACTGGCTGAACTCGTGTTAGAAAACGCCAAGAAAATGAAGTGCCGTAAATTCGTACGCGTTAAGGACATGGTGAAGGGAAATGCCAAACTGAACCTGGCGTTCGTGTGTAACTTGTTCAACAACTTTCCAGCTCTGGATCACGTGGAGGATCTGCCGGATATCGAGGAAACTCGCGAGGAGAAGACGTTCCGCAATTGGATGAACAGTATGGGGGTCAAACCGTTCGTGCGCAGTCTCTTTCTCGACCTAGATGACGGAGCCGTTCTCCTGCAGCTCTTCGAATTGGTAACGAGCTAAACTAGTTTTATTTCCCGACCCAAATCTATGGTAGGACAGGGAGTTAACTGTGAGTATAAGAATCTTATGCTGTAAATCTCGGCCGCTGGAATTTCTACTCATGAGCGTTAGTATTAATATTACCCACATTTGGCTGAACGTGTGGAAAAAGGGCAATTAATTTTATTGTCCCAACCAATGTTTTTGCTTTGAAACCGTCACCTCTGGCCGTGTTCCTGCCGGATTAGATTTTTATACAGTTGTTACTTCTATTCGCAGATAAAAGGTGGTGTTGTTGACTGGAGTAAAGTCAATAGGCCGCCTTTTAAGAAAATCAGCGAGAAGATGAAGAAACTTGAAAATTGCAACTATGCCATAGATGTTGCCAGGCAACTGGACTTTTCATTGGTCGGTATTGGTGGACAAGATGTCCTGGACGCCAATAAGAAGCTAGTGCTAGGGATCCTCTACCAAACCATGCGTGCGTATACGCTGACCGTGCTACAGCAATGCGCAGAAAGTGATAAGCCAATCAAAGACGACGAGATCGTGGCGTGGGTGAACGCCAAACTGAAGGAGGGCGTCAAAGAAACTGGTATAACAGGTTTCAAAGACGCAACAATCTCGACCAGTCGCTGTGTTCTTGACTTGGTCGACGCCATCAAGTCTGGTTCAGTTGACTATAGCACTGTGACTGACGGGGAATCTGACGAGGACAAGCTGTTGAATGCCAAGTACGCCATATCTATGGCGCGAAAAATTGGCGCCAGAGTGTACGCACTGCCAGAAGACCTGGTAGAGGTGAATGCAAAAATGGTGCTAACTGTGTTTGCTTGCATGATGGCTTTAGAACATGCGATCTCTAAATCCAAGTAACTCACTGTTGTAAATACCATAAAGATGGTCACGTTTTCTATAAATCCTGAGTGGATCAGAGAGGTTTTAAGCCGCATTACTGAAACAAACATCGCAGTTAAGTAAGGCAACCATTGAAGTAATTTAGCAGTACAGTGTGCTTACTAAAACCTACTGTGTGAGTCGTTGAAGATTCAATTACACCTCAATAAAACTCTTTTTCCCTGAGTAGTCTCAGAAAAATCCGGAAGACAGGTTTTAATTAACAATTATTCGTGAATATTCGCCGAGACGAAGTCGTGGTGAATATTCACCGATAATCACTGAGCTTGAGGCGAATAATTGTTTCAGTATAAATACACAGGTAATTATTTAAAAAAAAGAAAAGAAAAATCATTGACAAACACGAAAAAAAAAAATTATTTCATCAAAAGCGCGCGAACGACTGGCAGCCATTTTGTTCGTCAAGGAGATTATCGGCTGATAATCCGAGATAGCGAACCAATCAGAGCGCGCGATTTTGTATAATCATAATGATAATAATAACAATAATTATAATAACTTTATTATACACAGAATTCAAAAAGTTGACGCTTACTTACATTGAAGCTGTGTACAGAATAATTATAAAATACATACAAATAAATAAAGTGATTAAATAACTAAATAGGTATAAAGGCGAAATATATGTGTAACTAAAATTATATACATTCATTTCTCAAACCAATAGTCTGAAGTAAAACTCCTTATCAAATCAGAATTTTTTATAATATTTTTGGATTCATTAATAATAGTAATTAATAATCATCTATGTATTTATACTAATACAATGTATACAACTTGTCAAGGTATCAATCAGCAAAACACAATCTCCCCAAAAGAAGACAATGGCAACGTTTCAATATTTTTCTTAATCGATTTCAATATGCTTTCCAACTCTATGTAATGCTCCTTACAAAATACTTGGTCCCCTTTGGTCCCTCTCGAGTTTCGTCACGGTTGTTTAAGGATTTTTGGATTAAATCAATTTTGGCACTCTTCTACTTACTCTTCTAGTCATTCCGGTTGAAACGTCTCTACAGTAACTGATTGAGTGCAGAAGTCAAACTTTGAGTCAATGTCGACTCGTATTTTTTCTGTCAAAGACTGAAACCTTAACCTTGTTGTGTTACTGTTCGATTACTCTGCACTGTGCTTGTAACGACAAGGTATTTCTTGATAAAATTGCTTTTTGTCCTCGCGGAGACGTAAGACTTGGCCAAACATTTTTTTTTTTTTCCTTTGCTTTCCCATGTTTTCAAATATTTTTTGGAAGTTTGTTTTCTTGTTGAAACCCTTCTGATTACAAAGAAATTGTTTCAATTTTTACGCTTTTTTATGTATGGAGATAAGCAACCAGTTTCCTTTACAACTGACCACGTCCATTTGGTTTTATCAGAAAAAAATTTATATCCTTCCCTTCGAAAAGTGTTGCGCCAAATCTAGTGCAAGGCCTAGGGAGTAGCGTCTATGTACGCACATACACCCGTGCCGGCTTACAGCTGAAATCTGGAAATTTCTTTTTTCTGAAAGCATTTTGATCGTTAAATCGAGATCAATTTTTCGTATTATGTTGGGGTCTTTGTGCAAGTATTTCGTTCATTTTTTTACTAGTCCATAAACGGACCGCAAGAAAGGTTACACTTTTTTTCCCGTGCGTACACCTTGAAAATCTCACGCTACGCCCTTATGGTAGTCTCCCTCGCAGCCGTTTTTTGGATGTCACGCAACGTTCACCAACGTTGCGTGACATCCAAAAAATGGATGCGGGGTAGACTACCCCTGCAGTGGAGTATTTTGTGCTTTGTGACGTTATATTTTCTTTCAAGCGTTGCTCAAGCAGCAGGCAGCCATCTTTCAATTTAGCGCCCAGGCTACGTTCATTCCGCTCAACTTGATAAAAGCGTCTTAGAATCGAGTTGAACATGCTTTTGATAGAGGAACTCTTCTCACAGCTGTTAATGCCCTAGTTTTTAGTAAACTGTTTTATTGCTCAAACGTGTGGGCAAACTCCTCCAACTGTAATATTGATAAACTGCAACCTGTACCGAACTTCGCATGTAGAATTGTAAGTGGTGCACGGAAGTTCGATCACGTCACGCCCATACTAAAAGAATTAGAATGTCTGCCAGTATCAAGCCAGCTTTACTATCGAAGTGCCACTTTAGCCTTCAAGTGCATGACGGGCTGTGCTCCCGACTATTTGACCTCTATCTTTATCAAACATGCAGATATAAGCTCGCGTACCACTAGGAGCTCTCAACAATTAAACATTCCCCTATCTAGAACTGCCAATGGCCAAAGAACATTTTACAATAGGACAACTACCATCTGGAACTCACTGGACCTTACTTTAAAACTCAGTAGAACTATTTCAATTTTTAAAAAAGCATTGAAACGTAAATTCATTGTAGAGTTTTTAAATTCGTGATTATCTAAATTATAATGTAATATTATTAATTTTAGTATATTAGTATTTAATTGTGGTATTGTACCTTATTGTCTTCGAAAAGCCCCCATGGGGAAAGATAATAAAGGATGTATGTAATTATGTATATGAATTAGGTCTCAACAGGAGATCAGAACGCAATAATCTACATTAATTATTATATCTACTGCTCTACCTGAGCAACTTCAATATTTTTGAGACCGCAGTGCGCAGGTTACACAGTATTCAGTAGTGATCCTCGTCGATGGGATTTGATGAACATGATATCTCAAATTATGGTAGATGGGAGCGACAAAGGGTGCGTTCCTTTGTTATGATCCGGATTTGGATTTGCGATCCGAGATCACACGGATCACAGCGCATCAAAGGAACAGAGTGGATTCATCGGTCCCTTTGATGTGCCATAATCCGTGTGATCTCGGATCACAAAACCAAATCCGGATCACACCAAAGGAACGCACTGTAAATCAAAGATTCAATGCAGAGTGAGAACAATAGGATTTGATAACCATACTAGAAACGGCTTTACCAATCAGAACGTGCGTTATATCTGGTACAATTTACAACAACAAGTAATGAATGTTTATGACTGCGATGGCGATAGAAAGAACAATTTTATTAGCCTTGCTATAACGAAGACTCCGTCGTAACGAACAAAATCTGAAAGCCCGGCAGAAATACATATGTCATTTACCGGGCGGGAGGTCCGTATGGGAAAAAACTGTGTCCGAGGTCTTGAGTACGGCCCGAGGCCTTCGGTCTCGGGCCGCACTCAAGACCAAGGGCACAGTTTTTTCCCATACGGACCGACCTAGACCGGTAAATAACTTTTTTATTTTTTCTGTTTGTTTGCTTTTTTTCCGCGTCGTTTCGTTGGGGGTTTCTTCGTCTGGGTAGTAAAATTTACTTTCGCTGTGTACACTCTTGTCTGAATCCATTTTCTTCAGAATTTATATTTTCCTTACATATTTCCACTGGAAGTCGTTTACGAGTAACTGTTGCCTTTGTTTGTAAACTTTCGCAACAATTTTAATTTGCCGCGAATAGCGCGGATAAAAATCCGGACCGTGGTCCGTATCGTAAAAAGCTGGACCGGTTACGAGCGCACGATTAGCCAATCAGATTCGAGGATTTGGGATTCCGGCCCGCTGAGATGCCTCACAAAAAATTAAAGTAAAATACGTGGAAACGAACCCATCTACAACGAACAGATTTTGACGGTCCCAATGCACATTTTGCCCCCGCTATAACGAATATTTTGTCCGGTCGGTCGCAGTAGTCAGTAAATACGACAGATTTGAACAGAAGTCACAGCTTGCTTTATTTCGGTTTTTTTACAGTTTAAAATATCAGATGAATAAAAAGAATGTTCTCTACCTACAGTATTGAATTGGATCAATATCAGTTTCTGGACAACTGTGCACCTACCCCTCCCCTAATCCAACAAGTTATAATGAGTTAAAAAGTTAGCGTTAATGTTGGTGACCAAGCGGTGGTACAGTCACGCAACGAACACCTTCACACTGAACGAAAGTAGCATATTGGTATTGTAATTTTGAGGGTATTCTAAGAACGCTTTTTATTAAATGGCGCATGGAATAAAGAGGTTAAAACGTATATATATTGGCCAATTATAGACAAAACAGCGCATTCCCCCCCCCAATCGGAAGTTATAAGACGCTTGGTCTCTTAAGCCATAATGTAAACCGCAACCCATTGTAAAAACGACTCGAATAAAAACCGCTACAAAACGATACACAACCGATAAACAGCAATTAATGGGTGTTTTTAAAACCAAATAAAACTTTTGACGACAAAAGGAAAAAGTCGCGACCTATAAAAGTCTTGCACCAATCACGTTTAGGGAAATCGATCCCGTCACAGGACGAAGCTAATTTCTTCAGCAGGACTAAAAATCATATCATTAAAACCCAATCTAGTCATTGCAAACACGTGTCTGACGGGCGAACTCGTTTCCGAATATTAAACCTGTCGGTGGGTAATGCTGCCGAACTAATTTCGTCACAGCTCGTGCTTCATTTCCGACTGCTCCATGGAGATTTGCCGAGAGAGACACTTGTTACTCGGACAAATCATTCTCTGGAGTTTGGAAGGGAAAGGGAGTATAACTGGAAGGAGGGCCATGATAAGTGGAAGGACGAAGTAGTTTGATAGAGCCGTATAAGATTCTATGTAGCGTAGGTAACCAGTCAAGTCGCTCGAGAGTCATGTCGCCCGAAGTCATCTCTCCCGAGACTAGAGCCAGGCCGCCCGAGATTTTTAGTACATTGTCGCCTGAAATGTTGAGTGATCTCGTCCGATGGAATATCATGTCTAAAATCAGAGAACAGTGAGGCATAAGACTGTAAACCGTAGCGTAGCTTCAGTTCATTCGTTGACAGTTTCACTTTTCACTGCGCCGTTCATCTCATTCTCCTTCGACAGATCCTTTTTCTTCAACTCCTTCTGCAAACGACTCATGTCACTAAACAAATTCCTCTTGAGAACGGCACAAGCAGATATAACACCGCCGAACAACGCACCTGCAAAGCCACAACTGAGGACATCCTGACCGGTGAGGTACAAACCTCGGACCGATGTCTCCGGCCGAAGTTTCATGACGGCCTCGGGCGCAAAGCGATCCACGTGATGATCGATCCCGTAGATCTCCCCACGGGGAGCCGCGATATAGAACCGGTTACTCAACGGACTTCCCACGTCGAAGAATTCGACCCGGTCTTGGACCTGTGGAAATAGCTGACACGTCTGCTTCCACATGCGGCGACCGATGCGGTTCTTCAGCTCCTCATACTCCTCTCCCCGTTTCATGACCCGCTCGTTCTCCCATGACTCAAACCACTCGTACCGTCCCAGCGTAATGACCGTGGCTGTCGTCTTGCCGGGGTGACGCCTCTCCCATTCGGGATCCTTAGTCGAGGGAAAGGAGATGAACAACAAGGGGATGTCCTCTGTACCGGCGGTAGACGCGTTCATGTCCAGGAACTTCTGGGTGATCGTGTTCAGGTCATTACCGGTGAAGGCCCATACATTGGACGCCTTGAGGCCGAGTTCTTCTTTGGTGCCTTTGAGACCCACGTACACCGACATCGCCCCCACTCCATGCCGAACTCCTTTTGTCTGAAGTAGGGACTTTACATCCTTTGGAATATTTCCGTCGAGTAGGGTTTCAAACGTGTTGTAAATACCCGCGTCGGAAATCACAACCGGCGCAAAAATGTCCACATCTCCTCCACTCTTACGAACACGAACTCCTGAGAGAACAAAAACAATTTAATAAAACTGACACCAAAGATACTGCAATAACTCATACATGAATGAGCATATTTGGTCTTCATCTTTATAATAAGGAAACAGCATGTACCCAACTGACAACCGAACATATAACCAGAATAAAACACTATGTAGTGACCGCTAGAGGATACTAAACTTTCTTCCAATTTGCTAGGCTAAAATTCTTCCTAAATGATACTTCTAACTAGAAAAGTATTGCACATGTTAAAGACTTTCTCTGCCTCCCTAGGACTGTGTTTTTGTCTTTTAGATAAAGTGTTATTATTCTAGCCGTTTTGTTTGTACACAACAAATCAGATGAGTTTTCCTGATCACGTGAATTGTAACTCGATCATTGTATATAGATTAATTGATCATGATGTTCTGATCCAAGAAGTTTTGAGTTGAATCGAAGAAAATAAACGATTAAAACTATTGCGATTAGCAAGTTTCTTAAAGCACAGATTCTATTAAACAATTAGATTATGAGCTCGAGATTTTTATCGCGTGATAGTTGACGAGGGCGCACTATCACGCATAGAAATCGAGAGCGAATAATCTAATATTTTTAGTATAAATCTACTAGTCGTTCAAAACTTTATCTTTTCTGGAACAGCCTCGACCAGTAAACTGTCTAAATCTTCTTCACGGACACTTCGAAAACGTGAAGAAGCCAATCAGAGCGCGGCATTTGTGATAGAACGCTAGTAGATTTATACTAATATTACTTAGAAGACATCACAGATGAGAAGAACTTCACGAATTCTGGAAGTAATTTGAGGCCATTCCAATTTCCCCGAATTTGTTTGGAACAAAAACTGCTCAATAAATTAATTATCTACAGATTGTGTGCTAATAAAGAAACAAACTTGTTCCCAGGCATTTGATGTTGTCCAGTTGCTAAGGCAGCTTTTATTGCTCTCAGCTTGATCAACCAATCACAACATTCATTAGAATAAATACAGCAACACAAAATAATCTTTAACACAGGAAAAATACCAGATACTCATTTTGGGATTTTCTAGGGTATTAATTGAACACACATTGAATTTCCAAATCTGGCAAAGTGAGGAATTCTCAACCAAGTGGCCTGGTTGGGACTTATGTCACTCTTTCAAATTTGGAATTTTTGCGGCCATTCTAATACCCAAGAGCCTGGTATTTTCCCCTGTGTAAGAGCTCATCTCGGGGCTTTTTCCAAAATTGAGACTGGTTGGAAATAATTGCTGGGTATGATTGGTACCGGTAAATGGATAGAGTTTCCTCTGAAATTACCAGCAATATTCATGATTTATTGGAAACAAGAGGCCGTGGATGCCCTCACTTGGGCTTCAAAGTGGAAAATGGATGTTTCGGAAGATTGTATGTAACTTGCATAGGAAGCATTTTTGTAGGGTTTTCAGCGGTCTTTCCATGGGTCGAAGCGCAGTAGGGATTGCACAGGACATTACATATTGCACCGAGGGATTACACCCTTAATTTTTCTCTGTTGTGTTTTTGGCACAAAAACGATCTTTTTAAACACAGTTCTCTGGGTTGTTTTATAGTGCTAGTACTCGAACACAGGCCACCCACATAAATTTTCACACAAATTTTGAATGTCTGTAAACCTACCAGTACTTGTTTTTAGACTTATTGGTAAAAATATCAAAGAAACACGAGCAAGTTTTTTTTTTAGGAAAAAGGGACCTACAGAAGAAAGTCAGAGGGATTAGCAAATTATCACTAGGTAGGTCCAGACGCTTTCCAAGTGGAAACTACCCAGAATTCATTTATCTGCCATTCTTCGTTTTATCATACAACAGCTAGAATACAGTAGGCAGACTCTGAAGAAATAGCCCATAGCCCTGGCAATGTCAGGCCAAGTCTCAATAGGAGACAGAGTTGTTAGCATTAATCAACTGTTTTAGCATCAGAAATCTTTTCAGTTAAACTAAATTGGACATTCAATGTTTGCCAATTTTGCAAATTCCAAAACAAGGCCTGCTTGCATGTCTGGCATAAAGGCACCAAGTATAAGGACTAGTTGTCAACAGCAGCATAAATCCTCAAGCCGCTAAGTAGTTAGAATGTTCTGGGACCTACCTTTTGCTTTTCCAGAGTTTTCATCAACTAGAATCTTAGACACCAATGCTCTGACCAGCACTTTCCCTCCTGCTCGCTCAATGACAGGGATGATGTGAAACGCAATTTCACTAGCTCCTCCCCTGGGGTAGGATGCACCATACAGGTAGTGATTAGCAAGAATGGCATGCATAGCAAATGAGCCTTCCTGTGGTAGGGTACCTGGCAAAAAATTATACGATGAATTTGAAAAGAATGCAAGACTGGGCTACACACCAATTGCACCAATATCAGGTTCTGAACTGATGTCAGGTTCAGATAAAGTGGTTTAAGAAGTCTATGTGTAACCTTACATTATTGCATTCAATTCCTGACACATCTCAAACTAAAACAACCCGAAGAGCAAATTTTTGGTGTAAAATAGTATCAACAGGTCACTTAGATTTTAATTGCATCAAATTGGAATTTATAAATGTTGACTGTTGTGGAGAAAACAAAACCCGAGCACCTGGGATAAAGCCAAGGAATAGGCTAGGTCAATAATCATTGTTCTTTTAGACCCTAGGAGTCAAAGGGTTGCACTGCAATTCTTCTGAGTCAATCAGAGTAGTGTTTCTCCTTAATGAGTCCCATTGAGTCTGTTTTATGTTTATGGGGAGAATCTGGTGTTCAATTCAAAATCCTTCAGAGGAACATTTGGTTACCTCTTACCTATTGGGCTTGGTGAACATTGCATATCAATAAAATATTACATATTCCGCACTCCTGTCATGGGTAACTCTATTAGCCCCCTGAGATGATCAATATTGAATTTCCCTTTGCAACATTGGAACATTGCCTTGCAAGTAGATGATCACACTAGGAAAAACTACGAACTCAAGGATATTGAGTTTTTTTAAACTCAGCAAAAATAAAGAATTAACATTATATTCAATAAATGAAAATAAATTGTTCTGAAATAAATTTCTCCTAACAATCATATGGTATGCACTTAAGGGAATTACTCCTTTCATCTTGTACCAAAAGAGTGTAAAGTGACATTATTTTTTCCCTTAAGATTGGAACCGCTTTGGCCTGTTTGAAAAATTGAGTGTTACAAGCTCAGTGTTGCATTGTATGATCTGAAGGTTTTGTAATCAATAGAAAATTGCCTAAACAAACAGTTTACAAGTAGGATTTTAGAACTTAGAAACGGATTAATAAAAGACAATACTATCAGAAATTTTTGGACTGACTTTGACAGTACAGTTTGGAGTTTAAAAGAAGAAATGAAGAATCCTTAGAGTATAAATTTCTTCATACATTCAAATCTAATTAACTATATCTAGGAGTTGAGACAGCTGAAATACAAATGTGCTCCACTAATATATGTAACTGCTAACCTTTCCTTCAAAGTTCAATGTCCCTTTCAAGAAACAATTTTATCTGAATTTCATGCTGATCTAGAGAACTTTCACTTATATAGGCCTTACATTCTTCCACTTACTTCTTTGATTTATTTTGAATTGAACAAGTGGTATATAGTACTATTAAGAACAAAAACCTCACCATAGTCGCCAAAATTGTATGCCAAAACTGTTTGCAGATCCTTGTTGTCTGTCAGTTCTTGCAAAACTTCAGTGACTGTTTGTCTGGAATACTTAAAGAACTTGGTCATCCAGTTGGCAATTCCAGTCTTAAAAAATATTCTTGCAAGCCATTCAGGCATGATCTTGAATGCCACAAATCCTGACATGGAACTTCGCATTTCCTACACACAGGAAGACAATCCAAAAGACTTCTAAATATTGTTTATATCTCTGGAAAACTGTTCAAAATCTCATTTTATTCCAGTATTCAAGATTGGTGAAAATGATTTGCTTGATATCAACATTAAATTTCTCAATTGTTCAAGTGCTAGCTCATGCTACTACTATAGGTACGTACCTCATAGCAATTTGGAGAACCAAGCAATACATGTATTCTATACCTGCCAACTTTTTCTAATTCGAAGGCGTGACATTTTTATCCCGTGAGTACCACGATTTTCCGAAGACGTCCGAAGATTTCCGAAGACATCCGAAGATTCCCGAAGACGTTCCGAAGGTTTCCGAAGACGTTCCTAAGATTTCCGAAGTTCTCAAGAAATTGATTATGCCCCATACTGACAGTAAACCTTTGTTAATAACATTTAGCGTTATACCATATTCAAAAATCGGATAATTCGGGAAAGTACCGTCATTTACGTTAGTTCGAGTTGACATATATTTTTGTAAGTGTATCCGTCAAGTCGGTAATCTCAATTTTTCTCAATTTTTTTCAGTCAGGTGTGAGAAATTGGTCCGCAGGCGTGATTAGGCGTGACATCGAAGTTTTCGACCCGCAGGCGTGATAATCACGCCCAAGGCGTGATAGTTGGCAGGTATAGTATTCCTAGAAAACTAATGACAAGTCATGAGTCTCTAATAGCTCAGTGGCCATGCATCTGACCAGACATAGCTAATCGATGACATCAATGACATCAATTAAATCAATGAGTAATCAATAAGTAATCGATAGCTGATCAGTTGATTAGTCATTGATTATTGCCGATGATCAATGGGTAATCGGTGACTAATCGATAGGCCACAACATTTTTCGTTATTGATTAGTCATTGATTGCATTGATTAGTCATTTATTGCATTGATTTCATTCAATACTTGTCAGCGTGTTGTTAGTTTCATTTTCAGACTGGTTGGTTCCTGTTCGGTTGTTTTGTCATTAGAGTTGGGTAAAGTGAAATTGTACAGTTAAGAATCATCTGTATTTGTGATTAGTACTAGCACAGACAGGCCGGAAGGTTATTTTACCTTTTGTGAAGGCGTAATATCGTCAACAGGAACGCCAGTTATAAAGAAAAATACGTGTAACACAGAATCACAAAGGGAAAAAAATGGTACAAGAAAGAAACAAATGTGTCTTTGGTACACACTATAAGAGTCGACAAGTAATCGATGGGTCATCGATGAGTAATTAATGACATTAATAGGTAATCAATTACATCGATGAGTAATCGATAGGCCACAAAATTTTTGGGCTTCGATTACTCATCGATTACTCATTTATCATCGCCAATAATCAATGAATAATCAACTGATTACCCATCAATTACTCACTGATTACCAATTGATGTCACTGATCATCGATTAGTTATGTCTGGATCTGAACTACCAGTTGGAAGGTCACTAAAATTTTTATTCCTATTGTGAGGACTTGAGTTTGCATATTACAGTGCCGAAAAACACATCTTTCACAACTTTTCCAGGTTCAACCCTTTCACTCTGCCATTCAAATCCTAGCAGATGTCTGTAGTATGAATCTACAATAGTTTCCAATAGCTCAGTGGTAGAGTGTCTGAACTGGTAATACATTATTGGAAGGCCTGTGACAGTGCCGAAAAATGCAACTTTCAAATGTCACTTACTTTCAAAATCTGCAAGTACCGATCAATGGCTTCCCTCTCTTTGGGGAACTTCTTGTACAAAGCATTTTGGTATTCCTGATGCCTCCCACCACAGATAGGGTATTCCCTCAGATTGCTTGAGTCGCTGATAACAACTGTGTCATATTGCTTCTCCAGCGGTACCCAGACCAGTTGTCCATCAGTTAGCTGATCAGAAAGAAATTGTACTGATCCATTGCAATCCATCTCTCCAATATAATGAATACCTGGATCAAACTCATAGCCTGTCAGGGAGAAAAGAAATCTTTACATTTCAATGCAACACAAACACATATTAAATTAACTACTTACAGCTTGTGTGTCATCCTTTTCTGTACTAGAATGAATGAGCAAGGTTTATAATGGTAATTGAACTGAGTGGAGTGCAATTTGGTCTGAAATCATATACAAGATTTCAAATATCAAATGAGCACGCTGCGTGTTCAATTTGAAATCGTAAGTATGATTTCAGAACAAAATTGCACGACACAAAGTTCAATTACCACTTCATTACATCCAGTTTTGAAATCGCTCAATTAAATAGTCCTTATATGGGATCTTTGCTAGTTAACTGCAAATATTTTATTGATATTGTGACAGAAAAAAAAAGAGGAACCGGGAATGATTTTACATTTCAATTCAGTTTAATCTCATTGGCTGAAAAGAATGATGCCATTTAGAGCCTAAGATAGTGTAATTCATGCATAGATCAGACTGCTTTGGGCCAATCAAATTGCAGGGATCGCCTGCGATTTCAAAATGAACATAATAAGGAACATTATTCAACCATACAATATTATATATCATGCAGGCACCACATACATGAACATCATCAGGTCTTTGTATCAGGCTTTCATATCAGGACCATATCAGGAATTATATGCAGGTTCCTACAGTTCACCTCAAATTATATAAGGATGATATGAGAAATTCATATTCAAATTCTCATTTTTTAATCGCCTTGTGGATTTATGGCGCGGCCTGCATGTAGCCATCAGGACAATTGAACAATTATCATTGTTTAGTATGAAGGTGAATCAGTTTTATATTAGTAAGTTTAATATAAATAAGGAGAAATTTTTACAGTTGTGATCATTTATTGTTGATGTGATTAATTTTGTTTATATCAGTATTCTATAGATCTTTTTTCTTACAGTTTCAAGCAGTTTACTTAAAAAGGTTATAGAATGGTAAATTTGAGACTTTGTCAACTGTGAGACCCTTCTTTAAAAATGCAAGAAAGAGACTTCAGTGTCTCTATCAAATCTGAACCCTAAAAAACTCCAAGCCCAAGACTCCAGTTACTGGAAAATGACCGGCTGATAGTATTAAAACTTGACTGAAATCTCCCAAGAAAGAGATTGCCTTCATGAAGACTCCCAGATCATGCAAACTCATGCAGGTTCTCGTATTGCACCAAAATCGTGACTAGTTTTTACTTATAATTTTACTACATCACAGAAGTTGTTCTAGTTTGTTATGTGTCAGTTATTTGTTGTTGATAACATAAATCAAAACTGTACATGCATGTTGCTTCTCTTAAGCTTGCTGGTTAAATTGTAAGCTTCAAGTAACACCAGGTAAAATTTACAGGACTCCGAGATCCAAATTATCAAAATTCAAAACTTCAAATATTATAGTGAGCCAGAGATTCCAAGACTCTGAATTCAAACGCCAAGAATTTGAGACTCGGTGAATACTTTGCAAGACTCATCATTTCTGATAGACCATTCTATACCACATTAAAACATGGAATCTAGAATTCTGTATAAACTGGGCTATATTCAGATATCTCCTTTTAAAAAGTATGCTGTGTCTATAATGGGAATGATTTCCGCACAGGTCCCTACTTCATTATGCATGCTGTAGCAGTGCGGTTTCGTTCTCAGAAATGTTTGCACACGCACTTCCCAAGACAATTCAACTACAGCATGCATAATAAAGTAGGGACCTGTGCGGAAATCTTACCCTATAATGTTTGGCAGTCAGACAGAATTTCAGAATACTCAGTGTCCAGCAGTCGAAATTTTCTTTTATTTTATTCTGATCATCTGTGTAATTGAATTTCAATTTGAGTAAATAGGTAAATAAACAAAAAATATTTCATTCAGGTTACAGTAATAAGCAATCAGATGGCCAGTGACAAACGAGGAGGCTATTCCAAGTTAACTCAAGAATTAGAAGGTGTAATAATGCCACGTCACGTTAAGTAGAAATACTGCATAGGGCTAGACTTCAGAATACCCGTCCACTTATTTACATACTGATGAATAACAAAAGAGTCCATTGTGATATACCTCGTTCTTCAAAAGCCCCCGACACATGTAAATGAAGTGGACGGGTATTCTGAAGTTGCTCCCTGCATAGAGCTGTGGCGCAATAGAGCAACAGCAAACCAATTGCAATGCATTTTCGTGGCTAAAAAGCTTGCAAAATTACCAAACGTTCAGCAGGTTTCCCAGAAAAGGCGGTTCTGTCCTCGTATACCGGTACACGAGGGAATAACCATTGTATTCTCTTTGTTTAGGAGACATTTGTTAGCTGTAACGTATTGTTCAGTCTATTATATCAGCTCTTGTGTACCGGTACACGAGGACAGAACCGAAAAGGCCAATGACTTAGTGATAGCTTACCGTCGTTGTAATCGAACGTTCAGTTAACCGACATTGCGAGCTCACCTTTGTCAGTAAACGAGTGACAACAACCTCCAGCTTGGTCATGTTGTTCTAAGACGAGAACTTTTTTGCCTGCCTTGGCGAGAAGAGCTGCAGTTGTCAATCCTCCAATACCACTCCCTATAACTATAGCGTCAATATTTTCTGGTACTTTCCTCGCGACAAATCCCTGTTTGATAACCTTGTCTCGCTCTCCTTGATCAAGAACGAGAGGAGCAGGGGCTCTGCGACAGTCGTCCTTGAAAGGATTGGCTCCGCGTTTTCGTAACTTTGAGCGGATTCTTAGAATGATCAGCGGTGGGATAACTGCAACGAAAATTGTTACAGCTAAAGTGTAGTAAGAACGTGTGACCATGGAGAGGAGATATGTGAACACACTCTCGACAAGAGCCATTTTCGATTGCGAAGTACTCTCCACACAGGGAGATAGAAAATCTCCTGCAGAGCTTGGTACGTGATGTCGCAAAGTGTTTACAAGCGTGACTTATCGTGACATGGCGTGATAACAACACTTGCGGAACAAGAATGCAATGTAATGGGCATATACCCTCACGTAAATTGGTATAAAGGCATTGGGAAAGGAAGTCATGTCAAAGAATGTATGTTTCTTTGTTTGAAAATGATGGATGCTAACAATATTAAATTGCTAGATTTCAAGTGAAACATTGGTGTCCTCAATTTCCATAATCATTACTCGGGCTACCTGTGGTAGCACGAGTCTAGGTTTCGGTTTCCTATAAGTCTATCGACAACGTCGAGAATGAGCAAGCCTGCGCTGCTCGCGGTCTGCGGTGTCCCTGAAGGCATGAAAGCGAGGCGCCTTATTCGCAGACATCCTCGTGCTGCGAAGCGTTTATGCGATGACTATGAAGAATTGTTTTTCTTCTGTGACGCTCACCACTCTCACAAACGCACACGCCGTTCGCGGTAGACCCTCACTAAAAGGTGTCGAGCATATTGGAATCTTTCAAGATGATACATGTGGTTCCAGAATCAAGAGCCTTTGGACTTATACCAATGACAGTGGGGATAAGTTTTTTATTTATTCTTTTGTTTACAATTTTGAACAGTTTCTTTTGCAGTCTATCGTTCGTTCAGCTATCAGTAGCTAGCTTGTTGATCGCTGCCCTGTACATGGTTCTGGTTGTACTACATTTCATAATAATTGTGTCGGCAAAGACTTTGATAGACTCTACAAAATGACTGTGATGTATTGGAAAAAGCTGTTCAATTATCTGTATTTGTTCATCCCAATAAAGAGTCCCATTTATTAGAGGAATGCAGGTCTGGTTATGCTAAGTTCCGTATTCATCAGTTTGAGCACAAGCCTAGTCTTATTCAAACTCAAGTTTTTGTACCTGCGTGGTCGTGTGGAAAGAAATTAGCGGGAACAGGCGAAATCGGAAGAATAGTATATCCGACTGAGGAGTAATATTGTTGTTTTTCCCCACATATCGCTTCTTCGCCGTCGATAACTTGGAATCACGATGAATGGCATCAGGTTTCACAATTGTTTTTCTACCGTGGGAACCAAAGAAGCTGATCGGTAAACAAACCCAATTATCACTGAAATTTCTGTAAAACCTTAGAAATCTTTCTGATAAAATCACTCAGCAACACGACGTCGACAAGAATTGCGGTGCGATATACAGTCTGGTAGGTTTTTTGCGGTCGTGGAATCAGCCATATAGAATACAAAATATATAAACCCAGGAGCTCCTGATAAACCTTAAGCGTAAACTGACATTCACGTTTGTTCGAAGCGGTATTATAAAGTGTAGCCCGAGTGAACGCTCCCGAGAGCGTCTAGTTTGAATAACAGCATCTTATAACGCGAAAAGTCAACACTCTTAACTTGTCATGATTTTCATAACAATTTGAATAATAATATATTACAGTATAAAGTTAGAAAATAAAGTTGTCTTCAATTCTCATAATAAATTTAAGCAATAACATATTAAAAGGTATTTAAGCAATAGATCACACGAAAAGGCGAAAAGCTTGTAAATCACTCGCCTTCGGCTCGTGATTTACAAGCTCTTCTCGTGTTCTCCCAACATCCCGCGTGGGTTATCACGCCGGTAAACCCATAGAAAGTGTGATCTATTGCTTTTATAAAATAACTTTTAGTAGAATGGAGTCTTTGAGGTAAAAAGTATGCTTTTAGTACCGTGATCAAGTCATGTCTTCTCTCTAAAGTCATCATAAGCCAATCATGACTCACGATTTAATAGCGCTGAACTTTCTCAAAACTCAGTTCAGTCAAACAACAAAAAGCAGCACTTCAAAACACGAGTTTTTGCAGAGTGTGTACAATACGCGAGCCAGCGAGCCAGCGAGTCATGCGAGTCAATGTGCGAGCCATGCGAGTCAACAAGCGAGCCATGCGAGTCAGCATAAAATAACTTTGTTTTTAACGTAAACTACAGAAAAAAACTAGCCTCTGTAACTAAGTAACGTATTTATTGCAAAGGCACGTCATTTAAAATTCAGCTTCAGAAAAATTCGCCAACATACAAAATTGAACGAGGTGAAACAAAAACAAAGGTTTGAGAATTCGTTAAACAAAGGTTTAAAGGTTCTTCTTCGGTCACGTTTAATGAGTCACACCATATGTGGTAAGTCACGATAAAAACATAGATTTCTCGAAGCAGGCGGGTCATAACGTAGTGGAACGTAGTGTTAACCCATTCGCCCCTGAACCGCCCGTAACCGCCCGTGTACGACAACCCACGAATTCCCTGAACCGCCCGTAACCGCCCGTAAAAATGGCCGCTCGTCTTGACCCTCTCCCCACTCTTACTGAGGGTTATTTGTTCTTTTGTCCTCATAGAGACTTTGACAGGTAATAAACCAATCATTTGCCGTGTTTTGCGCATATTTTGACAGCTGATGAGAATAACACGAGGTCGCGATTTTCCGATGAGCGCAAGCCAACACGTTTTGCGAAAACAATGGCGGCTTCTTCTGAAGTTGACCCCGAGGTCGCGTTAATTTTTGGGGACTCAGAGAGCGAATACAGCTTTAATGGGTTCGGAGAGTATGTATTTTTTGAAAATGATTGTTGTTTGCTTGACCTTTTTTACCCTTTGGCTGTGGCTAATTTCATTTGATGAAATAATTCGATTTGCGTGTTCTTACGCATTTACGCATTTGGGTTTTCCTTTTGCCAGTTTCTTGGCTACAGTTCTTTCATGATTGACCTATTTCATAATTTGGCTACCATTTATCTTTCATGTTTTGAATAAACATGATTTGGAGACCCATTTGTGTGTCTTTTATGTGATGTACAGAGTGTATATTTCCTTTATCATGTTTATTGATGCGAAGCGCTTGCGGCTTGTTTACGTTGAAATTATTGATGCGCCTCTCTTTGTAACCGGATTTATCTGAAAGAAAACTTCAATAAACTTTAGCTAAACTAAGGAACAGTATTTAGAAATCGTTTTTTTGCCCATTTTGGCTTTGATCATTGTCTTCTCGTGTGTTTTGTGCGACCCGTGAAATATTTATTTTTGTGCCTTTTGTCGCGTGGTAAAGAAATTATTCGATTTCCATAGTCCTGTTGACCATTTGTATCAATTCCTTTGGTTAAACAGTATTTATTTTACATTTTCTAGTCGCTTATTTATTCCACTTCAAAAGGGAGTTTGTTTGAAAACTTGATCTTGTCTTTGGGTTTACTGCGCATATGGTTTACTTCACGCGTTCGCGAACGCAAATTTTTAGGCCAAAACTGCCAGGGAATTGGGGGGTTGTCGCGCTTTAAAGTCCCAGGAGTGAATGGGTTAATTTTAAAACAACTATTCACCGAAGTGGAGGTGGCTAGTGGTGGATATTTACCGAGCCGCGAAGCGGCGAGGTAAATATCCACCGCTAGCCACCGACACTGAGGTGAATAGTTGTTTTAGTATATACTAAAACAGTGAGATAATGTACACCAGAAAAAGAAAAGGGCTTGGAAATTGGAGGACTTCTCAAGTGACAATCCAACGCAGCGCGGGTCGCCGTAAGGAATATTTTGTTGTAATTACTGCCGTACGTCTCGTTTTCTCGCTGACGAAAAAAAAATATGTTTAGTTCTAGTGGCGACATTTTTTCAAATGGAGTTACAAACTCTTTCTGTATTTGAAAGCATTCTGTAAAAAATATAATTCAACTTTGTTTCTCAAGTGAACAAGTGACATCAAATTTGGTTACGCAAGATTGAATTTGCATTTGTAAACAAAACCTTTCTCGTTAGTTTTTATCGATAAACTCCGGGTTAAAAACATAAGCCATTACCTCTGAACACGGCCACGCCAAATTTAGTCGCTTTCTTGGAGTTTTCAGGAACTGCTTCGTTGTTAATTTGGATGATTTCTTCGCCTGTCATGGATGCAAGCCGGGACGCCATATTTACGCGGCGGAGCGAAAAATTCGCAAGTTGCTCGGAGGTAAATAGCACAGGATATTCGGAGTTTGACTAGCCAATCAGAGCGCACCTTCAACGCTATCCACTGTTTTAGTATATACTAATCCCCGCTTATTGGCCTCCAGGAGGCTTTGCAGACGTCCCTTGCCATGAATCTGTAATAGCATGTAAATGATATGCATGAATTTTCAATCGTTTGCGACAACACTCATAAATAAAACATCAAATCTCAAAATTTAACAACAACAAAACAAAACAAAACTTACCTGAACAAAAGATGGAAAAGATGAAGGCAGATAACAAAACTATATTGAAAGGAGAGCGAGGATAGCGAAAACTCGTGTCAAATAGCCAAAAGCCGAAGAAAGGAAAATGGACTGGGAATATAAATCTGTCTCGCATGGCTCACATGGCTTGCAGTTTGTCAAGACCCGTTTTTGCACTCATTTCATGATAACTTATGAAAGCTGTTTTACAGAAAAAGTCAACACATATTCATGCGAACGTACAATGAAAGAATACGTTCGTGGTTTGTTTACTACAGAAGTAGAAATTAATTGTACCTCGCAGCTGTATTTTGTTGAGTCGATCCGTAAGAATTTCGTGCTTACAGACGGAACTGGCAGCTATTGTAATGGAGGACTTCATTCACTTTTTACAAGCCGCAGTGGTTTAAGATCTGTTTTCTGGACTTTATTGTGATCAAGAAATGCTGCGGTAACGACGTGGCATGCATTTGCGAATTTGTCGCATGTAACTTTATATGCTCTTACAGCGACCGATGGAAATAAATTATGTCGAAGAAAGGTTTCTTTGCCGTAGCCACATATTGGCGTTAATATTTGTCGATTTGTGAAGTCAGGTGGTTTGAGGTAGGTTATGGCATCAATATCACGGAATAATTTGTGCAAATGTTGGAAAAAACCAGCCCGAAACTCTGGCATCTTTCATCATCGTTGGCAGCTTGTTTACAACCTACAGCGGCCGATTTTGAACCATATCTTGATCAGTGTCGCGTTCCCGATCGGAGTCCTCGGCTGAGTATCCGAACGGAGTTCGCTGTGTTCAACCAACACACTTTTAGGTTTTTGATTCATTTATTTTACGATCCATAAAGCATGCGGTGAGAACTGAAAATAACAGTGATTGTTTGGAATTATAGAAATACAGAAGATTCATAATCAAAAGACAAAGCTAAAAATAAAGAAAAGGCAAAGAACTTACGTTATAATTTCTTACTCCGGTGAAAGAACGATAAATTGCGCCGAAGATTGAGCGTTCTCTTTTTCTCCGTCTCCGAAAATAAAAAGCGTATCTAAAAAATAGGCAGTCGAGGACTACATGTAGCTACTTCTGTATGAAATAAATAAATAAATAACTAGAAGGGCACTCGGTAGAGCGCATACCTCTTCCCCGCCACATATTGTTGTCTTAAGAGTTTGGATCTATAAATAAGAGCTAAATTGAAGAAAAGTATATCCGATTGAGGAGTAATATTGTTGTTTTCCCACATATCGCTTCTTCGCCTTCGATAACTTGGAATCAGATGAATGGCATCAAGTTTCACAACTGTTTTCTACCGTGGGAACCAAGAAAGCTGATTGGTCAACATTCGATTAGTAAACAAACCCAATTATCACTGAAATTTCTGTAAAACCTTAGGCCTGGTTCAGACGCCGCTCCACTCATGTGCCGAACCTAACTGAGGTATTAAGTGCGGCAAAAGAGCGGCGTCTGAATCAGTTTGGTACGGCAGTTTCAATTTGGTGCGGCAAAAACGTTAAGTTCGACAGGGTCTGTCGCATTATTCGACATTGGAGCGGCAGGTGATTCATACGGCGTTCTTCTCATGTGCCGAATCAAATGCATACATTATGATAATTTATAAATCTTCCCATAAGTCCTTCCGAGAACTTGTTACGCATGCTCGTAAGTCTTACGAGGAAGGGAAAATGGCGGCAAAAGACGGATAAATCTGTAAACAGTGCAGAAGATGGACCAAATATCGCTGCAAAGTAGCCATTTGCAACTTATGTAGCGAGCCAGAGATGGATGAAAGCGTGGATAGGTGGGAAGAGTGTCGGCTACTGTTTTGAGTGCGAAACTGTAAGGCCCGTAACCGAGTCGCTGATCGCAAGTAAGCACAGTTATGAAGAAGCTGAAGAAAAGGAAGATGCGACAGATGAAGTCCACAGTGAAAAGGAAGGGTAATCTTCTTTCGCTAATAAAAGTGATAATCAGCAAGAAGCTGTCACAAACCAGAAATGTAAACACCCGATGTAGTTATGTTTGCAGTTTATCTCATGCGTGATTGATTCTCTTTTCCAACACAACAAAATCATCGCCGAAGGAATTCCAGCATTCAAAGTTTCCTTTGTTGCTTTAAAGTAAGCATAAGTGCAAGTTAGGTGATTAAAATTGATCAACAAGAAGGGTATAATTGAAAAATCTGAAACTGCAAATTGCTTGTGTTAATGTTTATATTTATCCCTTTGTGGAAGGTCAATAATAGTGGCCATGTTGTGGTTCAATTTTTTCCTTGGTTTAAATTTTATTTTCCTTGGTTTAAATTTATGTTCTTTCGTTCATTTCCTTCATCTTATCCTTAAAGTCCTCCTCAGTGCATGGCATATGCTTCTTGACACAGTCCTCCCAATGGTTTTCAACGATCGATTGACATACCTGAGTTACAATCTCATGTACAGTTGAAACACCCAATCCAGCCATATCCGCTATGGTGTAGTAATAATCACCTCTTCCGAGGCTATAAATGCAAATGCCTAGCGGACATTCGGGTGATATGGGGTCTTCGTTTACTGTCTGGCGTTCCAAGTCGTTTCGGATCCGGTTCAGAATGAAACTGAATGTATTCTTCGAAATTCTGAACGTTTTCTTGAATCGTTCATTGGTATATGTTGTCCAAACCATCTCCCACCAGCCTTTGCTCCTGAGCAGACGCCGGCAAGATCGTACATGAACCATCTCCGAGGCTAAATTCTGCTTACGCGAGAGCAACAAAATCCCTGCCAAGGACAAAAGACGAGCTATGCGTCGTCTTCTTAATGCAATGGGCATTTGCGCACTTTCGGAAAACATCCTCCTGCGTTCGTTTCCCCAAGGTCCCCGAGAAATAGCTCTAATCAGAGCTATCCTCCTTCACAGCCACCATCTTTGAAAGTTGAGTTATGGCGCGAAGATATGATATCAGACCCAGGTCTTTTTCTTTCTCCCTACATGAAATAAAGATTAGGTTCGACACACGGTGCGCCGTCTGAATCAGATGTCGCGCCAATGTCGCTCCAAAGTCGAACCAAACTCAGTTAGGTTCGGCACATGAGTGGAGCGGCGTCTGAACCAGGCCTTAGAAAACTTTCTGATAAAATCGCTCAGCTTAAACACGACAAGAATTGCGGTGCGATATACAGTCTGGTAGGTTTTTTGCGGTCGTGGAACCAGCCATATAGTATACAATATATACAAAAGTTGGCGTAAACTGGCATTCACGTTTGTTCGAAGCCGTATTATCAAGTGTAGCCCGAGTTTAATCCGGATAAATCCCAAATTTTAATCGATTGATCCTGGGTATATTTGAGTTGGACTAACTGTCGTGGGTCGTGGGTCGTGGGTAGTAAGTCGTGTGTCGTGGGTCGTGGGTCGTGGGTAAAGTCGTGGGTTGAAAAAATACCGGTGACGAAAAATAGTTTAACAACGGTAAACATCAACAACTTTCCAAAAAGGATTTCGAAAAATAATGAATTAAAAAACAAACAAACAAAAACAAAATTGAACCATGGAATTTAGACCCAGACAAGAGATGAAGGCGTGACGGCGTGACGCGTGACGCGTGGCGGCGCGGCGGACGAGACCATCAAAGGGAAGACCTGACAGTTGAGAACTAGCAGACCTCGTGGAAAATTGCCAGCGCAGCCTTATTAAAAATACACATACCGTAAAATTCCGCTAATAAGCCCTCCCGAAAATAAGGCCCCCAAATCTCAGACGCAAATATCCTTCCTTCCTTCAGTTCAAGTGTAGGGGTATCGAATGGTCTTTGCGAGCATTTGCAAGCACGCGAGCACTGCGTCTTTTTTTGCGAGCACGAGCAGTGATCAAATTTATCTTGCGAGCAGCGAGCACTTTAGAAAATACAACTGGCGAACAGCGAGCACTTCGATAAATTTTCCGCTCATTTTACGTTTCGATTTATTAGAGTGCGCCTAGTACCGTAACTTTGCGATCATTTCACGTCCCGGAAAATTTGAATTTGAGGAAGTAACAATATTTTGTGTGCTCATGGCGAACGTAGCAGCTTTTACATGATTTACGGAATTTTAAGAAATCGAGCAAATTTTAACGAGAATCCGAGCAATTGCAAAAATTTTGCGAGCACGAGCAAGCGAACACTCATCTGAATTTTGCGAGCAAATTGAGCAATTTAAAGGCCAAATTTTGCGAGCAGTTGAAAATTTTTATGGCCATTCGACACCTCTAAGTGTAATACCAGACGAGTGCAAAGAGTGTAAAACCAGTGCAAATTACAACGAAGATTTCCGAAGTTATTTTTCGAAATCCTTTTTGGAAAGTTGTTGATGTTTACCGTTCCTAAACTATTTTTCGTCACCGGTATTTTTTCCACCCACGACTTTACCCACGACCCACGACCCACGACACACGACTTACTACCCACGACCCACGACCCACGACAGTTAGTCCAACTCGTATATTTGCGACCTTTCTACCAAATTTGGTGCAAATCCGTTGATTAGTTTTTGCGTAAAACGATTAACAGGCAGACAAACAAACAAACAAGCAGACAGGCGTGAAAACATAACCTCCTTGGCGGAGGTAACAAATCCTCTTACCTGTAATCGTGAACTGTTGACTCCAACTCTAACCAAAGTAAGCAACGTCGCTGGAACGTTTCGATCGACAAGTAGTCGATCGTTGACGAGAGCAAACGAAAATGGATCGGGTAACATTGAGATTAGCCTCGGCTATCGTCGATGTGGTAGAGTTTCGTAGAGTTTGGGATCGTACAAAACCGATAATCCGAAGTAAAACCGATAAATGTTCCGAACACAATGCGAAGATTGGACCACTTACGGACTTACACACTCGATGACATAGTAGCTACTTCTCTTAGAGAAGTAGCTACAAAAAACTGGTATCATGTAACTGACATGTCTGTCAAATTCTGTCACGCAACGTGACACACACAGACAAAACTAATTAGCAAATAACATAACAATCAGAGATCTCCTTTTCATTTGGAAGGCAATTTCTTTCAAGAATGCTAAAACTATCCGTTTTGTTGCTGGTTGGCACTTGGTTAAGTTTTCCTAGAGACTTTCTACACCAGAAATTCACACAGTTGTTGTCTTTCTCTGCGATTTTGTCCTCGTCGTGAAATGTAAACTGCTTTCCAGCTTTGTACTTTATAACTTCTAAAGCTATGGCAGTCGCGAATTGTGACCCTCAGTAATAAAATGTGGAAACCAACGCTTTTAAGATTAAGAAGGGCTGGGTAAGTAACTTGTTCTGTTTTTTAGCCTTTCTAAAATCGTTGTTTGCAGATCAATAGCGGGTTTTGTTTATGGCTCGTGGTCCGGATGCCTTGTTCTGTGGGTTTACCGGTACAATAAACCATAGGTTTTTGACCAATCAGATCACAAGTGCTATCTCAATTATTTTATAAATAGTCAGAAATATAAACTTTTCTATAATTTTCATGATAATTTTAACAATAACATATTCAAGTATATTAGCTAGAAATGTAAACTTGTCTCTTTAGGTGCAGTCACAAGAGTTGCGCATGCTCGGGAAATCGATAAAGCCAAGGAATAGGCTAGGTCAATAATCATTGTTCTTTTAGACCCTAGGAGTCAAAGGGTTGCACTACAATTCTTCTGAGTCAATCAGAGTAGTGTTTCTCCTTAATGAGTCCCATTGAGTCTGTTTTATGTTTATGGGGAGAATCTGGTGTTCAATTCAAAATCCTTCAGAGGAACATTTGGTTACCTCTTACCTATTGGGCTTGGTGAACATTGCATATCAATAAAATATTACATATTCCGCACTCCTGTCATGGGTAACTCTATTAGCCCCCTGAGATGATCAATATTGAATTTCCCTTTGCAACATTGGAACATTGTCTTGCAAGTAGATGATCACACTAGGAAAAACTACGAACTCAAGGATATTGAGTTTTTTTAAACTCATTAGCAAAAATAAAGAATTAACATTATATTCAATAAATGAAAATAAATTGTCCTGAAATAAATTTCTCCTAACAATCATATGGTATGCACTTAAGGGAATTACAAAAACCAACATTTGATTTGATTTAATTTATTTCATTTGTGCTTTACAGTGTCCCCCCCAATTAGTACAGCAGTGCTAAATACACTTGACACTCAAATAAAGTTCATTATTATTATTATTATTATTATTACTCCTTTCATCTTGTACCAAAAGAGTGTAAAGTGACATTATTTTTTCCCTTAAGATTGGAACCGCTTTGGCCTGTTTGAAAAATTGAGTGTTACAAGCTCAGTGTTGCATTGTATGATCTGAAGGTTTTGTAATCAATAGAAAATTGCCTAAACAAACAGTTTACAAGTAGGATTTTAGAACTTAGAAACGGATTAATAAAAGACAATACTATCAGATATTTTTGGACTGACTTTGACAGTACAGTTTGGAGTTTAAAAGAAGAAATGAAGAATCCTTAGAGTATAAATTTCTTCATACATTCAAATCTGACAATTGAAATAAAAAGGTGCTCCACTAATACATGTAACTGCTAACGTTTCGCTCAAAGTTCAATGTCCCTTTCAAGAAACAATTTTATTTGAATTTCATGCTGATCTAGAGAACTTTCACTTATATAGGCCTTACATTCTTCCACTTACTTCTTTGATTTATTTTGAATTGAACAAGTGGTATATTAGTACTATTAAGAACAAAAACCTCACCATAGTCACCAAAATTGTATGCCAGAACTGTTTGCAGATCCTTGTTGTCTGTCAGTTCTTGCAAAACTTCAGTAACTGTTTGTCTGGAATACTTAAAGAACTTGGTCATCCAGTCGGCAATTCCAGTCTTAAAAAATATTCTTGCAAGCCATCCATGGCCAGGCATGATCTTGAATGCCACATATCCTGGCATGGACCTTCGCATTTCCTACACACAGGAAGACAATCCAAAAGACTTCTAAATATTGTTTATATCTCTGGAAAACTGTTCAAATTCTCATTTTATTCCAGTATTCAAGATTGGTGAAAATGATTTGCTTGATTATAATCAAAATTAAATTTCTCAATTATTCAAGTGCTCAGCTCATGCCTCATAGCAATTTGGAGAATCAAGCAATACATGTATTCCTACAAAACTAATGACAATTTTCAGTCTCTAATAGCTCAGTAGCCAAGCATCTGAACTACTAGTTGGAAGGTCACTAAAATTTTTACTCTTATTGTGAGGACTTGAGTTTGCATATTACAGTGCCGACACTAAAAACGGCTGCGAAGGAGACTACTCGACCAATGGTATATGTTGTAATTTCTACGAATGAAAATGCGTGGTAACCGTGAGATTAGTGAGCGTGTTTTTTATGTTTTTTTTTTTTTATGGGATATTTCTGCATCTTCTGGACACATTTACAGCTGCCTTCGAATCCTTATTAATAATATTGCTGGTAAGAAGCTTTGTGAAGTGTATTGTATTGCATAATATTGTTTGTAGTAATGGTGTGCCTTCAAGTCCACGAAGCCATTTCGACTTCTGAAGTATTGTTTTATCGTGTCGCTTTCAAACTGTTTCAAGCGGCATGAACTAAGTCGGCACAGTGGTTTGTATAGTCCACACTGTTGGGGGCTTCGTTTTTGTATTATCGATCTGGTTATTAAATATTTGCGTCGAACTGGTTATTTGCCTTTATCAGGGGCATGAAGAAACACTTAAATAAAGTAAAGTGCAGTTAATTGTGAGGACTGAAATTTGGTTACAGCTCATGAAAATTTGCTACACATACAGGATGTCAAGAAATGAAACTTACCATTCTTGTGATAGTTTGACCTTTCTAGCCTTTATTTTGTCTTATATATCTTTGTCTCTATCACTTTTGGCCATGATTTCTTTTGATTTTAATTTAACAAAGTAGGCTTAAAGCAAGCCCCTGGCTGTAATCATGAAAACATGATATAATTTATTTCCCTGCATTATGTGTAATCCCAAAAATAAAGCAAAAGAGATAGGTTACCACACTTGCAAAGGGAGGTGCAGTGGACTAATGGTTAGTGCGCTGGGACTCCGGGTCAGGCAGTCCGGGTGGCCGGACACTAACTGCATTGTGTTCTTGCATGGGCAAGACACTTTACTCTCATAGTGCCTCTCTCCACCCTGGTGTATGAATGGGTACAGGCAAATTTACTGCTGGGGGTAACCCTGCAATGGACGAGCATTTCATCCAGGGGGAGTAGAAATATTCCCAGTCGCTTCGTGCTATGGAAACTGCAGGGATAAGCTCTGGCCTGGTGGGCCACTAGGCTCGTATACAGACTTTACCTTACCACACTTGCAAAGGAGATATGACAGGGGCTGACAGCCAGTGGGGTATCCTGGGGTGCTAATTAGCATAACATTTTGCAAAGAAGTGTGTGCAATACAGTACTAAGGAATCACCTAGCAGTTTGGGATTACTTTTACCATAAGTTTATTTTTTTTGTTAAGCTTTCCAACCATTTAAGAGGATTTAATAAGCAATGTACAATCTTAGTGTGTATGATCCAGAAAACCTGGAAAGTCCTGGAATTTTATTCTGGCATTGAGGCATTGGAATCTATAATCTCTTACTGCTAAGTCTGTAGTTTTTTTTCTGGAATATTTTTTCTTAGGTTTCTATGGCCTTGAAGCTTCTGCTTTTATTAGCATCCTGACCAGCACTACAGATCTAGAGCCAGTCTGGTAGAGGAAACGAAAACATTTTAGTTCATAAAGATTGGCCTCTGTGATGGTGTAATGCAGTGGTGACTAACTTTGACCAGCACTTCAATCCAGTGGATTAATCTTTGGCATGACTTATAAATGATTTAAACTAAGAGGGTCCTTGCAAAAATGTTTCTTTGTTAAGTTTGACTGTATTAGTACTGCGAAGGAGCCAGATGAACTACGTATACTCAGAGTCCTGGCATTCACAGGCTACTAAATTCATGAGAAAAATTACTAACGAACACACTAAACATATAACCAGCCAGATGCAACCATGAATTATTTTTAAAGGTCAAAGAGATAAATGAAACCCAAGATTGGTGTGGATCAAGCTGGATTTCAATTCACTGTGAAAAAATCTGGATTTTAGATGGCATATACACTGTAGACAATAATGGCAGGTTTCTCATGTAACACAGTCAAAGTGCTGTTATTGTCTGGCATCCTTTAAACTGTTTGTTGCAAAGCAATGTTTTGTAGGTCTTGATAAGATACTTTTGCAGTTGTTTCTGATTAAATTTGTTTTTATTTTAAATTTCCCTTTTAATTACTGGTAATGATGAACATGCAGCTTTTAATTGACAAACTTTTGCGTATGTATTCTATTTTAAAACAGTCAAAGTCATTCTACTTATTGTGACGATATGTCAGCTGTCATAATCAGCCAATCAGAGTCTAGCTCGACCATGTGCTCGTTTTGCGTTCGGTTTTTCAACATGGCTGTACAGTTTGATACACCATAGTGTTTAGATTAAAACTCTTGTTGTGTTTACAGGATGTGGTCTCTTACACTTATGATATGATTGCATGTGTATGATTTTTTCTTTAATTGCAAATGTAATGTATACTTGTCTACCATTTGGTTTCCTTTCTATTCATATTTTCGCTTGGGAATTGAGTTTTGTGTCATGGCAAATTTGCATAAAAAAAATTATAAGACTAAAATCTAAGCCTTCCACTCATGTGTTTAGTCTCCTTTGCAGCCATTGTTTGGGCTTGACGCGCGACGCTCCCTCCCCCAGGGAGGGATCATTGCATGATCATGACGAGCCCAAACAATGGCTGCAAAGGAGACTACTCGTGTGTCTTAGCAATTTTGATTTTCAGATTCAATTAACTTGAAGTGTAGCTATCCCAGTTTGTTCAAAAATATTTTAAAGCTCGCCTGTTGTAACCAAGTGGGACAGTCATGTCTTTACTATGCATTAAGACTAGTTAGTTTTTCTGATCCCTTGAAAAAAGGAACATGAAATAATTCAATCCTCATTTATGGCCCACTTTAGTGACATATTTTTAAATGCTGCAAAGATTAAAAGTCTTGAATCAAACTGCTTGAATCAAACCCATGTCATTATCATGAACACCTGCAATAAGAAACTTGTACTTAATACGTATAAAGCCTGGTTCTCATATGAGAACATATACTGTAGGCTGAACGCAACAAAGTTCATCCCTGGTCTTTACTGCCGGCATGCCTGCAAAGTTGACTTAATGAGTTCAACTTCGCAGGCACTTTGGCAGTTTTTCTGGAGTGCCAGTGATAAAGATACTTTATGAGAACAGTATCCCAGGCATAAATATTATACTGGCGGCTATGTCGTAGGTAGGTTGGCGGCATATGAGAACCAGAGTTAAGAAACAGCACTTCTCAAAATTACTTGAAGTACAATTTGCCATACCTGTATTTTGGACATTTCAAACAAAATATAATTCTATCGAAAACCTTTGATTGGTCCTCATTAACTGTTCTTATCAAAAACATGACTGTTAAGCTTGTTGGCATTTACCCAATACATGTATGTACTATACAACTAGTAATGATTCATCACATTTGTTTAGAGTGTTAATACATGAGGATCAAGGGTTGGATGAAGGAAAGCAGACCAAAACCAAAGGAAGCTTTAGTAGAGAAGGGACTAGGGATGGTGAGTATTAACCCTTACTTTTCAATTGTATTTTTTGTAGAATTTATCAACATGAAACCCTAAAATTTTTGAGAAAGTGCTGCCAGAACAGGGCTGTGCTTTAACGGTGCCCGGGTGCCTCAGGTGACTAACTTTTGCCTTTGGGCGACCTTTCATAATTATAAGCTTTATGCTGGGCACCCTGGATCTCATAGTTTGGAACCTTTGGGCTCCTTGTGATTTTCCTTAGAGCATAGCCTTGCATAATAACTTAGACCCAATTATGGACAGACAGCAATAAGATAATATAAATTATTATTATAAGAGGCAACTCTAAAAAAGTATTAAATACTTTTTATGACTGTCTTTACACATGTTAAACAAAGTACAAAGTCACTGTGGCTGGCCTCCCGTGCATCACTCGACTACTCACGGGAAGAGTTGCGGTAACCTAAACGTTGTCATTCACAAGAATAACTGCTGGACGACTTGTCTTTACACTTTCTTTAATGATCTTGAGATAACAATCTGTAGGGTGCGTACACAAAATATGACTACGAGTAGAATAGGCCAGAAATAACGAAGAAAATGGCACCTTAGGGTTTCACTGAAAAGTTCTTACCGTTTAGGCCTTAAAACGTAGGTCCTGAAGACCCGATGGACATTGATTACATGGATACAAACTCAAAAAACTACTTGACATAAAACGAACTGTAAAAAAAGGCAAACAACATGACCGCATGCAAATCTGGCGTGGCTGCTTATGCGGTATCCACCGCTGACCAACTTTTCTGCATAAAGCTGCAGTAACATGGCTCCTCTAATTGTTTACTAACAATTACCAACTTAGAAAATTTCAAACCCAAAAGCGAACAAAATGGGTTAACAAGGTTCAGAGTTTGCAACAAAGTTCCTTGCATCAACTGGATGGTGCTTCACTGAGACGTTGGCTCCTCGTTGGGGAACTCCTCGGTCTTTCTGTTGTTTTCAACAGTAACATCAGACTCTTCACAGGGTAATAACAGGACCAGTTTGTGGATGGGTCTGTTCAGGAACGTAGGAGGTTTTTGACGTTTCCCATTCTTGTCAAGCTCCCCATTCGCCATCATAATCTTGACTTTCCTGACGCATCCATCCGCACTAGGGTAAACTTCAACAACTCGGGCAAGTGGCCACTGATTACGTGCGCTGTCATCCTCCTTGGATATCACTATATCTCCAACAGACAGGTTACGCCTTGAATGGTTCCACTTATCACGGGTCTGTAAACTCTGGAGAAACTCTCGACGCCATCTGAGCCAGAATTCGTTGGCGAGATACTGCACTCTTCTCCACCACATTCGTGAGTATAGATCTGCTCTCTGGAACTTTCCAGGGGGTGGAATCACAACCTTTGATTTCAGAGTGAGCAAATGACTCGGCGTAAGTGGCTCTGGTGCATCTGGATCATTCAGGTAGTTGGTAGTTAGGGGTCTGGAGTTCACAATGCATTCTGCTTCCGTCAAGAACGTTCTGAAGGCTTCGTCGTTTAACTGGGTACCAGCGTTGAGAAGCAGTGTCTCCAATGCGCTACGAATGGTCCGGATTAAACGCTCCCGGGCGCCACCCATGTGACTTGAATGGGGCGTGTTCGTCTCGAATGGTATCCAGTCAGAGCCATTTTCCACTAAGTACTCACGCAGACGCTCTTGATCCAGTTCTTTCAAGGCTGCCTTCAAATCATTTCTCGCTCCCATAAAGTTGGTGCCTTGATCGCAGCGAAGCTGTCGTATTGGACCACGCCTATTGAGGAAACGACACAATGCGTTGATAAAGGATGAGGTGTTCAATGAGTTAGCCATCTCCAGATGCACACTTCTGCTGGCCATACAGGTGAATATGACTCCATAACGTTTCACTTCACTTCTCTTCTCCTTGATCAGAAATGGACCAAAGAAGTCAACAGCACAGTAAGAGAAAGGAGGCGAGGGCTCAACTCGATCTGCAGGTAAGTCCGCCATCTTCTGAAATTGCAGGCATCCACGGAGTTTCCTACAGGTTACACACCGAGATATGCAGTTTGATACAGCTGATGAGCCTCCAACTACCCAATAACCTCTTTGGCGTAGCTCATTGTGTGTGATTCCTCTTCCCATGTGGTTTACTTTAGCATGACAAAATCGGATCAGCAGAGCCGTGATATGGCTTTTTCTTGGAAGAACTACAGGATGCTTAGTTCCAAACGGAAGGTTGGCTCGTTTGATGCGACCACCGACACGGATAAGGTCATCCTCATCAAGAAATGGATCCAAACGATACAAACAACTGCTTCTCCTGATAGCTATATTTCTTTGTCTTGCTGTCTTTCTGTCTGTTGCTTCTCCTACCAGCTTAAGTCTCTCAAGAACTTGAATCTCTTCATGAAACTGCTCACGTTGAACAATCTTCAAAACTTCCTTCTCTGCTGCCTGGAGCTCTGCTACCGTGACTGCTACCTTCAGGACTGTTTTATCGTTTGTTGCACTTGTCTGTCTGTGACTACTTGACTTTAATTCTCTACTCACTAGCTTGGTCTTAAGTCGAAGGCAAATGGCTACAACCTTTAACACACGCTGCCAGCTTGAAATATGGTGTAAACGGTCTGATCTGAACGGGCGAAGAGCCTGAGTAATTGAACCTTCTGCGTGGGTGTTAAAAACATGCGCCTTCTTCACTTCTGGGTCATTCTCATCAACTGGGTGTCCTCTGGTTTTCTTGGGCTGGAAAGGCCCACTTTCCCAAAGAAACTCTGGACCGGTCAGCCAACTTGACCCTTGTAGCAACTGTGAGGCGGTGAGACCACGAGATGCATGATCTGCAGGATTGACTTCAGTGTCGACGTGTAGCCAGGAACTTGGCTCTGTAAGGTCACGGATTTGCTGTACTCTATTAGCCACAAATACGTGAAACCGTTTCGCGTCATTGTTGATATATCCAAGCACAACGTCGCTATCCGTCCAGAAGTACTCCTTGACATCCGTGTAAGACAATTCTTGACGCAAGAATTCACTCACTCTGGCTGAGATAGTGGCTGCGGTTAATTCTAGCCTGGGCACTGTGATCTGTTTTAGGGGGACAACTCGGGCCTTGCCAACGACAAAGGAACAATGGACTTGGTTGTTTGTGTTAACAACTCGAAGATACGAGCACTGTCCGTAGCCTTCTACACTTGCATCGGAGAAATGGTGCAACTCACTGGCTTGGATCTGTCCAAAATTCTGTGGTTTAAAGCATCGCTGAATCTCTAGCTGCTCTAGGTTGAGAATATCCTGACGCCATTTCTCCCATTGAGGACGGAGACTTTCTGGAAGAGGACTGTCCCATTCAAGCTTGTCCTTGCACATCTGTTGAAGAATTTGTTTCCCCTTTAAGGTGACTGGTGCCACGTAACCACTGGGATCGTAGATCGAGCTCACTGTTGACAGTATACCACGTCGGGTTGAAGGACGATCTCGAAGTTCGATGCGAAATTTGAAGCTGTCATTCTCGACGCACCACATCACTCCGAATGCACGCTCCAAGGGCAGTGGATCCGCGTCAAGATCTAACTCTTTTACACCACTGGCACGTTCTTCAAGTGGAATCATCTCTAGAACTTTCCTACTGTTTGACGTTATCTTGTGCAATTTCAATCCCGCTTTGGCACAGATACCTTTACTTGCCTTTATCAGGGCGACAGCCTTCTCCACTGTAGCAACAGATTTAAGTCCATCGTCTACATAAAAATCATCTCTTATGAATGAAGCAGCTTCTTTACCAAATTCACTCTCGCCATCATCCGCTGCTCTCTTCAAACCAAAGTTTGCGCAGCCAGGTGAGCTAGTGGCTCCGAAAAGATGGACCTTCATCCTGTACTCAACAACGTTCTTCGTTGGATCCCCATCTTCCCACCATAGGAAGCGTAACAGGTCCCGGTGGTCTTCCGTCACCATGAATTGATGGAACATGCTCTTGATGTCGGTCATGAATGCCACGCTTTCCCGTCGGAATCTACACAGAATCCCCAATAAAGTGTTCATTTGATCTGGGCCCTGCAGCAAGTAGTTGTTGAGGGACACACCTTCAAACTGTGCAGAACAATCAAAGACCACTCGGATCTGTTGCGGCTTTTTCGGGTGGTATACTCCTGTATGGGGGACATAGTTGACTCTTCCATCCTGTACCTTCAAGCGGTCTACTGGTACTCTCTCTGCACACAAGGCAATCACATCTTTCATGAAGGCTCGATAATCTTCGAGGTACTTTGGGTTTCTCTTGAATCTTGCTAGTAACTGATGCCATCTCTTGAAAGCTAGCTGACGATTGAAAGGAAGAGAGATCTGATCCGACTTCAAAGGGAGTGGCATCTCGTAGTGGCCGTCTGCTCTCTTGACGATACCGTTCTCCAGGATAGTGAGAAATCTATGATCTTCTACTGAGTAAGGCTTCTTACTTGCAGAACTTTCTATAAAGTCTGACTCAAGAGCTCTTAGAATCTTCTCTGGGTTGATGATTTCCTTTGCCTTTGTTGAGAGCGCAAAGTGTTCAGAGGTTTCACTAACCACTACCTTGTTACACACTCCTTCGTTCTTGGCGCTATCAGATGTAGACTTGCAAACCTTGCCGATTATACCCCATCCCAGTAGGGATCTCTGACCATACGGGTCATCTTCACCTCCCACGAGAACTTCTCTGGGCCTGACAACACTAGGGCAATCATTTCCAATAAGCAAGGAGACCTCCACATTGGGGTCATACGGCATGAGTTTGTTAGCAATAGGGCGTAGATGTTCCCACTGTTGGGCGACTCTGGCCTTGGGAATCTGTGACCGGCTGGATGGAATGGCACCTCGTTTGAACAACATTGGCAACTTCACTACATGTTCCCTTTGATAATCCAACACTTCAACTCCATAAATACGGTTGCTTGAAATATGTACATTTCTCTCTTGTACTGTGGTCAGCAGTAGATCAGTTGGTGGGCCTTGCAAGTCCAGTTGATCACAAAGACCTTGTGACACAAAACTCACGTTAGACTGGTCATCCAATACTGCATACTGTAAGACTTCTTTACAGGGTTCACTTGCATGTCTGACCCACACTGGTACAATCATGGAATGGTCCAAACCACCCTCTTGTTCTGGGATTGTACAAACATTTGTACAGCTCGAAATGCTCTCACCAGAGGCTTTCTGCTGATGGAGGCAGGTTGGATGAATTCCAGAACAAATGCGGCATACAAGTTTGTTCTTACAGGAGGCTACTTGATGTTGGCTGTTAGAGGCACATCCAAAGCACAGAAATTTCCTGAAGAAAAAGTCTTTCTTTGCCTTGAAAGGCATGACTGCCAACGTCTTACACTTGTCAAGGTGATGACTCTCCTTGCAAAACTGACAGGTATGAGAGCCTTCCTTTTTACCATGTTCCTGATTCCTCGAATTCTTCATTGGTTCTGATGCTTGGGTTGCAAACGAATTGCCATCTGTTCTCTTGAAAGGCCTTCTCATAGGAGTACCAGTGTTGGCATTTTCCTTGGTCTTTGGTAGCTCTTCCAGCTCGGGGATGTTTGCCCTCTCAGCACATTCCCTCACAAATGCAGCAAATTGTAGAAAAGGGGGATAGGAACCATCTCCTTTTGAAACTCTGTATTTCTGTACTATTCCTCTCCACTTACTCTGGATATGAGGGGGTAACTTGGCCAGAATCCTAACATTTTCTTTGGCAAAGTCTAACCCTGCTAAGCTGGGGGTAGTTTCCCTGGCAACACTGATCTTTTGGAGAAAGTCAGATAGATCTCTTAGAGCTTCTGCATCGCGTGTATTAATCTTTGGCCAATTGTCTAGTTTGTTTATGAATGCTGACCCCACCACATTGCAGTTGCCATACCTTTCTTGCAGCAAAGTTCTAGCAGACTGATAGGCATCTTCAGTACCAATCAAAATGTACTGTTCAACAATTTGTTTTGGCTTTCCAGATACATACTGATTCAAGAAGTTCAATTTCGTTTGTGCATCCATGAACTTGGAATCGATCAAGGCGCAAAAGGAACTGTTCCATGAAGGATACTGTAAGGGATCTCCATGGAAAACTGGGATTGATATTCTTGGTAGCTGTCCTGAAATAGCTAATTGCCTGTTAACTAGGTTTTGCTCCATTGTAGCAGCCACCAGCCTGTTACTTGTTTCTACTAGCTTATCCATGCATTTCTCTAGGATGCCAGACTGTGGTATGAAGGGTGTTACATGAGGGCTAAGTGTACTGTGTGTGGCATGGTCTACACCAGGGGAACTAACTGCTGGTTGAACGTTGTCTACTTGAGGAGAAGAATGGATTGGATACTGGCGAGAAGGAGTTTGACCAATGTTACTTCTGTTTGGTAGGGATCTAAAGAATTTGTCCATGTCCTTTTCTTTGTCAATGGGAGGAACAGAGCCCAGGTCCTGCTCAGATTCAATCGCTTCTTCTCTCTCTGCTAACTTACACATATTAAGTCTAGCTTGATTCTGAGCGAGTTCGCTCTTAATGCCTAGTTCTTCCAACGTTTCTTGTTGTTCTAACTTCATCAACTCTACTCTTTTGTTTTCTATTTTCAACCTTTTTTCCTCCTCTACAAAGGCCAGCTTAACCTTCAAGGCAGCTTCTTCCTTTTGCAACTGAAGTCTTTCTCCCTTAACACTGCTAATAGGACCGAGTTTTGATGTAACACTTCTAACTCTACCCTTTTCGGACCCATTACTTGACCTCATTGAGATAGCAGAACCGGTTTCAATTTTCTGTTGTTCAATGAATTCCAGATGTTTAATTTCTGCTCTAATATCAGACTCAAAATTCAACCATTCTCGGTCAGTTCGTTCGACTACTCTTCCAATCTCTTCGAAGTTTTCATTAGGGCTTTCAAACAGCTTAGCTTCATCGACAATATCTTGAAATTCTGCATAGAGAACTTGAGCCTCACTTAGCTGGTGTTTAAATACATTAACATCAACTGACTGACCTCTCTGCAGTAGAGTACCTCTAATCACCTTGACCAGATCAGATCTTTTGGACTTAAGATTACTCGTCTTCAAGTCCAGCTGATATCTGTATCCTTTCTCTGTCAAAGTTCGTTTCCTTTTTTCTTCGATGTCTACAGTCTCAAGAACATTCTCTTGAACACTTCCACGTGCAACTTGCACTTCCCCATCGGAATTCGCATCCTCGCGGTCGGACATTACGACTGTACTTTCAGTGTAGTTAAACGATTGTTATTGTGGCTGGCCTCCCGTGCATCACTCGACTACTCACGGGAAGAGTTGCGGTAACCTAAACGTTGTCATTCACAAGAATAACTGCTGGACGACTTGTCTTTACACTTTCTTTAATGATCTTGAGATAACAATCTGTAGGGTGCGTACACAAAATATGACTACGAGTAGAATAGGCCAGAAATAACGAAGAAAATGGCACCTTAGGGTTTCACTGAAAAGTTCTTACCGTTTAGGCCTTAAAACGTAGGTCCTGAAGATCCGATGGGCATTGATTACATGGATACAAACTCAAAAAACTACTTGACATAAAACGAACTGTAAAAAAAGGCAAACAATATGACCGCATGCAAATCTGGCGTGGCTGCTTATGCGGTATCCACCGCTGACCAACTTTTCTGCATAAAGCTGCAGTAACAGTCACGTACATATGTGGAGGAAAATTGGTGGTCAGTCAAACATAAACAAAAGGGATTGTGAGGATAGTTTCTAAAGAAACTGGTGCTGCATCGATGGGAAATTGAAACACAAGAAATTGGATAAATCAAACGAGTTGATTAAGTAAGTTATACCACCGTAAGGTGAATGGGAGGTGCTGACGTTTCGAGCGTTAGCCCTTCGTCGGAGCGAATGAGAGGATTGTGGGTTACGTACAATTTATATAGGGAAGTTTGGAGCCATGCTATTGGTGGAACCATAGCAATGTGTGAATGGAAGTGAATAAATTAGATGAATGATTAAATGAATGAGAAACGTTCGTTGATACCGTGGGGATTAAGAGAACCGAGCTGGAAGATAAACTTCTGTTCTAGGTTTTTACGGCTTTCCGTGTTGCCCTGATGCACGGAAAGGCCACATACTGCCATGTTGTGAGTTGAGTGGTTAGGTAGATTAAAGTGTCGCGCTACAGGTTTCGATGCATCTTTGTCATTTCGTTCGACGTCACGCAGGTGTTCGCGGAAACGGTCACCTAATCTCCTTACGGTCTCGCCGATGTATATCTTCTTGCATAAGGTGCATTTTATGCAATAGATAACATTGGCAGAAATGCATGTGAAACGGTCGGTGATTTTAAACGATCGTTTAGGTCCTGCTATTTTGTCTGTGTTATAGATGAAAGGGCAAGTTTTGCATCTTTTGCGTGTGCAGTTGAATGTGCCAGGTGATTCGTCTGATTTTAGTGTACTTCTAACTAAAAAATCGCTTACGTTTTTGTTACGTTTAAATGAGATGAGTGGTGGTAGTGAGAAGATGCTGCCTGTTTCGTTGTCATTTTGAAGTAACTTGAAGTTCTTCAGAATGATGTTCTTAACAGGTAGGTTGAGTGGGTGAAAAGTGAGTGTGAACGGTATTCTCTGGTTCTCTTAATTCCTTTTGTGACGTTTGTGGTGCTGAGTGTTGGTCAGTTGTTTGGGCGCGTTGTTGAGCTGTCTTCACAACTGAGTCAGGGTAGCCACGGTTCTTGAAGAACTGGAGCATTTCTTCTGATTTGCTGGAAAAGTCCAACTCATCACTACATAAACGTCGAAGTCTGAGGAATTGAGAATATGGAATAGAATTTTTAACATGGCTGGGGTGAGAAGATGAGTGCAACAAATAACTATGAGAGTCTGTAGGTTTGTAGTACACACTAGTTGATAGGCCGTTGTTGTGAATTGCAACAAATAACTATGAGAGTCTGTAGGTTTGTAGTACACACTAGTTGATAGGCCGTTGTTGTGAATTGCAACAAATAACTATGAGAGTCTGTAGGTTTGTAGTACACACTAGTTGATAGGCCGTTGTTGTGAATTGAAACGTTGATATCGAGGAAAGCTATTGAGGTTTCTGAAATTTGCCAAGTACCAATTTGCCAATTTGCCAAGACTCGAGCGATCGATACTCGCTCCTACGCGGGACTCTAAGTCGGTCGGCCCAACGTAAGAGGACGAAAGTACGTTTCAAAATACGCGTTCGTTGGGAATTACCTCTACTCGCCATGCTAGATTCTGCAGAAGCGGGTAAAAATACGCAACAGAAATCTCCTGTCAACCGATATCTCTTTTAACACCTCCAACAAGGAGGAATTGTTTACTCTGAAAAGCTTTGTGTAGAAGTCGCTAAACGGAAAACAGTACTTATCTAATTCAGGCGACAGGCTTCTTTGATAAAGGAGTCACTTTTTTCATTGTACCGGACTCGTCTAAGCTGACATCAGGGCTGGGGTGGATCTACGGGGGGTTCGGGAACGCCCTAAATCAAATATTTTCCATAAAATTAAAAAAAAAAAAAAACAGATACATTTTGGGTTCACTGTGAATGTGGCTCTGGTCGTTGCCTCCTTTTTGTGCTCCTGCAAAGCATCAGGCAAAAAGTGACATTTAGTCTGGCCTGCAGTGTCTAGCTACAACGGGAAGATTGTTCTGTTTCCCCTATGATTAACATTCACTACGAAAAGCCCGTTAACTACGATGCGGCGGTTCCGCTCTTTGTGGAAAGATATCCCCGAATAATGCTTATTGTGGATCGAGTCTTTGACGAAACACAGAATTGAAATAAGAGGAGATGCGGTATATTTTCATCATAGTTTTATTAATGACAATTTGCATGTTTTTTTGAAAAAAGATGGCATTTTTCATTAAAAAAATGAGATATTACAACACGCTGAATTTGCCTCAGAATATGGGAAATTGCCTTTCCCCATTTTGTCGAACCCTCACGCCTAAAAATTTGAATCCGCGCCAGGGGTAACAGAGCACCCAGTGAATAATCCTTACTTCCCCGGAGCAACATTACATCAAATCGTAGCCTGTGAAGGCACATGTTCTTCCGGTCTTCCGCGCGAAGAGAGTCGAGTACCGAAAGAATGTCTGGATTGCCCCTAAGAGGAAAACATGCTGTCCCCGACGCAACTCCGGCAGAATATAAGTATTCGAAACGCTTTCAGAAGACTGCACTCGATAGAGTAATGTAATATATCATTCTATTTATTTGCGACGGTGAAAGAACGTGAAGTCGCAGGTCGTGTAGCAGCTGTAGTAAGATCCTAAGGCAATTGGTTCGCTACCGAAACCTCTAAACAATGTGAAAACAATAGTGACGATTGAAATCTATCGTCTTAAGTAACCAATGAGAAGAGTCTTTACGAACAGCTGCTACACTGCGGGAAATCACGAGGCGGATTTTGTAATAAGTAAGCAGCATTCCTGCAAAGTATGTAATTGCCCCGACAAACCGTGTGTGATTTTGGGAAGCCCTATTTTAGAGTTATTTTGTTATTTTTATGTATTTGTTTCTTTAATTGAAGCGAGGAACGCTTCAAATTGTTTTAGAATGAAAATACTGCGTAATATAAAGCGTAGTGGGTCAACATTAGATACAAAAAACAATTTGCAAGGTATCTTTTTGAGGTTAGTCCAGAGATTTTCACACTCGAAAAAGAAGGATATGAGAAGAATAAAAGCCGCTCCTTAAAACGTCGTTCAGAATCATAATACAGTTAGAGAAAAATTATTTGAGTTTTATAGAAAACTATTTGAACGTTCTGGCCGGAAAACGGCTGGAAGAGGCGCAAGGTGAAAGCCCATGTCACCTGTAAGCTATACGATTGCGCCGATCCCAGGAGTGCCTCACAGAATGCTGATTCAAACAAAATAGCTTTCAAATGCTTATCATTCATCACCATTTCGATTATTTAAATCATGCAAAAATTTATTTAACTTGATCCTACCGCACTCAGTCGTTTGTCTATGACGCGGAAGAGTCATGAATCTTCTCAAGGTATCTAATCTCGCAAATGGTCCCCTAATCAGACTCATCCAGTGCAGGCTACAGGCTGAACACCTAATCGCAAATCCCTTAACTTGTTTGCATTGTTATCAAATCATGGAGCTCTCCGAAAGCAATAAATACCTTATTTCAAGACCCTCTGCGAGAGGTAAAAGTGAATACAGCGACACGTTACAATGACAGCACACAAGGCATCGCCCACAACTGACTATAGAGACACTGCTAATAGCAGGTTGCATGTTGTCGCGGGGCTCCCACGCCCCTTTAAATGATCCCTTTAATGTACGTTGTAGCTTGTTCACTTCATATTCAGTTCAAACAATATGCAGTGTTTCGGCTGGATTGTGAAAGTATGGGTCAATGCTGCCTTAATTTGTCAGTTGGTATTTGTGTCATGTTTGTGTCACTGTTGAGTCTATTATGAAAGTGACTTGTTACAAAATGTTTGCTAGGAAATGGTTGTCTGGGACAAGTGCAATTTTGTATTTGCACCGGCAGTATTGTCATGGCAAGTAACGTTTTGGACATTTTCTTCCTTTTTCCTTTTTCTTCCTTCCAGTTCATAGGATCAGCGATCCTGAAGGGTATGGAAAATTGAAGCCACAGACCGGTCTATTTTAGCCACTCAACTTCCATAGAAACACAAGTAATTCATGACATTGGCATCATATCATCACCAGATCACGGTCTACTCGGCTTTAGAATTTCTCACAGAAATACGCATGATGACGAAGTTCCCAAAAGGCAATAAGAGTTTAGCGAACTTGTGCAACTTTACACTTTCAGCTTTCCCTGATCTCCATAGTATATAGTTCTCAAACTTACTTACGATGGCAAGAGCACACCTCTGTTTATGATAGTTTGTCCTGTGTCGTCGGACTGATCTAATATCTTTGGCATATTTTCAGTTTTATTCCTTTTTGCATGAACTAGCTCAATCCCACATAGCTCTTTTCACAGTTGAGAAACCTACGTTTCGACTGCGAGTGCCTTTGATCTTTAAATTGTGAAAAGAACATATAGAACAATGGTCTTCCCCACTCTTGTACCAGACAGAGTTATTCCAAAAAAATAATAGCTGTTTGTTGTATACTTTTTAGACCGGCTTAGGGGTAGTGCAGGTGGCTGAAAAACTATTGACCTTACCGCCACTTGCAATAGCCTGTGAGCCCTAAAACATTAATGAATTACATACATACATTTATTTATCCTTGGACTTAAGAGTAGCTTATGGAGCTAATATCTCCAAGCACTTAACCATCAGATAAGAGACCTCAACACCAGGAACTACGTCCCCTACTCTTTTCGAACAGTGTCTGGTTTCTTTTACGTCACACAGAACCAATTATAAAGAGTTGTGAGACGGAGTCTACGGTTTATGGCCCTTGTCCGAGAAGTCTAACATTTGCAGATATCAATACAATGGCAGAACTTTCTCCTCAAATAGTTCAAAACCCTGAATGTTGGTCCGGCCACGCTTTGAACCCACGACTTCCAGCACGCTATTCCGGGCTCGACCATTGACCTAAACGGTGAGCAGTACATCCTCATTATGGCTCAACAAAATTCTCTTTCGTAATGGTTTTTAAGCGGCGCATTTCCTAGTTCGAGGTACGTAAGGTCAGTTCTGATTAATTAATCAGTAGGTTGATAGTCGGAATAGGGAGAGAACCAACCACAATCTCATCCTATATCAGACCGGGAGGTACCGAATCCAAGGAAAGAAATGGGGTGTGATGGGAGGTGCTTGCTCACACTACCTGAAAGTAATCTTAGTCTTCTTGGTCTATGTTCACTGTGGCATGAATGGCCAGTCAGTTAACTGCCACTGCAACGTAAACGGCCCTGTCTTTAACATCGCTGCGCTGTTTCTTGGTTCGCACAAACAGCTAAATCATTGACTATTTAATTCTAGTTATATATCACACAAGTGTTGTGTGCCAGGTGGAGGCTCTAAATCCAAGCAAACTACTTTCGTTTGAATTATTTAGTAATTTTCACGTTTCAACCGGAATCGCTCAACTTAACAATCTTTTGAGGCATCCTTCTGCCAGTTTAAAAAGCGCTAAAAAGGCATTTGTTATTATGGATGTATTGTTCTCCATCATAGTTCATAGCTTTTAATACATTCTTAATCTGTTAACTTAATGTTAGTATAATTTTATGTACACTTGGCTAAAATTGTAATTTTATTCATTATTTTTCCAATATATATGTATATGTGCATTTTTCATTAGTTCCGATTATTTTACATTTTAGTTTCTAGGGCCTCTGTTTAAATAAAGGTGTCTATCTATCCATCCACTGTCCCGCAGCTAATGAAAATTTTGAATGAGAAACAGGTGTTAAAAGATTTTGGGTAATATAAAATAAAATATAAAATTTTTATATAGTAGACAGAGGTTGAAGAAAAGGTTTATTCTTTTATCTGTATCAAAGAGGAGGCATTTCGAGCGGAACACAATGTTGGATGTTCGACGGGGTCATAACTTGCGAATACTCCCCTTGCATGGGATATTGCCAGGTGGTTCACAGAAGAGATTGGCAAACCCTATGTCAGATCCTTAACAGAGTTCTTCTCACAGGCTCCGGGTCGCACACAGATAATTGGGGCGCACACAGGAAACTAAATCGCAACGTGCCAAACGTTACTGTGCATAGATCAGTTGTACACCAGGACAATTTTGAAGATCCTCGAACAGGAATACACACAATGAACGCGATTAAACTACCACATCAACAGGGAGATGGGAATTAGAAGCGACGACATACCAGGATCTCTGTATGAGCAGCTTTTAAGGGATTGGAGAGGGGGGAGGAATCAGTTGAATGTGCTCCACAACGTGAGGATGTCATAAGGCAGCTACTATCCACTGTGATTCCTAGCCAACATAAAAATTGAATTCAACTGTTTTGACATTTAATTCATCGTTAGCGATTGTTGAACTGATTCGAGTCACAATATTAATCTGGAGAAATCGGGATAATTGGAACCAATAAAATGAATCTCGGCATACCAACGACAAGTTGGGGAAAAATGAGAAAAATCACAAAACTGGGACAGTGCTGTTTCAAAAGGAGGCTTTGTGCCTATATACGAAACAGAAAACACTGCTCAAAAAATAGCGTAAAACCCTCACATATTTTGTAGTAATCCGAGGACAAAATATTTGCATACATAATACATAACATGAAACTTAGGCATACCCTAGAAGCGAATATGATTCGAAGAAAATTCTCAACAACCAGTCACCTGTGGAAAAGAAAATCTGAAAAACAGTTTCTTTTGTTTTGCTGGCAACCGATTATCCAATGGAATAAGCAGAAACCGAATAAGGCGGAAGAAGGGAACTGACCCAACCTAAAAGTTAGACAAGAATGGTGACGCATACAAATCTGAACGCGTTCTATCACTGAAAGTGAACAAAGCGCCGAGAAGTCATCCTGTATGAGTCACAACCCGCGTTGTTTCCGCCTTATCATTCATTTATTAAAAAGGACGCTGAATTTTATTTTTAGAGGGACATGAGGATTTAAATGTTGATTTGGCTCTTTCAGAAATGCTTTCGTTTGAGATCAGTTAAGTGAGGTGGCCTAACACCCTTACTCCAAACATGTACACCCATAAAAAAATGGTCTAAAAGATACTACGACAACAGTAGATTTCCAATATTTGTCTTGCTCTAGCATCCAAAAGGCGCTCTGGGAGTTAGGTATGCTTCCAATTCTCTTCTCTTTAGGGGAATTTCACTCTGGTTATGGCAAACAACCATTGTCCAGCTACCATATTTACCAACTGATTACGAAACTTACGCTGGTATAGTTCTTTTCATGTGAATTAGGATCAACAGCTTAATCTTCAATTCCCAAGTAAACGCTGGCCGTAAATTTTATTGAAATTTAGTTATTTTTTTCTATAAGCGTCTTCCAGGTCTTATATTTCATTTTTAGCTTTTAACTTTTTTATCTGTTTATCTGAGCCGTGATGGCCGAAACGTTATAAAGTTGTTAGCCTGCACAACAGGGGTGATTTTTTTTGCGTATTTCAGGCGAACAGAGGCGAAAACGCCTCGCGCACGACTCGCCTTCGCGCGCCCCTCTTTTCGCCTCTGTTCGCCTGAAATACACAAAAAGTTACGTCTGTTGCGCAGGCTATAACGTTGTCAGTTGGTCCTTTTAAAAGTTGGTTTTTTTCGATTATCCCAAAGTATACTTAGGTATATATATATATGTATGTACGTAAAGTGTAAAAGTTGATTAATCGTAAAACAGTGCTCAATACATGAACGTAGAGCGAAGTAGTTGTTGCGGGAGAAAAAACACAAACAAACTACAGGTTTATCCCTACAAGCCTGTTTCGTGGTTGCCCACTCATCAGGGGATATCCCCTGATGAGTGGGCAACTACGAAACAGGCTTGTAGGGATAAACCTGTAGTTTGTTTGTGTTTTTTCTCCCGCAACAACTATGTATGTACGTATGTACGTACGTACGTACGTACGTATGTATGTATGTATGTGTGTATGTATGTTGTATACATGTATGTATCTCTAGGTGTTTCTTAGAGAACGTACCTGCAAATTTCAAGGTAACTTATTTTTTTTGTCTAAAATCGGGCGATGGCCGGAATTGGGCCTAGCAGGCGTTGTTCGTTTGATGGGGGAGAACGGCTGTGAAGGCGCCAACGAATTGTTCATACCCCTTTCTACCTGGCCATGTTGTCTTTGTCAGACTGGTGCTCTTGTTTCGTCGGGGGTAGGGTTACGAAATTTTAGTTTTAAGGCTAAACATCTCTGTTATTTTAATAAGAATAACGTAAGTTGAATTCAAGATAAGTAGAGAAGAGTATGAGAATAAGGTTTTTTATCAGCTTACTAACAGCTTACATTATGACAAAGTAGATTCTGATCTTACTTCCAAAAATTTAGAAAGGGTGAAAGTTTGGAGTCGGAAATGGCTTACTGAAGACCAGATTAGTAAAGAGGTTGCTACGTGGATTACCAATTTAGATCCAAAACCAGGACAAAAAGACTTGCGAGTTGGCGGTACATTTTCCAAAGAACGTTGCATCCGTCACTGGATCTTTCTACTGAGAGCTCTTCGTTTGGTGAACCTTCTGTACACAAGGTATATATATACATATACATATATATATATATACATATATATATACATACATATATATATATATACATATATATATATATATACATATATATATACATACATACATACATACATACATACATACATACATACATACATACATACATACATACATACATACATATATATATATATATATATTATATAGACACGAGTGTTTTACTGGAAAATATACCACTCGTAAAATTCATAAAAATTACATCCGGGACCCGAGTGGTTTATTTTCCATAATCTCACACGCGAGTTTATCGATGACGTAATTTCGGTAATTTCGGTAATAAGGTCTTTTTTTGTCTATATAATAAAAAGAATAAAAAGAACATTACACGGCGGCTTGAAGATATGATTTTTATTTTGCCACTCGAAAATAAAATTCATATCTTCGCACCACCGTGTAATATCCTCTATATATCTTATATATTTACCTACGATATGTATACTGTTACCCAAAACTTTGAGTCTATTTTGAATCAGCCATGTGAACGTTAGCCTAATTTAATGCAGAAAACTTTGACTTTCCGGGCTGCCTTGTTCATTTTCTTATACCTTCGTTCTACGGATATTCATAATAAGGAAGATAATGCGCGCGGATATTTTACAAGTTGCGAGTAATGTTTCCGAGCACCACAGCTCAATTTTTATTTCTGTCATCCAGCATGTATATTAACTTAGGTAAGGTACAGGAAGCGGCAGCTTCATACGGCGAGCGTGAGTTTCAAATACGTGACAAAACAAAAAGCCAGTGAAAAAATCGTGTTATTTGATTGGATAAAATGAGTCACGAATGACAGGTTCTTGACACTTGGCGCTTAACCAAAATAACTTTGTGTCTTGTTAGATGTTTGATGTGTTCATTTTTACAAACACTGAAAGTACTTTGCAGAAAGTTCAATAGGACGATAAAAATATATTATGAATCTAAGTTTCCTTAAAGCTCATCGTAAATAATTTCGTCGTCCAGAAAGCTTACTTTGAACGCCGTCCACCTCTAGCAACGGTATAATACGGTAGTGTACAGTGTAATAAGCTGGCTTATTTTTCTTGTTCTATTGACCTTATAAGGCAAACTGCTGTAATCATGGAATAAGAAAGAAATGTATTGATCCTTTAAGATAGAATCGAGTTCTCTATATATGAGTGGACTGAAAATGGCCTATGAATAAATAAGTAAACAGTAAACGTTTTTTTTTTCTTATCTCCAGTCACTAGTGCTATACTCCCGATAACTCGAACGCTTCTTCATCTTCGAAATTTCGTTGGAAGGGTTCACTCACTATGAGTCAAATGTAATCTGTACGCCCCTTGTGATGGTAACAGTGTCTAGTCAAACAAATAAATACCCATTGTCCTTTGTTTGGGAATACTACGCCCAAAATGACACAATATGCTCCACGGCTATACAATAGAAAATGCGATATACGCCAATCAAGTTTTTCCATTTAAACCAGAACATTTATTAAAACTAGAAAAGGTTATGCCACGTGGACGCCCCCAGGGCGTCTTGTTCGTGTCAAGGGAGAGCATTGACCTTTGTTGACTCATGTTTTTGGGGTGAATGCACTGTTTGCTACGTTATTCCCTGTTTGATCGTCGGCAAAGTATGACTTCGGTTTTCAACCACATTACAGTGAAGGACGACATCCCAGATCAGTATTTGTGCGACGTTTGGTAAGGCTACGACACCTTAAACATTTGACTTTTACATAATATCGATTATTGATGTCAGGCATGAAATTTCTTTCCAGCACAAATCCGTTATTGGATGCAGAATTGGCCACACCATGTGGCCACACTTTTTGTGGCTCGTGCGTTGCTCGTTTTCGGTCAAGTGAGAGTTCGGCGCAAGTAACCTGTCAGATGTGCAGACAGCCTGTCCAGTCATTTGTGAAAAATCGCCTCGCAAACGAAATGCTTGCTATGGCAAGCGGTCAGTGTGTGTGGTGCAAGGAGGAAGTTCCTCTCCGTAACGCCAAGATCCACATTGACAGCTGCCAGAGCTATGAAGTTGTTTGTGGGCAATGTGGGATCCAGCTGAAGAGAAGAGAACAAATTGCCCACGACAACGTGTGCCCTATGCGTAATGTTGTCTGTGCCTGTGGGACTAAACTAAAGCTGGCCTACAAAGAGTACCACGACAATAATATCTGCTTACAGGGACAGATTTCCTGCCCATTGATGTGTGGTCAACAGATTAAAAGGTGTGTTGCAAAACCCTGAAATGTTCTGTTATGCTACATTCGTTAGTTAAAAATAATTCCGTACCAAAGGGAAAATGACTTGACGTGCTTGCGAAATACACTACTCAAGTCTTTTCTATCAGCACTCTGATCTAGTTTTCCCGACAATACTGTGCTCACACCTAAGGTTTATTGCAAATCGGTGAGATATCACTAGTGTGTAAACAGCCTAAGAGTTTAATGCATGGCCAAAGTCTAATCCTTCTCAAACGGTTAACAAATTATGTGCACAATTCATTTTTCTCGGGTATTTAGTGGCAGCGCATACTTTGGTATGTAAGAAAGTCATCGATGTGTGCGAAGTGCCAGGGTGCGGGGCTCATCTTCGGAGGGAAGAGGTCCCTTCCCACGATGAAAACAGCAAGGATCAGCATCTCACCCTTATTCAAAAGGAGAACACGAGGATCCTGCGGGAGGCAGAAAAGGTAAGCACAAAGCCGTTGATTAGTTCGTTCACGTCACCATGCAATTGATACAGCTGTATATTTCGGCACTGTTTCGGCAAAACTCGGAGAAAGCAAATCGGAGTTCAAAGTTCGTAACAGGGTCCAATCGAGGACCTTACGATTATAGCTCGGACGCTCTCCCAAATCACCGTCAAAAATAACTTTTCCGGCTTTAACACTAGCGTTACCGGAAGCTAAGGAACATCGAGAACTGGACATTCCAAAGTAAGCTGCTTACGTTTCCGAGGCGCTCACTTTGAGACTGCTTAATTTCTAGTTCAGCTTTAGCAAATAGGTATCTCACATCATGACAGTCATAAAATTACAACTTTCTTTCCAGAATCGACTCTTGGTTGAGACTGCAAGGACGAACCAAAGGTGCGCGTTTCGGTGGAAGATTCCAACCGATGCAGGAACTGTTGTGACATCGCCACTGGTGGAGAGATACAGTATTAAATGGAAATTATCAAACAACAACGGACATTGTAAACTCCACTACGTAGAAGGTGTAGAGCCTATTGCCATAGTTGTAAGGCAAGTGACAAGCCTAATATTTTAATTAAATACAAATTTTGAGAGGAAAACTAAAAAAGGAAACGGGTACATTGCAACTCTGAACCCTTCCATTCATTCCATTTACATTGATCATAGTTTAGACAGCAAATTGTTGATATAATTATCATGGTGCAAGCAGTTTTGTCAGTCATCAAACTTTAGAAATTGTTTTATTACGGGAAGTGAAATGGGAACGGGGATTATTCTCTTCCATTTGCTAACTCACTGGAGCTGGGAAACTATTCCCCCTGTGATGCCATGGCCCTTAAAACTGTCCCATAACTGTCATTTACATTGCAATACCGTAGTGCCTTAAATTTAACAAGAGGACTTTTGCATCTCCCATACAGCTTTGCAGTGGTAACAGATGAAGACACCGTCTTTGCATTCAAAGGTGTAAATCCACGAGGAGCGGTGCTGAAACAGGGTCAGCATATTGACCTTGAAACAGGACTAAATATTAAAGAATTAGTTGTTAAAATGGAATTGACCAAGCCACATGCCTGTCAGTGATTAATACCGAACCAAGGTCACCCAAACAAATATTTTTACAAATTATCCAATCATGATGGAGTGTCAAAACGATGGACTCTCCACACTGAAATGTTTTATATTTCACTTAAACTAAATATAACTGTACAAATCATATCAAGATTGGAAAAAATGTCACCTTAGTCGGTGAAAAATCATCACAAATCTACTCAGCATCAGAAACAGACATCAGAAATTTGTATCAAAATTCATTTGGGTGGCATTGATAGATAAATAGATCTGTGGACGTAACCAGCTCAATAAATTCAGAACAAGTTTGTTTTTAGGTCGATGCTTCTTGCTTCCATCACGCCAATTTGTACCATCCTTTGAACACACACCCTTGAATACAGCTAGGAATACAGTCGAATTAAGTAAAGATCACATGACCAAGAATCCAAACGGGCCATGACAGTCCCTGTTCACAAGACTTAAATTTAGGAATAAAACAACAGTTAACATAGAAAGTGTTTTTAAAAGACCATTCCTACTTTTCAATGTTGGTAATTACGTTTGCGCAAGAGCCATACTCCAATTCTAAATAATAGAATAGAAACCTGGTAGGATAACAACATAAAGAGACACACTAATTGCCAATTCATTATTATTTTGTATTAGGAGGCGTTCAAAATCACACTTAGGTGGTTTGGAGGCTCAGCGTCAGAACAACGAGCATAATTACGAGTTGCACTTCCCTTAAAGCATATAATTCCACAATAAAAACCCCTAACATGCAGTATGCAAGCTTCAAAATAAAATCCCGTAATGAAGATTAGGCCACTTATAATGCGCATTGCCAAAGAGACGCTCTTATTGCCAATAAATAAAGAGGATATAAAACCACGCTTGTTATGGAATTTTATTACATGCGCTCTCTAAGCGAGCTTACAAAACGTTCTTTTTAATTACAACACGCGCTATATAACAAAGCTTACAAATTGCGTTTTTAAGGTAGCTGATAAAACGCGGTTTTTAAGGAAGCTTAAAAAATGCACTTTTTGACACACGCGCCTTACACGGGACCCTACCTTATAAAACGCGCTTTTTAAGAACTGAACGCTCCTTGTAGAGGAATCTTATAAAGCTGGCTTTTAAAGCAGGCTTAAATACCTTGCTTTTCAAGGAGTATTAAATAGCTGGCTTTTTAAGCTGTCTTAAATAGCTGGCTTTTTAACCAGTCTTAAATAGCTGGCTTTTTCATGAGTCTTAAAAAGCTGGCTTTTTAACCAGTCTTCAAAAGCTGGCTTTTAAACCAGTCTTAAATAGCTGGCTTTTTAACCAGTCTTAAATAGCTGGCTTTTTCATGAGTCTTAAAAAGCTGGCTTTTTAACCAGTCTTAAATACCTGGCTTTTTAACCAGTCTTAAATAGCTGGCTTTTTCATGAGTCTTAAAAAGCTGGCTTTTTCATGAGTCTTAAAAAGCTGGCTTTTTAACAAGTCTTAAAAACCTGGCTTTTTAACCAGTCTTAAATAGCTGGCTTTTAAACCAGTCTTAAATAGCTGGCTTTTTAACCAGTCTTAAATAGCTGGCTTTTTCATGAGTCTTAAAACGCTGGCTTTTTAACCAGTCTTAAATAGCTGGCTTTTTAACCAGTCTTAAATAGCTGGCTTTTTAACCGGTCTTAAATAGCTGGCTTTTTAACCGGTCTTAAATAGCTGGCTTTTTAACCAGTCTTAAATAGCTGGCTTTTTAACCGGTCTTAAATAGCTGGCTTTTTAACCAGTCTTAAAAAGCTGGCTTTTTAACCAGTCTTAAATAGCTGGCTTTTTAACCAGTCTTAAATAGCTGGCTTTTTAACCAGCCTTAAATAGCTGGCTTTTTAACCGGTCTTAAATAGCTGGCTTTTTCATGAGTCTTAAAAAGCTGGCTTTTTAACAAGTCGTAAAAAGCTGGCTTTGTAACCAGTCTTAAATAGCTGGCTTTGTAAGCCGTCTTAAAAAGCTGGTTTTTGAACGAGTCTTAAATCCTGGCCTTTTCATCTTAACTCTTATAACCAGCTGTCATCAGCGATACTACGTTATATAAATGAACTGAATTACATAAGGGTCTCCTTCCTATTTGTCATTGCCATTTTTATATAACAACCATTTCCCAGCTACTGATAATGATCCGTTTCCGGTTGGCAAACTGGTTAGCAAATCTTGTGAACTACAGGTTAGCAAACAACTGAAAATCAAAACATTCAATTGCGCCACTTCCGTGAATTGTAAACGCGACCATTTAATTTGAAACAAGCTCGCACACAACCTTAACAGTAACAGAGCATGTGTTCAGCATAATGTAATTACCGGTATCGTTGAAACACAAAAGGCCGTTTTATTTTTAGACTTGTGTCGTCCCAAAATAATTTATGTTTAACTTATTTTTGTCTGTCAAAAAATGGGTCTAAGTTGTTATTGCTGCATTTTCTCAAGAATTTTAGGGTTTCATGTCTAGTTAACTTTTAAGGACTATTAATTTATTTATTTTTCTGGTACACAAAATACTCCAGCAATGCTAAGAGGAAGAGTGCAAACCAATTTATGTTAAAGAAAGCATTTACTATAACAACTTTCGGTTAATTCTTTCAAAAAATATCTTTACAGAACCTGAATAAATTAGCCAGTTTGAAATCTTAGTTTTAATTCCTTTTCTTCTCTGCTAAGGCTTTAAATTTAGCTTAGGGAGAGTTTAGTACATGTACACGAAAAATTGATTGTAGTACCACTTTAATGCATGGCTTTATATCCCTGTGTAGCCAATAAAAAATACTTTGTTTTGAAAAGTTGTATAAAATAAAATAAAAAATCCTCAATCCTCAATGTAGTTTGATCAGTGCTTAATAACATGTTACCAGTGGTGGATCCAGGGTAGGGGCCCTGGGGGCCTGGGCCACCACCTTATTTTTTCGGAAATAGTGCATTTTCTTTGAAGTGCCGAAATTATTCTGCAGAATTCAACATTCATAGTCAAGCGGGCCCCTCCTTAGCTGAAGGTCTGGATCCGCCACTGGTTACATCACTGAGTGTATTCATAAAATCATTTTTATTTGACAGACGATAGCTGTAGCAGTTTGAATGGATGTTGCCAAGACAGTGCTTTTGTTAATATGGCTGGCAGTGGTCCATGCAGTAAAAAGACTAAACAAAAGAGAATACCGTTGATGATAGTAATTTACTAGATGTGGCAGCTTTACTCTTTTGGCTTGATGAAAGGCCTGTGTGGGGATCGTCAAGTTCAATCGACAAAGGTTGTTGATGGTGTTTGCCTTGTGTTTGGCAGTTAAATTGCAAATGCAAAAAGGATGTCCAAGATGAATTTGAACTTCTGGCACCAAGATTTGGAGGTTGGCATCCTCGGAGTCCCAGGGGCAGTTAGTTTTCTATAATAGTATAAGAGCCCCTGTGAGATGAGTCTCTCCAGACCATTTCCCATCGGCTCTGCGAAAGCTGGCTTTTGATTGAGCAGAAAAAATACTTTGAATTATTTTGCCCAATCGATGAACAGTAACTTCAGAGTCACTTTCGCGTGTTCTAACAATATCGCCTACATTTATGTGCCCCCCCTCCCTTTGCCTGCATAAAAGTCATCCCCCTCCTCCTACTGTATTTGCACCCCCTGCCCCCACCCGCTGTCTAAATAATATCTGGTCTATGACTTAAATATATGAAGAACAATACAACCAGACTTACATGTATTAATTCCTTTTTAATCCATTTGGTTCAACAACAACCTAATTAACATACAATTATTATAACAAATATTATGGCAGGAAATCTGAGCCCTTCCCAGGTGGGGTCCATGTTCCCTTGTTCCTGAAACAATTTCCGTTGTGTTACCCTGCTCACTAAAAGTATTTTGTCAATTTATTGTGATCCTCGTTCCCTAAATATCAGAAACACAACTATTATTCTCGTGTGCACAGCTTTATTTTTCTTTTGTTCCCTTGTTCCCAATTATTTTATGGCCACGAGAGGGGCTCAAATCATTCTAAGCAAGCTTTTCTGCTTTTTCAGAAGATCTACGTTATTCTTTAAGTTACAAACAAAATGCAGTTGTACCATAGCAGATTAACTAAATGAGAAAAAAAGGCACATGCATATTTACTTCTATGATTATACATTCTTATTACAGCCATGTAGAATTTTACTTCTTGCAATTTCTGAATCTTTGGTGTAACTTATAATTACTTTCTTACGATCTTCAGCTATTTCTATACGTGTACCTTGATTTATACCTGTATATGTAACCTGAGTATATTTATAAAGTGGTTACTTCCTTGTCTAACAGTTTAGAAAAATGATACAATACAGTAAACACCCGCATATAAGAACACATGGATTAAGAACATCAGGCTGAAATTTGGCAAATAAAGCACCTCTTTTATAAGAACAATATCAGCCTGAAAAAAAAAATAATGTTCTTATAAAATGGGAAGGGTGTCAAAACTACACAAATTACCATAAACACACCTGCTGACCAATGGTATTAGCTAAGTTTTGGGCACCTTTGTTCTCTTCAGAATATCTAATATCATGAATTACATTTTTTGCCTTTACAATACTATAAACTACTGCATTGATAGAGCACTGAATTAAAAAAATTTAAGAACATTTAAGAACATCCTGAGGCTGATTTTTCACTAAGCATCCGATAAATAAGAACACAATCAGTCTGACCTCTGAAATTGTGTGTTCTTATATGCGGGTGTTTACTGTAATTCTGACTACGGTTCCAGTATACTAAAATTTTCTTTAATATTTGAGTTATATGTCATTCATGTCTTAGACATTTCATTATCTGTATAACATTAAGTTATAACTTATTATTCTATGCTTACACACTATATCCTAAAATGCATATTATTCGCATGCAACATGTATAAAGGTAAAATAATTAAGACTTAATTATACATGTATGACAGCTAAAAACTATAAACATAAGAATCGAACATTTTTGATGTGTTGTCATCAGGCAGGAGCATTAAGTCAGATCGGATCAACTCGGATCATTGATTTGAATAAGAGTAGCTGCAGCTATTGTACATTTCCTGGTTCTTGAACAGCTGCAGCTATTCTTGTTCAAACCACTGATCTGAGTCGATCTGGTCTGAATTTTTTCCCTGCCTGCTTGTTGTCATCATCATCAGGGTTAGCATTAACACATTCATTGAGGTACTCTGCAATCTCTAAACTCTCAAGCTTGCAGATTATCATTTAGAAACTAGCTTAAACTTAAGCTAGCTAACTGAGACAATGAATTCTTTCAATTTCTGAGAATCATCATTATACTGGTCACCCAAGACAAATAATTATGGCCGATAGCTTTTCCTGATAATATTATTATGGCCTAATTAGTGATGCTCGTGCTAGCTGTTGGGATATAAATATATATATATATATATTTTTTGGAGCATGCATAGATGAATAATGTACATGTACATGTACATGTACTTCCCATACACCAAGCAAGATAAGTGAGCAAATTTGACATTCTGCCATCTCTTTTGGCAAACTTGGTTCTTGTAACCAAATTAGTGTTTCAGAGGAAAATTAAATAGCAACCAGTCAATGTGATGACAAGTTAACATAAATTACGACATGCATGTACTGCCCCTTTAAAGGGGCTTCGTCACGGGGATTCTCAGATTTTTGGTCTAAACTGTTCTGAAATTAGTGGTAGGCAACTTAACCCATGAAAATCATTACCTTTGAACATCTGAAGGAAGATACGACCTTAATATGCGGATAGAAATCAAAGTAAAGCTATAAATGTTGACTTTCTGACGACGTTCGGAAACAACTTGAAAAGTTTAGCCTTAATTTTTCAAGTTGCAATCCATTTCCATCCAAGCCATCTGCAGCCAAATATACTTGTTAACAGTTTCAGTGCTCTAATATAGCAATTGTTAATAAAAATGGCCCATTATTTTTAGGAATCCTATACCACAAATATAAATTTTGGCTGTTGGAAAATCTGTTAGAATCCGTGACAAAGCCCCTTTAATCTGACCAAACTTAACAGAGAATAGCAAATATTACAAGCTCCACAAACCACAGGACTTGGCTGTGTTGGCCCTGTCAACATTTTTTGTTCTCTTGACTAAAATAAATTACATAAAATTTACACATTAAAATTTGCTCCATCACAAAGTGCATAAGAAATTAGTCAATCAGAAATGGCTACATAAATTCATGCAAACCTGCAAGACATCAGAGCATCTTAAGGGAGCTAATTGGAAAGATGGACTACATTGACTGTTTTTCGAGTAGCACGTCCACAGCACCTTCACGAAAAAAATGCTAGCTAGTACTGAGCTACAACTGGCATGTACTGTAAATTACCTGAACCCAATCCCAATTCCCACAACCACCTTCGACAAAACTTTTTCACGATTTGGTACTTGGGTATCATCAGAGACCTGGGAGCAGTAAGTGGGGGCAAGGGAAAGTCTAAGCCAGGGCTAAACAAAAACGGCAAAGAAAAGTTATTTTTCTTCGCCACATTTAGGGTTTTAATGCACTGCAACAATAGTCATATCAAAAATTATGGTTCATTTGTCAACTAAGTCTTGTAAGGAGATTTTTGTGATTTTCTGTTGTACATGTTCAGCCCAAAACCATAACATGTGCATTAAATTGGCTTGTCAGACTCAATTACCTCCAGTAAAACAAACAAAAATGAAAAAAGCAATAAACCAAGTGCAAAAAAAATTACAGCCAACAGCAACAAATGAAAGGTTAACCATTACCCTTGGGAAGATCAAACTGTTTAATGTACTCCAAATAGCTTTCTTCCCATGCAGAACGTTCTTGCTGTCTGAACATGCCATTGACACCAAGTTCATGAAGTGTCATGTTCCACCGTGTGGCATCTTCCCATCGGCCTCGCTCTTTGATATCTACATACTCTTTACATTTTCGTACCAAGGTTTTGGCATACTTGTCAAGAGGAACTTCAATCTTATGCTTGCCAGTTTTTACCTGTTTCCTAGACAGCCCATCATGATCTTCTTCATGTGTGAAGAGTGTACTTCCCATTGGTGGTTTCTTGTGATGAACAAGATTGATTCTTGTATGTTTTTTGGTGTTATCTTTTTCAAAATGAATGTGTGCACAGACAGACATATTTTGGTCATTGGGATCTTCAAGCAGAAACAGACCCATCGGATTTCCAGCATATAGTCCAGACTGGTATGTTTTGAGCTTGTAGTCCAGAACAGTAAAATTTTCGGACGTCATAAATGCATTTGCTGAGGAAACATCTAGAACTCTGTCCTTCCCATTATCCTGGTGCTGGTAGACTTTGATGGAACAAAACTTGAAAAAACCAGAATCTTGAAACAGTGTCAACTTCAAACCTTGAACATCCAGTTCTATTGTAGCAGCTTGAGACTGAGACTGAGTAGCCGATTGAGGCCTTGTGGTCACTACCATGGGGGATGGGAGGTCAATCGATCTGTACTCTGCTTTCTCTTCTTCTCCCATTTTTTCCCACTGATCTTTCAACTCCTTCAACAGACTACCATTCTCATGATCATTCAGGTAGACAAAGCAAGGAGTGAAATAGCCACCAAATGTGCGCTCATCAGGACCACAGGCAGCTTGTATGGTTACACTGTTTCCATCCAAAAGAGTTGGGTCTATCCCTTGTGCTTGCTCTACAAAGTCATGCAACTCTTTGGCAATTAATCCCGAATGGCAGCTATCCAGGATGATGACAAGATGCTTATTCTTCTTCTTGGCACCTTTAGCATTTATTGACTCTGTCTTGACAGCTGCAATCCAAGGCTTTAGTAGGCCATAAAGATCACAAAAACCAACCTTATGTAAACAGAGCTCTCCTCCTTGGACTTTTCTGTTTTCCTTCACAAACTTGTTTGCAGTAACATTACTATTAGGATCCAACCTAACCTTACTAAGGCAAGGAGTTGAAGAGTAGCACTGTTTCTTGGCTGTTTTTTTGCCAAGTCCATGACCTGCATAATACAAGAATACCAACTCATCGAGTTCAGGACTGAATGTGGTACGAATTGCATCAAAAGCATTGTTGAACGCTAGTGTGACAAGCGAATTAAACTGCTGGGTTCCAATCTGCTTCGCTAGTTTTTTTGGATAAAAAGCAGTGTTCAGCAACTTTTCCTTTCTTAGCCAGTCGATCACCAGTGTAAAATCTTTTATAGTGTCTGTCCTATCTGAACATCGAGAGCCTATCGATTCGTCCAGCTTCTCAGGTGATGGAAGCAATGCACATCGAGGATGCTTTTCCATTGACTTGATCCAGTCGTTGTCAAGTGCTTCTCTTTTCATGTCTATCACTTTTGCGTCTAATTCCTGTGCAGTGGGTGTGGATTCCTGACCTCCTTCAGACATCACTTTTTCTTGATACTCCCTTACTTGCCGTGAGAGAAACTCATCAGACTCTTCAAGCGCCATATAATTAGAAGGTGGCGGACTGTAAATGTTTGATGCCCACTTCAATATCGTAGCGTTTTAAGAGGCATTCAAATTTTTCTTAATCAAAATAAATCAACAAAAAAGAAACCTCGGATTCGCAGTGGACAAGAGTTCAATCTCGTTCAATCGATTAGCAACTGCAGCAAGCACAAGCCTGCTGCAGCAAGTCGCTTTCGGAGCGGAAATTTAGTTCGCCTACGTCCGCAGTCAAGCAAATCAGCGCACGCCCTTTTTTCTCTAGCAACTCCCTAGCAACCGGAGCCAGCGCCTTTGTTTATGATTCAAAGGGAGAATCAACCTCGTTCCCAGGGTCTCTCTCTCCCCGACCCTGGGAACGAGGTTGAGGGAGAATGTGCTTTGTCTTTTAACCAATCAAATTCACCCTGGTTGACAGTATTTCATCATCCCACGAGCTAATATATAGATTTAGGCAGGCCTAAAAGCGGACCTATTTATTGTTATTTTTTGCTTGAGTTTGCACTGTTTCCCAACTATTTCTAAGCGTATACGGTTTCCCATGTAGGTACATTTCGCTGCACTTTATTGGGTTGCTCATGCTCATGCTCATGCACGTACGCACGTAGGCGCCATTCGGGAAAATGCAAATTAGTAAGAAAGCGAGACACAGAGCATGCGTTACTTAAGCCCGACCTGTCAATCTTACTGTCAATCAAGTAATCCCCTGTGTAGGTCGACTAATGCGAGCATTGTCTTTGCTCAGACTACGGAATCGAAGCGCTTTTCATCGAAGAACAATACACGTAACTTGTTGGCTTATCTTAATTACGCCGTATTGTTTAAAAATCTCTGAGTTGTAAAATCCAATTACCGTTAGCTTTCCGCTTTCTAATCATCCTCGGAGACGCAGGGGCAGTTAGTGGGGGCGAGGGAAAGTCGGAACGGGCGAAAAAAAATTTCGGCGAAAAAAAAAGCAAGAACTCAAGTTCTTGCTTTTTTTTCGCCTGTTCCGACTTTCCCTCGCCTCCACAAACTGTCCCTGGGTCTCCGAGGATACCCTCTTCGCTGATTAAAATTTAATGCCCACCTGAAAAGTCAGATGTTCTCGAACTGTCAAAGATCCAATGAAGAGATCTTCTTATTGCACATAAGCAGACAAGGCGTTGATCTCTATTCCAATTGGACGATCGTTAATCTCAACAGTTCCTCTGACCTCCATTTGGCCGATGTGACGGTGTGCTAGAACATTCATCAGAGGCCCCACTATAAAGCAAAATACAAATTGATATAATTCATTCAGTACTCGAGGGATTTATAAATAATATCTCTGTATCAGTATGCCAGCTTTAGTCAGTTAGTGATACCATTTCGTTAAAGCTAGACCATTTCCAAGCTGTCGTCTGCCTCAGTATCAAAACGAGTCTTCGTGCGAAACCGTGTTCTACCTGCACGCTCATTTTCATATAAATCAAACTCACTCTTATATCAAACGTTTTACACGAGGACTCGTTTTGAGTGGCAGAGGCAGAACACAACTCAGAAATCAGTAAGCGCACAGGGACATTATGATCAACTGAAGCAGCAGTAAAAGCTTTGTAAACAACTATAATAACAATAACACCAACAACAGCCACGGTACGCAACATCCACCAACGACAAAAGTAACAGCAGTGACAACAATAAAATCAGGCATAAACCCACCTGCAGCCATAAACAACAACAACCTTTACAACAGAGTAGTAACCAGTGGCGGATCCAGGGGTGCCCCCACCCCCCCTAATTTTTTTTTCGGAAATAGCGCATTTTCTTTGATCTGCCGAATTTATCTCGGCAGAATTCAACATACATGGTCAAGGCTTCAAAAGCGCTCCCGCCCCCTCCCCCCTAAGCTGAAGGTCTAGATCCGCCGCTAGTAACAACCACAAAAGGCAAGAGCTTCAACAACATAAAAGCACATGAATATAGGCATTCCCCAGAACTTGACGCTCGGAAACTGCCGGCTGGAAAGTCATTCCTCTTTAGAAGTGACTGTTCATGTACAATTGTTAATCTTGATGAAACCTGTTACCTACTTACCAAGAAGTTATGTATGTGCAGACATACGTTACTTTTTATGATAAAACTTTTCTACCTGGCGCCCATGACAGCTAACAATGTACCAGCTTCTACGCTTCCACTCACTTTGGAAGGAAAAAAAAAACACATGTACATAAAAACGGACTAATACCATCTGGATAAGTATCTCTTTTGAGACATTTTAGTGGGCGGTATCGCTGCATAGTTTTCGAATCTTGTAGTAATCGAATGATTGGCGACTGACGAAGGCCGAGTCAAAATACAGCTGACGAGTAAAAATGTACGGCAATAAATATAAAAAATATGAAATATAAATATGAGATTTATCGGCCGCGATATGTGAGACATTTGTACTCCTTTCGCACGTCATTTATACTCCACTAAGCGGAGTTGGATCAAAAATAAAGGAAACGACAAAATTTTTTAAAGGAATCATTTAAAAAGGTCAAATTTTCAGCCCTAGACGAAAAACAAACGCGAAACATGAAGACTGTTTCTTCCTTCAATGGAAACAGAAATAGGAACACAGTAATTACTGCAGCTTGATTTTAAGCAATTCTCCGTAAGCTAAGGAAGTTTTCAATGGGGGAAACAGCTAAAGGAAGCTAAATGTGTGATCGACTAAAAATATTTATAATCATATAACATTGTTGAATATGCAGTGGCAAGCAGCATTAGTTATGCAACTTTGATCACGTGGGCGAATCACGCGCAAGTTGAAACAGTTTCTTTTCATTGGCAAACAGCCAGTACCCTGGGTGCCAGAGGGTTTTTTTTGTTTTTGTTTTGTTTTGTGGCGACAGTGAGCGGCGAAGCCGCGATCGTGGCTTCGCCACTCACTGTCGCCGCAAAACAAAACAAAAAAACCCTCTGGCACCCAGGGTAAACAGCCAGTGAAGTCGAAGCAATTCTGCGTTAATTATTGTTGCGTAATATACCAAACTTTGGAGAGCATTATTTCAAATGACAAATGAAAGCAAGGGACCGCGGACGAAAATGCTGCTGGTGTACGTAGGAGCTACTGACAGCTCTAATCAGCCAAAAATAAAATACAAAGACAATAAACTGCAAGGCTGACACTACGTAGAAATGAAAAGCCTTAACGGGACAACGACATGATAGAGTCCAAACTGAAAGCCAAAAATGCAAACTCTGGACAGCTGTTTCGACCTGGTTGGGTCTCGTCAGCAGAGTGTATGCCGCACAGAATAGAACAACTAGCGTGAAGACAGTTGTCTATAAACGGCACGCAATGCATGCAGAAGCGATGACGTTCACAAGGGGTCTTTAAGAATTTTCAGGACATTTGACAGAAAATTTCAAGAAAGTTAATAAAAATAGCTGACAACTTCTGTGTTGAATGATTGTTCGACAAAAGTTGCGTTATGTTGCAGGGAGATATCTGATACTGACGACATATGATACAAGGTCAAACGCTGTCTTGAAATTGTTGAGCCCTTTTGTTTTTAAAAAAATTAAAGATTTCTGTTTACTAAATCTTATAAAACACATCAAATATAATTAGTCTCTTTCACTTATACTTAGAATTAGTCCTTTCTAACTGTCCGGGAGTGTTTTGCTTTAAGTTCTACGCAGTGCTTTCTTGTTGAGTTAAACTTGATTTCTTTTCTACCGACGTTTATTCCTAAACAACTTCTGTGTTGAATGACTGTTTGACAAAAGCTGTGTTATACTGTAGCGCGACATCCGATACTGACGACATACGATACAAGGTCAAACGCTGTCTTGAAAATGTTTAGCCCTTTTCTTTTAAAAAATGTAAAGATTTCTGTTTACTAAATCTAATAAAACACATCAAATATAATTTGTGTCTTTCGTTTATACATAGAATCGGTCCTTTCTAACTGCCCGGGAGTATTTTGCTTTGAGTTCTACGCCGTGATTTCTTCTTGAGTTTTACTGGAATTCTTATCTACTGACGTTTATCCCTGAAGTTAGTTCCAAATTCTATTCGGTTCTAGAAAGATCGGTCGATTGCAACAGACAACAGATTCCGTCCACTCGCACGACGACAAGAACAAGAACACAAACCATGCACCTAGTTCCCAGTGCTCTTCGGTTTAATTCAGGGAGTAATCGCGCTCACACCGTAACACCAAAAATTCCATAAATTCCATCACTTTTCCACTTTACAGCATTAACCGATGACGTCATTCTATGACGTCATCGCTTAATAAAATGCTCGCTGGTAATGGCAATCCGAGAGGGCTCAAATTCGAAAGCCCGCCCGCCCATTGACAACAGCCGCGTGACTATTACTCAATAGGTCAAGAATTCGAAATATCATGTCGTTGTCGCGATAAGGGAAGTGAGGATAGCCAGAACTATCCGTACACTGAAAACATGGACTGAAACACTGAAAACATTATTATTATTATTATTATTATTATTATTATTATTATTATTATTATTATTATTATTATTATTATTGTCTTATTATTTCAAAGTTGTCGGCCACATAAGAAATGACGAAAGTCTAATTTTCAAAAAGGGGGATGTATTTAATTTGCTGTTGGATTTTCGATATCGTCTAGCGATTTTGGCAGAAATCAGATGTGCAGAATTTTCAGTAGCCTGAGACGGTCCTGGAACGTCAGAAGTGTTCCACATTACTCTCTCTCTTAATATTTGTACACAACCTTTGAGAAAAATGTAAGACTCGCACATACATACATACATACATACATACATCATTTATTTGATTACGCAGGTCGGATTTAAGGCAGCATAAAGCTGATGTGGACCTGCGATTAATTAAATTTACAACATAAATATGAAAAATCTTTAAAATCTTAAACCTAATAAGCCTAATAAAAAATATATATATATATGAAATTAATTAGCTGAACTATATATGCTTAATGTATATTCTATAAATGCTTAATGTATATTCACCACATTAAGCATTTTAAGTGTAATAGTGATCCTTTGAGACACCGGGAGCAATTTAATTTCGATTGATTGTTTGCGTGCAATTTTCCGTTTTTTGCTATCAGTGACCCGCGAACACGAATTCAAAGCATAAATTCACCCACCATTGAACAAGATTTGCTTGTTTGTCGGTCTTTCGTTCTCCTTTGTTCCAAAACACAATCGCTTGAAGCGAGAAGGCCCAGGCTGCTCAACAAATACATCGATGTTTTCCCACGAAATGGAGACTCTTTCCCTGCTGTATTCGATAGCTGTAGCTCCAGGAGTCCCGTTTGCCCTTGAGTCTGTACTGAATGAAAGCCCACTGTCTATAGAGCCGCTGGGGTCGAACGTGGAGTAACCCTGAGGTTTTCTGCTGTGGAGCAGCGATTGACATTTGTCGTTGTCTCCCATGACTCGACTGAAAACCGACCGCTGTATAGTAGTTTTTATAGTGTAACCTTTAATGCAAGCTTTCAAAACGGGATTAAGCGCCCCTTTCCGAATAAGCGCCCCCATTCGAATGTGTTTTTGTAAATAAGCGCCCCTATTCCAATCATCGCCCCCATTCTTATAAGCGCCCCCATTCTTACAGTTTTTGTTATTGTTAGGTACCGTATAGACTGCGAGCAGTCTCTCTTTTGCTCTAAATCTGTGGAACGAACACGATATGAGAGCGGGGAGTCCGCGAGCCGGTAGTTTCGTGGGCGCCACCTACTACCGGCTCGCGGACTCCCCGCTCTCATATCGTGTTCGTTCCACAGATTTAGAGCAAAAGAGAGACTGCTCGCAGTCTAGGTACCGTAGAAAAACTCATGAACATTCACCGCACCAGCGTACCGTACATGTATATTCTATTTACTATCCATGGTATATATTTACTGCTAAAATGAACAATTTGTTACTCTTACAGTTTCTGTTATTGATAGTTTTGTTGTGAACATTTGGTTGTTTCTCGAAAAATTAAATAAGCGCCCTGTCCCGAATAAGCGCCCTCCCTTGAGGTGCCAAAAGTAAATAAGCGCCCCGGGTGCTAAATCGAATCATTACGGTATGTTCCACGATATTGACGCGCAGGACAAGGAAAGATCACCTTTTCAAGTCACGCACTGCCATTTCTCACAAATAATAAGTATCGTGCTTTTTTGCAAAGGCAAGGAAAGCGTAAAATAATGTAAGAAAGAAAACATGACAACAAAGATCACGCAAAATGGTTTCTGATTTTCCCAAGACCGCAGTATAAGTAAAAGACCATGATGTGACTATTATCCAAGCATCCACAGAGTCGCATCCGGTTGTATTTTTCTAGTGTCAAAGTTATCACCATCATCCTCGTACCCAGGGTCTCTCGATCGGGCAACGAGCGACCCTGGAAAGTTTCGATTTGAAGTCCGAAAATATCGGATTTTTGGTTGAATTGCGCATGCCTACAAAAAAAGTAACAAAAGTGTTGACATATTGTCATTTGGCCTGGGGCCTCATTTTATTGTGACATGGACAATTTCACCCCTTCCCCCCTTTTTCGCAACCCCATCCCATTGTCAAAATTGGAAACTCTTCACTGCAATCATACAACATTGGACGGGGGGAGAGTGGAGGGGGGGATATTTTGGCAAAGTGTAATGAAATTTAAAAACTAATTGTGAATTTGCCACAAAAAATTGCA
>OX453279.1:20854192-20894192 GCA_949710005.1 Ricordea florida
TCTAACCGTTACAAGTAAGGCTTGCATATGTACGTAGAATTACGTCTGGACTATGAATTTCACAATTTCACAAATTGTTTTTATAAAAAAAGAAAACAGAAACTACCTTAATGTTTCTTAGTTTTGCGGGAACTTAATTTCGCGAAAATGGAACAGGCATATTTCGCAGTGTGACCCAAAAATACGTTTAAAACGTTAAAAATACGTTTAATAGCGTGTCTTAAAAAATCGCGAAAATTGAGTCCAGCGAAAATAAGTAACAATAAGGTATAATAAACTTACTCAATATTATAAAGGAAAACCTCGAACGGTACTTGCGAGGCACCAGATCACTGTTCCTTATAAGCCCTTCTCAATAAAAACAAGAAGAAAATCAAACGAAATCCTACCATCAAAGCTAAGACAGTAAATATCAAACAACATATTGTCCTGCAAAAACAAAACAAAAAAAAACAAAAATAAGCTTGCTACATAACTTACAAAACGACAAGCATAAAGACTGAAAAAAAAACAAAACAAACAAAAAAAAAAAAAACGGTGCAACACCGTAGGCTACTTTTTCCAAAGAATTTGCAGTGTGGCACGGTGAAATTTAAAACTAACCTCTCAAAACAGTGAACGAACATTTCAGTGACACAGCAAATGCAAAGGAAGGTACGGATGGACAAAAATTCAAGAAGATTGAAACGGATTGCGATATGGGGTTTTGAAATACTATGTGCCCCGGGACACATTTGGTTGTAACGAAGCTATGGTTTTGTCGTTTAGATCCACAGAAATTTCTTTGCAAACATCAAATTTCAGAGCGAGTATGTGGCAAAATCTAAAATTAAGTTAACTCAGCCGCAACACAGCCCATAACCATAACCATTTCTTTCCGGTGAAAATCTGAACAGTCAAACGTGTCTCTTCGTCCCGCTTGTCAAGTCATCTAGGAATAGACGCGCAAAAATTCCATACTCCACGTGCAGTTTCTCTGATTGGTTGTTCAGTGCTATGTTTCAATTTTCGCGCGCAAGCGAACAACCAATCGGAAACTACGTGAATATGTGACGTCTCTCTCGCAAGTAAAGTCTGATTTTAATACGTTAGCAGATTACCATGATCCTTTTAATTTTCACTTACTTCCTTATAGCTTCCTGATAGCTGCGTTTCCGTTCGGTATGCAAAACTCTCCATCTCCCATCCCCCCAAAGGAACCGTTCATCGCCGATGATGGCACAGCAGTTGCGTTGAGACCACAATCTATACGCAAACAACACAACACGAAGCGTGTAAGGACTTACTCCACTTCTGGGAAGTGTGGGGGAGTAAAAAGGATTTGCAAGTTAGAATTTTCAGAGGTCTGATATTGGCGATATATATGCTATGATCAACTTTTAAAATTTCTTTATGATATCTTTAACAAACTTATCTTGATGTCTTTCTTAGTGATGGCAAATACTGACATAATGCAAACGCAACTATAGTCAGTTCCGCCTATCTTTGTACCTGCCCAGCTTTATCTCGTTGTTGCAGCATTCTAGTACCCAGGCGCCTTATCTCTCGTTTTAACATTCTAGTACCCAGGCGCCTGATCTCTCGTTTTAACATTCTAGTTCCCAGGCGTTCAATCCAGTTACGGTTACGACGACCCCGCACCTCTTCAAACAGAAAAATCCAGACCACGAAAATTGTATAGAAGTCAAAAACAGGTATGATCACGGCTGCTCGCTACGTAATCAGCATGTTGTGCAAAATGCTTAATTTAATATTGAAACAGTACCGTAATCTCTCTGTAAAGTAGTAAGGCCGAGTGTCAGCTGGGTGATTTGCGAGATGGTAGGGAAAACACGGTTTTGACATCATGCGCACTTCTTTAGCAATGTATGAGCAGTGTAACGCTGTCTCGGTGATCTAATTCATACTAAGAATTTTAAGGATATATTTGGTATCATGATATCGTTATTCATGTTTCTTGGTAATACGATTAGCGGAGATCGTCCAAAGAATCAAACGAGTTCGATCTTCATCACATTAAAGAGAAATTTCAAGTATATATTTACCACTGTGGTTTTCTTGTTTCTCCCTTGTTTGAGTAGCCTGACAACAAATGTTCTCTTTCTCTTTTTCCACAGGACAAAGAAAGCAAACCTGAGGTAAAGCGATTAGTTTTTAAAGAAAAGAGTGACAAACTCAGTTGCTTGTATTCAAATCAGCGATTCTTTTTTCCCAAGTTTCACAACTCTGCACAACTAAGTTGTGTAATGCGGCGGCTTATTAACGGTGCATAAAATCATCAAATTATGTTTTAGTTGTTTCAAAAAAATATGCCTGACTTTTTTTAAGGGTTGGCGGGTGCTATTCATGGTCCTGTTGCTAATGTATTGTATACATTTTTCTGCTGATACATTACTTTACTGTACTTTACTTTCCCGTCCTGGATGTTTGCTTTGACTTATAGTTTCGAGTTATTGACTTGTTTATTTTTTTTAATTATTAGACCATCGACCTCTACGAAGTAATCAGTTATCGCCTTGATATGTACAAAAACCCCAACGGCTCTCAAGCATTCCCTGCAAGAACATGCAGAGATCTTCACATGACTGCTATCCAAATCTTCGAAGCGGTTTGTATATATCTGGCTAATTGACTGACTAACCCACTGACTCACTGACTACTATAAAAGTAACAGTAACAGTAACAGTATATCTTAATTGTGCCTTACTCTCTAAAGGGAGGTATTGGTCTAGTTACAATTAGAAGGCTATATATCAACTATTAACAAGCAAAATAAATACAATACATATTTATACAAGATTAAATTTGGAAATACAGTTAACAATAAAGATTAGCGAAAAAACTGAGCAACGACGTTTCGGTGTCATCCTGGCACCATTTTCAAGTTAAAAAATAGTACCCAGTGGGTACATGAGTCTAATGCGTCATGGATTGTTAGTGCGGTTGAAATATGTTGAAGTAGTATCGGTATTTACGGCATAGAGCAAGAGGTGTAATAGAGGTTTGGTAGTAAGAGTGGTTCAGAAGAAGTCGATAATATTTGTTCTCTTAAGTATATATATTTAGAAAGCTGACGAAATGTTACATTTTGAAATAGGAAAAACATGTTACTCAGGGTTTGAGTTCATCGATTCCTGTTAAAAGATTAGTGCATTGTAGACCATAGGAAGATTGTACAGATTTGGGGGGGGGGGGGGGGGGATCCTGAAAAATTTGTTTGCAAAAGCAAAAAAAGCCCAACTAAATTTTTTGCAGGCATAAAAAAAATTATCTGCAGGAAGATGACACCGGAAAAAAAATGTTTTCACAGACAACGATACAGAAAAAAAAAATTGTCTGTCTTGGAAAAATTTTCATCCCCCATCTTCCATAAGAATAATGGTCCGCCCCATAGATAGACAAGATACAGCCGCTTATTCAGTATTTTTAATATCCTAAATCCCATCAAAATAACCTAAAATATATATTTTTTCAATTTCTTTGCAATTTATGCAATACTGCTCAACAAAGATTTCAATTTCCTTAAACGTTTCGACACAGCAGAGCAAAGAAAACATTGCGTGCAGAAATGTTTTCATGTCCATTAAACACTGCAAGCAGTTGAATGAAAGAGTTTTGTTTTCATGACTGAGAACAGCTTTCAAATAGTCAATACATGGAAATAACAATCAGATTTGAATTCAATAACTATTAAAGCGAGTTTTCATTCTGTCTTAACTACTTTTTGGCAAGTTTCAATGTTTATGCAAATTTCGCACGAAATGTAATTTGATTACCGTAATATTCGATTAAGCGCCCGGGGCGCTTATTTACTTTTGGCACCTCAAGGGAGGGCGCTTATTCGAGACAGGGCGCTTATTCGGGACAGGGCGCTTATTTAATTTTTTGAGAGTCAACCAAATGTTCAAAACAAAACTTTAATAAATATTATAATAACTAACAATAATAGAATCTGTAACAGTAACAAACTCTTGAAAGTTAAGTTACTTTTAAAAGAATTGTTCATTTTAGCAGTAGATATATACATGTATGGTGCGGTGAATGTTCATGAGTTTATCCACGGCACTTAACAATAACAAAAACTGTAAGAATGGGGGCGCTTATTAGAATGGGGGCGCTTATTGGAATGGGGGCGCTTCACGGTGGGAAATTTCTACCCCTTTATCAGCCAAAAGAATGTCCACTTGATCCCAGTCTTTTAAAGAGACAATTGAGCTCGGCCGATATTGATTCATTCGATCCGCAGCTGGTATTGTAGTTTTATTGGCCCATAGAAGCCTGGCAGCTAGTTTATCTGTTTTGCACCAAAGACAAATCGTTTCTTCGCATCGTGAGCTTTCTTCTCGTACCAAATTTGCTATATTTTTACTTTTTTTTCGCATTTTTGCTCCGGAGCAAAGTTGGCATAGACATCTGAAGAGCAATCATCGATATGAAGTGTGAGTACCTTGTTTTATTTCTTATTTTTTTGCCTTCGTGTAGGATTTATGAACAAATTAAAACCATAGAACCACACTTTTGACTCTACTAAATATTTTTGGAACCTCGAGAACATTGATTGTTATTTATTTAATATTGAAAATTTGTCACAAAATTGGTGAATTTTTAGGTGGCATTGAGTGCTGCTGTGGCTGATGGGGAGCAAGAAGCGAAGAGCTCCGCGAAGAACGACCAAAACTACAGAAAAACTGCGATTTTCCATAGGTGATCTCGCTCAAAGGAGGTCTGAATTAAAAGAAGAATTCTTAAGAAAATCAAAGCAATTAAATGCTTTGAGGAAGAATTCGAGCCGAATTAATTAGCAAGTAAGTAATATTGTCCTGACAATCATGGACTGGTCATGGAAATCATGCATGCATTCAACTCAAGACTTTGTTTTCTATTGTGTGAATCTGGCTATTACTCTTTTATGATTACTTTTTTGTTTCATGGGTTTATAAAAACCACTCTAATTGCTTCATTGCTGTTCTATTGTGTACATATAAAAATGTACAGTAAAAATTGCATTTAAATCCATGAAACAGTAGTACTACTTTAATTAGCTAGGACAGCTGAATGGCACAAATTAAGCAGAAGGAAAAAATTAATAAGTTTGTTTTCTTGTTGTTTTTATTTTGAACTAGTTATGTTACACACTTTTAGTGTTTGCTTTCTAACTTTATTTTTTAACTTTATATTTATTCATTTGAAAATACCCACTTAAAGTATATATCTATCTATCAATACTCAAAAGCTCTGCATACAAATATGCTAAAAAGAGCCAAAAAGTAATTTTGAGATAGACTTGTTCTATTCACATTAAACTGTAAAAGAAATATGACTGACTGTAGTAAAAACAGTGCAGTACTATCACCAATACTTTTTTACAGTTCAAATAAATTGACTTTGTTACTCTAAAAAAGGAAAACTGATTGATAACTGATTTTAACTATTTATAACCAATCAATAACAGTTGTTATGCCTTTGATGTTGTGCCTTTTCAAATACTGTCTATTGACCGGGAAATCATAACAATGAATAATGCAAAACTATTTTATGTTTGTATGTTTTAAATGCATCTTTAAATACTCAATATATACCGATTATGAGATTATAAAAAAAATATCTATGTATTTGACTTTAATGGAATAAAATTTATTTGTATTTGACTCATTCCTTGTGTTTATATTTATATACAATGGTTAAGTGCTCCCTCTAAACCAGTGAATGTATAGTTACACAGCAAATAGCACTAAATTATGCTAGAGTAGAAGCACTAAATCTGTGAAACAAATATTACTAGTTATAATAAATAGTGTTGATGAGACAATAGAGAACAAACAAATTAGCATTATTTATCGCCTACTTTGTACTATGTTTGTTTCAGGAATTAAGTGTATTTACTCTACACTGTTTAGCAAGCTGTATCTTTAGTAATATTTATTTCATGAATTTAGCATGAGCACCTTATAACAAAACAAATAAATGTATTAGAGCGCACACACTTAATCCGTGAAATATAAACAGTACAAAATAGGTGTTGAATTATGCTAATTTCTTTGTTTCCTGTTGTCTAATCAACACTATTTAGTAGTAGCTAGTATTATTTGTTTCACAGATAAAGTGAGTGCACTCTACTATAAGTTACCTACAACATCGTAGACAATAGGAACCAAAATGTTTTCTTTGTATCAACAAGTACAAGTTATTGTTCATGGTTTAAATGTGTACTCTTTAACTCATGGAAATGAGTACAACTTACAGAAGTACCGATGTGTGTATTGGGAAGTTGTGCATATTGCAAACACTATAACAAAAATCAAATTGTAAAATTTCCTAATCAAAATCGTATGTCATTCCAAACTGCTTCTCCTCATTTACAATAGCCTCAATTCTCTTCTTATTCTTGAACTTCTTCTTGAGAAACTCATCATCTGAGTAAGAGGTGCCCATAATCTTATTAAAAAGACTTTTTACCGGCCCTGGCAAAAGACGTAAACGCCAAGACAGCCTTCTTGTGTTTCTTTTGGTCTCGCCGGTGAATAAGCCGTAGTTTGTGGTTGACGCAAGTGTCCGTATAATTTGGAATAATTCTGTAGGCAATTCCACCTTTATAAAAAATTTCCAAGGACTTCTCGGAGCACACCTAAACGATAATCTTCTCATAAACTGCTTGTACCATCTCTCTGCTTTGCGTTAAATCATAGGGTAGTACTGGCCAACGCGATGCCTATGTTTTGACCTCGATGGTCCGAAATGGCTCTGTAATTGGCTCCATAAGATTTTTAAGGTCTTCGTAAGCCTTCTCCACTTTTCCTTTATCTAAATTGTCCATAGAGACAATAGTTCAGACCGGCCTACAGTAAGTGCACAGAGGATAATATTCGGAATGATTTCCGCTCAGGTCCCTACTTCATTACGCATGTTGTAGCCGAGCAAGAAATGTTTGCACGCGAACTTCCCAAGACAATTCAAGTACAGCATGCATAATGAAGTAGCCTCACAACAGCAGCCATTTTTAATTTGTTCGAATCAGGAAGGTTAATACTTCATTCGTACACATATTCAGTGCCTAAACACACATGGCCTTTCAAGTGTCACACTCATGAAGTATTGTGTCGGGTGTTACGGCTGACCAACATATTGTGCACTCAACTTGGCCACATTTGGCAGTAAAATTTCCCAGCGTGCTTATTGGAATAGGGGCGCTTATTTACAAAAACACATTCTATGGGGGGCGCTTATTCGGAAGGGGGCGCTTATTGGAAGGAGGGCGCTAAATCGAATCATTACGGTACACTGTCTTGTTTTCAAGCTCAAGATTGAATCTTGAATGGTGAAAACAAAACTCTTTTTAATGAAAGTTGCATTCTGTGAATGAAATCCTACTTCAGTTGAATTGAACAATCAATTGCTGACTACAATCTTATTTAATTTTCCATTTTTTTTCAAAGTTATTTTTTGTTTATGAACACAAATTTCAGTTCCGGATTTTTTTCATGGAAAGATGTCGATTTCACGTAGCGTTCTCGCCTTCTCTTCATTTTTTTTTCGCGCGGAGAGCCTGCTCGCAGGCTAGATTTCACGTTGCGTTTCCCAGGGAATATAAAAAAACATGCAGCTGGAAGGAGAACGTCTTAAGTGGCTTCACACTTGAAAGCGTGGATTCATATTATTTTGCAGTGTAAAACATTTATTCCAATTACATACATGACAATTTCTTTTACAAGTGCGTGTCGTCCTCGAGCTCCGTTCGACCGTTGCTTCGTTAACAACATCCTTGCTTCCTGATTGGATTACGATCACCGCTCCAAACCCGCAATGAGGCTATTGTTTAAGCACAATTACACCGAACGATTATCGATCCTGAACCATTCCCAGGGGATTGCTAACAGCTTTTTTCCACTACATAGAGTCTAAAGCGCATGCGCATTAGACTCAAAAATTATTTGTGGGTACAGTCAACTAATTTATACCAATGGTGGAGGTGCGAAATTGAATAAATTAAGATTAAAATAGCTGTTCACTGTTCATTCCAGTGAGGTGTCAAACACTGGTAATGAGTGCAGTGTCTGTTCAAAGCCTAAACAAATACTTTTGCGCGAATGGAGTCTGACTGAGTGTTAGGGCTCGGTTTCTTCTTGCGAGTCCAGAACATTTCGAGGAGCAAGCAATCGAACTTTCCCTGACATTTCTTTAGGATCTTAAAGTTGTTAGTCAGGTCACCAACTGTATCAACTCGGTGTTCATTTTGAAGGTGTTTTCCGATGGCGGTGAATCGGTGTTCCTCAATGCGCTTGTAAAGATGACGGCTAGTGTAACCGACGTATTCTGCATCACACAGATCACATATATAGTTATAAACAACGCACTGTTGATTGATCAAAGGTGGTTTTGGCTCTTGTACTTTGAGATCATCGCCAATTTTACGGCTTCTGCACACCGGCTGTAGTTTGTGATCAAGTTTATTACTCAAGTCCGAGAGATGTTTTTTTAGAGGGTCCTGAAGGGGGGTCCTAAATCCCAGTTCCCAGCCCAATTTTGGTCCAAATCCCAGTTCCCAGGCTTCAAATCCCAGTTCCCAGGCTAATTTTGGTCGAAATCCCAGTTCATAAACAAGAAATCCCATTTTCATAAGTACAGGTTAAAAACATGCATATAATGACTATAATAAATTAAAAGCGCAAACTGTTGATATTTGGATGTATGTACCTTCATCTGGACTGAAGAAAATCTCTCATTCTGCTGGTTAGCACTCTTTGTCTCCCAGCCCTTGTTGGCATAACCATGTTAAAACCAGTCCCGTCATCTGCACCGTCTTCATCAGACTCGCTGTCCCCACTGTCACTACCTTTGTATTCGTTAGGTTGATCATGGCAAGTGGCACCCTCCACAGTCTCAGCAGGCTGTTCATCTGTTTCCGTCGTCTGAATTTCTGCACTTTCATCTAGAGGTCCATCTAGCACTATGCCTTGCGTGTGAGGTAATACCGAATGCAAATCTAATGGATTAAGCACTGTCTGTGCTTCATACAAGTTCAAAGGCAGTGTCCCAGCTCTGTCCATGGTGTTGTCTTGTCGGACACTACGTTGTCTTACACACTTGCCGTATCGTTTCGCCCAAAACCTCATTTCTGCTTCATCATTTCTGGACAATCGTTGTCCAACTGGTTTGGGAATTTCGGCACGAACTAACTGGCCAGCATCAGAGGTTTCAGAGAGGTAGTCAGAGTTAGGGTGTGTGTAATAATGTGCAGACCATGGTGTCACTCTCTTTACTCCTTCTTCAACGGATGAACCAAAAATCTGTGCATATTCGTAGAGAGTAAATGTTTCCTTCTTAAAGTGAGTAACTGCATGCTGGTTCTCGACATTCATTGTCAGCAGTGATTCCAAGTTTAAGTTCAATTCGAATCCAGGAAATGAAGAAAGATCTTTCATGTTGTTCTCTAGTTTTCGAAGCGATTGTGCCATTAGCTCCAACGACTTCAAGCATTTGTTTGACAGGGTACCTTCTGGACCATCTGTGGTTTCTCTCCTTAAGGACTGCAGTTGTCTTGCCTTCTGTGAGCACGTCTTCACATACTCCAGCACTTCATCAACCATCCCAATTGCTTCTCCAACTGACTTTTGGGGCTTTCTTTCTGTGCTTCTTTTGGAATGGATGTTAAAAGCCGTGACCAGTACTTGTAACTTCCCAAGGAACTCTGCAATTCCTGCCAAAGGTCTATTGAAGTACTCACATGCTGTCATTGCTACACTCCGGCATTTGTGTGATTTCTTTAGGCTCACTAGAATTAGATGTCTCAGTTGTCTTAGATGCGGCTGGAGCGGATACTCTGGGTCGTTTTGGAACTGGTGTATAGAAATAATTGATTGTTCTTGACTGTGGGCCAGTTGCTAGCTTCTTAGCTGGGCAGATGTGCACACGCCGGAAGTATTTCAGATGGCCACTTGAGGTTCTCTTGCTTTTGTCAAGTTTAGGCGTCTTACCGCAAAGCAAACATGTGATGCCTTTCCCATCTTCGGCTAGTTTTACATCATTAGTTTTGTCCAACAAATCTTTCAATTTTTCGTGTGTGCCAGGTATGCTTGTTTTCTTTGCTGCTTTCTTGGGCATTTTGCCCGCGTGAGTGGCGGCACTTGCTGTGCTGCCCGAGGTCGTTGACCCTGAGATTTCCGGGGCTGTTGACTCTGTAGTTTCTGTAGCTTTCTCGAACACAATGTTCACAGATGCCTTTTTAAATGTCGTAACTCGTTGGATAATCCTCACCAGTAGTGACCGGGATTCACTGCCTCGAAGCATTTCTACTTGTTCTTTCGTTCTAAGAACAAAAGGCGCTCTTTTCGTGCTGCCCGCTTCAACGAAATCCACATAAAAAAATTCAATAACAAAGTCCCCAAATCCTCTTTTCGCAGCAGAGTCTTTAACTCCACAATTCTCCACAATGCTTGCCTGCATGTCTGTTGGGCTGCGCTTCAGATCTAATTCGATCTTGCTGTTTTCCGTGTGTACTATCGCATTGTTCGAAGAAACATATTTCAATTCGATAATCATAGTTCGCCGACAACAATCGCTCATGCTGGACGACGCCATGTTTGTTTTAAACAAACCGCTGATCAAGGACGTGACATGACCGCAGCGTAAAGTCTGGTAACGAGAACTTGCAATAGGAGGCCAAAACGTGGAAAAATACTGACTTTTTTGTGCCATCAAATGCGATAATTCGAGTATTTGTGTCAAATTATAGGTTCGGAGACTAGCAAGTCTCACAAAGAAGAGAAATCCCATTCCCATTTTCAAAAGTGTTAGTCCCATTCCCAGTGGTAAAATCCCAGTCCCAGTGCACGAATCCCATTTTCCCAGCCCAAAAAGAGGCAAATCCCAGCTCCCATTTTACCCCTTCAGGCCCCTGTTGGACAGAAGGGCTTTGTTCTTACCGATTGCAATAGGTCATTTGTCTCTGTAGTCTACCATTCTAATTTGTATTCGCTCGGCTATCAAGACGCTTTGCCGTTTTTCCAATTGTATTAATGTCTTTTTTGGTTTTACTACGTAACGTTATGATGAAGCTCTGAATGGGGCATTTGTTTTGAGCAACCGTTCGGGGCAGCAAATAGTGGAACGATTCAATTTAAAAACGGAAGAGACCAGAATTGAAGAATTCCGGACACCGACGACAGATGAACGTTATTGTGGTATTTTTTACAACAATTTGATTACCTTTTTTAACGCTTGTATATACTACCAACAACCAAGTCCAAATATTGTAATTGAACACACTCTCGTATTTTGTTACATTGTAATACAGGCAGTTGGATCCCTTTCTAATTGTCTTATTTTTTTCGAAATATCGGATAATGCCTACCCGTTGTTAAATAAAATGCTCCATTTATCTTAGAGAGCGGATTTTAAATACAACAATCACTTTGATAGCGTGACATGTGACTGATGACCTGCCAGCTTACCCACATTTAACAATTATTCGCCGAAGGCGAAGTGATTATCGGTGAATATTCACCGAGACGAAGTCGAGGTGAATATTCATCGATAATCACTGAGCCTGAGGCGAATAATTGTTTTAGTATAAATACATAGGTGATTATTTCAAAAAAAGAAAAAAAAGCATTGTACAACACGAAAAAATTATATTTCATCAAAAGCGCGCGAACGACTGGCAGCCATTTTGTTCGTCGAGGTGATTATCGGCTGATAATCCGAGATAGCGAACCAATCAGAGCGCGCGGTTTTGTATAATCACCTGAGTATTTATACTAAATCAAATTAACGGTCACTTTCAGTCTGCATTCACTCACGTTTGAAAGGTGGGGTGCTGTGCTTATTACATTGTCAATATATCAAGAAATTTCAACCAAAGTGCTGCCACTTTAAAATAACTAATTTGTAATGGTAATAGGACTGAGTGGAGTCCAATTCGGTCTGTAATCATACGAGTGATTAACAAAATCGGACGACCGCGTAGCGGGAGTCCGATTTGTTTAATAACGAGTATGATTACAGACCGAATCGGACGACACGAAGTCTTATTACCAATTAATCATAACTGTCACAAAATTTTTTATATATAAACTTATTTTTTCTTAATCAAAACACATGAAATTCCAAGATTTGTTTTGCTAGCAGTGAAAAAAAAGCCATTTAAGCGCGCGCGTGATGGCGCGTACTGTCCAATTACTCAGGCATGACGCGTACTGTCCAATTTAACTGTCCTATTAAGGCTGAAATCAGGGCAGTTGATAGCCAATCAGATTTGAGAATTTTGTTATAGTTATGATTATCATTCAAATCGGTTTGCAAATTCCTTGGCAATGTTATCAGTTGTAGAGCAATAAAACGGAACACAACTAAAATATAAGGGAACTGCCAAGTATAACGATTTATTGTTATGTAGACAGAATTCCTCGTAAAAAAAGGATTGAATTTGCGGTTTTAGTAGAGGAAACACACTTTCGTATCAATAACTGACAAGGTTAGACAGTGTGTTAATGCTTTTTTTACATCGGCTTAAAATTTCCTTTGTCTCTTATTTTCAGTGGGAATATGTTACCATATTATGTCATTCAAAGCTAAAGTATATCCCTTAAAAGTTTTGTTGTAATCAAAATGTATAAAATAAGCTATAACTTATGCGTTTCTCCAAAGCTGTTCAGCGTGATCCAAACAACTTTATATTTTGAGAGAACACCCACCGTGTCATGGCCTGGTCTGTCATGTTCTGTCATGTAAATGTAATTTTTTTCCTCAGGTTTATCTCCACAGTTTTCGCTTACTGAATGCAGATTACGTAGTGCCTAACGATATCGACGTCAATATTCGTAAAATTCTTAAAAAAAATCGTGTCGTGTTGTTAGCTTACCTCACCCACCACCACCACCCGGGGGGGGGGGGTTACTCAGGGGTGTGTGGCGCGCCTCAGACCTGACCCGGAAATCGATACCCTACAGTTCAGACCAGACCCTTCAGAATTTCCAATGTTATGAAATCGCGCTTCTCAAGAGATGAATAATGACATAATTATGATCACAGAAGTAGTCTTTTCTTTAAGAAATACACCTGATGGAGTGCACAAGCCATACCCTATTTCAGACCGGCTCGAAAACTATACCCACTGGCATCGCACATCCCTATTTAGTTTAAAGGGAACCTCCACTCTTGGGACAAGTTGACGTTAAATTGTTTGAAATAATTCCTAATTTCCAAATTTTACAATACAAGGGAGAAATAACATTTAATAATAACAATAAATGGAAAAGTTTATGGCTTTTAAATTTCCAGCGCGCCGCCATTTTGGATCTTATGACGTGTTACGGCTCCCGCTATTGTTTGGAAGCTTCCAAAGTACATAACGCCGTTAAGCACGTTATAGGCCCATCACCCGCACCCTACACACTTTTTCTCTCTGCCTCTCACCCACCCAACCGCCCCTCCCCTCCCCTCCAACCACATCCCCATTGTCTACCTCGAAATCAGACAGTTGTAATGTAAAAGTGTATTATGAAATTATTTCTAGGTAGCTTGCGGTATTTTTGTCTCTCTATTTAATTTGTTTAATAGAAAACTTAGCATGTCCTCCGATCGATCTTGGATTATTACTCAGTGGACAATTCAAGGAGTCTTGATTTTGGCAACAACGAAAGAGCGATTCAGGAATTTGCTAAAGGACTTGTAAACAGCTTTGACGTTAATCCTGGAGTGAATGGCACTCATGTTTCAATAGTGCAGTTTGACAACAGCCCAACAACCCTGTTAAGATTCACCAACTCCCAGACTAAGGAAAATGTTGAGAATAAAATTGACACCTACGAGGTTCGAGAGGGACAGACATTTTTGAACAGGGCTATCGATCAGATGGATCAGTTGTTTACTAGAGCGGCGGGGATGAGAGGACCGGAATATGAAAAGGTAGGTATCTCTGCTTACTCCGGAGAGCTGTACGTTCAATGCTACGCAAGAGGTGCCAGACACCTCGAGGATGTACCCACTCTTGGTTTATTAAACAATTAGATTATGAGCTCGAGATTTCTATCGCGTGGAAAGTATAAATCTTTTCTGGAACAGCCTCGACCAGTAAACTGTCTAAATCTTCTTTACGGACACTTCGAAAACGTAAAGAAGAGGCCGCCATTTTGTAAACAAGGGCATACTGCCACGCTACTCACTATCTATCACAGAATAGATAGTGGGTAGCGTAGCCAATCAGAGCGCGGCATTTGTGATAGAACGCTAGTGGATTTATACTTAAACTGATTAGTATATACCAAACCAGTGAATAGTGCTTTTCGCGCGCGCTGATTGGCTAGCTCGGAGGTGATTTGCAAGTACTATTCACCTCCGAGCGAAGTAAGATGACTTCTGCGAGTAACATCGGTTAAAAAAGCGCGTTTTGATCCATAAAAGAAGCCGCTGTACTTTAATGTGTTGTCAACTTTACCAGGTCAGAACAATACTGATGTTTATTTAAAATGTTTTAAGCGTTTCCTTCAACAAAACGATTGATAAAATGTGGTACAAAATATTTTGTTTACCTTCGCCGCGTACACGTAAGCAAAATTAAAACGTTTAAGTCTGAATTTTTTCCAAATATACACCGTCCAACTAAGAAAATTAAGAACATTTCTTACCTGTATCTCTGTTTAAGCCAGTAAATCCTTGCAGTTTTTTTGGTCGTGCCATAAACGATTTTGGCAAGTTGTTTTCGGCTCGGCCATATAAAGTCACGCTGGAGACTAAAATATTTAGGTTTGCACCGAAAATCAACTTCAATTGTGAATTGCTGTGGTTTTTCACTACTCTTCCGCTGACTCTCCTCCAGTCAACTAGCTTAGCAGCCGTATTTAAAAAGTTCGATCAAATCCAGTCCACGTATTCTTGACATTCGCGGTCGTTCGCAGCATCTTGTCAATATAATTCAATGAACAGTTTTAACAGCACGTTTCATGACTTCATGGACGTTTCCCAGGCTATAGTGACCGGCACAGGTTGTATTCACGAGTAAATTTAAGACTTGTGTTCTTCGGTAGTGAAAATAAAGTAAAGAGTTCCGCTTGAAATCATCCAAATCCATTCAACAAACGAAACACAGTTGCAAATTTATTTCGGTCGATCGCCTGTGTAGTGTTGTCATGTGACTTTTCCCGCGCTGTCGTCTTTTCATGTGCGCAGTGTTTAGTCCTTTGAATTGCTTTCTTTCACGGTAAAACTTTTAATTTTAGGCCGGCTATTCAACTGGTTTGGTATGTACTAAAACAATTATTCACCTCAGTGTCGGTGAAAAGCGGCGGATATTTACCTCTCCACTTCGCGGCTCGGTAAATATCCACCGCTAGTAAGTAAAGTAAGTAAAAACTTTATTTCAGTGTCTATGGATTTAGCCCTTGTGGGCTAATTGGGGACACTAATTAGCTAGAATACTTAACCTAAAATCATTTAAAATGCCTAACTATTAAAACTATTAAAAGCTAGTACTTACAGTGTTTTCTCTAGCCTGATATCATTTAAAATACTTAAAAAGAAATAGACTAGTATTTGCAGTATTTCCTACGCACTGCAGAGCTTACAGCAGTTGCTGTTGTTTTCTATGTAGTCCGAAAGAGTGAGTTTTCTAATTTTAGTTCTAAAAGTAGCTACTGTAGGCGAGTTTTTCAAGTCTTTACTTAATTTTGTCCATAGTAATGGTCCAAGATATCTAATACAATGTTTCCCGTAACGTTTAGTGTCGAAACGCGGTAAGACAAAATCACTGTTTCTAAGCGAGTGTGTAGAGCGTTTGCGGACGAAAAGGGCAGAGACGTTTTCTGGTGCAAGCCCATTCTTGACCTTGTACATAAGTATTGCTGTATCCTGTAAACGCCTATTATATAATGTGGGCAAATCTGCACGTCCCAAGAGCTATTCACCTCCACTTCGGTGAATAATTTTTAATTATCAGAAATTATCATGTGATACCGTGAACATGGATTATTTTGTAGAGCGCTTTCACTTCTTACACCAGCGTTTTCTGGAGGCGGGGGCGGGGGGGGGGATATGAAAAGTATTGAAAAAAACTGTTTGCAGGGCCTGAAAAGACAAAATAAATCGCTTGCAAACATGATGTGTGTGAAAAAATTAGTTTGTATTTAAAAAAAAATGTTTGCAGAGGTGCATAAATTTAAAAAAAAGTTTGCAGAGGAAAATCTTTTATACCTCCCCTCCAGGAAAATAATTGTCCGTTCCTTACTGTTATATTCATGAAATAACTAAATTGTATTGCTTTTCAAGGTGGTGGTAATTTTTACTGACGGTGCTCAAACTCAGAGGCCCGACATTCCATATGATAGGCGTATCAGACCTGGAGATAACACCCAGAAACTGAAGGATAAAAACGTAACGGTTTTTTCTGTAGGCGCCGGCTCTCCAGACCCGATCGAACTATGGAGCATGGCTACCGGGCCAGGTCAGGTTATCCGGGCAAGGTTAGAAAACCTTGGTGCTGCAGTTAACCGTATAGTTGGGGAAATATGTAAAATCGAAATAACGGTAAGTGTATTGTGATTCTCAAACAAAATTTTTCTTTAAAAAATCTTAGCGATTACCATCATCGTCATCATCATCATTACTACAAATTTATTATTATTGTCTGTCAGATCATTGTTATACACACCTTCTTCGACCGTTTGAAAGATAAATGCACGCGGATATTCTCCGACTTGCGAGGAAAAAGTCAATCAATATAAAATTACAAATATTTGAACTGAAGGAGTTGAGTGGCACTTGAAAACACGTGGCAGTAATGTTTGCGACTGAGGCCCGGTTCAAACGTCGAACTTCACATGTGCCGAATCTAATGCAAATGAGAAAAATTTATTGTTTTCCCTCATTTCCATTAGATTCGGCACATGTAAAGTTCGGCGTTTGAACCGGGCCTGAGGCAGTTGTAAAAAGAAACCCTGAAAACCTCCAGGCTTAAACGAAATACGAAAACGAGACCTCTGCGATGCCGATGCAGTGCTCTTACACGACTCTCTTACCAACTGAGTGTCAATTTTATTTTTTAATTTACTTATTTATTTATTTATTTATTTATTTGTTTGTATATTTATACCTTTATTTATATACGGTAAAATCATCAGGGATATACTAGTAAAAATTAATGCTATTTGTATAGGTAATCACATGATTTCGAGTGCAATTAGGAATAAATAAGCACGAGTAAATTTTTAAAAGGCTAACAAAATTGCACGAGCCCGTAGGAAGAAAAATCATGTGATTACTTATTAATAATATACATGAAAAAAGGGACAGAGAGAAAAAGAAAACCAGTTGAATTTTGACACCGCGCGCCTTTTCTGATTTTTCATTCAATTGATTGGTTGAAGCACAGCAAACACATGTCAAGTTCAAACTTTCACAAGAGCGAAATATTCAGATTCATTCAGTTGTACTGTAAACTTGGGGATTTGTGGTTTTTCAAGTAATAGATCAAAAACTAGTGCAAGTTTTTCATCAGGGGTTCCAAACACCGAGAAACAAATGAAAGCACGACGCCGAAGGAACCCCTGATGAAAGGCGAAGTTTGGAACCCCTGATGAAAAACGAAGCACGAGTTTTTGAGCTGGCTTCTCAAATGAAACAATAGGAAATTATGCAGTGACATGTTTTGTCAATTGAAACAATAAGAAATTATGCAGTGTCAAATTTGTGCCCTTTTCTGTAAGAACGCGATTGCATGCATGATTCATTAGCGTCCCGGCCATGAGCAAGGAAGGAGCGCGTGGTTTAGGAGCCGAAATGATTTACGAGGAAGAGAATTAAGTCAAGAAAGCAGTATTCCCCGTCAACAAGGTATAAAAACAAATACGTGTTAACGTTTTTAAACAATGGCGAGGAACTCGGGTGGAGAAAAATGTCCATTCTTTCAGGAGGCTCGTTTAGAGATTACAATTTGCTTGGGTTTCGACGCGTTCGACTCTGAATTGTTGGCAAAGCAAATTTGTCATTGAAGTAGAGCAAAAGGAACGAAGAGTGGTATCCACCAAAAACAATTTATAAAATAGTATTTAGTATTCTACGCTATCTGTTGTTAGCATTATTTCCGATTTCATGAGTTGTTTTTCAAGGTTACTACGGACTAATAAATATTCATTAATTAAAAGTCAGGGAAGACTGATTAAAATTCAAGTTTCTTGATCAGTGTCTTGATCAGTTTTTGAACTAATCTACCGTGTCTTGATCGGTATGTTCATTGGGTATCAACATACATGCACCTGACCCAATTGATGCGAGATGATTGGGTCATCAGCTCATGAATAATTAATGAGTTCGAGAAACGTTTTTGAAGCACAACTCGGTTAACAATAACCGACTAAAGACAATGTACTTATTAGACTGTGAAAGCTCGGCGTAAACTGAAGAATTGGACGGCGGCCGTTTTGAAAATCGAGATGTAAGCTTCGAGCGGCCAAAGATGAAAGAAACCTGGCAGTTGATAAATGCAAAAAGCCACAACAAACTACAGATATGTAAGCGCTTCTGGCGTTTTGGCACCAAAAAATTCCTACTGTGATAGCACGTCCACTTCTTCTTCGGTTGAACTTCGCGCTTTTATATTTGGAGGTTTTCCCATGACAGACCGGCGAAGAACTTGGCGAAGAACTTACTTGCCGGATTGATAAACTTGTATCCTTGTTTATTTATATGCCTGTCGAGTGTAGCTATTATCATTCTGTAAGCTGTCTGGTTTCAAGACAAGTCGTCACTATTTTGTCCTTTTACTTTAGGGCAGAACTTTCAGTTCGGCTAATGCTCGTTTTCCTCTATTTTGTTGGCGATATTTTTTCTCTTCGCAAGACGTTTTCCGTACATTTAGCCAGAATGAGGTGCTAATAATTGTATTTGGTTTCTTAGAACTACATTGCCAGAAATCAGGGACATTTTGCTCCCGCATTAATTGGTCAGCGGAGAGTCAAGTTCCTGTATAAATCTAAAAAAAACAATGGTGACTCGACTTTCAAGAAAGGGGCGAGTTCAATATAAAATGCTTCAAAATCTAAGCAGCTTGGACCTATTGTTACTGAAGTGAATTTGCTTCAATAAATTCAATAAGTTGCTTCTTTTTGAGTTTTGATAAGCCTTTTGGTCAAAGACCTTTTCCCTTGATAATGTCTGCATTTCAGTTGTAGACACTAGCAGTTCGGTTTTGTCGCCAAAAAATATTATTTACAAGGCCCTTTAATGACCTAGGAGACTGGAAACTACTTTACAACCCTGAATGAATTAAATATGGCCGCAGTATCGAGCAGTGTAAAGATTCCCAAGGTTTTATCTTTCTGTGCATTCATAAAGATGGCGCACTACCAGCTTTTCACGTACCGTAAAACTGGGGACATTCAATAGCTTTTGGAAGTATCTTATCGACAAGAAATGACTCTTTTTTTGGACTCTTTGGATGCTGCAAACGTTCCACAATTTAAAGCGAGTCGGAGCTAGTTGACCACATCAAGAGTTGTTCCTCAAATTGACAAGTATTAGGGACGGATTTAGTGATATTTCAAAGAAATGCATGGCTGCAGGAACCTAAAACATGGGTTGAAATGGAAGCCTCGCGGGAAGTAAGTAGACCTATGGCTTTTAATTTGTTTTTGTTTTAGAAGGATAGCTTAATCACTGCTGAATAAATATCGAGTCGGAGCTAAGGAATATTCCAACTCGTTTGTCTTGTATTTTGGAAAATTTCAGAATTCCCATACATTTTCTCTAAGGATTTCGGCGCCTTTAAGGATGAAATGCGCATGCCCGTCTGCCATCTTGACCCACATTTCTGGCAATGATCTTTTAGGTGTTTTACTGTTGTTTACCAAGCGAAAACCCCGATGGTTGTTTTCGTCCGCGTCTATTTGTAATTTGCACTGGTGTTACATCTGAACTGCACTGCTCTCAGCCAATCAGAATCGAGTAATTTTTTCATGTATATTATTAAGCTACTAATAAACAGTCCGTGCTAAACACTAATTGATAAATATTTATCTAGCAAATCCTTATCTGAACCTCAACCTAACCCTGCTTTCCATGAATGCCATGTCTCATTTTGTAACTTCCAATGATTTCAGTAGAAACTTTGTTTTTAAATTGATTAAAAGATTTTGCCATCCTGAGATTGCGGGGTAGGCTGTTCCAGAGAACCGCACCACTGTAACTAAAGCTATTTTTCAGATAGTCAGTTCGTGGAAAAGGTACAACCAGTTTGTTTTCAGAATCCTTTTTTCCCTTTTTCTATTCTTTAAAACATGCGTTTTAGAAATTTAGACAATAGGTATCAGGAACCTAACCATTTAAAGATTTACATACCATTATGGCTCTCTGAACTTGACGCTGAGTACACAAATCTTTCCATCCGAGTTGTCGTATTAGACCTTTAGCATCAGCATCATAATTTGAGGAAGTTAACACGCGAGCGGCACGGTTCTGAAGCTTTTGTAGCCTTTCTAACAAAGTTTTACCGCAATTACCCCAGACAAGATTGGAGAAGTCAAAATGAGGTTGAATTAGAGCATTGTATTTATAAACCAGTGTAGCTGGTGGGACAAAAGGCCTAATATTTGTTTTATTGCATCAATTCCAGATGCAATCTTTTTAAGACAATTTTTGGGCTTGGTGCAAGGGAAATAATAAGTAGTTTCCGATTCACTTTTTGCCTTTTTGCTTCCGTTTCAAAACGAGTCTATGTGCGAAACAATTCATATGAAAATGAGTTTCGCCAGCACGTCCATTTTAATGCAAATTAAAGTCATTTTCATTTCAATGGTTTCGCATGAGGAATCGTTTTGAAACTAAGGCAAAAAGCAACGTCGGAAATGACCTATTGCAAGCAGGCTTACTGGGCCAAAGCACTTTACTCAGTTGGGGAGCAGCACGAAAAACAGCATCGAAAGTCGAAAGAACCAATTAATATAAACCTCCACATGCGGCTTGGGTTTACATAAATTTCTCTCCGTTTGCTCGTTTGCTCCGTTTCCTAAAGTTCTCTCCGTTTATTCATTTTATTCCACTTTAAACCAGGTTATTGGACCACCTGGAGAAGATGGAGAAACAGGCCCAGGGGTCAGTAAAAAGCTCGTTTTAATTTAATAGATACTTGATGATACATAGGTAATATGATGTATGCACGTATACAACGCACTATTCTTCCAAAAAGAATGCATGACTTTGTGCTTGTGCTTGTACAGATTACATTACACGTCAAGAAATTGACCTTTTATGTTGAGTTCCCTTGATGTAATTTCTTTTTCGTCCTTGATTGTTCTTACTTTCGTTTCAGTGTTGTTTTGTTCGCTCTGATTCCTTTATATACGTTCTTTTTTATTTAATTTGTGCGTAAAATAATATTTATTTGTTACCCTCCCTCGATATAGGGATTAGTCGGAGCTCGAGGAACCCGCGGGATAACAGGTCCGAGGGGAAATCCAGTAAGTTGCCTTTGACTTCTATTTAACAGCTGGACATAATTGAAATTACGAGCAGATTACACTCTGAATTGTAAAAACGAGGTCCAATTACTAATTAATCGTATCAACAACAAAATTCCCAAAATTCGAGGTAAGGAAGTCTTTGAGAACCTCTTTATGTGAAAAAAGTCAAGATATGCTCAACAGGTTTTACAAACAGTGGGAAAACAGCAAGAGAAGACCCATTTAAGTGTACGTGATTGACGTGCGAATGGCGTAGGTGTCCAATAACATGAAGTTGTAATTGGTCAGTTTTCATTGGACACCTACGTGATCGCGCGCCAATTACACGACAAATAGGCGCGCGCAGAACCAATCAAAATCGAGAATTTTATTATAGATACAATTATTATTATTTACATGTTAGTTACAGATAGTGTGGGTAAGAAAGCTGTTGTGACAATTGTTATATATAACTTGATTTCCTCAGCGGTAGAACCATCATGGTGTCAGCTGCAAGCTGTTTGTCTCTAATCTAAATTTAGATAGTACTGTTTTAATTTGCGTAATTCCATTATTTTTGTCGCCTTAATTTTTTAGGGACCTCCAGGCGAGAAAGGACGTCAGGGGGATATCGGACGACCAGGGCGGCCCGGGCCGCCTGCTGCTAGGGGCGGAGGAATAACTGCTGTAAGTATACCAGAACTGTAGACGAACGAATTGTTACAATTCATCAGAAAAGATAATGGAAAGCAAATGAACATTTAAAAGATAAATTTTCTTTTTCCCAGCAAATTTGATTTCTGTTCCACACCCCCAAGAGAAACATTTCTTAACTTTTCCAGCCAGCAGGTTTCAGTAAAAATATGCCAGCCAGAAAGTATACAGGCTAACTTAACACATGCTGAATACATTTTTAAAGTGGGCACAGCTTAAGGCACTCATTCACACTTTCAGTGGGGGGGGGGGGGGGGGAAGTGTTACAAGTATATGCATGGACTGTGTACAGGTGCTTTTTGTTGTCACGCACTTTCTTCCCAGTTGTTCAGTGAGGGTGGTAAAGGCGGGGAGAGAGGTATAGATCATGTTTCACGGAAAATAAAATAGCCCTTTCACAATTCACGAAAAATATAAATTTGGCATTTAACGCTTCACGCCAAAATTAGAGTGTTCGGTTGTGTATTTGTGAAAGACTAAGACTGTCGGAACTACTTCCTGACCTTGCAAAACCTCCATAAACTTACGCCTTGACAAATCCTCAGTTCATCTTAGGCAATATTCAGGATTTTTCGGGTCATCGACGGAAATTATTTAACAATTATTCCATGAGCCCGCGTTGGATACGAGTTGGCTATAGCCACCCGTATCCAACAAGGGCGAATGGAATAATTGTTTTATTAAATTCTTCTTTAGTATAAGTCAACTGGACATTTCATTTTGATGTAAACGAAGTGATAGTATGAGGAGGCGGGAAAATTTGTGACGCGGTGTTCACTTCTTAAATTGAACAAGACGCTTGAGGAGCGTTCACTCGGGCTTCTCGTTGAACGTTTTACTTGAATATTTACCACGCCTAGAATGTGTACGCAACTACATGCCGGATCCGTGTGGGCAATTTTCGTTACCGGTAACTCCAGTACCACTTTCTGACGATTATTTGTGCCACCAGTCAGTTCAATTACTCGAATGAAAATCATTATTTTATTCGCGTGTGTACAGCCGCTCACACAAATCACGAGCACAGTCATAATATACATACATTGCAGAACGAGATCTGAATTGTAGTACTTTTATTGACATTGGAACATCATTATGTTCATGTACATTAGTCATACTGACAACGTTTTGTAGAAGATCACAGTCGTCAAGAGTATTCTTCATGTCTTTATTCTATCAAGCACATGCAATTCCGGGAAAAAGAGCAAACCAACATTTACGATCGCTTTACAAGTATTGAGCCCAATAAAAACCAATAACAGAAACAGGATATTTAACGGAAGAACTAAGCTTAGATATTTAACCCTACTATTCAAGTTGTTTCTGTCAGTATCCTTGTCCAATTCGCTGCTGTTAGCGCCAGCTTCGAATTTGTGTTCTCCAACATTCCTAAATTTTTCAGCAAGTGATGTGTTCGTCTCAGTGTCATAGTTTGTTGTTCAATCGGCTATCACAGTTTTGGCAGCTAACATATGGCTCGTTTGTTATCTCGTAGAACTAGTATGAACTCTGCACGTTGGTCTAGCCTTCAAGCTAGTATTCGTGGATCGACAGCCCATTTCGACAACGCTAGACATCATTTAGTGTGGGCCTATCACGGACGGCGTGTGCGTTTGTATTTTTGCAAAACGGTCTTCACAAAAACGGTCATTCGGTAAATCATGTTGTTTACGTAAAGCGAGCACACGAATTCGCCTTCTCATCCCCAGTTTCCGCAGTCCACGCAAGGAACGCCTGGGACCATGACCCCCCTTTTGGCGACCAAACCGCTAGCATTTTACGACTCGGGCTCTCCTACGGAAGCCCGAGTAATGAAACACGCAAGGAAAGCGAGCTAGAGAGTTTTCTTCTGAAGATTTTCCTCGGACAATCTCTTCGTAAATCGTCTTTCCATCCTGCAGAAATTGTGACAACGATTAAGGTTTGCGGGAAGATCCGAAGCAATAGCTTTTCTGGAAATTATATGCCTTGTGCAAGACGAGCGAAGCAAGTGTTTACATTTTGTACTTGTTTACGGCTCCACGGCTGTCATCAAGACTACTACATTATGCTGAAACGAAATTGCACTCAGAGTCGATGAAGTTAATTGAAGTATAAAAGGACAAGATAAAGATTGAAAGGTAACAAACTGAAGTGCTGAGCCTAATTTTACGTCGAACAATTAATAAAATTGTGTCAGTTTTCTGGTCTTCCCGTAAATTATTTGCTGCTTTTCTTCTTCGTTCAGTCGCTCTTGTTGTACATTTACGATTAAACATTTCGCATCAATCCTTTCAGTTTTACGTAGTTGCGTCAACTATGACATTTTTGTGGTATTTGTGTGGTTTTAGGGAAGACACTGTCGATTATTTCTTGTATAAGCTTATAAAGCTGGCCAAATTTGCCATTTTTCTGATGGAACTTTCGCTTCCCGCAGGAAAATTTTAAACTGAGCGGCACTTGCCGCAATCGTTTCCCATATAAGGTCAAACATAGGTATATTGGCTGATAAGCGGGATTCAGTAAACCAATCACAAAGCTAGAAATGCAATATCCGAGGTTGAGAATTTAATAATGAAAGTTATCGAATCTGTGGTCGAAAATTGTGGCTGGCGGGATAACCATGCATTATTTAAAATGGTTAACTGCGTTCATCTTTACTGTTAATATTGTAATATGTTGCCGAGCACCAATACATGTCACTCTAAGAAATTTATATGACGTCATCGTTTTGTTTGGTAGACTGTAGCGGAAAGATCCCGGAAAGATCTGCACTTATAGCTGCACCGGTAAGTTATCTTTCTTAATTTATACACTTGAGTCGCGATAGGGATTACGATAGTTAAAGGGAGACTGTCACGGACATTTTTTGGCTTTTTTAGTAAAATGGCACCAAAATTACAACTAAGTACTTTCAACCATGCAGGAAATGTTCCTAGAACGTGAAGGAAAGGATATATAGCGAAGAGGGTGACCGTAAACAGTTTTCATCAATTTTTCCAAACCACAAGGACAGAACTTGAAAAAGTCAGGCTAACTTTTTCAAGTTGAGATCAAAAGCTCCGGATGGTATCACGGTGATACCACTCTATATTTAGCTTCAGTACGCTGGTATAGTAATTTTAAGAATACTTGACCACTGTTAATAGGTTTCCAATGGTGTAAACATGTTTTTGGGTTGTTGAATTTTTGAAGTTATGCTTATGACAGTGTCCCTTTAAGTGCCCGGTAAGTAAACTACCCCGGCCAGGGCTCGAACCCAGACCGTCCGTTCCGGAGTCCAGCGCACAAACTATTAGGCCTTTGCGCCTCCCTAATAATAACATAGCTGCTATAACAAAAAGGGTCATGTAGCAGCTCTCGTAAGGTCTCACATGAGTGGCTGAGAGAACAATAGAACAAACAACAAGAACTATGCCCCTAGCCCCCAAAACAATAGCAGCTGCTACACTAGAGGACCAGTAGAATTACAAGCTTACGAGAGCTGCTACACAACTGAACAAAAATGTGTAGACTGCGCTGCGTGGTCTGGTGGTTAGTCCAGCCTCGTTCCCAATAAAGTAAGAAAAAAGCCCTGGAAAAGAGGTTGATTCAAGTCTTGTGATCTGGAGTTCTCGGGTCTCATTCCTGACAATAACTACATTTGCAGGCTGTTGTTTTTAATTAATTATTCCAGTTGGTCATTTCCGGATAACTTAAACGAAATATTTTGGGGTTTTTTATGTGAACATCTTCGAGAAATGAAATTATATTTGATGTCCTCGAAGAAGGTACACGAAGCGGCTCGGGACGAAAGTTGCTCTCGCCTCGTTGCCGTCTTGTTTGTAAAGAGAGGAAGAAAATAAACGAAGAAAAGATGGTCAGACGACCCAGAAACTTTAGAAAGCTGCAGCCGATTTTCATACTAGTCCTGAGTATTACGATTTCTACAACGCCCCTTTAATTTCAAGTTTATTGTATGAGTAGTATGTACATAATTGTAATACGGATTTGCAAACACTGGCACTATTTAACTGAATGCCATATCTCACATCATTATTATTTCTTTCATTAGATTGGGGAGCAAGGACGTCCAGGTCGAAAAGGAGTAATTGTAAGACTGATAAAGCAAATCTCAAAAAGACCCATTGACATGGATAACTTTCTTTGTGAAATTAATCAAGGGCGTATGTATTTGCAGCATACGCGTATAACTGCCGCATTTCCCCGTTGGAACTTTTTTATTGTTTTTTTTAGCACCAAGACAATAAAAAATTCCAACCGGCAAATGCGACTGTTATACACGTGTGTTGCAAATGAATACGCCCCAAATTAATCTTCTTTGACAAACGGTTTACCGGCCGTGTGTACAAAGCAAGTTCCCTTGCACATGTGTCGAGAATTTATTGTTCTTTTGATTTTTTTTTCGACAGTGGAGCAGCCAATTAACACTGAGTACAGAGCAAAACAGAAAGAAAACACATGCGAACGAAGGGTCTGGGAATTAATTTTCCAGGCAAACTTTTGACACGAGCAAAGTACAGATTTGACAGATTTCTCGACCAACAAAAATTTACGCTTGTTTTGCTTTGTGGTGGTATTAATCAAATTTCGCAAAATTTCCTTACGAACAACAGCAGAAATAAATAGCAAAGTTTCTCATGAAAACGAACTAAAAGATAAAAAATGTGACGACTGAGAAAGTTTGTTCATGTGCATAGGTGTTTATATGTAAACTGCACTATCAGTATCAGTGATATGATTTAGGCCGTGTTCACACTTAGTGCCCAAGCACTGGTACCTGAGCACCGGCAGAAAATAGCGTCGTGTTCAGACACAGAAAACCAAAGTACCCAAGTACCATGAATTGCCTGAGTACAAGGTCAAGACCTTGTACTCGGGCACGGGCACTGTGCCCGAATTCTGGCGTGGGTACTTGAAAAAAAGAAGCGTTCACATTAGTACCCACCAAGAATCATACTCGGGCACCGTACCCGGGCACCGAGTGTGAACACAGCCTTAGTCCTGATGTTCGGACAGAGTAATACATTGCTTTAGTATATTCTTTTGTTTTAAGTGAATGTCAAGAAAATGTTGGCTTTGTTCACAAAAGGACTAAATAGGGTATTTTATTATCTAAGCGCCTGCATCCTGATGGTCTGAAATGAGAAAGTACTCTTTGTCTATTTTCAGGGTTCTATTGGTACCCCTGGGAATGTTGGATCGGTAGGAAATCCTGGAATACCGGTGAGTTGAATTCATTACATTTTCTCACAATACCGGTTCCAACATTAACGACGTTAATTATATTAACGCTTAAAAAACTAGATGACAGACTAAAGCTTCCAACGTAATCCAGAATGCCCGATTCCCTCTATGGCGCGCGCCTGCAGGGATTCACGGTAGTTGTATTCATCGCTGCTAAGTCTCGTGCATGGCTTGATGAATACATCTACCATGATTCCCTGCAGGCGCGCCCCATAGAGGGAATCGGGCATTGCTTTACTGGTTTTTGCTTATTTCCGTTAATGTTGTTTCATCGCCAAGTTTCTAAGCGCAAATAATGAACTTTTCTTTTATCACCTCAAACACTGGACTTTTGCTTCACGCAAATATTTAAAGATGATTATTCGGTAAAGATTGATAACTGTCGGCTCAGGCACGTTGGGCCAGCTGTGGTACCGCAGTTTGAAACGTGTGGTTAGAGAGTTTCACCCTGAATTGGCTTTTCAGGCAACCAGCACGTTACTAACGGATACAAACATAAATGTAACGACTTTCCGCGCGCACTTATACGCTACTTTAGCGCGCGCTTGTCATTAAAACTACGAACTCTCTACCGGGTCTGTCACTGTGCCCCTGACGAGAATGACAGGCTTTCTGAGCAGACTAACAATTTTTCCTTATCAATCTGTACCGAGAATTATTTTCTTAGTGAGCTCACCAAGCTAATATCTATGGTTGTAATAGGTTTTTTGTTAAATATTCTTAGAATTAATTTCAACCATGTAGTAAGTCTTTATCGATGTATATGCTACCTCCATTTTTATTTGTATACGTTTTTATCGTCATGGTTTATGCTAAAAGTGGTCTTTCCAAAAGTGTGTCAAACTTTACAAACTTTTATTGAACACGATTTAGCGACTACGGAAATCAACTGTAATGGTCCATTATAAAGCGGTTTCTACGAAGAATCGTCGGAGAATACGTAACAAGAAGTGCTCCGCGGATATATGCAAATACCAATGCTTCACAGTTTTGGCTACCAAGAAGAAGATAAACTTATTTTGCGCACGCAAAGATGCAATAGACATTCTCTGCTCTCCCGGCACGAGGAAACGAGCATAAATTAGTTAGGATTTCAAAACACTTGCAAAACTCCATTCTTTGAATCGAGAAGGTATTTGAAGGTATCGAGATACACTTGTAAAGATCTAATCTTTATAATAGAAACAAAACAATGCCATTCCCACAAACCACACCCCCGCCCCATTATGCAAACATAAGTTTAGTTTTGCTTATTTGCGCCCTGCGATAAGTTTAGGAGACCTTTGAAAGTTCTCGCACTTCGCGCTACCTTCCCGATTTTTAAAGGGGCACCGTCAACCAGTATCCTTTGCGAGCCTCTGTTGTTATTTTTTATGTTGCATGAACATATCAGTCGAATCATATCAAAGGGGAGACATTTAAATCAGCTAAAGAATTATCTATAAATTCTGGAGATATTGGGCGTTAAAAACACAACATGCACTTTGATGAAATTTATCCCTTCCACAAAAGATCCGTAATTTCTGTATCACAGAAAGTACGCAAAGCATTATGGTTGACGTTGGCCCGTTAATCAATCAAAACCAATCGCGACCTGCGCGCGCATTGCCGCCCTTGGGACCTTTGCATGCATTTACTTACTGTTCTTATCGGTTCATTGCATTGGCTATGGTTGGCATATTGTGATTGCTTAGTTATTGGCAGCACGACACTTAAAAAGAAAAAGAAAAATAAAATCCATGTTGGGGAATTTTAACATATAAATAGATATTGATTCTCTATTAAAGTTTTTCAGACCCACCTTTCGTTAATGATTATTTATCGACATATCTTTCACCTTTTTTCAGTTCTGTCAGTTCTAAAAGACGTAAAATGGTTTTGTTTTTTTTGTGTGTGAATGCACTTAATGTATTTCTTTTGAACAAAACTAGGCCATTTTTGTTTCCATTGGTGTAAATGATTTCTATGAGCCTTTGGAAGTCACGCTCACGATAGGTTTCCTTACATAACTTTTACTCAATTGTCCTATGTCGATTTCTTTGAAGGGAACTGTTGGTGCGTTGGGTGCAAGGGGAGAAGTTGGATTTTCTGGTGATGATGTGAGTATCCTACACTAACGGTGAAAGAAAAGAAACGCCTTCGGTCTGATTTTAATACGTTAGCAGATTACCACGATCCTTTTAATTTTCACTTACTTCCTTAAATCCAAGGAACTTGATAGCTGCGTTTCCATTCGGTATGCAAAACTCTCCATCTCCCATCCCCCCAAAGGAACCGTTCATCGCCGATGATGGCACAGCAGTTGCGTTGAGACCACAATCTATACGCAAACAACACAACACGAAGCGTGTAAGGACTTACTCCACTCCTGGGAAGTGTGGGGGAGTAAAAAGGATTTGCAAGTTAGAATTTTCAGAGGTCTGATATTGGCGATATCCTTTTCCTAGCTCATGATGATGACGTTAAGCCATTCCATTGATGGGTTAATCCAATTCAACCATGAGCTGGCTCACAAGAGTCTTTAATTATTTTAGATAAACTTTTACCACTTTTCGGCGTGAGTTGTGCTTCGAGTGGGCTGGGTTGAGGTATGATAAAGATTAGCACACACTGTTTGTTAGAGTATTTAGGGCTCGGAAACAAACAATTTTTGATAGACTATTTAAGGGCTTGGAAACATGATGGTTGACAGGAGTTTCACGGTGTTATGTGGTGCTTAATTAAACATTACAAATAGGTGACAACAAAAATTCACCAATTATTTTTCCCAGGGTTGTGACGGCAAAAATGATGTTCGTAGCCTGTTACAAGAGCTCGGTTATTTGGGGAATTGCACGCAAAATGGCGAGTAAAAAAAAGGCAAAGGGGTTTAGGGTGAGGGGGGGGGGGGGGGTCGTCACTCACCGTCCTTCGCGCTTCCGAACACATTTGGCCAAAACAGTTTACTTTTTACAACCACATAGTCCATTAATGCATCCTAGCTTGAAGTTAGAATTTTCAGAGGTCTGATATTGGTGATATCCTTTTCCGAGCTCATGGTGATGACGTTAAGTCATTCCATAAGGTGCAGCAGTCGACCTCAAATTCACTCGATCACTCACGGGGGCGTTTGGCCAAAACAGTTTACTTATAACAACCACATCGTCCATTGATGCATCCTTGTGGGAGGGCGGGGGGGGGGGGTACATACCTAACGGGCCAAAATCTTTCCATTGATTGATAATAAGAGCCTCGAAGCCATACATGAACCACGAAATGTACTTCAGCCACACAAAATAAACTGGCACGGTCCTGTGAGAACAAAGAAAACATTAGATTGCCGACACTTAACCACTGGATAGTGATTTATCCGGTGGATAGCGCTATCCACGCTTTGAACAACTGGGCCATGCCAGAATGGCCACTTTCGTGCACTGAACGTCCTCCTCTTTAAATAATCTGGATTATCTGGCCCCAGTTGTTCAAAGCCTGGATAACTTTACCCAGTGGATAGGTCAAAATTCCGCTGTCGCAATACATGCAAACTGTTCCCCCATTTCTACAACAAACCATCAATAGACATATTGTTTGCGTAGCTAAGTATGTGAATGAACAAAAACCTTGGCAAATGTTTACGTTCAAGTATATTTTAAGAGCTTGATAGTTATTTATCCAACGGATAAAGTTACCCAGGCTTTGAACAACTGGGGCCTGGACTAAAACGTTGTGTATTTTTGAAGTTTATATTTAACAATAAGGCTTCGAGGCCGAGCTTTCTATGGCGAATAGTCAACGAGGCAATCAGATTCGCAGATTTCCATATCTCCAACAGAACACGACTGAGCTTCTACTCAATTATCTCACTTTGTAAGATCGTCAATGATTATGATTTGGTTGACTCAGTTTTCCGAGTAATAAAACAGAATATTCATACATTGCAACTGCTACTGAGCTTTGGAAATAATTTTGAGGCTCTTGGCAAGTACCCGGAAAATGCAAAGAGACCTTTGTACAATTCTATGTACTTTATTCCTTTGAGAAATTTCGTTAAAGATCCTCGATTTTGGCGGGATAGACAAAGATTCTAGAAAGAAGTCGTGTTCTAGTTACGAGCATTGATTTGACTGACTGACTGACTGACTGACTGACTGACTGACTGACTGATTGATTGATTGATTGATTGATTGACTGATTGATCGTTCGAATGACTGACTGATTGATCGTTCGACTGACTAACTGACTAACTGACTGACTGACTGACTGATCGTTCGACCGACCGACTGACTGATAGATACTTCTACTGACTGGCTGAATGGCCGACTGACTGACCGCTTGACTGACTGATCGATCGATTGTTCGACTGACTGACTGACTGACTGACCGACTGACGAAGAGTTAATGACATCACAGCAGACAGCTCTTACGTAGTCTTCAGGAAGAATCCTCCGAAAATCAACAGAGGTAACATGAGTGGTGGACCGAGAGACGTAGCTGCGGTGATGGTTGGTGCGATCGTTGATACGATATAACCTGAAAAAAAAAAAAAAAGCGCACACAAATAAATTTGTGTTTGACAGAATAAGAAATTATTTTTGGTTTGCTTGCTACGAACACATGGCTTTTAAGATATAAGTTTACTAAGCACTTACCAAATGACACAGCCACGTTAGTAACCAAAACAATGATAGTATAACAAACAAGGAAACGTAAAAAATCATCCCGCAGACCTGTTAAAAAAACAATAAAGAAAGAAGAGAGGAAATCAGTAAAGGGCAAGGAAGGTAAGGTAAGATGGGTTTGGGAAACAGACAAGTTTAACATATAATATGCGCGGATATTTTGGGAGTTGCGTAGTATTTTCCGAAAGGGCGAGGAAAAATACACGCAATGAGCAAAATGTCCGCTCGTATCATGTTAAACCATCGAATAAGCTATTTTTGGACGTTTTGTCGGGCCATTTTGCTGCTCTACATTCCGTCCGTATTTTTGCCCTGTTGTACAGTGTAATAACGTGTCATATTTTGCGCGTTCCCGTGCCTTATTATGGTAAAATGGCGCAATAGTGGCATAATAAAATTAGTAATTTACTGTATTGCTCATCAAAGCTACGATGCAGTTGCTATCCAGTCATTGTTCTACCTGGTCAGTTGGCAAGAATTTGTCCAGAAAAAAGATCGATAGAAACAGGGACCGTATGGGCAACTTGCAACATGTACGACTTGTGAGTTAAACATGAACATAGAATGGTGAAGTGTGTCTACTGTTATGTGAAATAAAATTGTAGCATTATGAAAGAAAGGATAATGCATCTAGGTTTGCAGTCTTACATGGAGGTTGTAGTGGGTTCTACTGTTGCAGCGGTATCGACTGTGCAATTTTTTTTTTTTTTTTTTTGTAGATGGAGCAGTTTTCTGTGCCAAAACCAAGGTAATTACTCTGGCCAATCACAAAGGACGCAAACGAAGCGCAGGAAAACGTGCGCGAGCTGGCTTAACTGAAAAGGGCGCGAAGTTTTAAACCAAATACTAAGCCAAACACTTTAACGAAGCAAGCGGGAATTACTCTTGACACTCAATTGAAAGCGAAAGCAGGTCAAAAGTATACGTACAGAAAGAATCACGCAACTGACTCGAAGAAATCGGAAATAAAACGATTTTTACAATCAAAGGTAGCATTATTCTTAATCAATGAGTGCGTTCATAAAAAAAAAAATGTACAAGGAAACACTTACCAATCATCCAATATGAAATAGTTATTAGCAGCAGCGGGGTGATGATAAAAATAGGTAGCTGTTCAACATTAACAACAAAGTTGAATAAACCATGGTGCATTATTTTACCGTGCTCTGATGAACCAAGGATATCATCTAGCGGTCCATGGCCAAACCATACTTTCATACAATAGTGTAGCCTGCGAGCAGGCTCACCTTTGGGTCACACGCGCGAGCAGCGAAGCCGCGACAGAGAGGGGGCAAAGCCGCTTCACGAGAGTGGCGAAGCCACAAGAAAGTGAGCTTTCTTGGTGCTTTCGCACCAGACTCCTCCCCGCCAGATCGCTCGCAGATCACTCGCGCGTGTAACCCAAAGGTGAGCCCGCTCGCAGCCTATCTGTAGTGCTACGTTAGTTTAGAACAAAAACAGCAATTATTTGTTTTCATTCTCTTAAGCTGGGAAAGAGTAGTCTAGAGTGAGCAAAGAAACTACCAACTCTGACTAGTGCAGCTGAAGAAAGAAACCTTTTACTATTTTGGATCCAATGGCAATTGTATAATCCTCTTATGTGAGGTAGAATACTAACCAGTGTATATTCTACTAATTATTACCTCTGATAACGTCTTAGCCAGGTAGTAAACGTCTGTTCTGTACATTCCATTTTTGTGCTCCCTCAAGAACACTGGAAGTTCGACTGGAAACACCTGTAATGAAACGATAGATAAGAGAAAAGTTCAAGACTAACTGGTACACACGGTAGAAAATCACTCTTATTAACAAATCGACAACATTTACCCATGGTCTACACTCTTTTATACCATGCCATAGAAAATAAGCTAAAATACAGCCAGTCAGATTCAGGAAAGCCAAAAACAAACAAACAAACAAAAAAACAAGTGACTCGTGGGATATATTCCATCGTACACCACTCGAAAGCGTTGCATTACTAGTAAACCCCTAACTGAATAAACGTTGACCATGTGAAAAGCATAAACCATGAACGATATGACTCAATGGGATTCTGGGTAGACAGTATTGGTAAGCTTAGCGCTATTTCTTTTATTGGTAATCAAGATATGTTCTTTCTTTGAGAGCCTTAAGAGCATGATTTATGCAAACAGTCTTATTATCATACTTATTCTGACACAGATGATGATGTCGACAATTGTTGCTTCCAATTCCCTAATAAACACTTGGGCCGCATCGTTAATGGTTTATGCTTTTCGTGGGTCAACGATTCTTCAATCATGTGGATATACCGCAGAATTGGTGCATATACCGCAGAATGACGTTATAAGTATGTTCAAAACTCAAGTGGAACTACAAACCGTTAGGTGAGTGGTTAGGTGAGTGGAAAGTTTTGGATATTTTTTGTTTATATTAATAATTGTAAAGGGAAGTTTGTTTTTCTATGCAGATGGAAACTTTTAATATCTGCACCCTGCTACTTACAAAGATGACTCCCTGAAGGCTGGAAAATGAAGCAGACGTCACAATAAAGAAATAAACACCACCAATGTTCTGGACGCCGTCTTTATCATAAGGTATTTGCAAGTAGATTAATCCAGCAATCAATCCAGTGATCTAAAATGAAAAACAAACATAATAGGAACGCGCTATCTCCAACCACAGCACGAAAATGGAGATTTACGGAAAATTAAAGGTGGCTTAAATCTCCTTAAAGCTGGTCATGCAACTTTACGCCATCAATTAAAGGTTCTTAAAGGTGTTTAAACCTGACATTTACGCTACCGTGCGTAAGCCTGGCGTAAATGTGGCTTAAATGTTTCAATATCTTTAAGCCAGCTTTAAACATGAGTGTAACGATTCCAAATTTTACGCCAGCTTTACTTCAGCTTTACACCACGGTAAAGTTATGTTTTCATGCTGTGAACTGTCTCGCTCATCTTAAACTATCCACTATCTCGAACAAAAACTCATTTCCCTTGGATTTGGTTGTAAGAATAACCACACTTTCTCAAACTCTCCGCTGTAGTGTACACGTATAGAACTACGGTAGATAAACAATGAGATAAGAAGTCCTGTCATTGATTTACTATAATGATTTAAAAGTCACATACCACCATTTCAAACAAAAGCCATCAAAATCTACAGTTAATACCACATACTGTACTCAATACCTACAGATATCACCATTCCCAAAGACCCTGCCCTCCCTGTGCAGTCAGGTTGGTCGGAGCGGAACAAAGTAAGGTATAGGTAAAGTCTGCATACGAGCCTAGTGGCCCATCAGGCCGGAGCTTATCCCGGTTTCCGTAGCATGAAGCGACTAGGAGTATCTCTGCTCCCCCCTGGATGGGATGCTAGTCCATCGCAGGGTTACCCCCAGCAGTAAATTTGCCGGTACCCATTTATACACCTGGGTGGAGAGAGGCACTATGAGAGTAAAGTGTCTTGCCCAAGAACACAAAGCAGCGCCCTGGCCAGGGCTCGAACGCGGACCGCCCAATCCGGAGTCCAGGGCACTAACCATTAGGGCCACCGCGCCTCCGCGCCTCCAAAGTAAACTGGGCAGAAATTGTAGCAATGAAACTTTTGAACCTGGGCAAAAAAGCCCCTGGGAGACAAGTCTCTCCAGACCATTCACATGTATGTAATGAACGTATAGTGCAGAAAAAATTACGGGCAGTTGGCCAAAAAAATTTAAACTAATACAGCCAGTACTTTTGATACTTTTAACCCCAAATAAAATGCACAAAAAACTATGTGAACCATGTCTTTTCAAACCATAGCCCTGCTATCTTGAGCAATTTTCCTTTTAGTTCAAGATTGCGGGGTCTTACTGCAATTAACTTACAGTGTTATCATTAATTAGCTCCTTGCAATTTTTACAATGGACACTTGTTCCTTTTTCCTTTCTAGTTCAGTTAGCTTAGTTGAAAACTTACAATGGCCTGAAAAATCCTTATTCTGAAGATGATAACATCTCGATTGTTGGTTATCCATGATCGCCACAGCACTGCACCTAGTTGCCGACACCAGGAAGCCTTGTAGCTGCATGTACAACACAAAAGGATACAAAATATTACGGTTTATAAAGATAGCTACATGTATAGCATGGTTAAACGTCTGCATATGAGCCTAGTGGTCCATCAGGCTGGAGTTTAACCCAGTTTCTATAGCATGAAGTGACTAGGAGAATTGCTACTCCACCCTGGATAAAATGCTAGTCCATCACAGAGTTACCCCCAGCAGTAAATTCACAGGTAGCCACTTATACGCCTTGGTGAAGAGAGGCACTATGAGAGTCAAGTGTCTTGCCCAAACACAACATAGTGCCCTGCGCAGGGTTTGAGCCTGGACCGTTCGATCCAGAGTCCAGCACACTCACCATTAGGCCACTGTGCCACCCTGTATAGCTGGAGCAGCATTGAAGCATTGAAGACTACCACCAACATTTTGGGTTGTCCCAAAAGCAGACAAGCACCAATTGAAATTAACCATTTGGTAACCCACTGTGTGCGGAGAGGGGTGTGACCTGAATCCACCATACGCAAAAAGGTGGCGACTGGTACATTTACCTATAATGCTTAGCATGTGAAAACCGTAAAAACGCTCATCAAAATGCGCAGAAAAGCCCTAAAACCTTGAAACCCAGCATGAACAACATTGTTAGACAAAGTATGAGGAAGAATCTTGCAAAAAACATAGCTTTCTATATGTGCCATGGGGCTGTGTTAGTTCACACTAGGTAGTATGGTCAAATGTACCGCTGCCATCCCTTTTCTTTGTTCAAGCCCACCCCTTTCAATTTTAGTCTAATGCACTTAATTTCTAAATATTTGGCCACTAAAGCCAACGCTCACTGATTATTTGTTACCACACAAATCGGCTTGTAACTGAACAGGAATTCAAACAAACGGCACAGAAACATGACAGGCAAACAAAAGTTCATTTCTTACGGTGAGCGTTTCTCAAAATATACATCATCTGCTTGAAAGGAATCCTAGAATCAAAGAAATAACCAACAAATGAGATACAAGATGTAAAAAAGCAATGCGCATATGATTGTATTCTACCAGTTAATAGAAAACAGTGAGAGAAACAATCAGATTTGGGGATTTCCAATAGAACACAGCCAAGTTTCTACCAAAATCTGACAGGTGACCTGTGATCACACAGAATTAACGTTAACTCTGCAGTGTCATTTAAGCCTCCTGTCTTACCGACCGAGTTTCAAGCTGTGGGAGCTCAACTCTCACTCACTCTGGTTTCTTAAAAATGGAGTGACTACAGTTTAATTCTGCATCTCCCACTGGATGCATGTCATGTAAATATGGGAATTATTCGTCCATAATAGTTTTCTCCCTTATTAGTGAACTGACCTTCCATATTGCTTAACAATTTATGCATGCAATGCATGAGAAGGGTTATGTTGCAGTAGTACTAATTTCCATGCATTGCAGTCTTTTTACATTATTTAATATTGATACATTGTATATTCATGTTGATAAGTTACTATTTTGTTGAGTGCATCAAGTAAGCAAATCTAGACTAGTTATGCAACACTTTGGAGCGGTATACTATGGAATATCCCATGAGTTGGTATACACCCAAGCCTTTAGGTGAGTGTGTCTATACCAAGAAAATAAAGGGACAAGTGGGGGACATTCCATGGTATATATTTATGACAAGAAAGTGTTGCAAAACTATTTTATACCACGCTATAGAAAATACCCTTACTCAATTTTGTTGGGAATATGATTGCAGTACACAATAATGGGAAGGTTGTGTTTAATACCATCAATTGTACAACAACTTTCCTGTATTCTGATTGGCTATATTTCTTTGGCATGGTATAAACATTAATACAAACTGATCTGTTGTATCCAATTTCTTCTTTAGCCTCCTCTGCCGCCCTTTCACTGTATGCATCACAGATTTCCTGCACACAAAGTGAAAACAGTGTTGAAATTTAATGGTAACAGTGCGTAATAGAAGCTCAACATTACAGGACCTGCAATGGAATAGCATATCCCATCAGGAAGCAGTAAAAACGCCCAGTCACGGTTGCTTCATAATGATGAAAAAGGGAACAAGATGTCTCTGGCACTAGTTTGAGCATGCATGTTTAGTCAGAGTACCACTAACAGTGCAAGACAAATGCAGACTGCAGACTGACACTCAACTTAGCCTGATATAGTGTTCCATTTAGCCTGAATAGCCTGGTTAAGCTCCCAATAATGGTAAACGTAACACAATTGATACAATATTATTATACTTAAAAAGTCTGCTGGCTTGTTGCCTGCATTTGTCACACACCATGCCACATAATTTTCCTTTAGCTATGCTGGATGATAACAACTGAAAAGACAACTTTTCCAGGTTCAACCCTTTCACTCTGCCATTAAAATCCTGGCAGATGTCTGTAATATGAATCTACAATAGTTTCCAATAGCTCAGTGATAGTGTCTGAACTGGTAATAAATTATTGGAAGGGCTGTGACAGTGCCGAAAAATGCAACTTTCAAATGTCACTTACTTTCAAAATCTGCAAGTACCGATCAATGGCTTTCCTCTCTTTGGGGAACTTCTTGTACAAAGCATTTTGGTATTCCTGATGCCTCCCACCACAGATAGGGTATTCCCTCAGATTGCTTGAGTCGCTGATAACAACCGTGTCATATTGCTTCTCCAGCGGTACCCAGACCAGTTGTCCATCAGTTAGCTGATCAGAAAGAAATCGTACTGATCCATTGCAATCCATCTCTCCAATATAATGAATACCTGGATCAAACTCATAGCCTGTCAGGGGGAAAAGAAATCTTTACCTTTCAATGCAACACATACACATATTAAATTAACTACTTACCGACAGCTTGTGTGTCAGTCATCCTTTTCTGTACCAGAATGATTGAGCAAGGTTTATAATGGTAATTGAACTGAGTGGAGTGCAATTTGGTCTGAAATCATATACGAGATTTCAAATATCAAATGGGCACGCTGCGTGTTCAATTTGAAATCACAAGTATGATTTCAGAACAAAATTGCACAACACAAAGTTCAATTACCACTTCATTACATCCAGTTTTGAAATCGCTCAATTAAATTAAGTCCTTATACAGGATCTTTGCTAGTTAAATGCAAATATTTTATTGATATTGTGGCAGGAAAAAAAAGAGGAACCGGAAATGCTTTTACATTTCAATTCAGTTTAATCTCATTGGCTGAAAAGAATGATGCCATTTAGAGCCTAAGATAGTGTAATAGGCCCTTTGCAGCTAAGCCATCACGTGACCTACTTTTCATTAAATTATGGGTTATAACTTAACAAATGCCAGAAATGGAAAGAGCGCATCGAAAATACCAAACTTGGCCATTTTGGTACTTTCGATGCGCTCTTTCCATTTCTGGCATTCTTTAAGTTATAGCCCATAATATGAACATTTTCTCGGAAAAATTTGGTCACGTGACCCCAGCTGCAAAGGGCCTATTCATGCATAAATCAGACTGCTTTGGGCCAATCAAATTGCAGGGATCACCTGTGATTTCAAAATGAACATAATAAGGAACATTATTCAACCATACAATATTATATATCATGCAGGCACCACATACATGAACATCATCAGGCTTTTGTATCAGGCTTTCATATCAGGACCATATCAGGAATTATATGCAGGTTCCTACAGTTCACCTCAAATTATATAAGGACGATATGAGAAATTCATATTCAAATTCTCATTTTTTAATCGCCTTGTGGATTTATGGCGCGGCCTGCATGTAGCCATCAGGACAATTGAACAATTATCATTGTTTAGTATGAAGGTGAATCAGTTTTATATTAGTAAGTTTAAAATAAATAAGGAGAATTTTTTACAGTTGTGATCATTTATTGTTGATGTGATTAATTTTGTTTATATCAGTATTCTATAGATCTTTTTTCTTACACTTTCAAGCAGTTTACTTAAAAAGGTTATAGAATGG
>OX453279.1:20899192-20919192 GCA_949710005.1 Ricordea florida
AAATAGATAAAGTTATCGGAGAAAATGCTTTTTGACAGGAGGAAAAGAAACCCTGATTAAAATTTAACCTTGGATTAGCGCTAATCGGCCTTCGAACAACCGGATGGCCAGTGACAAACGAGGAGGCTATTCCAAGTTAACTTAAGAATTAGAAGGTGTAATAATGCCAAGTCACGTTAAGTAGAAATACTGTCTTCAATTCTCATAATAAATTTAAGCAATAACATATTAAAAGGTATTTAAGCAAGAGATCACACTTTCTATGGGTTTACCGGCGTGATAACCCACGCAGGATGTTGGGAGAACACGAGAACAGCTTGTAAATCACGAGCCGAAGGCGAGTGATTTACATGCTTTTCGAGTGTTCTCCCAACATTCCAAGTGGGTTATCACGCCGGTAAACCCATAGAAATTGTGATCTATTGCTTTTATAAATAACTTTTAGTAGAATGGAGTCTTTGAGGTAAAAAGTATGCTTTTAGTACCGTGATCAACTCATGTCCTCTATCTAAAGTCATCATAAGCCAATCATGACTCACGATTTAATAGCGCTGAACTTTCTCAAAACTCAGTTCAGTCAAACAACAAACAGCAGCACTTCAAAACACGAGTTTTTGTATTCATTTCATGATAACTTATGAAAGCTGTTTTACAGGAAAAGTCAACACATATTCATGTGAACGTACAATGAAAGAATACGTTCGTGGTTTGTTTACTACAGAAGTAGAAATTAATTGTACCTCGCAGCTGTATTTTGTTGAGTCGATCCGTAAGAATTTCGTGCTTACAGACGGAACTGGCAGCTATTGTAATGGAGGACTTCATTCACTTTTTACAAGCCGCAGTGGTTTAAGATCTGTTTTCTGGACTTTATTGTGATCAAGAAATGCTGCGGTAACGACGTGGCATGCATTTGCGAATTTGTCGCATGTAACTTTATATGCTCGTACAGCGACCGATGGAAATAAATTATGTCGAAGAAAGGTTTCTTTGCCGTAGCCACATATTGGCGTTAATATTTGTCGATTTGTGAAGTCAGGTGGTTTGAGGTAGGTTATGGCATCAATATCACGGAATAATTTGTGCAAATGTTGGAAAAAACCAGCCCGAAACTCTGACATCTTTCATCATCGTTGGCAGCTTGTTTACAACCTACAGCGGCCGATTTTGAACCATATCTTGATCAGAGATCTCCTTTTGGAACAATTTCTTTCATTAAGGAATTTAATTTTGACATAAAATAAATCAAGAATACTTCGCCAATGTTAAGGAGACGAGAAGGAACGTCACAACGAAAGAACTTCAACAGCGGTTTTAATACAACCAAGATGGCCGACAAAACAACATAACATGATCTATTGCGCAAAAACATGCGTGCGCATACCACAATACTAATGCCGCAGGAACTGCCTGCTGGCGCAACCTCTTCTCTCCTGTAAATGGTAGCGAACGGACAAACTGTTCCTGTACAAGGGCTTGAAGTACATGGGCAATGAAAATATCAACTAAACCAAGTAAAGTGCATATATGTTAACTACGACAGACTAACCAAATGTCTCAGTCTCTAGTAGTATCATGTGAAAGTGTGAACTTAGAACTAACTGTGGATCTAATGCTACCACGCGCACGTTGAGAATCTAACATAATCCTGCTAGTATGAAGGAGGTCTGCGCTGCCTTTGAGGTCTTGAATCAGGGAGGGCAGGAAAGTGGGGAGGTGACAACATTGGCTGATCTGCGGCAGCAACGCTTGTGCTTGACTCATCTTGTACAGCGACTGGGGCAGGTGAGCTACTGGTGGTATTAAGTGGTGGGTCATCACTGGTGAAGGATGGGACTTGCTCCTCGTCAGACGGGATGGTGATGAGTTCTGGAGGTGCAGGGGGAGCTAACATAGGATGTACCGGGGCTGGGAACACCGCAGGAGTTACGGGAGGCTCGTCGTTCATGTCTGGAAGAGTTGGATGGCTTGGAGGGCTGGACACAATGACGGAAGAGGGTACAGAATAGCATTCGGACAGTTTGACTTTGTAAGAAGTGGCTCGTAGTTGTGAGCCACGAAACTTCTTCACAAAACACCAAGGGGTATCGATGGAGACAACGACATAACGATCACGGGCGCGTGACTTGTCCTTGGCAGAGAAGAGGTAGACAATATCTTCAACCTGTAGAGGTGGCGTGTTCGCGATGAGACCGCGGAGGTTCTTGGATTTCTCGCTATAGGCGTGGTTAGTAGAACGATGTTTGTGCCTATCGAGTATGAGTTGGTAATCTGATAACGGCAGCTGCTCATGGGAGAATTGGTTGCGTTGGGTCCACAACTCGAGAGAAGATAGGCCCGAGAAACGAAGGCGGGAGTTAAGACGTGCGGTAGCCAGAGCGAGGCCAACTTCTCCTACTGGTCCTCCACCTGGTTGCTGTTGGAGAAGCTCTTCTTCAAGTTCGCGGACAGCCTTCTCGGCGACAGGGTTGTGGTTCTTATCCTTAATACGGCCGACATCGATTGAGACGTTTAAGTGTCCAAGTGAGTCGTTGTTGCTCAGGGATGAAAAACCAGGGGCAGGATCAACACGGATAACGGCTCCAGGACCATCAAGAGGGTGTAAACCGACGATTAGCTTAATGAGAGCATCACGTAGGGTATCGTGCTTTTCGTCAGGTATCAAGCAAGAAGCAGTGAGTGACGTGGAGCACTCTCGGAGAACGAGGATGAACTGACGGTGGCGCTTTATTACATCAGCGGCGAAGGAGAGTCCTATCACTACGGGAGGGTCATCGAAGGATTGGGATACCAAGGTGCTGGGAAACGACTTAAGGGAAGCACACGTGTGGCAGGCAGATGTAACACAGGAAATTGTGTCGGTCATATCAAGGGCGAAGAACTGTCGTTGAAACACCATTTGGAGCTGATGGCGGGAAGGGTGGTTTAGTTTAATGTGGAGGGCAGTTAGAAGACCATCCAGTACAGAACGGGGCACAATAATTGCTTCGGAAGCAGGAACGAAAGGCTTGGAGTGTTTAACTATGAGAACTCCGTCACGGGCAATAGAGGTGCAGCTGAGATACCGCTTGACATCGCGAATATTGGTGATCTTCTTTGAAGGGCGAGTGCCTTGTTTGAGGTGGGCATGAACCCTTCGAAGGTCGGGGCAGTCGTTCTGGATCTGGAGCCATGCTGATCTTGTGGTGAACGGTAGGTTGGACTTCTTATCGAGAATGTCCTGAAGCGAAATGCTACGTACTACTGAGTCTTCCATTTCGTGGACAAAGGTGCAAATTTGGCAAGTAGGCTCACTGCAGTCGGGGGCGTTGCGACTGGTGAAGTCAGATGGAAGGTTGGCCTTACCAGCCAAATGTTGTAGGCTGACTTGGTAACGGCTGACGGTCGTTAGGAAGGAAGTCACTCGAGGACTGGCCGAGAATTCGCCGCGGCATAACTTTTCAATTGCTTGGACACATGGTTTGCTGTCAGTTAATACGGTCGTAGGCTGTTGCAACTGGACGATGAATGGAGAGAAGTGCTTGACTGCAGCAGCAATGGATAAGGCTTCGACCTCGCAGGGGAGCCAGGTGACTTGGTGTTTCCGCAACTTGACGCTGTAGAAGCCAGCAAGGTAAAGACGACTGTCACGGGTAACATACAATGTAGCACCAAGGCCCCTCTTCGTGACTGAGCCATCAGTTACTATCCAAAGAATGTCAGAAGGACGAGGTAGGACGATGGATTTGTGTTTGGACAGGTACTCCTGAGCAGACTTGAACCTAAAGGTGAGGTTCTCATCCCAAAGCAGCTTGTCGCTAGACTGGAGGCCTGTGAGGGAGCTCTCAAGGGGGTCTACTATGTCGGAGCAGTTTGGGAGTACGCGACTGAGTACTTTATAGGCTCCAATGAAGGAACGGAGGCCTTTCACACTTTGGGGAGGAGGGCATGACTGTAAGACGGCGATACGATGAGGGCTGGCTGATAGCCTGCCTTGGGTCCAGATCCAGCCAAGGATGGTGGTAGTCTTGGGGCAAATGACAGTCTTCATAGGGGACAAACGGAGGTTACAACGGCCGAGCGCCTCCAGTACTCGTCTCCAGTTGGACAAGAGGGTTTCGGGTGAATCACCGCCACAATACAGGTCGTCCGCGAGCTTAGCTACGCAACCTTCTTGAATTAAGTCACCCAAAACACGACACATCAGTTCCTCGAGTGCAGTCTCGGAGCCAGGCATCCCCATTGCTGATCTTGTGTATACACGGATTCCACGGAAGGGGGTGGCTATGCCACAGTACTTTAGAGAAGACTGGGCGAGAGGGATCTGGTAGAACGCTCGGGTGAGATCAGTTTGGATCATGTAGCGCCATGGTGCGATAGTGCGCAAGGTTGTGTCGACGTCTGGCATTAGAGATGGCTGTGGTTTACTGTAGCGGACGGCTTGACAAGGAATGACGGGTTAAGATACTCGACGGTTATGTCTAAGTCCTCGGGGCGACGGAAGACCTGGGCCTGTTCCAGCTCGTCGAACTTAGCTTGGAGTTGAACCAGATTGTTGCGGGAGTACTGAGGTACGCAGCCTTTTCGTTGTGGAGGTTGTACGGGGCCCATATTCACGGTTGCTTTAATGGGGCCAGCAGCGCCATTATAACCGGTTATGTCGGGATTGAAGACTCTGTCGTATTTCTGCAAGAGCTGTTGAAACTCGAGACGAGTGGCATCTGGAAGCAATTTGTCGGGGTCTAGGGACACGGAAGACGAGAAGGGAGGTTGACTGTGTGGCTTCACTCGAAGTGAGGGAGAGGTGGCTGCTGGGTTGGGGGTCGGTGAAGGTGCATCTGCTGTAGGTAGGATCTCACTGAGGTGCTCGTGGCGGCTGATGGCTTTCGGCTCGTTGGAAGAGTTGGTCAAGCGGATTTTGGATCCAACTGCTTCTATAACTTGAGGTTCAGGCCAAATGCAGGTGGGTTTGGTGTGTTTCGATATTGGGGTGTCTGTGCGTGGTTGAAGTGCAAGTACGCAGTCGTCACCTAGGTCGGAAGGGACGTCCAGTTCCACGTGTTCTCCAGGCCAAACAACCGTTGTGGAAGAGGAGGCGCGTAGGACATAACTTTGTGCCCGTCGTACAGCATGAGAACCAGTTGAATCACTATCAGGGTTGTAGTGTATGACATCAGAGTCCTGGATACGTACTTGGCACAATGCAGGACGTACGGTGATGTCATTGGCAATGAGGAAGGGTGTGCCAGCCAGGACGTCGACATCTAAGTCGTCAACAACGAGAGCGTCAAGACCGAGTTGTTTGTCTGCTCGGGATAAGATGAGGTGAGTTTCCCCGGCTACAGCTAAGGGAGTCATGCCGTCAGCTTGTAAGGCTTGTTGGGAAGATTTTACAATGGTTGCACCAATTGAACGGGCCACAGAGGACTTGATCATACTAGTCTCGGCACCTGTGTCAAGGGTCAGTCGGAGTGGATGGTGCTTGTAAAAAGCCTTGAAGTGGGGTGACTGTTTTGTGCTGACACGGCGTGAAACGGTACGAGCTGCAGTGCGTAGAGGTGGGTCATCCTCGTCAGGGAAGGGTGGAGGCACATAGTCGGATTCCTCGTTGTCAAAGGAAGAGGTAAGGCGAGACCGAGAAAGGTAAGTACGGTCCTCCGGAGGTAAATATGAGCACGCACTTAGGAAATGCTGGTCATTGCGGCCGGCTTGCTTACATAACGGACAGGGCTTCGGTCGCCTGTTGGGAGGCCATGCCTGTGAAGATGATTTGTAGGAGGAGTGAGGAGGTGGCTGTCTGAACCGCGAGGTAGTGACTCGGAGGATCTTGGTGTCGGCGGAAGAGCGAATCTCATCGAGGAGAGAGTCTAGAGCCTGCGAAATTTCAGGTTTCAGGGACGCTAGAGTTCTGGATCTTAACTCAGTTCCGTAGCGCTGCTTGACGAGGGCAGGTAGATCGGCATGAATGAGGCGAAGCCAGGTTAAAACCACGAAATTCTCAAGTGTGGGAGAAAGCTCCTCGTCAACGGTAACGACTTCACCATGATGGGTTATGTTGCCATTTGTAACAAGCAAATTATCTTCTGTGAAGGACATTAACCGTTGAAACAAGTCTTCAGGGCGTTCATCGACTTCAAGTTTAATGTTAGAGAAATCCAGGAAGTGAGCACCGGTGGATTGGAAGCCAAAGTGAGACCTTATTGCTTGCCAAATGGACTTGACTGAAGTTGTATTCTTCACAATAGTATTGCGTGAAATAACAGGGCAAAAATTTGCTATTTGACCTAACATGAGCTCAAGGTGTACATTTTTCTGTGCGGCGGTACGCCGGCGAGCTTCTGGGACTGCTTCCCCATCGGAAGTCAGCCCTCTATTGGGGGCAGTGGACGACTTTTTCTGCCAAGTAAAAGTATCTGCTAAGAAGGGGGCTAAATTGGCGTCTAAAGACAGGGAATACTGAAGATTCTGCCGCCAAGCTTCAAAGGATGTGATACTTTTATTCTTTGTTAGGGACCACTGTTTCGGGGCTCTACATGAATTCATGTTGAACACAATAACAGTAAGGAACAGTGAAGTTATACTTTCCTTACGATGAGAAGGCTGCTCAGAGTTCACTCGACCATAGGATAGGTAGACTCGTTGTTGCTTGGGCAAGCGAGACGACACTCGGGCTCCTGAGGACGTGGGTTAATCGCCGCTGCCACCACGCCAATGTTACGGAGACGAGAACGAACGTCACAACGAAAGAACTTCAACAGCGGTTTTAATACAACCAAGATGGCCGACAAAACAACATAACATGATCTATTGCGCGAAAACATGCGTGCGCATACCACAATACTAATGCCGCAGGAACTGCATGCTGGCGCTAAAACTATCCGTTTTGTTGCTGGTTGGCACTTGGTTAAGTTTTCCTAGAGACTTTCTATACCAGAAATTCACACAGTTGTTGTCTTTCTCTGCGATTTGTCCTCGTCGTGAAATGTAAACTGCTTTCCAGCTTTGTACTTTATAACTTCTAAAGCTATGGCAGTCGCGAATTGTGACCCTCAGTAATAAAATGTGGAAACCAACGCTTTTAAGATTAAGAAGGGCTGGGTAAGTAACTTGTTCTGTTTTTTAGCCTTTCTAAAATCGTTGTTTGCAGATCAATAGCGGGTTTTGTTTATGGCTCGTGGTCCGGATGCCTTGTTCTATGGGTTTACCGGTACAATAAACCATAGGTTTTTGACCAATCAGATCACAAGTGCTATCTCAATTATTTTATAAATAATTAGAAATATAAACTTTTCTATAATTTTCATGATAATTTTAACAATAACATATTCAAGTATATTAGCTAGAAATGTAAACTTGTCTCTTTAGGTGCAGTCACAAGAGTTGCGCATGCTCGGGAAATCGCTCTTATTTAATATGGCCGCCATGATGGATATTCGGTAAATGGAAATATTTTGCATAGAATGTCCTCAATTTCTTTATCTTGACATTTAGAACTCGCAAAATTAAACTCGTATCGTTTAGGAAAGATTACATGGATGTAATTACCAGAGCTCGTGCAGCACGAAGCGCAAAGGAAATAGCAACAGAGGATGTCCGTGCAAAGGTTAGAATAGGGAACTGAAGCAATCGGACTTTTTTTATATGGACGCCAACCGGAAATATTTTAGCAACATGACAGCTACTGCGCATGTCAAGTCATTCTTAAGCTGCGGCCACGAACTTCAAACATTAGTTCTCAGGTTGAAACCAGAGGTTCAGAAACGTAAGTATAAACACAGTTAAATTTATTAACATTTGATGTCCAATATGAGATTTCCAATCTTTGTATGTTCTATGTTATGTTTGAAGTTTAAAAGCGTAGTAGATTAGCCATATATTGTTAGAATTTGAAAAAAGAAAGAAACGTAGTCGTTGATCGCGCGTTATCGATTTGTTCTCGTTGTCACTCTGAGCTACGCTCTGAGTAACGTTGATTACATGTGCTCGATATATATAACGGATCAAATTTAGGATCACGTGATGTATATACAAACAAAACAAGCGCGTGACAGGAGCGTGACCTTGAATTATATAACACACGGTGTGTGATTTGTTACACTCCCCTTAGTTGTTCAGGTGAATCAACTACACCGAAAAAATCAAAAAACATAAAAGTCATTTAAGTTCTCCGTTCGTATTATTTACAAGGAAATGACGAAAGTTTGTTTGGTTTGACTCAGCGTTTCACTTAAGTGGGTATTCGGTGTTGGATTGGTCTTCATCAGACGCAAAACAGAATTACTGTTTGTTCCACGTGTGACCTCCACTGTGGCTGCCCGCACCCTGTCATCTCGTCCATGATGCAATTCAACTACTTCAGCAAATTTCCAAAAGCAACGATTGACTGAGTCATTTCTCAAAATCACAATGTCTCCAACACTGATCTTTCGACCCCTTTACCGCCTGTTCTCGCAGACTGGTGAGGTATTCCTTCTTCCATCGGCGTGTAAATTGGCGTAGCAAATGCCGATGATGTTTCAACCTCTTGGTTAAAGAGTCTTATGTGCTTGTGATTTCGAAATGTTGACTTTTAGGACTAGTTGAAACTCTTTGACAATAAACTTAAATCAGATGGACTCAACGGGTGGGAAACTGACTCTTCGTCATCGTAAACGTAGGTTAAAGGTCTCGCGTTGATTAAACCCTCAACTTCAGTTAACAATGTGTTGAGCTCGTCATAATTTAGGGATGACCGTTCTATGGCCTTCCTGAGGGGTGACTTGATACTCTTCATGAGTCTCTCCCAGTAGCCTTCCCACCACGGCGCTCTCTCTGGTATAAAATCCCAGATGATTTGATTGTCCACTAAATATCTCCAAACTTCAGCTGAGCGAGCTAGCTTACGAATTTCTTTGCTAACTGATTGGAAGGCTTTGGCATTGTCAGACTGTAAAGTTGCTAGGAGTCCTCTTCTGCTTGCAACTGATCTGCGGAAAGCTTGTAAAAATGATTGTACAGTGAGTCCGCGATTCAATTAATTCTAGGTGTACAGCACGAGTTAAGGCACATGTGAATAGGCAAACATAGACCTTGTTGGAGTCGAAATCGCCGGCTTTCGCATTTACTTGAATTTCGTAGACGTACAACGGTCCTGCGAAATCCAATCCAACATGGGTGACAGGGGTGGATCCAGAGTAGTTCAAGTGATTTCCAGAAATCACTCAAATGTTTCCAAACCTGGGTTTGTTATTTCTCAGGTTGTTTCTTGAAGCTCAAGAAATCAATTATCCTTCTTGTTGCAGTGTTTATCATGAAATAAAACAAAGAAAAAAATCGTCGAATCTCGTTATACCGTCGATTACACAGCAAACCCAGTCCTTCCCGAACGAATTTGACGAATCTCAGTTCGCGCGCTTTCGTCCTTTGTCGAGACTTCGGAGAACAACACGAAAAAATTCGTAGGCACGACCGGACAAAATTTGTACGCAGTGGGTGGGGCTGGTTAGTTTATCGATCTTTCCACAAATCACTCAAAACCCTCTTCTATTGGCCAGAATCACTCGCATTGTCTTGGGAACTACTCAAACTCGGTTGTGATTGGCTATCAAGGACGCAAACTACCGTGCAAACTACTAACAATCGTATATAAAGGGAAGCCTCTCCCCGAAAGTCCCTCATGTGTTCTTACTCCGATCAGAGTTCATTGTTAAAGTAACTTCCTACGGAGGAAGACAAGGGAAATTTTAATTATAAATGATGGTTCGAGGCGATCCAGTTTGTCTGAAGGAGGACTGTTCACAGTATGATGTTGGTTTGGTTTTCAAGGAAATCAACTGATATTCGGACCAGGACAAGTTCATAGAGAATGTGTGGAAACCAGGTGAGCTATTTGATTTCCCAGCGTCAGTGGAATGTTCGAATTGTAGCCGTCATTTTGTGCGGAGCTGGCTGAAAAGATTTCCCTGGCTAGCATACTCTAAATATGTCGATGGTGCATTTTGTTTACCGTGTGTTTGTTTTGGAGTCCAGTGTGGGCGAAATACGAATAAACTAGACAAATTGTTCAAGTCTCCACTCACACTTTGGACGTCCGCCGTTTCACGTTTTACCAAACAGGCCAGCGGGAAATGTGAGATGCATAATTTTGCAGTGATCGCAATGAAGAATTTTCTGAGAAACATGAGAAGAGAAGCGGTTCCAATTGATCAGCAGATCAACAATTTACTTCAACAGCAATAGAATAGAAATCGCGAAATTCTGAAATCCCTTTTTAAAACAATAATTTTCTGCGGGAAAAACAACTTAGCCCTCAGAGGTACACGAGATGATGATCGAGGAAATGCCAGTCTTTCCGGTAATTTCCAAATATGATTCCAACTTTTCAGTTTTGCTGATACATTTCCACAACAATGTTTCTTAATATTCACTAATAAATCCTCATATTTTTTTTTTCCTCCATTCCCACTTTGAGCTAACTGACCTGATTCCCATTGGAAAGTTATTGGCACCCCCACAAGCATCCAAGACAGCAATCCAGGCAGCAGATCTACTACATTTTCAAAGGTAGCCCTCAATCTTAATTCACATGCTAGACTCCTTAGACACAGAAAGGCAAATTTCTGGACAAAAAAATCTAATGTTATTCTGGTTTGTCTCTGTAAATACACAGAATTCATTTTTTGTACAGAATCATGCCTTTCTAAGGAGGTACTGTTAATGTGTCTGAATGGCTTCAAGTGCTCTCAGAATGCAGGAAAATTGCATTCAGGGAGCACTAAATTTCAAATTTTCTTGGGGGAGCATGCCCCCAAACCCCCCTAGTTAAGGTGCTGCAAATCACTCATGTAAAATCCTGGATCCACCCCTAGGTGAAGGGCAGATCATCTAAGACTCGATTGATTGGTAAATTAGCAGGCTGTAGTGGCGGGGTTAAAAGGAATTCCCTCAAATCGTCGGCAAACACAATGTCTAATGATCTTCTTAACTGTTTGGCGTCCACGCAAAATCCAAAAACGTTCTCTCAAAGTTGTTAAGATGTCCTTGTTTCCCGCGTGTTTGACCACATCGTGAGTCTGTTTCACAAGGAGACTGACGAAAGCATGTTTAGCAGGTAAAAGAATCGGATTCTTGGTTGAAGTTGACAGCACTGCATTGTTAATTCGACCCTTGCATCTGATAATTCCATCTTCAACCAAGAAAAGTCCAAATTGCATCACACGTATTGGAGCAGAGGCCGATTCCTTTCGAGTGGTTAGGAAGGAAAGTTCGTCCGCAAACGATGAGGCTCGTACCGATTTAATCCATAAACGTTCCGCGCTCGCCACGTCATTGGCCCTTAAACAATGGGTCTGCTCCTTGGATTTGTTCTTGATTTTGTCGAGAAATCGGATCACGTAGGCAGTTACTCGAATTGATTTCTTCATGCCACTAAATCGATTGATGTCGATTAATTGATCAAGTTTCGGTTCGAAGCTGTTACAAGAAGAGCTGAGCAGTGAATGGGTAGTGACCGGGTCATTCTTCATGGCTTCCCGTAAAATGTCTTCTTTCTCTCTTGTTGTTGTCTGAGGATTAGATTATTAGACCTCCTAACAACTCCAACCGAGGAATTGTTTGCTTCTTGATTGGAGCAACTCTTGATTTTGACGCAACAAGCCTAGTTTCGACGTGTCCATCGCTGTACCGGATTGGGATGTAAACAGCTGCGGCGTAAGCGCGTTCTGATGCGTCTCCGAACCCGTGTATTCGACTGTCCACAGGTTTTCTTTAGAAATAGTACCTTGGAATGCGGTAGCGATCAATTATCTTGAGTTCTGCGAGGAAAGATTTCAATCGACGACGTGTTTCCTTGTAACTCGGAATCCCAACTTGTTTTCTCAATGCAAAGTTCTTGAAACAAGATTTCCATCCCTACAGTCTTGAAACAAGGTTTTCATCCCTACAGTCAGCTGTGTAAGAATTCCATGGGATCCAAAATCTTGAGAACGAATCCCTTGGTGAGCGGAAGACAACTAACATATGCATTCAATTCAGAAAAGCTGAAGAAAATGTCAGTGCGCGTGTCCCAGTTCAGGCCTGGTACTCTAACGAACGAATCTTCGTCGTTTAAGGATGAAAAGATTCCAAACCAGTGCTAGATTTCGCGTACGACTCATCGTCTTTTTTGCTTGTAGCGGCTCTATGGACGTCGATGGATGCTGGTTTGCCTTCAACTCGTGAGATCTCCTTTTGTACATTCGGTGAGTTGGATCTCTATTTTCTGAGATTAAATCCTCCTTCGGACATGATTTTCTTCGTTCGATGGTAAATGGTGAGGACCCTTTCTACAGTTGGCTCTCCTGTCAAGAGATCGTTTACATAAAATGACCTTTCCAGTAGCTCCGCCATTTCTGGGTCACTTTGTTTGTACAGCTTTAAGTGATGCAAAAGTGTCGCTCCTAAAATAGAGGGCGAAGGTCGTAAGCCAAACAGAAGTCGATTCAATCCTTCAATGATTTCCCTTGCTGAACCATCATACACAATTCGGACTTTTGTCGTCTCACGATCTTTCCGTACGACTGCATAATGCGGTAAATAGTGAATTTGAGCTGCATTTCTTTCGCTGTTTAATTCTTCGCTTGTCGCCTTCTCGAATATTTTTGCCTTTAATTGCTCTTAAATAATCTTATCGTATTCGGATAATAACTCTGGATCTTTGCGAAGCTTGTGATGTGAAGATTTCAGTGGCGATTCGCTCAGCTGATAATTGTCAGAAGACGGTTTGCAGTCCCTTTTCCACGGCAGCTTAACTTCATAGCGATCGGCATTTTGTTTCACGTCTGTTGCAAAGGATTCTTCACGAAGGTCTTTACTGGGTAGGTCCTTGATACCGATGGACTCAGCCTCCCAAAAGCTTTTGAGAGCGTTGACAAGAGCATCATCTTCATTTCCCGCCAATAGAGACTCTTGTGCTTCAATAATCAAATTCGAATGCGTTATGTCATATCGTGTTGCAGAAACTTTAATCGGTCCGAACAAAAGCCATCCTAGTTTGCTTTTTATGGCAATGGGACCCCGAGGGGTACTCCCATACATTACCTATACGGGTATGTGCCGCCCAAAGGGGTGGTGATTTTGAAGCTCCTGATTTAGAACGGGGTATCCATTTCAGAGGCGTTTTCTAGAACGGGGTATAATATTTCGAACGCACGAAAGCTCCAGTTTTGTAAGCAGCCATTTGAAATAATTCAAGGAAAGATTGCTCTTAAAAATACGGTTCAATGCGTTAACAAGCAAACTGTTGTACTCTCACTCTGTGTTTTAGCGTGCAGGGTGGGCGTATTTTGGCGCCAGCCGCGAGAGCTCACTCCGCCATCTTAGCTAAATAGGCGCGCGGAAGTCTGGAACGAGTCCATAATGTACCCGCGGGAGACATCACTATTTCCATTTACAAACTTTCGATTCTAGAACGGAGTATAAAAAATTGGGCCATTTCTAGAACGGGGTATCAGTTTTAGGGCGAATTCTAGAACGGGGTATTAAAAATTGGTCCATTTCTAGAACGGGATATCAATTTAAGGGGAAATTTTTTTTTAAAACGGGGTGCCAATTTGGAGTCCGGGGCGCCACATACCCACTCAAAAAATACCCAAGTACCCCCTCGGGAATGGGATCATCCTCTCCTCACTTTGTCTCCCCCCTCACGAGATCCCAGTAATAGTCGTAGCCGATCAGTAAATCAATCGTGCCATCTGGCGTGTCACATGGCTTATCTGCTAGCTCCAATCCATGTAAATGAGTATAATTCACAGAGACCTTGGCTGGCAAAGACGAACAAATAACGGGAAATGTCAAGACAGAAATGTTTATAAAGTCGTAGTTGCATCCAGGCTTTCGTAGTGACAATACTACCACATAGCAATTTTGTTTCTTGTATTTTTTTTCTCCGAACGTGTAAAGGTTAAGTCGTGCCGTTTGAGTGGACTTCAGGTTTAATTTTGATCCCAAGTTGTCCGAGACGTAAGTTCGCTGACTTCCATTATCAAACAATAGTCTTACTGTTGTCTATCTTGTATCATCTTTGTTTGTCGCTATCGCGCGCGCCGTCTGCAATAAAACTCTTTTCTTGGTGTTTTCGCTTTCACAAGTCGTGGAAGTTACAGTTGTGGTGCATGAGTTGCCGTTTTCGAGCCATCGTGGATTCATCACATCTTTCTTGTGTAGCGAGATTAACAGAAGAACGCGATGGCGCGGATGCGGGGTTGTTGGGCGGATTACTTTGATTTCTTGCTTCAGATCGACTGGTGATGCCTTTGTTTACACTTTCTGTAATTTCTGTCACACTGATCTTGATGATGCCCCTAGGCCTGTTTCAAACAGACGAAGCATCTCTTTTCTCGCTTGAGAATTTCTTTGCGAGCGCCTATTTCTCATCAGACGAAGGAAATGGGGCACATCCTAAGTAAACCGACGACCAATACCACGCTGCAAGTCTTAGAATGGAACCCTCAGGGGAAAAGGAAAAGGGGAAGGCCGAAGAAGTCGTGGAGGAGAGCAATCACAGAGGAACTCCAGAAGATCGACATGTCGTGGGAACAGATTAAACGGACATCAAAGAACAGAGTCCGTTGGAGAAAGCTATTGGAAGCCCTATTTTTTCAACACGAGAAGAGAAATTTCGTATCTCCAAGCGGCCATGTAATGTTCTGTTTATTTTATAGATACTGATGAAATTTCCACATAAAACAACTTCAACAAATCTTCCTGGATGCTCTACAAGCTCGGAAAAAATATCGACGTTAAATTTTGGCTGCTCGTCGAGAAAGTCACCCGTAACCGTACCGTCATCGCACCTCGAAGACATTTTTTGAATGAAATTTCAAACGAACCGGCCACGTGCCTGAGCGGGAAGCTCTCTTGTAATTGGCTAATCATGTTGGTAACCATGGCGACACCAATATCCTCACACGTGAAAGATAAAAATAATATCTTCACTGCGCGCGATGAAGACATGATTTTTTCGTCACTGGAAAAATCCTGGTATTTAATCGGTGTCTATATAACAATGTCATCATTTTCCCTTGTGAACCCTGAGATGGCTTATGAGCCAAATTCTAGAAGCGCAGGTCCTTCTGCAGTAAGGGCAAGAGATCAGGGGAGGCCGCGGCTGACATGATTCCAAACGCTGTTTTCGTCGCTGACGCTTTTCCGCCAGTTTGCAGCGACGCAGCTCTCTATCTTATCTTATCTCTTACTGCAGCTCTCTATCCAGCTCTTCCCAAGTCGGCAGGCTAATGCCGAACGACTTTAGACTTGCTTTTACATTGTCTTTGTAATGCTTTCTTTGACCTCCCTGTGTCCTTGTGCCAGTTCCCAATTCACCGTAGAGGATCTGTATCGGTAGACGTGAGTCTTCTAGCCTGATAACATGACCGGTCCAGCGCAGCTGGTTTTTTATTACAGTTGCCTCAATACCGGTGCATTGTGCTTCCTCGAGTATGCTGTTGTTTGTACGGCGATCCTGGTAGGTCACTCCCAGAATGCGTCGAAGGCAGCGCTGATGATATTTTTCCAAGCATTTGAGGGGTCTCCTGTAAGAAGTCCAGGACTCGGAGCTGTATAGAAGGGAAAGTAGTACTACCGCTTTGTAAACGAGGAGTTTTGTGCCTTTAGAAAGCCCCCTAGCTTCGAACACTCTGTTGCTCAGTTTGTCAAAAGCACAGCTTGCAGCTCTTAGACGGTTTACAATCCCAGCGTCGAGGTCCGCTTTTACGGAGAGGACACTACCAAAATAGGGGAAGCTGTGAACATTTTTTAGCGTGGACCCACTGATGTTTAGGGACGACGGTTTAGGCGACTGCCCCGGGGCAGGTTGGTGCAGGACCTCTGTATTCCTTACATTCACGGATAGACCAAGTCTTTCATAGGCATGCGTAAAGGTATACAGGATGCGCTGGAGTTGTCATCCGCATACTTAAGCTTGATCAAGGAGGTGACAGCAGTCTTGCCTTAAGCCTTCGAAGATTAAACAACCCTCGGTCCATTTGGTAGGTGACCTCTACACCGTAGTGCAGTCTGTCTTGAATTAGGTGGAATATGGCGGATATGAAGATGGAGAAAAGAATAGGTGCGATAACGCAACCCTGTTTCACGCCAGTATGTACTTCGAAGGACTCGCTGTCACCTCGGCCACCAAGGACTCTAGCAGACATGCCGTCATGGAGGAGTCTAATGATAGAGATGAACTTCTCGGGTCAGCCGTACTTTCACAGGATGCGCCATAGTGCTACCCGATTGACTCACTCAAACGCCTTTGTCAGATCTATGAAAGCCATGTAGAGTGGCTGGCGTTGCTCCCGACATTTCTCTTGTATCTGCCGGGCAGTAAAGATCATGTCTGTTATTCCTCTATTAGGGCGGAATCCACATTGCGGCTCTGGTAGAAGGCCTTCAGCATGTGGGGCTAGACGATTGGCTAGGATTCTGGCGGTGATCTTTCCAGCAATGGCAAGAAGAGAAATGCCACGGTAGTTACCACAGTCAGATTTATCCCCTTTTTGGAAGATCTCAACTATGTTCCCATCCAGGAGGTCAGATGTTATCTCCTCCGTCTGCCATATAAGAAGAATGAGTGTGCTGTAGTAGCCAGCGTGTTTAGCTTCATTTGTGGGGTCATGTTTCCAGGTGCAAAAGACCTTCCTCTTCTCGGATGCAAGTTCTTCAATGGCATGGTCGTTTTCATCAAATCAGTCCTGATGTTTTTACTCAGGCTGATGTGTGAATCTCAAGAAATAACAACTCAGTCTTCCATGGGTGATTGATTTTCCTGAAGATCACCGTTTTCTGACTTACAGCTTTGTGATGGTGCAGGTAAACTCAATTGACTCTGCCACCTACACAATTCTGCAGTGGGAGGTGGTGGCTTGACTGCAGTGGTTCGGGCCAACAGTCGAGGATCACTTGCTTTTAGAGAGATATTCCTTGTCATGATATCTACATCATGTAATCTGGCAAGTAATATTTTAGCAATGAGGAGGGGAATATATTCATATCGCTTGTCTGCTTTTAGGATCTTTATGCCCAATTGCTTTGTCGGCTGATTGTACTTTCGGCTCAACAACTGTTTTCCTGCCTTTTTGTTTGTGGCAGGGGGAATGTGACGGTGGTAGTTCCAGTCAATTGCTGCTAGATATTTTCTGCCTCCTGTAGGCCCTTTAACTCTAATATATTCAAGTTTGAGAGTGAGTAAGTATTTTCACAACTTGATACACAGTAGTTCAACAAAAAAATCAGCCAATGACGATGACCACCTTGGTAGCAAAGTGTCTGTAAGCAGGAAGAGATTAATTGGAAAAATCTGACATGCAGTAATATCAACTCAAGTGCTCAATATCAGCTATCAACTCAAGACTACTAAGTATACTGATGAAGCTGCATTAGGTGTTAGAAATATATGTGTTGTGGATCAATTTTTTTCAAACCAGTTTCACTTTTCTTTGTCTCAAACAGTTACCATAGTCAGGGACTAAGTAAATCATAAATTTAACTGGTTTCAAAAATTTTAAACCACGGAAAATTTAGACCACAGCATACACAAATATATATAATATACTGTTGAGTGTACATACATCACATCTGGCTCGGGGGTAGACTCTTCTGAATCAAAACCCATATTCTCATCGTCAGAAACAAAGACGAGTGCAAACTATAATCGAAAAAGAAAAAATAAAGAACGCTCTCGGTCTGTCCCATGAAACTAGTTTAACGCCCCCTCTATTGCGGTTCTTGCATAGTTTAGTAGAAGAGTGCACAAACAAGTAGTCAAGTAAAATCCATTTCAGCTAGCGAAGTCTGACGTGAATGTCTGTCCCATGGAACTAGTTTAACGCCCGCTCTATTGCGATCCTTGTATAGTTCAGTAGAAGAGTGCACAAACTAGTAATCAGATGACAACAATTTCAGCTAGCATTTAAACTCATGCATTTCTGCTTGGTAAAAGCAAGTGTCGTGCAATAACGCAGTAAAGCATATATTATGTATATATAGAGAAACGACAGACCCATGGTGTTTATTGTGTCTCAAGGTAAGAGGTAAAGAAACGTAGATGCGTGGTCTACAAATTGCGTCTCCCATTGGGCTCGGAAATCGTCCACGGCAAAACAAGTAAAGCAAATAATTCGGGCCTTATATCAACATTGATCAAAATTCGATTGGCTCAACAAGAACAGTTAAATTCCTTATACCAAGAACCATGACTCTGTCCAATACGGTCTACCTGTTAGGATTCCTGGTTTTCACCCAGGCGGCCCGGGTTCGACACCAGGTATGGGAACAGAAGTCTAATTTTCTACAGGAATGCATAACTTATTCATTTCCTTCCAAAGTTTCCTTATTGTTTATCCATATGATATAATATACACTCCAAAACTTCTTTAAAAAACGATAACATTCCTAACAGTAGCTGATTTAACTCTTTTTCGATTTTTATTTCTCTCTGGTTTTTGATTATTGTCCCTTTTCTGTATTTAAGCATCATAAGCACAGGGAAACTTTAGTGTATAATATATACATATATGTTATCTGGAAAAAAATATGAAGAGCTCGTAAAGGAAAAAGCTTCGTTCACCCTATACTATCTTGGCCATTGCCAAACCCAGTGACTTTGACGTTAAAATCCTGCTACAGTCTGATGTGAATGTCTGTCCCATGAAACTAGTCTAACGCCCGCTATCTTGTGATCCTAGTATAGTTCAGTAGAAGAGTGCACAAACTAGTAATCAGAAGACATCCATTTCAGCTAGCATTTAAACCCATGCATTCCAGCTTGGTGCAAGCAAGTGTCCTGCAATAAGGCTGTAAAGCAGATAGTTTATATATAGAGAAACGATACACCCATGGTTGTAAGAGGTAAAGAAATGTAGATTCGTCGTCGTCTACAAATTGCGTTTCTCATCGGGCTCGGAAATCGTTGACAGCAAAAGAAGTAAAGCAAATAATTCGGGCCTTATATCAACATTGATCAAAATTCGATTGGCTCAAGAAGAACAGTCCAATTCCTTGGAACGAAAAGTACGACTGTGTGTCCCATATGGTCTAGCGGTTAGGATTCCTTGTTTTCACCCAGGCGGCCCAGGTTCGACTCCCGGTATGGAAACAGAAGTCTAATTTTCTACAGGAATGCATAACTTATTCATTTCCTTCCAAAGTTTCCTTATTGTTTATCCATATGATATAATATACACTCCAAAACTTCTTAAAAAAAACGATAACATTCCTAACAATAGCTGATTTAACTCTTTTTCGATTTTTATTTCTCTCTGGTTTTTGATTATTGTTCCTTTTCTGTATTTAAGCATCATTAGCACAGGGAAACTTTAGTGTATAATATTTACATATATGTTATTGGAAAAAAAAATATGAAGAGCTCGAAAAGAAAAAAGCTTCGTTCACCCTATACTATCTTGGCCATTGCCAAACCTATTGACTTTGACGTTAAAATCCTGGTACAGTCTGATGTGAATCTCTGTCCCATGAAACTAGTTTAACGCCCGCTCTATTGCGATCCTTGTATAGTTCAGTAGAAGAGTGCACAAACTAGTAATCAGAAGACATCCATTTCAGCTAGCATTTAAACCCATGCATTCAAGCTTGGTGCAAGCAAGTGTCCTGCAATAAGGCTGTAAATCAGATAGTTTATATATAGAGAAACGATAGACCCATGGTTGTAAGAGGTAAAAAAATGTAGATTCGTGGTCTACAAATTGCGTTTCTCATCGGGCTCGGAAATCGTTGACAGCAAAAGAAGTAAAGCAAATAATTCGGGCCTTATATCAACATTGATGAAATTCGATTGCCTCAAGAAGAACAGTTCAATTCCTTGGAACGAAAAGTACGACTGTGTGTCCCATATGGTCTAGCGGTTAGGATTCCTGGTTTTCACCCAGGCGGCCCGGGTTCGACTCCCGGTATGGGAACAGAAGTCTATTTTTCTACAGGAATGCATTACTTATTCATTTCCTTCCAAAGTTTCCTTATTGTTTTTCCATATGATATAATATACACTC
>OX453279.1:20924192-21104192 GCA_949710005.1 Ricordea florida
TGTCCCTTTTCTGTATTTAAGCATCATAAGCACAGGGAAACTTTAGTGTATATTATACACATATATGTTATTGGGAAAAAAATATGAAGAGCTCGAAAAGGAAAAAGGTTCGTTCACCCTATACTGTCTTGGCCATTGCCAAACCCATTGACTTTGACGTTAAAATCCTGGTACAGTCTGATGTGAATGTCTGTCCCATGAAATTAGTTTAACGCCCGCTCTATTGCGATCCTTGTACAGTTCAGTAGAAGAGTGCACAAACTAGTAATCAGAAGACATCCATTTCAGCTAGCATTTAAACCCATGCATTCCAGCTTGGTGCAAGCAAGTGTCCCTTAATAAGGCTGTAAAGCAGAAAGTTTATATATAGAGAAACGATACACCCATGGTTGTAAGAGGTAAAGAAATGTACATTCGTGGTCTACAAATTGCGTTTCTCATCGGGCACGGAAATCGTTGACAGAAAAAGGAGTAAAGCAAATAATTCGGGCCTTATATCAACATTGATGAAATTCGATTGGCTCAAGAAGAACAGTTTAATTCCTTGGAACGAAAAGTACGACTGTGTGTCCCATATGGTCTAGCGGTTAAGATTCCTGGTTTTCACCCAGGCGGCCCGGGTTCGACTCCCGGTATGGGAACAGAAGTCTATTTTTCTACAGGAATGCATTACTTATTCATTTCCTTCCAAAGTTTCCTTATTGTTTATCCATATGATATAATATACACTCCAAAGCTTCTTTAAAAAACGATAACATTCCTAACATTAGCTGATTTAACTCTATTTCGATTTTTATTTCTCTCTGGTTTTTGATTATTGTCCCTTTTCAGTATTTAAGCATCATAAGCACAGGGAAACTTTAGTGTATAATATATACCTATAAGTTATTGGGAAAAAAATATGAAGAGCGCGAAAAGGAAAAAGCTTCGTTCACCCTATACTATTTTCGCCATTCCCAAACCCATTGACTTTGACGTTAAAATCCTGGTACAGTCTGATGTGAATGTCTGTACCATGAAACTAGTTTAACGCCCGCTCTATTGCGATCCTTGTACAGTTCAGTAGAAGAGTGCACAAACTAGTAATCAGAAGACATCCATTTCAGCTAGCATTTAAACCCATGCATTCAAGCTTGGTTCAAGCAAGTGTCCTGCAATAAGGCTGCAAGCAGATAGTTTATATATAGAGAAACGATAGACCCATGGTTGTAAGAGGTAAAGAAATGTACATTCGTGGTCTACAAATTGCGTTTCTCATCGGGCTCGGAAATCGTTGACAGCAAAAGAAGTAAAGCAAATAATTCGGGCCTTATATCAACATTGATGAAATTCGATTGGCTCAAGAAGAACAGTTAAATGCCTTGGAACGAAAAGTACGACTGTGTGTCCCATATGGTCTAGCGGTTAGGATTCCTGGTTTTCACCCAGGCGGCCCGGGTTCGACTACCGGTATGGGAACAGAAGTCTATTTTTCTACAGGAATGCATTACTTATTCATTTCCTTCCAAAGTTTCCTTATTGTTTTTCCATATGATATAATATACACTCCAAAGCTTCTTTAAAGGAAACGATAACATTTTTAACATTAGCTGATTTAACTCTATTTCGATTTTTATTTCTCTCTGGTTTTTGATTATTGTCCCTTTTCAGTATTTAAGCATCATAAGCACAGGGAAACTTTAGTGTATAATATATACATATATGTTATTGGGAAAAAATATGAAGAGCTCGAAAAGGAAAAAGCTTCGTTCACCCTATACTATTTTCGCCATTCCCAAACCCATTGACTTTGACGTTAAAATCCTGGTACAGTCTGATGTGAATGTCTGTACCATGAAACTAGTTTAACGCCCGCTCTATTGCGATCCTTGTACAGTTCAGTAGAAGAGTGCACAAACTAGTAATCAGAAGACATCCATTTCAGCTAGCATTTAAACCCATGCATTCAAGCTTGGTGCAAGCAAGTGTCCTGCAATAAGGCTGCAAAGCAGATAGTTTATATATAGAGAAACGATAGACCCATGGTTGTAAGAGGGAAAGAAATGTAGATTCGTGGTCTACAAATTGCGTTTCTCATCGGGCTCGGAAATCGTTGACAGCAAAAGAAGTAAAGCAAATAATTCGGGCCTTATATCAACATTGATGAAATTCGATTGGCTCAAGAAGAACAGTTCAATTCCTTGGAACGAAAAGTACGACTGTGTGTCCCATATGGTCTAGCGGTTAGGATTCCTGGTTTTCACCCAGGCGGCCCGGGTTCGACTCCCGGTATGGGAACAGAAGTCTATTTTTCTACAGGAATGCATTACTTATTCATTTCCTTCCAAAGTCTCCTTATTGTTTTTCCATATGATATAATATACACTCCAAAGCTTCTTTAAAGAAAACGATAACATTTTTAACATTAGCTGATTTAACTCTATTTCGATTTTTATTTCTCTCTGGTTTTTGATTATTGTCCTTTTTCAGTATTTAAGCATCATAAGCACAGGGAAACTTTAGTGTATAATATATACATATATGTTATTGGGAAAAAAATATGAAGAGCTCGAAAAGGAAAAAGCTTCGTTCACCCTATACTGTCTTGGCCATTGCCAAACCCATTGACTTTGACGTTAAAATCCTGGTACAGTCTGATGTGAATGTCTGTCCCATGAAACTAGTTTAACGCCCGCTCTATTGCGATCCTTGTACAGTTCAGTAGAAGAGTGCACAAACTAGTAATCAGAAGACATCCATTTCAGCTAGCATTTAAACCCATGCATTCCAGCTTGGTGCAAGCAAGTGTCCCTTAATAAGGCTGTAAAGCAGATAGTTTATATATAGAGAAACGATAGACCCATGGTTGTAAGAGGTAAAGAAATGTACATTCGTGGTCTACAAATTTCGTTTCTCATCGGGCTCGGAACTCGTTGACAGCAAAAGAAGTAAAGCAAATAATTCGGGCCTTATATCAACATTGATGAAATTCGATTGGCTCAAGAAGAACAGTTCAATTCCTTGGAACGAAAAGTACGACTGTGTGTCCCATATGGTCTAGCGGTTAGGATTCCTGGTTTTCACCCAGCCGGCCCGGGTTCGACTCCCGGTATGGGAACAGAAGTCTATTTTTCTACAGGAATGCATTACTTATTCATTTCCTTCCAAAGTCTCCTTATTGTTTTTCCATATAATATAATATACACTCCAAAGCTTCTTTAAAGAAAACGATAACATTTTTAACATTAGCTGATTTAACTCTATTTCGATTTTTATTTCTCTGTGGTTTTTGATTATTGTCCCTTTTCAGTATTTAAGCATCATAAGCACAGGGAAACTTTAGTGTATAATATATACATATATGTTATTGGGAAAAAAATATGAAGAGCTCGAAAAGGAAAAAGCTTCGTTCACCCTATACTGTCTTGGCCATTGCCAAACCCATTGACTTTGACGTTAAAATCCTGGTACAGTCTGATGTGAATGTCTGTCCCATGAAACTAGTTTAACGCCCGCTCTATTGCGATCCTTGTACAGTTCAGTAGAAGAGTGCACAAACTAGTAATTAGAAGACATCCATTTCAGCTAGCATTTAAACCCATGCATTCCAGCTTGGTGCAAGCAAGTGTCCTGCAATAAGGCTGTAAAGCAGATAGTAGTTTATATATAGAGAAACGATAGACCCATGGTTGTAAGAGGTAAAGAAATGTAGATTCGTGGTCTACAAATTGCGTTTCTCATCGGGCTCGGAACTCGTTGACAGCAAAAGAAGTAAAGCAAATAATTCGGGCCTTATATCAACATTGATGAAATTCGATTGGCTCAAGAAGAACAGTTCAATTCCTTGGAACGAAAAGTACGACTGTGTGTCCCATATGGTCTAGCGGTTAGGATTCCTGGTTTTCACCCAGCCGGCCCGGGTTCGACTCCCGGTATGGGAACAGAAGTCTATTTTTCTACAGGAAGCATTACTTATTCATTTCCTTCCAAAGTTTCCTTATTGTTTATCCATATGATATAATATACACTCCAAAGCTTCTTTAAAAAACGATAACATTCCTAACATTAGCTGATTTAACTCTATTTCGATTTTTATTTCTCTCTGGTTTTTGATTATTGTCCCTTTTCTGTATTTAAGCATCATAAGCACAGGGAAACTTTAGTGTATATTATACAGATATATGTTATTGGGAAAAAAATATGAAGAGCTCGAAAAGGAAAAAGCTTCGTTCACCCTATACTGTCTTGGCCATTGCCAAACCCATTGACTTTGACGTTAAAATCCTGGTACAGTCTGATGTGAATGTCTGTCCCATGAAATTAGTTTAACGCCCGCTCTATTGCGATCCTTGTACAGTTCAGTAGAAGAGTGCACAAACTAGTAATCAGAAGACATCCATTTCAGCTAGCATTTAAACCCATGCATTCAAGCTTGGTGCAAGCAAGTGTCCCTTAATAAGGCTGTAAAGCAGAAAGTTTATATATAGAGAAACGATACACCCATGGTTGTAAGAGGTAAAGAAATGTACATTCGTGGTCTACAAATTGCGTTTCTCATCGGGCACGGAAATCGTTGACAGAAAAAGGAGTAAAGCAAATAATTCGGGCCTTATATCAACATTGATGAAATTCGATTGGCTCAAGAAGAACAGTTTAATTCCTTGGAACGAAAAGTACGACTGTGTGTCCCATATGGTCTAGCGGTTAAGATTCCTGGTTTTCACCCAGGCGGCCCGGGTTCGACTCCCGGTATGGGAACAGAAGTCTATTTTTCTACAGGAATGCATTACTTATTCATTTCCTTCCAAAGTTTCCTTATTGTTTATCCATATGATATAATATACACTCCAAAGCTTCTTTAAAAAACGATAACATTCCTAACATTAGCTGATTTAACTCTATTTCGATTTTTATTTCTCTCTGGTTTTTGATTATTGTCCCTTTTCAGTATTTAAGCATCATAAGCACAGGGAAACTTTAGTGTATAATATATACCTATAAGTTATTGGGAAAAAAATATGAAGAGCTCGAAAAGGAAAAAGCTTCGTTCACCCTATACTATTTTCGCCATTCCCAAACCCATTGACTTTGACGTTAAAATCCTGGTACAGTCTGATGTGAATGTCTGTACCATGAAACTAGTTTAACGCCCGCTCTATTGCGATCCTTGTACAGTTCAGTAGAAGAGTGCACAAACTAGTAATCAGAAGACATCCATTTCAGCTAGCATTTAAACCCATGCATTCAAGCTTGGTGCAAGCAAGTGTCCTGCAATAAGGCTGCAAAGCAGATAGTTTATATATAGAGAAACGATAGACCCATGGTTGTAAGAGGGAAAGAAATGTAGATTCGTGGTCTACAAATTGCGTTTCTCATCGGGCTCGGAAATCGTTGACAGCAAAAGAAGTAAAGCAAATAATTCGGGCCTTATATCAACATTGATGAAATTCGATTGGCTCAAGAAGAACAGTTCAATTCCTTGGAACGAAAAGTACGACTGTGTGTCCCATATGGTCTAGCGGTTAGGATTCCTGGTTTTCACCCAGGCGGCCCGGGTTCGACTCCCGGTATGGGAACAGAAGTCTATTTTTCTACAGGAATGCATTACTTATTCATTTCCTTCCAAAGTCTCCTTATTGTTTTTCCATATGATATAATATACACTCCAAAGCTTCTTTAAAGAAAACGATAACATTTTTAACATTAGCTGATTTAACTCTATTTCGATTTTTATTTCTCTCTGGTTTTTGATTATTGTCCTTTTTCAGTATTTAAGCATCATAAGCACAGGGAAACTTTAGTGTATAATATATACATATATGTTATTGGGAAAAAAATATGAAGAGCTCGAAAAGGAAAAAGCTTCGTTCACCCTATACTGTCTTGGCCATTGCCAAACCCATTGACTTTGACGTTAAAATCCTGGTACAGTCTGATGTGAATGTCTGTCCCATGAAACTAGTTTAACGCCCGCTCTATTGCGATCCTTGTACAGTTCAGTAGAAGAGTGCACAAACTAGTAATCAGAAGACATCCATTTCAGCTAGCATTTAAACCCATGCATTCCAGCTTGGTGCAAGCAAGTGTCCCTTAATAAGGCTGTAAAGCAGATAGTTTATATATAGAGAAACGATAGACCCATGGTTGTAAGAGGTAAAGAAATGTACATTCGTGGTCTACAAATTGCGTTTCTCATCGGGCTCGGAACTCGTTGACAGCAAAAGAAGTAAAGCAAATAATTCGGGCCTTATATCAACATTGATGAAATTCGATTGGCTCAAGAAGAACAGTTCAATTCCTTGGAACGAAAAGTACGACTGTGTGTCCCATATGGTCTAGCGGTTAAGATTCCTGGTTTTCACCCAGGCGGTTTTCACCCGGGTTCAACTCCCGGTATGGGAACAGAAGTCTATTTTTCTACAGGAATGCATTACTTATTCATTTCCTTCCAAAGTTTCCTTATTGTTTATCCATATGATATAATATACACTCCAAAGCTTCTTTAAAAAACGATAACATTCCTAACATTAGCTGATTTAACTCTATTTCGATTTTTATTTCTCTCTGGTTTTTGATTATTGTCCCTTTTCAGTATTTAAGCATCATAAGCACAGGGAAACTTTAGTGTATAATATATACCTATAAGTTATTGGGAAAAAAATATGAAGAGCTCGAAAAGGAAAAAGCTTCGTTCACCCTATACTGTCTTGGCCATTGCCAAACCCATTGACTTTGACGTTAAAATCCTGGTACAGTCTGATGTGAATGTCTGTCCCATGAAACTAGTTTAACGCCCGCTCTATTGCGATCCTTGTACAGTTCAGTAGAAGAGTGCACAAACTAGTAATCAGAAGACATCCATTTCAGCTAGCATTTAAACCCATGCATTCCAGCTTGGTGCAAGCAAGTGTCCCTTAATAAGGCTGTAAAGCAGAAAAATTATATATAGAGAAACGATAGACCCATGGTTGTAAGAGGTAAAGAAATGTAGATTCGTGGTCTACAAATTGCGTTTGTCATCGGGCACGGAAATCGTTGACAGCAAAAGGAGTAAAGCAAATAATTCGGGCCTTATATCAACATTGATGAAATTCGATTGGCTCAAGAAGAACAGTTCAATTCCTTGGAACGAAAAGTACGACTGTGTGTCCCATATGGTCTAGCGGTTAGGATTCCTGGTTTTCACCCAGGCGGCTGGGGTTCGACTCCCGGTATGGGAACAGAAATCTATTTCTCTACAGCAATGCATTACGTATTCATTTCCTTCCAAAGTTTCCTTATTGTTTATCCATATGATATAATATACACTCCAAAGCTTCTTTAAAAAACGATAACATTCCTAACATTAGCTGATTTAACTCTATTTCGATTTTTATTTCTCTCTGGTTTTTGATTATTGTCCCTTTTCTGTATTTAAGCATCATAAGCACCGGGAAACTTTAGTGTATAATATATACATATATGTTATTGGGAAAAAAATATGAAGAGCTCGAAAAGGAAAAAGCTTCGTTCACCCTATACTGTGTTGGCCATTGCCAAACCCATTGACTTTGACGTTAAAATCCTGGTACAGTCTGATGTGAATGTCTGTCCCATGAAACTAGTTTAACGCCCGCTCTATTGCGATCCTTGTACAGTTCAGTAGAAGAGTGCACAAACTAGTAATCAGAAGACATCCATTTCAGCTAGCATTTAAACCCATGCATTCCAGCTTGGTGCAAGCAAGTGTCCCTTAATAAGGCTGTAAAGCAGAAAGTTTATATATAGAGAAACGATAGACCCATGGTTGTAAGAGGTAAAGAAATGTACATTCGTGGTCTACAAATTGCGTTTCTAATCGGGCTCGGAACTCGTTGACAGCAAAAGAAGTAAAGCAAATAATTCGGGCCTTATATCAACATTGATGAAATTCGATTGGCTCAAGAAGAACAGTTCAATTCCTTGGAACGAAAAGTACGACTGTGTGTCCCATATGGTCTAGCGGTTAGGATTCCTGGTTTTCACCCAGGCGGCCCGGGTTCGACTCCCGGTATGGGAACAGAAGTCTATTTTTCTACAGGAATGCATTACTTATTCATTTCCTTCCAAAGTTTCCTTATTGTTTATCCATATGATATAATATACACTCCAAAGCTTCTTTAAAAAACGATAACATTCCTAACATTAGCTGATTTAACTCTATTTCGATTTTTATTTCTCTCTGGTTTTTGATTATTGTCCCTTTTCTGTATTTAAGCATCATAAGCACAGGGAAACTTTAGTGTATAATATATACATATATGTTATTGGGAAAAAAATATGAAGAGCTCGAAAAGGAAAAAGGTTCGTTCACCCTATACTGTCTTGGCCATTGCCAAACCCATTGACTTTGACGTTAAAATCCTGGTACAGTCTGATGTGAATGTCTGTCCCATGAAACTAGTTTAACGCCCGCTCTATTGCGATCCTTGTACAGTTCAGTAGAAGAGTGCACAAACTAGTAATCAGAAGACATCCATTTCAGCTAGCATTTAAACCCATGCATTCCAGCTTGGTGCAAGCAAGTCTCCCTTAATAAGGCTGTAAAGCAGAAAGTTTATATATAGAGAAACGATAGACCCATGGTTGTAAGAGGTAAAGAAATGTAGATTCGTGGTCTAAAAATTGCGTTTCTCATCGGGCTCGGAAATCGTTGACAGCAAAAGAAGTAAAGCAAATAATTCGGGCCTTATATCAACATTGATGAAATTCGATTGGCTCAAGAAGAACAGTTTAATTCCTTGGAACGAAAAGTACGACTGTGTGTCCCATATGGTCTAGCGGTTAGGATTCCTGGTTTTCACCCAGCCGGCCCGGGTTCGACTCCCGGTATGGGAACAGAAGTCTATTTTTCTACAGGAATGCATTACTTATTCATTTCCTTCCAAAGTTTCCTTATTGTTTATCCATATGATATAATATACACTCCAAAGCTTCTTTAAAAAACGATAACATTCCTAACATTAGCTGATTTAACTCTATTTCGATTTTTATTTCTCTCTGGTTTTTGATTATTGTCCCTTTTCTGTATTTAAGCATCATAAGCACAGGGAAACTTTAGTGTATAATATATACATATATGTTATTGGGAAAAAAATATGAAGAGCTCGAAAAGGAAAAAGCTTCGTTCACCCTATACTATTTTGGCCATTGCCAAACCCATTGACTTTGACGTTAAAATCCTGGTACAGTCTGATGTGAATGTCTGTCCCATGAAACTAGTTTAACGCCCGCTCTATTGCGATCCTTGTACAGTTCAGTAGAAGAGTGCACAAACTAGTAATCAGAAGACATCCATTTCAGCTAGCATTTAAACCCATGCATTCCAGCTTGGTGCAAGCAAGTGTCCTGCAATAAGGCTGTAAAGCAGATAGTTTATATATAGAGAAACGATAGACCCATGGTTGTAAGAGGTAAAGAAATGTAGATTCGTGGTCTACCAACTGCGTTTCTTATCGGGCTCGGAAATCGTTGACAGTTAAAGAAACAAAGCAAATAATTCGGGCCTAATATCAACATTGATCAAAATTCGATTGGCTCAAGAAGAACAGTTCAATTCCTTGGAACGAAAATTATTACTGTGTGTCCCATATGGTCTAGCTTTTAAGATTCCTGGTTTTCACCCAGGCGGCCGGGGTTCGACTCCCGGTTTGGGAACAGAAGTCTACTTTTCTAGAGGAATGCATTACTTTTTCATTCCCTTGCTATGTTTACTTATTTTTTTTCATATAATATACACTCCAAAGCTGCTTTAAAAAAAAAAACAATAATATTCTTAACACTAGAAATACGACTCCCGCAAAACCTCACGAAGCTAGTTTTTAAAGAACTGGCAATGATCTTTTCTGAGTTATAAAACCTCAGTTTATGTATTTACGTATTATTATATCATCATCACTTTTTGTACTTTTTCATTTCTTTTAATTATTATCACGATTATTATTATTGTATTATTATCATGAGTGTTATTTATATTGCTATTTTTTTATGTTTATCATAATATATTGTTATGGGGTGATGGTGTATGTCCTAATCTGGGAAAAGGTATTTTTCCTCTCCTACTACAATACAGTTTTCTTCTGAATAGTCTTTGTATCAGAGGTGGTAAAAATAACTTAACTCTGAACAATACCATTTCTTCCTTTAGGATTATAATCTAGTCATGGTTGCCAAACCACAGGATCTTGAAATTCCCCGATTTTCTCCTGACTTTTCCCTAACAAATGTAAAATTTCCCTTACCAAATAAATTAAAAAAGTCACAAATTGGTCCTGGTAATGACCTCCAACCTCCCCTCACAGCGAACCTCTTCACCCATTTATTTAATATGCTTTCGCGAAGTCACACACAGTGTACATGGATTGATGGTTTCTTAAGATAACAAAGTCATGGAATAAGGATTGATTTTCTTGGAAGCCCAAAATCAGCTTGTCATTTAATTTTACCAATCCAACACATTTCATGCCACTACCAAACCATCGCTGAATTGACAAGAAATAAATTAGCACTCTTAAATTTCACTTTTCCCTGACTTCTCTGAGAGACTTAAGCTTCCCCTGACTCGAAATGAACTTCCCTGACTTTTCCCTGACCTAGAATAATTTTTTTTCCCTGACTATTTCCTTACCTGTGGCAATTGTGCTAGTGCAGTCATTTGTCCATACATTTATTGCGGAGAATCATGATTAAAAGCATAGGGTATTTAGGAAACTTCAAAGACTTGTTATTAAATACAGCTCACTTGCAATGACAATACATGGAAGATCATTAAAATATGGGCATATCAAACTTCAGTTTCTTCTTCATAGAGTTTTTTCAATGTAAAAAGTCAACTGTATATTGTGGTTGTTATTAAATATTTGTATTTGACATCATAAAAATGAATCAAACAGCATTTAGGAAAAAGTTTAAGATGTTATGCCTAATTTTGCAAAGCAGGGCTTAAATTAACTTTTCATTTGTGGGAAAAGGGCAGGGGCTAAGAGAGTATTTCCCAGGGATACATGGAACTCAAAGGTAAAAACCCATTTTGAAAAGGCCATAGAACTTGTCTGTCCCAACGAAACCTTTTAATTATTTAATACATATATGTAGCAAACATATATAGCAAAGAGAAATACTACTCAGAAGTCAGTGATAACATCTGCTTTATTGTAAAATCATTGAATTGCATTGATCACTGATAATATTGCAGAACCAGTCAATTAGTGTTTAGTATCGTTTCTGTTGAAAATGCTGAATATAACTGCTACATCGGACAAATCTACAATACAATTTCACTGTTGCAATGATATCAGATCACAAAATTATAAATAATTGCTATCACAACTGCAATCTCTGTATTGGGAATTTCTCTAAAATGCAAGGCAATCGTTTTACTACGAAAAATACTTACTTGCATTCTCATTGGAGTATTAATACTACGTGACTGTCATCTTTCATTTCTTCGAGGCTTGTTTCTGTTTCCCCTTGCCTGGCACGTTTTTTACGACGATATGGTTATCTGTTTTGTCGTTCGTCTTCTGATTCTGTCTGTATGCTGTTGCCATAATTTTCCTTAAATTCTGAATCGGTTTTCATTGTTTTTTTGCCTTGTGATTACTATATTATACAGTGTATACTGTTGGGATAATTTTTCCGAAGAATTCTCAATCTTCTTTTTGAAGTCGTTCCTACTTGGTTTCCGTTCTAAGTCGTTTTGCTAAATTTTGTTCGCAAATCTCGTTATGTAATCGCTCGCTCATGCCCTGTATATAGCGAAAACGAGACTTTGTTTCTATCGATAACAAAATCAATTTCCAATTTAACTTGATTGTATTCCTGGTCCTTTTCCTTGCTGTTTCCCTTGGCTTTTTTTCGAGCGAGCAGTTGTTGTCTTTGCTGCGATGTCTCTTGTTATCGTCCCTACCATCGTTTCTCAAGCTCTGCTTTGAGTCGCCGCTTCACGTATGCTGATTTTTGCGGCATTCAAACTTACTCGACGACGATCTCTCGCCGCTCTTTCTTGTATATCTCGGAGATCGTCTTGCTGGGATGTACTTCCAGGACGAGTGAAATCGGTTTCCACAAAATTCACATTATTTTCAAAACATCATTCACGGAATTCGGAATGACGGAAATGAACATCCAGTAATGTTGCCAGGTAACCTGGCCTGCGGACACCTTTAAAATATATCTATATATATATATAAACTCTCGGCTCGATTTACTCGGGCTTGCGAGTCACGTGGGTTGACCGAAAGCGACACGATTAGTAATCTCGCTTCGCGAGGAAATTAGCTGATTTAACTCTATTTCGATTTGAATTTCGATCTGGTTTCTGATTTTTTTCCTTTTCTGTCTTTAAAAAACATAAGCACAAAGAAACTTTAGTGTATAATATATACATATATATCTGAGTATGCGCGCCAACATGGCAGCCACGTTTTTGAAAGCTGAGAGTTTGTAGGATCTTTTTTAGTGTTTTTCGCTTCAATTCATCTATTTAACTTTTACCAGACTCCGAATGTTTGCACCAGCTGGGTAAGACCTACTTTTGGTACAGTATGTAAACCAAGTTCATGTTCAGTGAACGTTCCACGTCAGCCCGTAACAACATGGCTGAAACATGGCTTCGTGTGTGTGTTTCTTCCAAGGAAAGATCTCACTACATTCATGGACATCGAACTCAATCCTGGCCCATATCACCATCACCTTGGATCATCGAATTTTCAACCGAACCGAGCTTTGCCCGTGTTGTCATTTCCATCTATTCAACAGAAAGGCTCAGGACTTATTTTAATCGGCAACGACAAATCTGTTCGTTTTGTCTACACAAGAGATGATCTCGTCAACATTCGCCGAATGAGAACAGTTCAACCTGCAAACTGAGTGACTCTGCTTTTCTTAATGTGAAATCGAATGGAATACTCAGATATCGTAGAGTACGATCAGGAATAGCTGTCAAGACCAGGCGGCAAATGAATAAATTGATGATTCCAGCTATTATTACAGCGAATCGATTGCGCACCATCAACACAAGATCAGTTAATGCGGCAAATATTGTTTATCCAGAAATATTTGCAAAGGCATGTAAACAATACCAAAAGCAACTGGAGTTTCATAAATCGTCCTATTACAAATCTAAGATCGAACAAACTGGAAGAAATAAGATTTTTCGAATGGTCGACAAACTCTTTCAATCAGGAAGCTCAGCTCTTCCTTCCTATACATCTTTGGAAGTACTGGTTGAAGATTTTAACGAATTCTTTATCGGGAAAATCCAATCCATTAGAGACGAACTCTAGGATGCAGTCGACCATTCAATGCAACCTCAACGTCGGACCTTAGCTCACGAATTTTCGATGACGCCTGTGTCCTGCTCTACCGTTACGAACACTATTCAGTCTCTTTCCACAAAAACATGTTCTCTCGACCCACTTCCCACCTTTGTTATAAAGAATTATGTTGATCTTTTGTCTCCTATGATAACTAACATAGTCAATCAGTCACTGAAAACGGGGGAGTTTCCTTCACTCCTGAAGTTATCACACGTGCGCCCACATTTGAAAAAGGATAACCTCGACAAGGAGATTCTTAAGAACTGCAGATAATATTCCGTTCCTTAGCAACGTGATCGAAAAGGTTGTCGCAATACAAACGTACAACTACCTTGAAGGGTACAATTTGATGCCAACTATGCGGTCAGTAGAACGATTGACTGTCGCCAAGATGTTGTATTAGTCTTACTCGATTTATCAGCGGCCTTTAATAGTATTCATCATACGATCTTGGTGGAAAGACTTGAGTCCTACTTTGGTTTCTCAAAATTGACACTGTGCTGGTTCAGATCTTACATTGAAAACCGTCGGCAATCAATAATCTTTGGAGATCAAGTGTCCACTCCTTGTGCTCTACGTTATGGTGTCCCACAAGGATCTATACTTGGGCCATTACTTTTCACCCTGTATATCGCCCCTCTTCAAGATGTAATTGCTCGCCATAATTTGAATTCTTTGTTTTATGCAGATGGCACTCAACTATTTATAGCTATTTATCCTGCAAATCAGGCCCTGTCTCTAAAGCCTGGTTTTCACTACGACGCAAGCAGAAGCATATAAAAACAAAGAGAAACGTGTCCTGTGGGGCTTTTCAAGACAAAAGGATGGTGTTTTTCTTTGGTTGTTCCTTTGTCTTTCCTTTGCTTATGCTTGGTGTTTTGTCGATGTGTTATGCTTGTGTCGATGTCTTATGTCATACGCTTGACGTCATTCCTTTGTTTTTTCCTTTGTTTTCTGCTAATCCTTATGCTTGCGTCATAGTGAAAACCAGGCTTAACTGCCCTCCGAAGTTGTATAGAGGATGTACATTGCCAGAAATCTGGGACAAGATGGAGGCCGCGCGTGCGTATTGCGTCCACAATGGCGTCGAAATAATATAAGGAACCGTATGGAAACTTGGGAATTTTCTAAAATAGCACAGTTACGGGCTTACGACTCTCACTTCTCTGAATCCAACATATTTAGAACTGGTTTGGCTATTTACCTAACGTAAAAGCAACTTATTGAGACTGAAACGAGGCGATCCAGGTATCAATCGACTGGACAAGATTGCCTAACAACACGATATCGATTATTCTTTAAAGTCAACTTACTTCCCCAGCTGGTCCTATTCTTTACTGTTATTGGCCTCCATGTTTCCATACAGCCCTTTAAAATCTGCTGTAACCCATGTCTAATACTCATCGATTATAGGAAAATGCATTGAATGAAGCCACCAGCTCCGCATCGAGCCGGATAATTACCGGAAGGTTCGAAGTATCCAAATGGCCAGTAAAAAATGAGATTTCTCCCCGAAAAATACTTCCAAACGCTCCTGAAAATCCTTCATTTTTCCATGCCTAGCAGTTGTCTGGACGCCATTTTCAAAAGGTAGCAAATGCCCGCGCACGAGCAAGAAAATGAACTGAACTTCAACTCTTCCGCCATGTTTTGCCGGATCTAAATTAGTATTCAGGTCCTTCTCTACCACAAAAATATGCCAGGCACACTTTTGATGTTGCCAAGCTAGGATTGAGCGCTAGTAGTTCACGAGCGAAAACCAAAATCCCACTACTGCAGTCGAGCAAAATGTCCGAGCATAATAAACGTAATCTAGAAAGGAAGCACCGAATTTTCCCTTCGTTATGTTCAGCAGCAGGCTGCTCAACAATACGAGTTTATTTTTTGTGTGGAGATTCCGTGGCCAATGTTACACGCACGGGCTGAGCTGTTGGAGGATACCTGCATAAGAGCAACTTACATAGACCCCCTCAATTCAACTATAGTTGATGGATGGTTTATCGGCAGTGCTTAAGTTGTGGAGCATATCGTAAAATAAGCGCTTTCTCCATCGACCCGCAACATTCGCCATATTGGATCGTATTGTTCTGCGGATACACCGCTGACAAATATTACGGGCTCGAAATGTCCGCGATTTCTGGTAATGATGCGATGGAACACGCAAAACATGCTACGAAGTAATGCTGAAAAGACGGAGGTTATACTATTTACATCCCGGTTATCCAAGACACCTAACATCGAGAAACTCTCTTTTGACAATACCGTCACTGAACTAACCGAGAGAGTTCGTGATCTTGGTGTTAATTTAGATAAAAACCTATCACTGACATACCACATAAACCGGAGACGTGCAAGAAATCAACTGATGCCATCAGGTCCATAGGCCGCATTTGCAAATACCTCACCAAGGAAAACCTCAAACTGTTAGCTAATGCGCTTGTAATATCCCGTCTGGACTACTGTAATAGAATCCTTTATGGCCTCCCAAAACAGGAACTGGATAAACTTCAAAGAGTTCAAAAGACTACAAACTGGGTAAATCAAACGAGTTGATTGAGTAAGTTATACCACCGTAAGGTAAAAGGGAGGTGCTGACGTTTCGAGCGTTAGCCCTTCGTCGGAGCGAATGAGAGGATTATGGGTTACGTTCAATTTATATAGGAGCCATGCTATTGGTGGAACCATAGTAGTGTGTGAATGGAAGTGAATAAATTAGATTAATGATTACATGAATGAGAAACGTTCGTTGATACCGTGGGGATTAAGAGAACCGAGTTGGAAGATAAATTTCTGTTCTAGGTTTTTGTGGCTTTCCGTGTTGCCCTGATGCTCGGAAAGGCCACATACCGTCATGTTGTGAGTTGAGTGGTTAGGTAGATTAAGGTGTCGCGCTACAGGTTTCGATGCATCTTTGTCATTTCGTTCGACGTCACGCAGATGTTCGCGGAAACGGTCACCTAATCTTCTTCCGGTCTCGCCGATGTATATCTTCTTGCATAAGGTGCATTTTATGCAATGGATAACATTGGCGGAAGTGCATGTGAAGCGGTCGGTGATTTTAAACGATCGTTTAGGTCCTGCTATTTTGTTTGTGTTGTGGATGAAAGGGCAAGTTTTGCATCTTTTGCGTGTGCAGTTGAAGGTGCCGGGTGATTCGTCTGATTTTACTGTACTTCTAACTAAAAAATCGCTTACGTTTTTGTTACGTTTGAATGAGATGAGTGGTGGTAGTGAGAAGATGCTGCCTGTTTCGTCATTCTGAAGTAACTTGAAGTTCTTCAGAATGATGTTCTTGACAGGTAGGTTGAGTGGGTGAAAAGTGAGTGTGAACGGTATTCTCTGGTTCTCTTCCTTTTGTGACGTTTGTGGTGCTGAGTATTGGTCAGTTGTTTGAGCGCGTTGTTGAGCTGTCTTCACAACTGAGTCAGGGTAGCCACGGTTCTTGAAGAACTGAAGCATTTCTTCTGATTTGCTGGAAAAGTCCAACTCATCACTACATAAACGTCGAAGTCTGAGGAATTGAGAATATGGAATGGAATTTTTAACATGGGTGGGGTGAGAAGACGAGTGCAACAAATAACTATGGGAGTCTGTGGGTTTGTAGTACACACTAGTTGATAGGCCGTTGTTGTGGATTGAAACCTTGATATCGAGAAAAGCTATTGAGGTTTCTGAGATTTGCCAGGTATATTTCAATGCTGGGTGGAACGAATTGACAGAATTAATGAAATGCTCAAGTTCTTCCCTGGTGGATGAAGTTGCGCCAACGCAGTCGTCAATGTAGCGGCGATATACTGTAGGTTAGGTTTAGGTCCGTTGTATTGGCTGAAAAATTGGTTTTCAATGTAGCCTACGAAGCGATTGGCATAGCTAGGTCCCATTTTAGTGCCCATAGCGACGCCATTGATTTGGTCAAAAGACTGCCACACGCCTTATCACTGGCACCAAGCAATACGACCACATCAAACCTGCCCTTCGAGAATTACACTGGCTACCTGTTGAATCACGGATTATACTCAAACTTCTGCTCATCACTTTTAATATTATCCAAGGACTTTGTCCAGCCTATAGCTACGTGTCGTCCCTCCTACAACAATACCACCCGCAACGGAGCCTACGCTCATCCTCTAAACTTCTTTTCACTGTCCCTACTGTGAACTCTGTGACATACGGTGAACGTGCCTTTTCTTTCTCCGCACCTGTATCATGGAACAGTCTACTGGATTCTGTTAAAAATACCACATCTCTTTCGTCTTTTAAATCTGCCCTCAAAACATTCTTGTTTCGGAAATCTTACTTTTGATTTATTTTATTTTATAAGAAACTGTATTTTGATGAATTATTTCTTTTATTTTATTTATTATTTTATTAGACATATTTTATAGGACTTAACTGATTTATTTTTTATAGTAATGTAAGCGCATTGAGTTTTTTAATGAAATGCGCCCAAAAGACTTTTATTATTATTATTATTATTATTATTATTATTATCAGGAATTTATTAGGAATTTAAAACATTTGTCTTACAGTACTTTTGTATTATCATTACTATTATTATTGCTGGTATGTGGTTAAAAATATATATCTATACAAATTTTGTTTTCTTAAAGTTCTTCCCATGAAATAATGTCAGTAAAAATTTCAATAACCTACCTACATAATAACACCAAAAGCTTTTACACGCTCTAAGCTTCTATGTACACAAGTTAAAATATTACAAAACTAAGGTGAACTATTTACAAAATATAAACTTATTTACATATTTCTGTTCGTAAAAAAAAATCTGATTTCATTTACGTGTTTAATATATATTTCAAAACCAAAATTTTACAAATAGTGAATATAAAAGAAAAGAAAAGCTGTAGAAATTCTATACATATTATTCTCGCTATAACTATTGCATCTGTGCTTGACCTTTATCTATTTCCATGTCAATGTCATTAATGTTAAGATTGTTCTTTCTTCTGATAGTTCGTGAACCTCTGAGGCACAGAATCGCTGATCTTAAAATTGCAAAGGAGACTTTTGTCCTGACCCAAGCGACAGTCGTGGAGTAGTGTTCCCCTTTCTTCATTGCCAAAAGTTGTGCTAGTCTGCTGTGGTATCGTCTGCATTCTTCTGCCATTCCTCCTGTAGTTGAGAATACAAGCGGAGTGAATGTCCCTTGCTCGATTTCCATAACTCTCTTTGCATATGAGCGCTTTTTACCATTTTCATGCTGGCGATATATTTGCTCTAGGCTGAGATCTTTATATGATTCTGCGTTGGGGTGACAAACCCTCACGTCGAAAAAGGCAGAACTTTGTCGATCCCAAAAACCGCGTGCATGAATATCCAGGCGAGCGTCAGGGGCTTTATTGACACCTCTGGGCAGCATCTCTCCAGTGATTTCTTGTAGGACTGGTTCCACTTCAACGTCATAGCAGACCATGTTAAGCTTTTCAGCTTCCAGATCGCGAACTTCATTATGCCGTTGTATGATGAAGCCACCACGCCTGCAGATCATAGCATGGTCGGTGTTAAAGACTTCGCCGCAGACGCAAACCGATGGAGTGTCATTTATATCCCAGTCATACCTCAGGTGGATAGCATCCTTAAATTCCCTCTTATTCAAGGAATAATCCATATCCTTTAGAGAGAGGACCGTCAGCCAACTTGAGGCCCCTTTTTCTGTTGCAAGCTCAACAGCTCTCTTAGATCTATAAGGAAGATCACTCTTAACTTCCTCCAAATTGCCACTCAAGCGTTGTTCCTTTTCCTTACGAGCTTCTTGTTGCAGTGACCTTACTGTGTTGTCATCAGGCGACGCATGTGCTTGTAATACAATTTGCTCTACTAGCGGAGCAGTCACCTTTGTTGAAGCTATGTACTCTGGAGATGCAAGTTCCGTAGGGTTGACTAGACCAAGTCCTCCCATGCGCACTGGTAGGGCCAACAGGTTCCGTTCAGGATCCGTACATGTATGACCTGTAAGTGCCGGTAAAAGGGAATCGGCTATTGCACGCTCTAAAGGTCCCAGGAGACACTCGATATCGGGTAGCGTTCTAAGAAAATACGTCCATCGATGCCGCAGACCAAAAGTAAAGGCTGCATAGCTTGCTTGTGGTTGAGATGAGGCAAACGCTGCAAGGTTGGTGACCTGGTTTACCCAGTCCTCCACTTTCTCACCGACATATTCCTCCAGGTAAGATCTTGACCCGAGAGCTGCTCCTAGGTGTTTCTGTCCTTCAGTAGTAATGTTGATCATTGTCTCGCCAAGTACTTCTTTTGCAGCCTCTTCTCGCTCGGGCTTAGTTATCAACCAGCACTTTTTCGCATTAGGGAAGTATCCTAGCGCTGGCCCACTATCAAGCAATGCATCCCACCATTTCTTAAGATCTTCAAAAGAGCCACTTCCGGTTGCATCGTCAGCAAACCAACACTGTTTAGCTTCGCTTGAAATTTGCAGACGGGTTATCAAAGGCTGGAGACTGATGGCGTAAAGGCTCATAGCGAGAGAGTTACCTTTCCGCCGGTAACGAATAGTCGCGCAGCACACCTGTAGGTATTAATCGCATACGCTGCTATGGTTGGACACAGCACTCGTATATTGTGCAGCGCGGCAGCTCTGTTCAGGGCATTAAAAGCGTTAGAGGCATCGATGAGCAGAACAGCATCTGTTTCATCGGCCTGAAATATATCACGCATGGCATGAATGGCAACTTCACTCCCGCTTTTGTGGCCTGCGCACACCTGCAACGAGCCGCTTGCGTCGATAACATCAGGTTTCGTTACTTTCATTACGTACTTCCCAATTATCCTCCGTAATACCTCTCCAACTCCGATCGGCCAGACCGCACCCTCCCCTTTATCCAGCGGAATCAACCGGTTGGCTAGAATTGCCTCGATACTGAATGGATCAACATATTCCGTGCATAATTTCCTGGCCATTGTGGCTATAGCAGCACACAGATCGGTTCCTGATTTCTTGAATGATTTACACACAAGCATTCTCCTAAAGCCATTGGCGTCTATGCCTGATGGTCCCCCTGAGCCTTTAGTTCTTAATGCGGCATCGCGAACCATCTCCGCATTTATCTGTTGGTAAATTACATCAGGCACTTCCTCGCTTGGTCCAAAAAGAAGAGTCCCCGGATGGGCTTCCTGTGCCTGAGGATGCTTTTTGTTGAGTTGTCTCATGACGTCATTATTTAGCGGTAAGACACCCCCACCATCGTCATTATTTAGGTACCGCAGGGCCGAGTGGATCTGGCCTGCCATGACGAGATTTGCAAATACTTTGGCCTTATTGGGTGGATCAGCTCTCCGCGAGCTTGCAAGACGCCTTTGAATCAGTCGCCCTTCACGCATCAGGACCTCTATTTTACCATCTTTCCACAATTTGAGGCGCTTGGCTAAGCATTCTTGATGGTCTTTGGCCTTCGAGTTTTGACTCGGCATTTGAAGGCAAACAGCAAGAAGAACAAGAGCAGCTTTCAACGAAATATGTCGCATGTCGGATCCATTGTTCCAATCGTTTATATGTTTTGTAACCATATCAATACATTCTTTTCCCGTTTTTCCATAAGAAACGAGAAAAGTGTTCTTTCGCCATTTGGTGATTTCATTATAAGCATCCTCGATTGTCGATGTGGTGACTGTTATTGTTTTTCCCTCACTATTTAGCCCCCAAATTATTATTATTATTATTATTATTATTCTAATTATTATTATTATTATATCATTGGAAAAAATAAAAAATGAAATGCCCGAAAAGTAAAAATCCTTGCTCACCCTATACTATCTTGGCCATTGCCAAACCCATTGACTTTGACGTAAAAATCGTGGGACAGACTGATGTGAATGTCCCATAAAACTTGTTTAACGCCCACTCTATTGCGATTCTTGTATAGTTCAGTAGAAGAGTGCACAAACTAGTAATCAGATGACATCCATTTCAGCTAGCATTTAAACCCATGCACTTCTGCTTGGTGCAAGAGAGTGTCGTGCAATAACGCTGTAAAGAAGATAGTGTATATATAGAGAAACGACAGACCCATGGTGTTTATTGTGTCTTAAGGTAAGAGGTAAAGAAATGTAGATGCGTGGTCTACAAATTGCGTTTCTCATCGGGCTCGGAAATCGTTGACAGCTAACGGAAGTAAAGCAAATAATCCGGCCCTAATATCATCATTGATCCAAATAACACAAACTCCAAAGCTTCCTTGAAAAAAATGATAACATTCCTAACACTAGCTGATTTTTTGTATTTTGAATTTAATTTTGATCTGGTTTCTGATCTTTGTTCCTTTTCTGTCTTTAAAAGTTATTAGCACAACGAAACTTTAGAATGAAATATGTTTGTACCCTTTCTAAAAAGGAAAAACTGAACAGCTCGAGAAGGAAAAAGCCTTGCTCACCCTATACTATCTTCACCATCTCGCAACTTATTGACTTTGACGTTAAATTCCTAGGACGACAGATTCATATGAATGTCTGTCTCATAAATTTAGTTTAATGGCCTTGTTATTGCGATTATTGTATAGCTCATTAGAAGAGTGCCAAAACTAGTAATCAGATGATATCCATTCCACCTAGCATTTAAACTCCAATGCAGCTTGGTGCAAGCAGGTGTCGTGCAATAACGCAGTAATGCGGATAGTGTAATAGAGAGAAGCCACAGAACCATGGTGCTTATTTGGTCTTGAGGTAAGAGGTAAGGAATAACGCAGTAAAGCGGATAGTTTAAATGTTGAGAAACGACAGACCCATAATTTTTCGTCTTAAGGTAAGAGGTAAAGAAATGTAGATGCGTGGTCCACAAATTGCGTTTCTGATCGTGCTCGGAAATCGGTGACAGCAAAAAATGCAAGGCAAATAATCCGGGTTTTATATCAGTTAGCGTTGATCCAAATTCGATTGGCTCAAGAAGAACAGCTCATTTCTTCGGAACGAAAAATATGACTGTGTATCCCGCATGGTCCAGCGGTCAGGATTCCCGGCTAGGTTTTTACCCAGGGGACCCGGCTTCGATTCCCGGTATGGGAACACTGTTGTTTACAACATACCTTTAGTTATTCATTTACTTATTTCATTATACTTATGTCATTTCACAGGTTCCTTTTATGTTGCAGATGTTGAGAACCTTAGTCATCAGGTGCTTCTTAAATCTGATAATTATTGAGGACCCATTTGCTTTATTATTTTCTCTGGTTAGGCCTCTAGTAATTTAGCGTAATTCATATACTGTCAGTTGGACCACTATGCAGTGGCTGCGAGTGTTTTTCCAACACTGACAGGCGAAGGTTAAAGTTGTAGCAATGGTCAAATCACTTTAGAACTCTGATCAGTCTAGCATTTGTGAACTATTCCTATATTTCAGAATGATTGGGACGTATTCTTCCTCCTTCTGTTATCAGCATAAATGAATCTATCAGAGAATATCTTAATTGCTTACTAGCGTAAATTGCTGTCACATTGGAATAAAAGTCTACTCTAGTCAGAGGAGCTGCAAATGAGATTAACACTTTGTTACTAAGCCTAAACTAAGAAAAGTTTGTTTTCTGAAATCATGAAATAAATCATTATGATATCACTTATTTCACGCATCATCATGCAAATACTATAATTTGTCACCTTGGAATGATCTATGATATCTCAACTTTCCTTACTCAAGGAATGTCACAAAGAAAATTAGAACGTTTGATCAATAATCAGAGCTACTGTCAGCAAATAAATAAGTATAGGTTATAAACTTGAATAGCGAAACAGATAATCAGAGAAACATTTCTTGGATGTACGTCTTGTTTATGTACTTTGATTATTGTGTAGCGCTAGCTATGGTAGACAGAAGGCTTCTTCCAACGGGTTGAAAGGATTAATAACTGCGTAACGCTTTGAACTTGCCGACGACCCCCGAGCTATCTTGCGATCTCTAAGTGTTTATCTAATCAAATTTTCTCAAACAAAGGTTTAATAACATGATGAGCTCAGAAAACAGAGATATTGAGCCGCAACGAGTTTTTAATTAGTGTCCAAACAGTTTTTTTATTGAGGAATTAAAATCGGATGACGGGAAAGAAGAAGATTTGTTTACTTTCTGTTTCAAACCATGCAGCGAGTTTGGGACTTTTTATCAGATCTTTGACTTCGGAAAAAGCATAACCCGACAGGTTTTTTTATACATTGTCGTTAGAAACATTAATTAACTCAAAACACGACAACTGTTTTGAGATTCCTTTTATTGCTGTCTATTATAAAGAGAAAAGAACATCAAGGCGCGACGCTGAGAGCGAAATAACTCTTGGCTCCCCACCGTGCAGAGAAGTTATTAAACGGCGCAACTTTTGAACACGCCGATAAGGGAGTCTATCAGTCACTGACGAACGCCCTCTGTTTGCAACAAACCTGCTCTATGCTTTATACTGTTGCACTCAAGGCCGAAGACAAAATACCACTCAAAAATCTCTTTGCAATTTACTTAAGCAATTTACAATAAAATTCGTCATCTGCCAGAGTAAATGGATAATTCGGTGTACTAATAGAGTGATAATGTATTTCCTTAATTGTTTGATAATAACTAGCGGCATGAATCTCTTTGTCATCGCTAAACACGCGAACTGACAAAACAACAGAAAAACTCCCTTTGAACTGTCACGATTCTCAAAAGTCCAATTGTAGCTTCTCGATAATTCAGAAGGACTAGTCAGCTCAGGTGCTGTTACCAGAGTTTCTTAACAAACGTGCCGCGTTTTCGCCGACTCAATAGCGCTTGGTCATAACAATTACAGTGGTTTAGTTTAATTACACATTAAACCAATGAAATTCGTTAAAAGCTAATAACAGGCTCCAGTGAATAATACTCGCCATCGCGTAAGATATGTACCGGAGGGCTCCAATTAGGCAAACTTTGGTTTCCCTCGGCATTAAGGTAATTTTCTTTAAGGTCTGGCTCAAGTGTTAAGCCCTGTCGAAGAATTATGGGCCAGAGAACAGGATCTTCCAGCTTCTTTATAGACAATATTCTTAAAGACAAAAAGGAAGAGACACCACGACGCTTTCAAACAGAAGAGGAAGCATCTTCGTCGTCTGAATTGGTGAAGCCCAGTTTGAACCCGTACACATTTCTCTGTGGCACGTTGAATTCTTGGTCGCAGTATCAAGCACAGAGCTGTCCTCCATTCGATAGGTCCCGTAAACCCGCAGGTAGGAAAATCGTAGAGAAGTATAAGATTCCAAAGATGGGAAATCTATGAACTGGGGAGAGAAATCTCTGAAGTATTTCATTAGCAAACGTTTCGGACTTGACGTGCGCGATGAACTGACCGCCATTGACAGAACCCCAAAAAATTAGGTCCTGTTTCTTTCGAAACTACTTTTTATAATAGCTTAGGAAGACAAACTCTCAAATCAGAACAAAACTTCAGTGACAGGCTTCTCGAAGCTTTTCTCGCTGTATAGAGAAATAAGAGTGTGAAGAAACAATTTTTTACCCCTTCTAGCAATTTCCCATCAAATAAGGGTCCAAATTGCGTGGATCCATCAACAGAAGAAAACTGTAGTATTTGAAATGAAAATATGCACGGTTTTGCTGAGAGAGAGAATCAATTTTAGTAGGACAAAGGTAAGTTCCTCTCTAACGAGGGATGGCTCCGTAGCCAATTGTTAGACACCAATTTTCTTTATAAGATATCTGAATTCTTGTGCTGATAGTGAGAACTGTGTGACGTTCAAATGAACTTCTTTGAGAACCATAAACGGTAAATCCAAAATTGAGTAGCGAGATTTTATCAATTGAACAAAAGCAGCATTTCAGTCACCAATTTTTGAATAGATACTGAAGGGAAATCTTTTGTTGTAACACTGAGTTAAGTTCCAAGAGTAAAATGTTTGTAGTCAAGTAAATTTTGCTTGTAGTCGATACCATAGTCGCTATGTAAGGCAGCTTGCCTATTTATGCTCTCGAAATTTGTCTGGTGGCTCTTCGGTTTTCGGTTTCTTGTTCCGTGGGTTTAGAAAGACAATGTTCCGTCTCGTTTCGTAGACGATTAATTAACAACGTCTACATCGACCGCAAACGACTACATAGCCGGAACCACGCTTGGACTATACTTTACCTCCTCGCTTATCAGCTGAGCTACACAACTTTATTTCTCAAATGTAGATGAATGTGACTCTCCACGGGGCGTTTGTTCTTTATCCAGATTATTAGACTACGCACCCCATATAAGGTTGCTTTATAGTTATTAAATTCACTGGCGCGAAACAGAAGCTCCACCTCGATGTTTCCTTTGGCATGTTTGGTGCCTGGTTTCTTAAAGGCGAAATCTGTAAAATCGAATGCAGAACTACCTATAACAACTGTCTTCCTAGGTTGCTCTATTGTCTCCCTTGCTCTGTGGAAGCATAGCGCGAAAGAATGAACATTTATGAAATTTCTTTACAATAAAACTAAAACTTTGCACAAATTAATCTACAATAACTATTTGCAATCAAAGCTGAATGCGGGACAACGAAAAATTTCTCAAAGGGGGATTAATCTAACTTCACAAAGGAAAATGCCTTTTTTTAAATAAATAAATGCTTTATTAATTTCCAGTGAAACTCCTGAGCTTAAAATTTGCTTTCAAGCAACTATTAAGGGAAATAGAAATCTTTTACAGTACGAAAAGAAGTGATGATTGATGATTTTTTGAATTTCGGTTTTGTGTCTCATCATAGCATAAAAGAAATCAGTGAAACCATTCAGTGTAGATTTTGTTTCGAAATATAAGACGCTTCTTTGCTGCGCAAGGGTTAGCTGTTCTTTGCGGTGTACTTGCCTCTCTCTTTTTTTACTGTTACCATTATTTGCAGATTGGAGATTTACTATAGAGTACTATTCTGTGGTACTTTTTGCGTAACATGCCGAGTGGCTCTAGCTCTTTCATTTGTAGACGGAACCATGCAATACAAACGTTCTTTGAAAGGGTACTTAACTGAACAGTACCGTGCTGTGGTACTATTTTTAAGAAACACAGTGTGCTTTCAACTTTTTCCTCCGTAGATCACGCCGTAAAGTGTGATCATCCTTTGAAAGCCACTGAACAGCCCTGTACTGTGGTATTGTTTGTTTTATTACGCGGTGTGGTTTTAACATTTTCATCTGTAGATCAAACCATGCAGTGTAACCATTCTGAGGAAAGCTAAGGAATATTACTGTACTGTGGCACTGTTTGTTTTACTATACAGTGTGGTTCTAACGTTTTCATCTGTGGATCAAACCATGCAGTGTGACCATTCTTTGTAAAGCTACTGATCATGAACAGCACTGGCCTGTGGTAATGTTTGTGTTATTATGCAGCGAGGTTGTAGCTTTTTCATCTGTGGATCAAACCATATACTGTGTGACCATTCTTTGGAAAGCTACGAAAATTACTGTACAGTTATACTGCTTTTAACTATGCAGTGTGGTTCCAAATTTTTTATTTGTTGATCATGAAACTGTACAATGAAACCTCTCTCGAGAGTTTCTGAAGAAAACTTTACTGTGATAGTACTTGTTTTACTATGAAGTCTGGTTTTTGTTTATGTTTGTCTGAATGTTTAACTAACCAGATCTCTTTTACGTTTTTAAAAAATAATAGTCCTGCAGCACGAGGCTGGGCCCCGTGAGCGGCGCAGAGATCGCGATCCCTCGAAGAAGAGAAAACGCACTGCATTTACGACCACTCAAGTTAAGGAGTTGGAGGGCGAGTTTCGCAGGAGCAAGTACCTTACCATTTCCCGCCGGGTGGAACTTTCGAAATCGCTAAATTTGACTGAAACACAAATCAAAATCTGGTTTCAAAACCGCAGAACTAAGTGGAAACGAAAAATTGCTGCGGATTTGGAGTTCAGCGTGCGCTCACCAGGAAATTTATACGGCCCACCACATCCGGGGATTCACTACTGTAATCAGCATTGTCACCCTGGTAACAATATGCCGTATAGTTGTTGTCAGAGTGGATACCCGCCAATGTTCTGTCACTCCCAGTGCCCTTACCCATCGACGTTTGGAAACCACCAAGGCTTTGTGCCATCGCATGCACCAAACTAAGAAGTAAAATCTATTAATGGTATTTACGACAAAGGCTCTTACTTTTTGGATCAATATCGATAATTTCTTTGCTACAACAAAACTGATATCGTTAATCGGGGAAGCTATCAGCAATCTAGGTAATTATCCAGAATAATTATATTTTTACAATTTCCTATTCTATTGCAATAACAGCGAAAAGAAGAAGAAAGAAGAACTTTTTGAATCGATAGAAGTCAAACAATGTGATAGTCATAAGATGTTTTCACCTCAAAATTTCATCACTTTACAATATCTTTAAAATTTTCTCGTGTTTCGAAGCGGTGCTTTTAATAAGGTTACCAAGAGTTCCAACTTTAAAATGAATCTCTATTTTACTACTCGTATTACCTTTTTGCATCAACGAAAGATTTTGTAATTATGCTTGTAAATTTTAGTGCTTCGCCAAAGTTAATCAGCGATACAAGGGTCACGATAGGGGGATACAGAGCGGCCGCGATTCTATTGGCCAGGACACAGTCAAAACCCCCTGATAAAATATAATACATATAATAGACAACATCCAGGCATCTTGAATGAACAAGCTTGGTTAATAAAGGATCCACCTCAAGCCAAATGAACATAATTTTGTCTTGAGAGAACGCACGGAAAATCCCCAGTGGGCGGTATATCAGAAAGATTTAGGGATAGAGTTTTTACCTTTCGTCAACCTCGTTCCCAGGGCTTTTCCCTGGAAAGAAAAAATGGCGGAAATTCGTGTGCCTTTCTCAAAAACGACATGATTAACAATTGTTGTTCTTTTTTTCATGTAAAGAGGAATATAATACAGCCTTAAGGCGGATGAAGTCAAAGTGTAGTAAAGGCATGTTGAAGTCATATACATGTCCACTAAGACGACAGTGGTGGTTGTGGGAGCCCAAAGCTCATCTGCTAGGTGTGCCATGCTGATAAGGCCTAACAAGACCGAAATAGCTGTCTATGGCTGCTGGCTTTTGAGCTCTATTTTTCTACCTTTTTTTTTTCGGTAGTAACAGGATCTTATCCTACGGTGGCCCACAACTGTCACGGCAAAAAGAAAAAGCTCACGGCAAAAAGAAAAAGCTCACGGCGAAAAGAAAAAGCTCACGGTGAAAAGATAAAGCTCACGACGAAAAGAAACAGCTCAAGGCGAAAAGAAAAATTCCAACCGGTCAGCGGTTGGTGGTTAGACTTCAGCTAAAAATAACATGTTTCTAAAACATACCTTTTTCACAATTACAGCAGAACTTGTGACTTTCCTCTGTTCTATGTCCACAGTGAGTACAAAACACTGCTACAGCTTGGAAATGATCATCGAAAGCTCTTGTCCGTCGTGTCCGTGTCGTATGCTTTATGACTGCTAAAAACCAACCGCTGACCGGTTGGAATTTTTCTTTTTGCCGTGAGCTTTTTCTTTTGGCCGTGACAGTTGTGGGCCAACGTACCTATCCCTTCTACCACTGTCGCCTTAGTGCGCATATATGTGGCTTTAACATATCCTCACTACACTTTGACTTTGTCATTTTAAGCCACATCCCACAATCCTACTATTTTCCATCACATTAAGGCGGATGGCCTGTTAGTCTCAAGGGATTTATAACTTCCAAAAGGCCATGATCTATTATGATAGTAGTTAACGGAAGACTGAAATTCCTTTTTTTCCTATTGCCGCTCATTTCACGCCAAAGTTTAGAAATAGATAACCACGAAAACGCAATGAATGCGACTTACTCAGACCAACGCTGTATTCACTGAAAAAAAAAAAAAAAAACCAAGCGAGAATACACGTCCCGACTTTAAGACCAATTAGTACACGGCATAAGCATACCAGCATGTACAGGCACACGGTAAACATTCCCACGAGATTTGGGCCCGGGGGGAAGAAGGTAATCCCATAAATTTCGGATAGGTGTGTGCCGGGAAGGGTCTTAAACCCTGACCCTATTTATGAATGAAGCAAACGAAAATTGATACCCTATTTAGGGGCCAAACCCAAAAGAATGACACCCTATGCATGGGAAAAACAAAACTAAAAATAGCGTGGCGTGACGATCTAAACAAGGACTAACCGCCACGGAAAAACACAGTGTTTATAAAATCGCTTTGCTAATACTTTAACTTAAGATCATTTGTTTTTCCCTTAACTGGGTATTTACGGACTGCTATTTTAGCTGATACAATTTAGGCACCCTATCTAGGGATCACACCGGGAACACTTTGCCAACATGGGCAGAAATGATACCCTTATAAGGATCGAGAACCTCAAAAACCATACCCTGTCCCACGGCACATACCTATATAGACCATATGTAAGAGTACCCCCCCCCCCCCCCCAATTACCGGGGGCTTTGGGATTTCGTTATTGCATTTCTTTAGTGCACTAAAGAAATGAGAGTAGTACAGTTTGAGACAATTCTCTGTGCACATACACTGCCGTCATCAAATAAGATCCAAAAATATAAAGTTACGGTGTAAAAGTCCCTTTGGAAAAATTTTGTCTAACAGTCTATTACACAACACAACAAATTTTCTCTACGGGTAAATTACGAACTCACAAATCACCAGCTCCCAGTTGGCTTGATAGCTCAGTTGGTTAGCACATTGCGTCAGTATCGCTAGGTCATGGGTTCTAATCTCGTTCAAGCCTGAATTTTTTTTTGTCTTATCTTTGCAACTGCTTAAGTTGTTCACCTCTTAAGTTGTTCTTTCACCTATTAAATCCTTCTTCCGCAGTTCATATGTATATGAAATGTTCATATATTCACATTCACAACAAAGATGGTTATCAATCTTCCAGTTGCGTTTGGTAAGTGTTACTTATGAACATGCGGAACTCGGAATGTGCGGCGAGTTTTAAAGAACTGAGCGTTTGAAAAACACTTTTAAATCATACTTCAGTATTAAGTCTCAAACAGGAGCGCATGATGGCCTCCTAGTCACAAAGCGTAGATCAGAAACATGGCTCCTCACTCGCTATACCACCCCCCCCCCCCTATATTTTTTACGCTGTAGTGAAGTGAAATAAAAAGAAACACGCTTTCCCTGATTTGTAAACGCAATAAAACTGGTCTGAAATGATACGCAGCTCTAATGGATCCATTGAAAATGATTTTCATCAAAAAGGCGAGTAAGAAAAGAAACAAAAGAAAATAACACAGTTTGTGTCTTTTGTGTGCTATTTATTTACTTTTTCACTCACCAACCTGCGGCCGTTAAACTGCGTTCGTCGTCCTCCTCGTTTATTGGTTTCATCTTTTCCCACCACGTTACAGCTAATTGAAGTCGCTGAAAACAAAACAAACAATAGAGGTTTACAATTCATGAGTCATACATTTGCTTTCTGCGAACAAAGAAATTATTTTCTTATCTTTTGCCTGAGTCAACTGTTGAGACTGTCTTACCTGTACAAACTAAAATCAGAAATCCCTCACAAAGGGTTAAATTAAGCTGCTGCATGTAGCCGCCACTGGTAAGGTTTGTTCAAAATAACCGGTTAAGGCAATTTTGGATCACCGAGTATTTTTACGAGGTTTGCTGTGTTTTAGACGAGTCCGCAGAGCGAGTCAAAATACTCAAAATACTGCTTTAGTCAGAGCGAGCCAGGGATGACGGATGTCTTTGATCTCATCGTTGCGAAGTTACCTTTCTTCCCTTTTCCTCCTTCATCTAAGTATAGGTTTAGTCTATCCGGTCACGCGTTCGCTTGTGTGTCATACCCACGGATGAAAAGCACATTCTGGTCTCCCGACTCAGGTTCAGTGCCAGGATAGTGCACAAACACATCTCCTAGCCCATGGCTCCTTCTTTCTTACCCCTGAAAGTCGGAATTGTTGTCAAGACCAAATTCGTTGCACAATCTATGATACGCGACTTTTTTGTAGGCTTGGTCATCGGGTAAAGGTAGACCAAACACCACCAAGATCCGTCGAATGGTGAAGTAGATACGGAACTTTACAAATCCATAAACCACGGGTGGGTACGCCTTGGCGGTTTACAAACTCACTTCACACCCCGCTATAGCTCACCACACAGCAAAGTGTAGTTCTTTCCGGCCATTACGGGAACTGTGATCCGTTCAACCAAGCTCAACTTTGTTTGGTTGATTGAAAGGTAATGGTGGTGTCTTATATTCCTCATGGTGGCCACGAATTTCTGGGTGGGTGACAAGTAAATGTCAAGATTGGGAAATTTTTGGTCAAAGGTGGTGGTTTTTGGTCAAAAGGTGATGGGGGATACGATTTGTTTCCTGCTTGGAGGGTGTAAGGAAAAGGCTGAGAAACTCACATACATTTTTCCATTCAGTCCAGTCCATCCGACGTTGTACACCCGTTCTCACCACCATCCCACTGGACAAAGCTTGAGTTCCTCGAAGTTTTCCACTTCGGCCAAGATCATTAACTCTTGGTCTGAGGTGCAGTTGTCCTTTAAGGCCTTGGATACGAAATTGCGTTCGGAATTCGATTTGGACTTAGCTTGGGCCACGGCTTGCTCATGTTTGCTCACTTTGGTAGAAAGGTGCTTCGACACCGCCGCGCACCCACCGAGAGTTCTCCCATGATACCTCCCACCTCTCCTAAGGGAACTCCCACAACCACACCCATCCCTGTCAACGAGGTGCAAAAGCCACTCGCCGAAAACACCACGGACAGGAACCCGCAACCTGCCCCAAGTTTCCCCATGATGCTCCGAACGCGGATGTACTTTTTTCGGACCTTATCGTAGTGTGCAATTTCCTTCTCCAGTCGTTGCAGTGCCTCGTACAACCGTTGAAGTCGGAATTGCTCCCCATCCTTGGGTAATTGTAGGGTACAAAGGGTTGTAGTAATCCATTTACTAGTGTCAATGCAAAAACTTTAAATGGACCTGTATCGAAGAGCCTCCAAAGTGGGGCTTGTACTTTTTCTCATTGAATAGGATCATGGTAAAGTAGTTCTAAAGGTTGGTTGGCTTGTCCTACGGGAAGGGATGGATAAGTGTCGTTGTACAAGAGAACCGCAGCCAAGAGATTGGATGGGGCCAATATCACACCATCTTTATCGAGGCTCTTCTTGGTATAGGAGGCGTGTCTCTCAATGATATCGCAGTGCAGACTCAATGGTTCGTCAGAGGACCATCGTGTAGTATAAATGGATACAGGTGGTATTTTCTCTGGCACATCTAGTTTTCTGGTAAGGCTTTTGGAGAGCAGGATGGTAAACTCTGCTCTCGAGACGAGGCAGTTTCCCTGTGGCGTTATTTTAATCTCAAGATCCAACAACCTTTGGTAGATTTGGAATAGTAGCTGCAATGTCTCCAAGGTGTAGAGCCCAACAGGGACGTTAATAGCTAGATTTTTCCGAGTGCCTTCGCTGGACTTGGCTGTTTGGGGATCTCTAAGCCTCACCAATTCTTTGGGTCCAGGCTATTCCAGTGTTTGTATCTCTTTTACTCGAGACAACGTTGGGTCCAGGTAGATCCCTGTTTCTGGGGAAAATATGTTAATAGAGAGAGTCGTTGACATGTTCTACTTGGCACGCCTTCTTTTAAACCCTTCCACAACATAGACCACCACCGCGACGATCAGCAAACAGGCATGCTCCGCCAAGAACCCAAGTGCTTGTCCAGCGGTTTCAAAAAGTTGGCAATGGCACCAATCATGTCTGGAAGGATCTGACCCAACTTGGCTCCAATGGTTTTCAACCCATTGCCAACCCCTTTAGCGACACTGATCAGAGCAGTCTTGGGATAAGAGACAACCATACCTATGATCACCCCCACCGCGGAAAGCACGGCAAACGTAGTGAAGCCGTATTTGTTAAAGATGGCCTTGGCGCGTTACCTCAAGGACTTACCCTTCTGGAGTTCCTGGACCTCAGCATCCAGTTTGGTTATTTCCCTTGTTTGGTACGCAATATAATCATCAATGGATTCGCCCTCATCCCTCGATGTGGTAGGATCGTCACTTTTATTCAACAACTCGTCACGTTTCCTGGCTCATTCCTGCGACGCCTCTTGCTTCTGAGCTATCAACTCCTCTCTCGTTGGCCCGAGTGACTTATAAGCAGCGTCCTTGGTAATTTAGGATTAATTAATAATGGATAAAAAGCAACCTTGCCTTTATCAAGGCTAGCCATTGCATTCTCGCTCCTATCAAAGGAATTCATGAAGTTTATCCTATCAGTGAGGTTATTGGGATGCTCTTTCCAAATACCATCCCACACCTCCTTTATGCCTTTATCTGACCTTTCCCGACTTAAAATATCTTACGTTCTAGCCACGTATGTTCAACTCCCTCCCTGGATTATGTTTAAGACCCTTTCTATTTACTCCTCACCTTCTTCTATTAAACAACCGCTTCCAGCGAAACGTCTCTCCCACGGTTTCATCTGTGGAAGCGGACGATTTTACCACTATATTAGGCTCGAGAGGAAACGCTTCTCCACCACACGCTTCACCCGGATTTGTGTCAAAGAGGTTTTCGTCCATCACCATCCATGGTTGTGTCCTGATAGATCGTTGTATCACCATAGTTGTCGTCATCATTATCATTCCTAACAAGATCCAACAAAGGAGATTGTCTCCTGTTTTTGCCATACAGATTCTTTACCTTTTGGCGTTACAAGTCTTTAAGTGTGTTTACAACCATCGACTGGCTACATACCCAAGGGTCAACATTTCTCCACCCACGTACGCCATCTTCCCCATCTTTTGGTTCCAACTAGGTAGATAGTAGTCAGAGAATTGGGGCTCTTTTCCCAATCTGTGTTGTTTTTAATCCCTGGATGCGTCTGCTTCTCGATGTTAGGGACTTTTAGAACGCGGTGGCTGTTAAAGAACTGGAACTAGAACGTCGCCGTTTGCGCGGAAAAAGTAAAGTTAAGATCCCCGTCGCGATGCAAGACGACGCGGCTGCGAAACGCTCTTTATCAGTGTGATTCTTCAGCAATTCTTTCGCAGAAATAGCCATGGAAATGCTCTGTTTGTGTCTATCAGAAGAGATCATAAAAACACACAAAGCTGAAATGTGCTAGTTAAGCGGCAGATGAACGCAATAAATCGAGAAATGCAACGGTACAAGAGACGAGGAAAGTATGCAGAAGACTCTTGCATTCACTTAGCTCGTGACTTACTTACAAGCCTTGTTCGAAGACACTGGCATTTTATAAGCTTAGTACACCTGAAAGAAATTAAAACTAGAAGGGCACTCGGTAGAGCGCATACCTCCGCTCCGCCACATATTGTTGTCTTAAGAGTTTGGATCCACAAATAAGAGCTATTTGAAGAAAAGTATATCCGATTAAGGAGTAATATTGTTGTTTTTCCCACATATCGCTTCTTCGCCTTCGATAACTTGGAATCAGATAAATGGCATCAAGTTTAACAACTGTTTTCTACCGTGGGAACCAAGAAAGCTGATTGGTCAACATTAATTCGATTAGTAAACAAACTCAATTATCACTGAAATTTCTGTAAGACCTTAGAAAAATTTCTGATAAAATCGCTCAGTTTAAACACGACAAGAATTGCGGTGCGATATATACAGTCTGGTAGGCTTTTTGAGGTCGTGGAACCAGCCATATAGTATACAATATATACAAAAGTTAGGCGTAAACTGACATTCACGTTTGTTCGAAGCCGTACTATCAAATGTAGCCCGAGTGAACGCTCCCGAGAGCGTCTAGTCTGGATCTGAGATCCGGAGTTTAATCCGGATAAATCCTAAATTTTAATCGATTGATCCTGGGTATATTTGCGACCTTTCCACCAAATTTTGTGCAAATCCGTTGATTAGTTTTTGCGTAAAACGATTAACAGGCAGACAAACAGACAGGCGTGAAAACAATCTCCTTGGCGGAGGTAAAAATTCAAAATCCTTCCATAGCTACGATCTAAAATGTCACCAGAAATTACGTCCAATGATCCTAGATTGCTAATTTTTCATGTTTAGAGGAATATATCATTATTTAAGTTGAGCACTGGAAGGAATATGCTCACGTTTTGCACAGAACGTCAAAATTGCCAAACCCACGTTCTCGACGCGACGTGATACCATCAGGAAGTCGGCGTGAGCATGCGCAATATGTCACCTCTTTAAAAATTAACTTCCGGCCGCGTCTTACAGCCGTCGCGTCTCGAATCTTAAAGTCCCTATTGTTGCTTGGCATACCAATCCAACAAGGTCAACCGTTTCTTTTGGTACGCGGTGTACTCTCCCTAGTACTCCTCCAACGCCTTGTCATGTTTCTCCTGCTCGGTATCTTGTTTGTCCACTGCCAGAGACTTGGCCAAATAGGACTCACTCATAAACGCAATGACATTTAAAATCGCTCCACCATCATCTGTAACGGCCGCCGCGGCCTGGTTTCCAACACGTGATTATAGATTAGTGTACCTTTTAGTGACATCCCAGTAACGCCCATCTTTAGTTAGCTGGTTATCTATCGGTAAAAACGCATGCTTCCTTTAAAGTTTTTGAGCGTCTTATACAAGTACCCGGCAAGCGGAAATGTTATGTAAGTCGTGAACTTTCTTATTTAGTACTATTTTTGTCGATAATTTTGGTTGTATGATTTAATAATTAGCGTTCATATACAATTTAAAGGCCCCGTAGTTAGTTCTTTAACCAACACACGCACATAGTTGTGCATTGTGTGCGGCTAAGTATTGGCACCAAGTTTCACCAGCCTTTGCGCCTTGAATGTTATATGGGATAGCATGCGTATGGTTCTAGACATTTTGAGCTACCTCTATCAGTGCTTCACCAGTCATCTGATTCTTGTAGGCGTTAGCTACAATACATGTATTTTCTGTGGAATGATAGGAATTCCGTAATCATGTTACTTAATTTAGTTTCTATTTGCTCATTACCTTTCAGTTTACGATCTTGCTCCTGATATTTTCGATACGCTTCAGGAATAAATCCGCAAAAGACATCTCGTGGATCATTATTGATTCCCGGTCCGTATAACGAATTGTGGGACACGCGTTTGCGTCGTCGAATGCCTCATTAGCCGTTACATCATCAACGCAATGCTTGCCATCCTTTTCTTTTACTTTGGACCTCTTTACACTATAGTGGTGATGGTCTTCCTTTCTTCGAGGTAGTCTTTCAAGGCCATCCAGGCAGACAAGACCACCAACTATTTGGCGTATTCGGAACGTTTAAGAAGGCTTCTCTTGTAACCTTTTTACCCACCTGCACATACCCGACCCCGGCGGAAAGACCCACCAACACGGTAGCATCCATCACGGTCTTGATGAGTGTGTTCTGTTCACCTAACATTTTCCTACGGATTCAGTGTCTTTAACTCTACTGGTTACCTACGCAAGGAGGCGTTGGGAAAGGGATCATGGCCGAGCGTCTTGGTTGACTGGTTGGGATAACAGAAGGTTGTAGGTCTGTGGCTGGGATAGTCTTGAGTTGTTGTTGATGGTATCTCATGTACAAATCTACCGTGCACGGCTAATCCTATCCTCACCACAGTGAACGCCTTGGGAAAGGACAGCTCCAGCATCCATGCTAGCGGCCCTTCTTCCCGTTGTGTCTCTCCGTTGAGGGCTTCTTATTGTGGTCTGAGAGTTTCTTCCCAGCGTTATAAGGTGGTGCCCAGTAGTTGCTCAATGGCCACTTGTTTCTCCAATCTCCAGTCTGCTATCTTAACGTGCTTAGCTACGTGAGTAAGAGCGCTAGCAAGGGTCACAAGACGACCTCCCTTTAAAGCCAAGAGACCTGCAATACTGGACAGTTCACATTTAAGGAGTTCATCATTCTTCAAATCCTCATAAAGTGCCTCTAGTGTTATCAATGGGGACGAAATAGGCAATAGCCCGAGATGCGGCATAAACAGAACTGGACACCAAAGTAGTGGACATTTGTTGTCCCATGAAGACTCGGTAACGGGTATAGTAATTTTCCACATCCTTAGTACATAGTCTGTGCATATCCTCCAGGGAGAGATCCACCCCATGGTATTATTTGGTGAATCCCAGTGTGACGAGAATGGCCAAGGATTCCCTCCTCGCATCCAGTATATCGTCTTACACACTTTTTTGTTCCCCCATGTACTCCTCGATGTTCGTCATCCTTTTTCTCTTGGCAAGGATCCTTTAAAATAGAGACGGGGATCTCCAAATAACAGTTGAACGTATGACGCAGGAAAGAGCTGAGTCTAGCATACGTGTTCTTCTTTAACGTCTCGACCAAATGTCTTTTCCTGTTTGCATCCAAGTCTCCCTCATAGTCCTCAAACATAGCCTTGGTGCCCACATGGGAAGGATTGTAAAACACCACCACACACGCTACATTATCGCAGAAGGGTTTGGAGATGGAGATTAACTGTTGTGTCAAGACCCACACCGAAAGTCAAACGCAGGAAACGCACCATTCAACGGCAATAACTCGACGTTGCCGAGAAGATAAGACATCTAAGTGTGAGTGGCGATCGTGTTGTTGATATCCACTTCACGAGAAATACGAGTACTTTAACAGAAGATGTTGAAGAAGATGCTGACCTTGAAATTGCCAATACAACGGAAATGGAGCCATCAGAGCCATCTTGTCCCACCAGTTGTGTTACAAGCGACGCTGAAAACCAGGCGGAAGGAAGCGTCCCAGAGCCTTCAAAAGACGCCGAAACACAGACGGAGGAGTTATTCTACATGTTTTACAGATCAGCTTATCAAGCTCCGGACAGAGAGTATTTCAGATCAGACGATAAAGTTCTCTTTTACACGTAGCAACATTGAACCATGTGGCGCCCCAGGTGGGTCGACGTACCCAGACACTGGACCCACTCCAGGAATTTATTATGGTTTTGATAAAGCTGCGTCTTAAGGTCCCTTTTCAGGTTCTGGCCTACCGTGTCTTGGTATCGGTAGCAACTGTTTCGCGGACCTTCTGGTCGTGGATAAATGCCAATGACTACAAGTTGCGTCAGCTTCTTTACTGGCAAGGGAGAGAAAATCTTTGCAAAACAATGCCAATCTGTTTCAAGTATGCTGCTTTAAGGTAATCATTTAAAAACCAACAAATTTGCTAGCGATAGCACAGACATTTAGTTCCTATAAACATCATAACACTACAAAAATATTAATAGGCATCACCCCTCAAGGATTTATTTCATTTATTTCTGAGGCATGGGGAGGTAGAACCTCTGACAAGTTTCTGACCGAGAAATGTGGATTTCTCAACTGACTAGCTTTTACCAGGAGATATGATTATGGCTGACAGAGGCTTCACCTTCAGTGAAAGTGTGGGATTGAATCGGTCCTTCCTAGCACTTACCAAGGGGAAGGCACAACTAGACCCAGTAGATGTAAAACATACCAGAGGAATTGCGAGTAGGAGTAGCGCAGGCCTATTTTCATCCCTTTTTTGCGCGAAGGCATGGCTTGAAAGACAAGCATTGTGGCAAGTCTATCTACCTCTGCCAATATACATCCCACGACCTCATTGGGCGGTTGATGTGCCCAACCGAGTCCATCAATCAGAACTGATATTCCTCCCTCGTGATAGATTGGGACAGAAAACCTACAAGTATGCCTTGGTGGTGGTGGATGTTGGGTCAAGCAAGGCATCAAACGAGGTAGCCAAAGCCTTGGAAAAGATCTATTCCCGGAGACTAGATTGGCCAGAGACAACAACTCGTGAATCCTGGGGAAGAATTCCACGGTGAAACCACTAAGTTGTTGATACAGTAACCACAGAGGCCAGACGTTACATACCTGTCCAATACTTCGACTAATTTATGCACAGCGTTGTGTTGAAACGCATTGTGTTGTATTGTGTCGTTCTAGAATGTATTGTTGAACTATTTTTATGGCCATATAATACATTACAATGCTATGCATGAATTTGTCGGAGTATTGGACAACCCTCAGACGTTAGTGCAACGAGCCAAAAGGACCTTGGCGGAACGTCTGTGTTCCCACCAATACGCCCAAGAAATGCTAAACCCACAAGACCGGTCGAGTGAGTGGGTGAACGATTACCCAAGGTGTTGGACAGCATGAGTCGTGAACCCATGCGGTTGACTGAGAAAGAACCCAACAAAGCGATACAACTCGATGAGGTTGACATACAAAGTCGACAATACAAGAGACCTGCGGGTTTGGAGGAAACCGTGTTACTCCCTGGAGACGGGGGGAGGTATCTCTATGGGCCTATATGAATATAAAAATCTTTATTGATAATATACTCCAAGGCAAACGTGAGAAGTGTACAATTCAATACTAATGACAATAAATTAATACTAATAAAACCAACCTATACTATGCTATGCTTTAATACTATAATACAATCAAAACACTTGGTAGTGGGAAAAATAGCTACACAAAGCCAAAAAGGCACCTATTTATGAAGCAGCGCTTAAAGCGTTCAGATCTGACTTGTGGTAAAATATAGTTATGACCTGTCTCCCTAGGTGCGCGTGTTTTCTGTGGGGGAAGTAGATCGTTCAGGCAATGATTTTGGGTTGTAAACTTACTCTATAATTTGGTATGCCTATTAGTTCCACAATAGATGGTCGCTTATTTGTATAACCGTATTTGACTACTTGCTTAATGAACTTATCTATCTGGGAAAGGTATTTCCCGTCATAGGCACAGGCCCAGACCTCAATGGCATACATAAACAGAGACATAATAATAAGGCTGTCGAATAGTAAACTTAACTCTTGTGAAGAATATCCCTAAAAGTTGCAAACTCTCAGAATATATAATCTAGAGCTAGCCTTAGTTATCATTTGATCAAAATGGGTATCCCAGTCACATAGATACTCGTTAAAAGTCACCCCTAATATTTTAAGTTCGTTTTTCCTTTTGATATCCGGTAAATGTTCCGGGAGGGGCTTTTTGGTCTTTCTTCTAAGAATCATCTCCCAGGTCTCCTTAAGCCTGGAGAGAAGGAAGGGGGAGATCGAGGACGCACGACAGACCCTATTTGGAGCATGAAGGTGTTCAACATTGCGCGTGTTACTATCGCACCTGGAGAACCAGTCTTAAACTATCTCTGAAAGGAAGCACCCAAACGGAGTTTTGTGAAAGATGAACTCGAGTAGTGCCTGAAGGTACAGCGTTACCACCTAAACGCGTCTTCCGATTTTTTTTTTCCACTTTGGGTTTTCCTCCGAAGAAAGCACAAAGTCCTGGAAATTTGTTAATGTCGCTCTAGTCACCTCGCGAGAGAGCTGGAAATAGAACTAAGGCTTGGCTACATAGCCTACACCACATTTGCCTTACTGGGAAATATAAACGTTGGCCGCTGTTTTGTGAACAGAATCTCTGTTAACTTCGAGGATATCTTTAAAGTTAAGGTATCTATAAGGCTTTGAGAATTTAGGAAAATGTTAACAGATGTTTTGGCCTTAAGGTGTGTTCTTGTACAGTGCCAGCATTTATGATTGTAAACAATTGTCTTAGAAACAGGACTCCTGCAAATTCTCGCGAAGGTAGGTTTTGAAGAACTCGTAGTGGTTTTTCCAGTTAGGGATAAGACCCCATTATTATATTCGCTTTGAAACTGTGTATGTATATGTATAATGAGTTACTTACTGTAAATTATATGGTGAGTTTATCGTTCAACCTACTGCTGTGTTTAAAAATGACAGTTCGCTCTGCCTCCTCATCTGGATGCGCATAACGTAAGTTAAAGTAGGAAATAAATTAGATATCGTTAATTCGAATACAGAATCGGTATTAATAGTAACTGCCCTTTCAGACTGAGTGGCCAGCGATTTGCTTCAGTTAGATCGTATCTACCCAGTTTCAATTCAGATGCAACCATCAGCTTTTCAAGCCCTGAATGATAAAAGAAGGTATCCAGTGTGAAATGCTTTTTATTATGTTGACTTTACCAACACATAAAAAACGTTTAATGAAAGCATATGTAAAGTATAAAAGGAATATTTAAAAACAATGGTCAATTAAAGTAATATAATGCATTTCAGATGATTCAGAATAAAACTTGAGCACAATGCACTGGCTTTTGCAGCTATGTTTTATCTTTTCACATGTCAGTAGAAATGTTGCTGTACTATAATAAAAGGTATTAAATGTATTAAAGAACCTTCTTCTTCCTCTAAGGATGGTCAGAAATTCTAAATTCTGCATCACATTAAGTCAGATAAGAGACTCTGATCCCACCACAGGCGGCCCAAGCTCATTTCATGAACGCGGACGTGACTCTTGATTGAGAGCGGTGTTGTGTTACAAACGGTTATTTACAAAGGTTTGTATGGGATGTAAACGGTTTTTCTTTAAAGAGAGAAAAAATGTATTTTTTTAAAATAAAATCAACTTACCTTATTGCTTTGTTGTATTCTTTGTTGCTTGCACGCGTCTCAGGCCGTCTTGAAGCGTTTTCGGCGAGTTAGCCCTGTTTTGGTATGCCACGGCTAAAAGAAAGACAAGGTAGAACAGTGATTCCCGGAGTGTCCGTGGCTCGAGGCGAATAATTCCGCTGGAAAATTACCCCCGGCCTCAATTCCTTCAGAAATTCAAAGCAGAGATGTTGCAGTTCCATGTCCATTCACTCCATTTGCAATTCCTCCCACAGATCGTTCACTAGCGATGCTTTCATCTCTTGCTCGATCGGCTTCCCAATTTCAAAATAGGCTCGTCCAAACTGCCGTGGACGCGTTCACCGATCGCATAGTATGTCGGGTAACTAAAATAAGCCCGGCGAGGGTAGCCAGCGGACTGCAGTCGACAAACAAACCCGTTATTGTGGGGATAGTTAACCCGTTAGTTCCCTGGTCGATGTAAACAGTGCGGTCTGGGCAAAACCTCTCGAGGGGACCCAGGGAACTAACGGAAAAACCGTTTACATCCCACACAAACCTTTGTAAATAACCGTTTGTAACACAACACCGCTCGCATGCAAGAGTCACGTCCGCGTTCATGAAATGAGCTTGGGCCGCCTGTGATCCCATTTTGCCATAAGTAACATCAATTCTGAATTGGCTTAGCACTAAGGGGGACCAGAATTTCTGACCCCCTGCTTTCCTGTTGCAGGGATCAGAAGGTCTACATCCTACTTTGCTGTAAAGGGGAACAAAAATTCCCAACCCCACTTTGCTATAAGGGGAATCACAAATTCTGCAACCACCTTTGCTGTAAGAGGCATCACAAATTCTACATCCTGCTCTGCTGTAAGGGGCATCACAAATTCTGCACCCTGTTTTGTTGTAAGGGACATCACAAATTTTACACCCTGCTTTGCTGTAAAGGGCATCAAAAATTCTACACCCTGTTTTGCTGTAAGGGGCATTACAAAGTCTACAACCTGCCTTGCTATAAGGGGCATCACAAAGTCTACACCCTGTTTTGCTGTAAGAGGCATCAAAACATTCTACAACCTGCTTTAGTGTAGGGGGCATCCCAAGTTCTACACTATGCTTTACTCTAAGGAGGATCAAAAATGTCGTTTCCTCTTTTTTGTAAGGTAAGGTAGAGGCGCAAGCAAGCCAAAGGCCCACACGGCCGGAGCTTATCCCGGTTTCTGTAGCATGAAGAACCTGGGAGTATTATTAGTCCCCCTGGATGGGATGCTAGTCCATCGCAGGGTCACCCCCAGCATTATATCGCTGGTACCCACTTATACATCTGGGTGGAGAGAGACAGTGTGGAGTAAAGTTTCTTGTCTAAGGAAACAACACAGTGCCAGCACCAGGGCTCCAACTCCAAACCATCCTGCTTTGCTGTAAGGGGCATCACAAATTCTACACCCTGTTTTGCTGTAAGGGGGTATCACAAATTCCTCACCCTGCTTTGCTCTAGAGGGGCATCAAATATTTTACACCCTGCTTTGCCATAAAGGGACATCACAAATTCTACACCCTGCCTTGCTTTAAGGGGAATCACAAATTCTGTACCCTGCTTCGGTGTAAGGGGCATCAACAAATTCTGCACCCTGCTTTGCTTTAAGGGAAGAGGCATCAAAGAATTTTACATCCTGCTTTAGTGTAGGGGCCATCCCAAATTCTACACTATGCTTTACTCTAAGGTGGATCGAAAATTTCATATCTCCTTTTTATAATAGGCGGGATCTGATATTCTGACCACTTCTTCAGATGTAAGGGGGGAATCTTAAAAATGAACATATATCAAAGTTGTGCCATGATTTAAGGGTATGTCTTAACCTTGTCACATTGGGTAATTGCAACATAGCTTCTCCTCGCAATTTTAATACATTGTAAGGCAACGACATAAGAAGAATTCAGCATTTTATCAACTTGAGTATCTTGCAGCAATCATAAACATTCTCTAAACTATTTTTTAAGAAAGGGTATGAGACTCAGTAAGGAGAACTGCTACTAGAATCTTGGGAGTGAAAATGGTTACTTTGTGAAGAATGTGTTTGAAAAAAAGACAACCCATAAATAGTTTTTCGATGGCTATTGAGCAAAGAATAAGAACCAGGGGCGTGGGCTCCTCAAAGGACCTTGGCTATTGATACCCGGATGTAAACGTGTTCCAACTCCTTGAACTAACTCAAGTTAAGTTCCTATGCTGTCAACAAATGTTTAAAAATTAAACATTTTTTTTTGTCTTTAAATTGGCTAGGTACGGCAATCCGGATTCGATAATGCCGGGAAGACGCGACGGATTTTGCGATGTTTAAAATGCAAGGTTGCGGTATTTGAGAAGCTGAAATTTGGAAATCAATACTGGGATAAGTTTGTGGATCGCCCCTCTCAGCCTTTCTTTCCTTTTCCTTTTACTCAAAACCCTGACTCAAATATCCATCAATTTCATCTGGCATTGTTAGCTTGGTCTTTGTCTACATCTCCCGTGTGTAAAACTGTTCTTGAATGGAAGATGTTTATTGGTTTTAAGCTGATTACTCCGACCGATAGTAAGTCTGACTATTTTAAACAGAAACTAAGTAACATAATGCATCGCTTGCGAGAACAAAGTAGACTCTTGTGCGGGCATTGCAACGAATATCTGTCTAGGACCGCATTCTGGAAACATCGTCAGCTTTATTATGATGTACACAATGAATGCTGGACGAGAAAAGACGACGCTGAAGAATTCAAACAGGAAATGGAGACAGCATTGCGTAGAGCTAGCCCTGCCGGTTTTACCGCCGAAAACACAAATCTATTCTCTTCTGATTCTTCTGGCGAGGACGATCTTGAAAGCGCTGTAGCTTGTGATGGATATTTTTCAGAATGCAAATTGTTGCAAACTTTTAACTCTCAAAATAGTTTTAGACTGTTTTGGGGATGTATCACTCATTGTGCACTTACAATAATATGCTAAACTTCCTGCAGCAATTTCTAATTTATGCTTGATTTGGGCTGAAGAAACAACTTTAAGTACATGGCCATGCGTTAATAAACTTAAAGTTGACTAAGAAACTATACACAAGGTTTACACTGGCTTTACGCCACTTCCGCGTAAAGCTATCTTTACATACCCTTACGTAGTACGTAAAGTTGACGTAAAGCTTGTAACGTAACTTTACGCAGATTTACGTAACCTTTAAGTCTCCGTAAATCTGGATTTTCATGCTGTGATGTGGACGTAGTTCTATATTGTGGGGATAGTTTCTAAAGAAACTGGTGCTGCGTCGGTGGGAAATTGAAACACAAGAAATTGGCTAAATCAAACAAGTTGATTAAGTAAGTTATACCACCGTAAGGTAAAAGGGAGGTGCTGACGTTTCGAGCGTTAGTCCTTCGTCGGAGCGTAGTCGTAGTTCTATATTGCGCATGTGTGCGATTTGTTCTTAAAACGCGGTCGCTACTTTCTCACTGTGTGGGATATTCGCGATTTGTCAAGTTCTTGCTGAGGGGATATTTTGAGGTTTATTAAACATTATTTTTGGAAAAAGCAGCTTTAACTGAGGAGTTTTTGAATGCGAGTTAAGAGTGTTTAATTTTTGAGGTTTGGTTCTAAAATAGATATTTTAATGACAGTGTCTTTAACTGAGAAATCATGGTTACCAGTACAGAGAGTGTTAATTAAAGACGAATAAGCAATTGAACATATTCTAGATATGTAGATTCTTTTATAATTCTTTCAAGATATTTCTGTTATTCACTGGCTCAAGACGATTTCCTCATCTCTTTTAACTCTTTCACTCCAAAGGGGTCTCCATTTGACGAGTAAAATCGTTTGGCGTTAGGCAGAGTAAAATCTATAAGGTTACTCTTGGGAGTGAAACAATTAAGGGAGATAGTTTTTAACCCTTTCACTCCCAAGGGGTCTCCATTTGACGAGTAAAATCGTCTGGTGTTAGACAGAGTAAAATCGTCTGGCGTTAGAGAGAGTAAAATCGTCTGGCGTTAGACAGAGTGAAATCTATAAAGTCAGTCTTGGGAGTGAAAGGGTTAAGGGAGATAGTTTTTAACCCTTTCACTCCCAAGAGGTCTCCACTTGACGAGTAAAATCGTCTGGTGTTAGACAGAGTAAAATCGTCTGACGTTAGACAGAGTAAAATCTATAAAGTCAGTCTTGGGAGTGAAAGGGTTAAGGGACCGTTCATTTTTTTGCGACGGAGGGGGGTCTGGTGGGATTTGGGGAACATGCGAAAAAACTGCTTAATAAGAGGGGGGCCATCCCAAAAAAATTAGAGAAAACGGGCATCATGTGAAATATTTTAGCAATACTTTTAAGGCCCGGCCAAACGGATCCAACATCATCCAACATTGTTGAATCCAGCATTATTGGACGATGTTGCTCAGTGTTGGACGAGGTGACCAAACGAATGCAACATGTTGGATTTAACACTCGGGCTCGAGAGGTCTGGGTCCAAAATTTACCCAGAATCCTAAGGAAAAAACGCGCGCCATATTGGTTTTCCCAAAAAAATGGCGTGCGATCGATCGACTGTGAAGAGGTGTTTAGTAGCCGCTCTTGCTCTGCTTGAAATGTTGGAAGAGTAAGATGATAGTCACTAGAAGAGGAAAGACTAGACACTGGATAAAGTGAAGGGGAGAAAAGGGATATTTTAACAATATAGTGAAAGAGTTAATGATTGATTCCAGTAGTTCGATAAGTCTATCTGCCTCCGCGTCAGACCATCTTCTCGTGTTTTCAATAGTTGCTTTCTTTTTCTATTTGCGGAGTGGTCGCTAGCGCTTTTTTCGTAGAGTGATTGAAAACTTTCCTCGTTCACCATACCTCATCTTAACATCCACGCGGCAACGCACGAAGCAAATATAAATAGTGAATCATTGCCTTGGAAACAGATACCAGCAAAGTCAGCTTAGTGAGCATGCGCGCGTTCAACAATGTTGAACAAGGTGGCCAAACGAATGCAACATTTTTGTTTACACTTAAGAGCAAAAGAAATGTTGGATGATGTCGAAGACGATGTTTGATGAAAATCAAACTTCATTCAACATCATCCAACATCGTGCAACATCGTGCGACATGGTGGCCAAACGAGTGCAACATGTTGGATTCAACAATGTTGGATGATGTTGCATCAACATGTTGAATCCGTTTGGCCGGGCCTTTATATCATAATGTTTTCATCCAAAATTGACTTCTCTTTCTTTTGATTTGTGCTCTCTAATAAACAGCTCTCTGTTGTATTAGAAATAAGGGCGGGGAGGGGTATTCCGGAAAAATTACCACTTCAAGGGGGGTCATGCCATTTTTAAATGGTGCTTCCCGAATCATACCACCCCCTCCCCTCCCCTCCTCTCGTAAAAAAATGAAAGGTCCCTAAGATGACGTTAGATGTCTGATAATCTGTTGAATTATATCATGTAAAACTAATACCCCGTTCACACCAAAGTTTAAACATTCGTAAATTGTTTTCTTTATAACAGCTGCTTACTGAGGTTATCGACTACAAACTTAGCACAAATAGAAAGAACATGTTGACGTTTATTTGTATCCTGTGTAAAAGCCCTTGTTCCAGTGTTCGGTAACCAATTTTCACGTTTTAGAACCTGGCTTAACTAAACATGTGTAGTTGGTGTGAATGGGACATAAGTCTTTGCACTCTTAAACAGCATATTGAACGTTGAATGAACCACTGAGAATTATGGAATAATGAAGTAAAAACATAGAATTCTATAACGTGACTTTTAAAGCATATAGTTCAGTTCAGAAACTGGTGATAGTGATACATACATACATACATACATACATATATCCTTTATTTAAACACGATAAGATTTAAAGCTCAAAGCTTGTGGGGTCGTGTAAAAATGATTACAAATGGATAAAACTGTATAAAAATAAGAATAGCAACACTTACAAAATACAACTACAATTAAAACTCTAAAAATATGCAGTAAGATTTTCACCAAGAAATAAAATGAATTTACATTTGTTACCTCTGAGTAAATTGACTATAGTTAAAAGCATTTAAAATCTTGGTAGTGCCTGGGCAGCGACTGGACCGACTCTGCACTAAAATCAAGTTCCTTAAAATAAGGGTCCTTCTTCACTTTGCGATAAAAACAGTAAACTGGTCTGTAAAATGACTCGAGACAGCGTTCCAAAGAATAGCGCCTCTATAGCTAATTGAGTTTTTTAGAAACTGCGAGTTAAAACGCGGGACGATTATGTTATTACTCCTTCTCAAGTTTTATGCGGTGCAGGGTTTATTTGTCAAGTATGAAAGAGTCGTAGGTGCTTCACCTATAAACACGCTATGGAGTAGTTTAATTAATCGAAGTTTATAATAGAGGGTTAAAGTATTCCAGTTCGAATGTCGGTAAACTTCCGCGGTAGGCATATCTCGGGGTAAGTTGTATATAATTCTGGCTGCCCTACGGTGAAGTACTTCCAGAGAATGTAGAAGCTCTGGATTAGGGCAGCCGCCCCAAACGACTAGTCCATATAGAACTGATGGTAATATCTTGAAGTACAAGTCCAATATGGCGTTTCTGCTTAAGAACGAACTCCTTTTCAGGAGGTTCAGTTTGCTTACAAAGGTCTTTTTTACATCTGTAAGGTGACGTGACCAGGAAAGCCTCTCATCGATAGTAACGCCCAAAAGACGAGAGTGTTTCACCCACTCGATCCGATCCTCTCCAATAGTCACAGAGTTTAGCGGCCCGATGTGCTGTTTTCTAATCAACAACATAGCTTCACACTTTGCCGAGTGAGGGGTCAAAGAGTTCTCTAGGCGCCAACTGTTCAGTTCCGATAAAGCTTTATTTAAAGAAGTGACAGTGTTATCACCAGTGTCCCCAATGCAATAAACGGTGGTGTCATCTGCGTACATAAAGACAGAGCCAGAGGTAACAGCACTTGGTAGGTCATTGGTGTACAAGGCAAACAACGTTGGGCCAAGTACTGATCCTTGGGGAATCCCGCAAGTGACATTTAGCACAGTTGAGTGCTGGCCGTTTACTACCGAGAATTGAGTCCGATCAGTTAGGTAGTCTGTCAGCCATGATAAAAGACAACCTTGAACCCCAAATTGAAAATTCAACTTATGCAGTAGGATAGCATGAGATACACAGTCAAAAGCTTTTTTAAAGTCAACAAACGCCACAGCAACCACTTTATTGGCATCAATAGCTGTTCTCCAGATTTCAGACAGGTGTACAAGCAATAGCTCAGTAGAATGCCCCTCACGGTAAGCCCACTGTTTGTCTGTAACCAGGTTATTTTGGAAAACATGTCGAACGACAGATTCTGATACACAAGATTCCATTATCTTGCTTGGAACACTAAGAAGTGATATTGGTCTGTAGTTATTTGTGTCAGCTTCATCATCTTTTTTATACACCGGGATCAGACGAGCTTTCTTCCAATCAGTAAAGGTTTCTCCGAGGTGAGCACAGAATGAGAATAGACCGGTCAAGGGAGAGACAATGGCAGGCTCAGCTAGTTTTAATAATTTATGTGCAATGTCATCAGGACCAGCAGATTTATTTGGCTTAATGGATTTTAATTTACGTCGGACCGAATCTTCGCAGATGGTGATATCGGTCACAGAAGGCACTGAACAACCGATGCGATCGCTCTGGTGTGGAAAATTTCTACTAGCTCGTCCGAGTCTAGTGCCGATATTGGCAAAGAAATCATTTATTAGGTTAGCCTTTTCTACGTCGTTGACGGCAAGGCTTCCATCCTCCCTCTTTAAAGGTCCAATTCTGTTTCTTCTAACAGGATTTGTCGCTTCTGCAATTAAATTCCAGTAAGCCGCTGCAGATTTAACTTCAGCTAACTTTTCCTTGAAAAACTGCGCCTTCGCGTTTCTTATCTCAGATGTAATCTCATTTCTAACTTTCTTGTATCTTGCATAGATTTCTTGATCTTTAGTGCTAACAGCTCTCTTAAACAGCTTATACCTTAAGTTCATCTTTCGTCTGATGTCATTATTTATCCAAGGAGAAGATTGACTCCGGATCTTGACGCGCTTTGTAGGAGCATGTGAGTCACAAATATCTTTGAATAACTTGTTCCATGCCCAGAGAACATCATCCTTATCCTCAAAAACCCGAGCGACGTGAAAAGGCGCAGCTGTAATATCAGCCCAAAACTGTTCAACCTGAAATTGTTTATAGTTTCGTACATTTATCACTGATGCGACCACTCTACGCCGATGTGAGAAGAAAAAAATAGAATTTGCACGTTTCGGGTGGAATTATTTTGAATGAATATTTAGCATGTATTGGATTCGGCTTTCGTATGATATAACGAGTTATCCATATCGCAGAGACCGTTATGCCTCGGCGTTCGGCTGCCTCCGGGCGTGGAACGGAAGGGTGACATCTAAATAGTGCTAAAAGTTGTTTTATAAGATATGACCTGGTTCTTTTTCACATCTAAGAGGTACCAATTTTAACTTGAGACGCTCAAGTAAAGAGCTCCGTTATCCAAACTAAATGTATATTATTTTATTGCTCATTGTATTGCTTGTTGTGCAGGTGACAAACAGATTAAGCTGACAGACAAACAGTTCCTGTTCCTTTATCCGGCCCAATACTTTTAAACGTTACTGGGGAAACTCTACTTATGTGGCGTTTCTATATCAACCTTCAAACACTGAAGACTGAATTACAAGTCAAGCTTTAAAACTAAAAGTAACGACAAACCCTCGAGTCGCTTTTATAGTGGAGTTCCCCTCCCCCACTGCATCCCGGTTTGGCTTTCCTCTGTTCAACATTATCCAGTTATTATTAGATGTGACTGTTTGATGAAGAAAACAGCCACTGTCAGACGATTTTTGATTGAGAGTTTGTATGACTTCGTTGTTGTATGATCTATCATCTCTTCTGTGGAGAAGTCACCATTCGGGGGTGGAGCGAACAAAACAATTAGGAAAGACTGGCCTTAAACTTTAGTACTTTGAAAAGAACTGTCGCTGACGAAGAGCGGCACGCGGAAAATCACTTGATAGCGTAGAACACTTTTTAAGATCAAAGGCTTGGATTATTTGGCAACCATAATTTGGAACAAATCAACACTTGACCTTGAGTGGTATTGCCACCCGCCCACTGAGCTATTACGTAAGAAAATGACATTTACCTTCCGTCAGTTTACATAGCGCCGGTTTATTAAGGTAATCGAAAAAGCAAACTCAAACGGCACGTTATAATTGCGTATTTCTTTGAAGATTCCTTGTGCCAGGAGCCGAAGCTAAATGATTTTAAAATAGCATTGAGCCAAAATTCCCCTCAGCGGGGGGGGGGGGGGGAGGGGGGGTGATGGGGCGAAGCAAAAAGGCACTAAATTTGTAAGTTTGCCTGATTGGTGTCCTAAAGTCTACTATGCTGTAGTAAGATTGGATCTAAATTGCTTGGCCTCCTACGGGCGATGAAGGTTTAATATTTTGAGTTTCCTTGTACGATTATTAGTGTTTCAGACCTTCACAACTACACAGAGGCCAATTAGCGAAATCGGGCGTTGTTCGTCAGTTTAAAGCCGTAATTGATTTGAAAGTGTTTTAGACTAGAAAAAAAGAGAACTTTGCACGGTCACTTTTCAGAAGACTTTTGGTGAATGTCGTTCCCTGATTGTAACAAAGGACTTGATCTGCTCACCAAAGCAAAGAAATCTGATGGGTTATAAAGGCAAGATGTGATTACTTAATGGTGACGTTTGCAAAACATGATGACCAAACGTTCAAACTTGAGTCTAAATTTTCAATCATATAGTAATCAATGTCAATTCTTTATATCTCTTCTATAGCCACGGGCTACAATAAATAGTTTGAATTCAGTCGTATCGTATTTTGCAGCATTTCAGGATCATTATTTTCGGGTTTTGTGGGATAAGAAAGCTGGTTGTTTTAATGTTTCAACAATTTTATGTTAATTCCTCAAATAGGCTCTCCGCCAATGTGAAGAATGAGGAAATGGTTTGAAGAGGGCAATATTACAAATGTTAGAGATTAGAGAAGCTTATATAAAGTCTGTCTGTCTACGGGTGTTAATTAGGACTTCAAAACCTCTGCAGGAGGCAACCTCTTGTCTAAAATGTGAGTTATACGGATTTCTTAAGTGGAAAGTTGAACCGTAAGTTTGAACCTTAGAGGTATGAATCTGCGTGACCAGAGAGCCTTTTAAAATGTCACGTTGTCATGAACTTCTTTACTTTCATATATTGGTCTCCTTTAGAGAGATAATTAAGTTAATTTCCTCAGTATTATAACAATGAGCAAAATTACCATTAATTTTTTAGCCAACATTAAATGTTTATGTCAACACAAGGAGAGGTGTTGTGTTAAGTAAAATGAATCCATGGATGTATGACAAAGCCTTATTTAAGATGTGTAGCCACCTGGAGGAAAGTAATCGCATGTTAATGGCTTATTCGAAAACAGCAGTTAGGGAATGAATCGTCCTAATTGTGGTTTTTGCATGAAAAACCAGCGTTTATAGATGTAAAATTCGTAGGTGCGGCGCCAGATGGATCTAGCGAACTCAAACGAGCACGATAGTAAAACGCTTTGTTTATGTACAGAATAAAATTGCAGCCGGAAGGCCTCCTGTAACGGGCCAGCAACTGCGCTGGCGGTTCTCTTTGGTGTTCATGGGGGGTGCTTTACGTTTGCTTCAGGGCTCGAATAGGGCGGAGCCATTGAAAGAGGTGGACAAAAAGTGAATATGTCAACAAAGAGGCAATGCAGAAATTGGTATCTCGTGAGAAAATCCTTGAATACGCAGCAAAACAGTTAAAGAATAAACTGACCAAAAGTCTTGAATTATGAATTTTTGAAACCTCGTTGGATGAGTACAGTCAGTAAGCACATATTTTTTGTGGTGTTTGTTTTGTGTTTGTTTTCTTGCACTTCGTAAAATGCCTTTTTAGAGATATCGAAATTTCAGTGTCTTTATGTTGTTCAGTGGCCAAAATGTTGGTGATGTAAACATGTAATAAGAGTGACACCACTAAGGTTTTTTTTGTGAACTATTGAAGAATGGACCCAACGTTATTTACAACCTGAGGGAGGATTATTGTTAATTGGAGGTCATATTTCAGCTAAAATTCAACGAACATTTTTTCTGTGTCAGTGAACTCCTTTTATCGAATTCAGGACCATTTGTGATCCCTCCCCGAACAAACTGTTGCGTGCCTTACTTCCAATGTGGATTCCGAGCCAAAGGTATTCGATACACAAAGACTCTGGACAAGGAATAAAAGATCAATTCAGTCCTCGATTCCTTTAATTTGACTATCAAAACACATAGCACTTGAATACATAGGCACAAGTCAACGCGTAGAACATTGTTTCCAATTCGAACGAAAAATCAATGTTCTGTTCTAGACAAAATTTAAGCACAGTTTGAATGCAATAGCTCAAAAATAGTTAGTGTAAATTCTCCGTTAAGGTGAAAGTTATTATTTGGAGTGAATCCTTATCATAGCCGTATCCTGCCTATGTGTACATGATGCTATGTTTAAAACACCCAGGTAAAATTCTCATTGTAACTTGAACATGGCACACTAACATGAAGCTGTAGCAGAGTTCGCTCATTCACAATATAATATCCTCGAAATGAGTGGCATAGATGTGAATCATCAGTGACTTTATGGGCAAATGGTCTCTCAATTCCCGTTTCACTGCCTTCTAATAAACGTATTTCTGTATGATCCAAGGGGCATAACACATTAGCTTTAAGATCGTTGTTCAATGTTCTCTTCGTGGCTATGCTTAGACGTGAGTTTCCGACGGTAAAGTGCAGGAAAAGTTCAGCATACTGTTCTGCCATGGGTGTCTGACATAGAACACAACATCCAGTGTTGATGATTAATTCAAGCCATTGCCGTCTCAAACATGGCACCAAACATGGCTTGTGTATTCGGTGCTTGATAAGTTGCTTTAGCAAGAGAGGTATCATTTTTTGGTACCGGTGTTATTGAAGTTTAAGACTAGAGAGAGAAAAGCAATTTACTTATCGGGTTTTTTTTTTAGAATTACAGCGATTTTCTACTTCCTTCCTCTTTTTTGCTACTATTTTATTGCAAACGCTCAGTTGTATAATTGGGGGAAGACGGTAGCAATCCCGGCTATTCCTGAAAAAGAATTTTAACCCTTTCAATGCTGGACTCCAACATAGCGTCACATGAAATGGTGGTTAGGAAACGAGTTTGGCTCCTGCTGTTGGGAGAACTCGGAGTTGCTTATTCTGATTTTGTCTTTGCCATATTGCAAAATAAACTGGAATAAACTAAAATGACTTCCTCCTGAGAACGCCGGGCAGTTTACAATCATTTTTAGGAATAGTATAAAAATAAGGTCCGCCTCACCATAAAGGTCGATATTAATAGCCTAGCGTAAAACCCCATAACTTGATTTCTATAAACCTGTATCATGACTTTAAATTCCTACTTCTTTATTTAAGAAGATTAATTTGCAGTGGTCTACCATGTTATCCTAGGGAAAGTAGCAATACTATGTGTTTCATGCAACGAAATGTTGAAGAACTTCTGCCCACCTGGGCTTCATAGCTCGTGTGCGCCTTCCCGCTTTCATACTACATGACTTAATATTTGGATATATGAAGCATTTTTCTTTTTAGATAGTGTCGGTTGCTTCATAAACTTCCTCGGTCTGTTATAAGCCTTACTGTGCCCGCAGTTAAGAGATTCTCAAACGCCACGCGCCTCGCTCTTATCAGCGGACTTCTGACAATGTGATTTGGACTCATAGTCGCTGATGTTCTGTGCAGCTTGCGAGAGATACAACTTTGGCTCCAAAGAAGCAACATTTCGGTTAACGCTTTTCAAGGTTTGACGATCGGTAGTGGAACAAATAATTTATCCAGAGTTATGATTGTTGGTTACACAAATCACCCCTGAAAATTCCTACTCGCATTGATATTGGGAATGAGAGAACCACACACGGGAATAGAGGTTTCTTTGACCTCAGAAGGAATTGAACCCTAGATCTAACGAAGAGATGAACCCGTCTCGTCTCAGTAAGCTGCGAGGCCAGACAGATAGTAAGAGGCGGCGAAGATAGAATAAGGGATAGCTAATGCTGTGTTGCTTTGCACTTGTATATTTAAGATTTCATTTTATTCTTAAATGATCATTCAGTGCTGGGGCCCGTTTCTCGAAAGCTCCCGTAAATTTCGGGCCCGATAACTTACCGGGACGGTTAACGGGAAACTTTACCGGGCACGGAATAGTGTTTCTCGAAGCACCCGTAAATTTTCCCGGTACTTACCAGGCCCGATAAAATAGTGGGTTATTAGCAATCTCTAAATCTCAATCTCTCTCTAATATCTAACTTGACATTCAGGTACAAACACTTTTTTTAGCAGTTTGTACCTATACGAATTAGGAGTGGAAAATATTGGACAGAAGGAAGGATCTTATAAAGTGGAAAGCTATAGATCAACTGGCGTAATTTACTCGTTTTCTCCGGCCGGGAAACATCAAGCGCAGTTTTCAACGATCCCAAATCGCCTTTTCTAGCACAAAGCAATTTAAGATCAAGAGAAATGCGACTGAAACAATTTTGTGATTGGGGAGAATAATTTTAAAGTTCTTTATTCTCGTTTGTCTATCGTGAGTATACAGTACATCTATGTCACTTCGTGTTTGTTCACCGCGCATGATGCGACTCTTTTCCCGATCGCTCTTTTTTGTGATTACTTTTATCTGTAGAATGTCTGTTTTCTAATTCCCTCCTCCTTCCCAAAAAGGTAAAAAAAAGTCCGCAATTAAGACAAGAAGCAGGTTTGGCTTGCAGTAGGATCAGGTTTGCGTGACGGGAACCATTATTTACACTACAAGAAAAAGCGGCAAGCTTAGGGTTAGAACCAATTTGTGCAGCAGGTCAAGGATTGACTGTGCCACTGACACACTTATGATTTCAATCTGGGAGTTTGTACCTTCACTTTATTACTCAGCTTGGCTTAAAACTGATTCGAAACGTACTCTATATGACATGAACAATAAAGAAGTGAGTCTCTAAAGAAACTGGTGCTGCGTAGGTGGGAAACACAAGAAAATGATCTAACAAATTAAACGAGCTGAAAGTGTAAACGTTTCGAGCGTTAGCCCCGATTCCGGTACTGATTGAATGGTAGGAATTTTTTATGTTTGGTACCTCTCCCAGTTGTCATTCATTAGTAGTTTTTAGGGCTATATACGAATACGAAGGTTGAAGGGCAAAAGGACGATTTTAAATCGATATCATGCACAAAATGTTTGCCATTCGGTTTTACTTCCATTGTTTCTTCTTTACTCGGGTAGTAATACCCTTTCGCTCTCGCTGGTAGTTTTGAATCTTAATCGATTTTAATGAGCTTTTTCGAAATCTCTGGTATAGATGCAAATCGTTCCGCCATTTTTACGTCTACCCATTTGTCATCGAGCTGCCTCTATTGACCATGAATGAGCTTGACAGGAGCAATGCAAAATCCACCACCAGTATCACAAGTTGCTAGGCAACTGAGAACTATCCGTAGGTTCTCAACCAATTAAATGCAAGGTAATGTGTAAAATTATAATTAGGGTAATCCACCTCTCCTGTTTCACTCGTACTCTACCTTTTAGCACTTGCTGTAATGCGATATCATGTACGGTTGATGTATACGCATTTTGCTTTCAACTTTAAAATCTTTTACTCTCACCTGAAGACAAGCTTACATGGGTACAATACACTGAGCCCTTTTCACTTTTCCCGACTGCACTACATTTTGTTCTTTTTCAGCTTCAAAGTAGATGAAACGTTTAACCACCTGTACAGTCTTGATTACAAAGAGTAAAATTTTTCCACCGCCTCATCATTTTCCGAAAGACTCATCGTGAACAACTGCGGCTGTAACCTCAAGTTTCCGCCAAAAGACGCGCCTTTATGCGCGAGATCTTTCACTCATAGAAAATCTCGCAGTAGAGCATAAAAGGTTCCCTGTTTCTTTCACATTTGAGTCCTCAGTTGTAGACGTAAGGCAGTAAATTGCTGTTTTGAGATTTGTAAATATTAGTTACAGATTGATAATTATTATTTTACGTACGGCTGGTCGTACACTTGAGCAATTATTCTACTGAATTCTCCTGTTTCGTAAAAATTCGGATAATATCAAGGGAACTGACTTGACTATGATGATAATATAAAACATAAAATAAATAAATGAAAACACGATTCCTTGTCACGGGCGTGTATATTACACCTCATTTAAAAAATCGCTATCAATGTACTCCTTTACTGAATTTACTAAGATTTGAGTTACTTAAAGCAAGTCTCTAGTATCCAAGAATAATTTCAATAATTACCGTGACTAAAAGAAGTCAAATAAAATGAAAAAAGCACATGTACTCTTTTAAAATATTTTACCATGACTCCATCGATAACAACAATGCAATATATGTTTTAAGGGGAATATTAGTACTTGAGTTTCTTACTAGCTAGCCTAAGACGCAAGAAATTTTGAGCAACCTTTTTGATCGGGTTCAAGGTCAAATCGATTCGAAGTTTATTGCGTTAAAGCTTCCACTTTTAAAATTTTGATAAAGACAAACTTTCGTTTCGGATTGATCTTTCAATACCGTATTAGTTTATAGCCATCTTGACTTACCAGGCAAATACCTGTTCAGGTGAAAACATCTGGGTAAAAATCTTGCCTCACAGCCCACGGATTATTTTTGGCGTTGATTGATGTTACTTGGTCATCACTGTGACATGAATTTTGTTGGTCCACCACATTGTTTGATAACTTCAAAAGGCAGCTTTTTGGTATTGAACTAAGTAAACAGTACGGGCGGCCGCCACCCGTACGTAATTCAGTTTAGACCCTAAATATAGGTTACAATGTAATTAATCTAGCCGCAAATGTCAACACATTATGAAAAGACAATGAAATTCTCCCTTCAGTAGTCTATAGTTTCACATCTGTGTCGTGAATTAGGTGAGGACGGACGAAGACTTTTTGTTGTACGAAAAACGGACTGCTGTATATAGATTATTTCTTAGAAATTGCGTTCGAAATATTTCTTTTTACAAGTACGATAGGTTACGTAACAGAAAAAGCGAACGCATGGGTCCCTTACACATCACCACAATGCGTTTGTTTTCCCATACAAACGAACGAGTGCATCAAATTCGTAGAGAACATTTTCCATATTGCAAAATACTATTTATTTTGCTTGTACTGAGGTAAATTAACGAGTATTTTATGAAGTGAAAATTATTTTCAACGACAAGTTTATAAGCGGAACACCAATGATAAAACTTTGCTCGAGAAGAAAAAAAGATATTGACTAGGTTCGCCCAATTATTAAGGCGTACGACGAATTTTCACTGGGAAAAGAATTTCTTCACTAAATTTTCAGCTTGTCTCGTGTAAACCTGTCAGTACTTTACCAGTTTAGTTTCACTCTCCCAGGGAAATGTAAGTGTTTTACTCTCTCGGTAACATGGTGGTTGAATTGTGCGCAAAAATGAGATTTTTCTGGGAGCTCAAATTGAGAAGACTGGGGTAAATGTTTTACAAGAAAAATAAAAAGCCAAGAGAACTTATGCTCTCTTGAGGAAACTAAGCTGTCAATGTGTCATCGAATCTTAAAATATGTTAGCAATTAGTTACATCAAGGCAATAAAAAGGTTATGTTTTTCTCGATGAAATAAAGGCATAGAAGGATATCGTTTCTAGCATGGTGTCTTAACCCCACCATTCCCAAGACAAGACTACGAGTGATCTCTCTTTTCGCTGAACGCTGAGAGCGATTTCAAGTGGCTGTCTTCTCCTCATCCGCTGGTTTTCCTTTTCAAGGTCGACGGTCTTTAATTAAAAGGGGTGGGCTTTTTTTGTCCCAAAATTAGATGAGAAATTCTCTTTGGTAACTGCTGTAGACTTTCTCGCATGTACGATTGGATAATTCGGTGATATAGGAGTTCGAAAAACATCTAGTTGATGCTTCTATAATTCTTGTCATTTGTTTAACTTGATGACACATTCAATGATATGGAAAGGAAGAGTAGCATATTGATCTGTTTTGTTCGGGACATTGTGAAAAACGCATCATTGCACTTTCACGTTCACTTGAATTAAATAGATCCGAGCGGAAACAAATACGAATAAGAACTAATTATGGGATCGGCAAAAATCAACGTGACAAATTCCGACCTTACAAAGCGTTTGATACCTTTCTACACTGAAAAAAACGTTCCTGCTCGAAAAGTTATCATCTAGTTTATATCTGATGGACAATACACCTAATAAGAAGTCATGCAGGCATTTTTAAAGACTTTTTATACCACTTGATACCTATCTATTTATGGTTTAATACTGTTTTCCTTGATGGCCATTAACAAATTCCTTGATTTAAATATAACTGTAATGAAAAGTACAAAAACTTTAGAAAAAAAAAACAGGGTCACTGAGGAAATAACTATCATGATTTAGATAGATTATAAAATGGAACCGAATCTCTCGGCATTAGATAACGTTCACCATATCCCTTTCGATATCACGAGAAAAAGTTCATTGTTTTTACGAGTGATAAATCACGAGTGGAGACTGAGAGTTGAGTGTCACTTTAACTTTTCGTTGTCGATAAAAACGGACGAGTAGTTTACAAACGCAAACGCGATTCAGTTTCAGATTTTCGACCAAATCACCGCTCTTTATTATGAGCGTGCAAACCGTTCTTAACAACCCTGAGAGCCGCGTGTGCTCCACATCTTTTTGCCGAACAGCGGACTGAGTAGCGAATATCAGATATGCGTTTTCTTGCCTGTTTTCATAGTAGGTAAAGAAAAATCGTCTATATCTTAAAGACCTCAAAGAGTGAAAACCTCTGAGAATCATAGGTTACTTGTTGATTGAGGATGAAATCTTGGCTCTTCTTCGTTGAATTCCCTACCCGGGTTGTTATAAACCGCAAGGTGCATAGATAAATTATACACCGTTGGGAGTTTAGACATCCGGTACGGTCCTCAGCGACTGTTAATTCTGTTATTAGCCTTGAGAATTCAAAGTTTAAAACGAACCAAGCATTGACAGGCTTGCCAACTAACGCAAAATATTCATCCTGTCTATAAAAATTTACCACGCTGGTTTTCGTTTCGAAGCTATGACGATCACTACGTGATAATTCAACTGATAAAATTTCTACCCCAGACGGAACCGATAATTCCGTTATTTCTACATGTTCATTAACTTGCTTTGCAAAATCACAACTGGCAAAGTATTGATTCACGTTTTTCTTTCGGTTGCTAATCGTCTTTGAGTTAAACCTTTAACACAGCATCTATAAAAGGCTTCTTAAAAATCCGTCAAGTCTCTAAAAATGCATGATCTTCCAATGATTATAAAAGCCATGAAGTGCTATCTATTTACAAAATATAAGTATATAACGGCAAAGCAGTGTTGAAGTAAAGCGCACAGAAGCATAATGATTCTGAAAGACCAATACAACCGCCGCTATACCTGGCGTTTGATCCAGACTTCCAGTTGTTTAAGTCGTATAATAAGCTACACGCCAAGTAATGAAAAGCATTTTAAACTTCCGCTTGCAAGGAATGTCGAAGTGGCTACTGAATGTTGCTAATTCTACTCTCTATCCGAGAGGAACAATTGAAATGGAAAATGGACATTCACTTCGCGATAAATACATACATACATGTATATACATATATACATAATCCCCTGACGAGTGGGCAACCACGAAACAGGCTTGTAGGGATAAACCTGTAGTTTGTTTGTGTGTTTTTCTTTCTCCCGCAACAGCTACTTCGCTCTACGTTCACGTATATATATATATATATATATATATATATATATATATATATATATATATCGAGGCACATTCGTTTCAAGTAAATGGTCAAGGTCTACAGTAGTACTAACGTATTTCAATACCTTGGTTTTTCTGTACATTGTTACTGTTCACTTTTCCATTTCTTACATTGGTTTGACTTATCAACACATCGATGGCACATGCATCTATTTCTCTTCGCTCTCAAATAACTATATTCACTCATCTCACACATCTTTTTGAAGCTATTGACAACATTTTGTAAGTTAAGTTTCTTATATTTATATGCAAATGAATCCTTCGCAGGCTAAATTAGTTTCATCTTCTCACGAATCAATAAAAAAGGTGCCGCAAGATAAATTCTGCAAATCGAGGAAACCAGTGTTTGATTGTTGGTGACAATGCTGGTGATAAATTCTCGTGGGTAAAACTTCACTTTACAACAGCCCCAAAAAGCTGCTTTATTACTTCAGTAATAGTCCTCTTTAGAACAGCACACCTTAAATGGCCAAGTTTAAGCAATTTTAGACCGTTTCTAGTCAAAAAGCGTTTTAAATTTTAGGCCTGAAATGCTCACTAAACTGTATCCAACATTAAAATTGTCCAAACATAAGAATATATAGCTCATTTTATCTGGTGTGTAAGGAGTAAGACGGCGCGATGTCCCACTCTACGTCTTGGATTGGCAGCCAGAATTCGGAACTCAACACAGTTCACTTCGCCTTTGATGAACTTCACGTCTGTCGTTTTTCATACTTTGTTCAAGAGACTGCCCATTTTCAGTGAGGTTCGTTTTAAATTAATGTGCATATGTATAGTTTTTGTTTTCTTTCCTTCTGTTTTTCGCTCATCTTTTAAAATTTGAATGGTTCGTTTTCTTGTCGGTTAGCCAGTCTCTAGTGTGTTGACGAAGGGAAGCCAATTGCAAAACAGCGTAAGGGAAAAAGCTCATTTAGTGATCAAACTTATTTGTAGAATCTAGCTCCACCACGAATGGCCGGAACGTACGCTGAAACAAAATTGATTTCTTTTTTCAAAAACAAAGCTTTGCTCTTGCCGATAAGTTTGATCGTCAGAGCAAACCAAAATACTCCACTGATATTTAAAATGGCCATAGCTCTGAAAAAAAAAGATTGATTTTCGAAATCGGCTACACAAATACACAAACCAGTTTCTCAACTGAAACTGTTTTTGAAACTGTGAGACGATTTTACGTCAAGCCATGGCGGATCGGCCACCATGAACATGCCTTCAGAGAAAAAATAATATTATCCTAAAAGTCGTGATAGCTTTGAGGCCAAGGTATGGCTTTTCGTGTGCCCCTGATCTGAATTTCTTCCCAGCTCGATTGCGTGATAAGTACAGTTTAAATCCTCGTGCATGGGATCTATGTAACCAGTGAATTGTTGTTCATGTGAAAATATGGTCTTGGATTTGTTAGCGACGGTTTCTAGGATAGAAGAATTGCTATATATGAAGAAAAAAACGGCGCTCAGCTATGTGTTTAATCCGAAATGAAATTGTGCGAAATTCAATATCGGAGATCTTTATTCATATTTTTCATATTTATTTAGCCCGAAAACGGTTCTCATTACTCAAAATTCAGAAAAAAAAAACACACACACACACATACACACACACACACAAACGTTGGTCTCTTAACAGATTGAGCCGAAGCATTCTATCTGCGAGGCAATTAGTGACTTGAGGGCCAGATAATTTTTTATGAAGACTTTTGTTAACCTTGGTTCTTCACTTTTGTTTATGATAATTGCGAGTCGACGTATTAACTCACACGGCAGGTAGATCCCCATTTCTATTTAAAAACTCCAGCAACAGTTAATTACCAAAAGAAGCAACAAAAGACTCCCTAGATTACCATGACAAAGTCAGCCCAGAATCGCCCAAAATCTTCACTTATATTTCTTCCAGAAAAGTTTACTTAAACAAAGAGATTTAGCTTTTACGACAAAGATTTTAGAAGAAAGTACTGGTTTTATTTCGACTCATTCTTTAGTATCCTTACTGTTTTTTTACTGTTTTTTTTTCTGTTTTTTTTTTTGAGATAAAACACCAGCGTACAATTGAAATTAGTGTTTTTTTCCTCTCTCAGTTTGAAGGGTTAACGGCTAGTTGAACCACGCATCGAACTCATTAATCATGATGCGGTCTCCGCTTTCAACAGATGGTCAAAAGTTTGTTCTGTGCACTAATCTTGAAATATTGAGATTTTATTGTTTCTTACAAAAGCGAAGTTTAATCGCTGCAGCCGGCCTTAATAAACAAACCCTCTTTTCTACAGAAATAATAATAATTTAACCTGTTGGCAAAACTGTTAGAGCCACAAAGTCTCCACGTTTTTAAGGGCAGGGCGCTTTCACCAAGTTTGTTTCCAATACGTGAGATAAGAATCTGTATGTAACCTAATTTTGGACTATTTCGACTTTGATAGGATATCTCCTTAACTATACGACTTACAAAGTGATTGCTCGCTCGAAACGCCATCTTCTACCTTGGAAGCCGATATTTCTAGCACATCTTTATGTTTGACGGGCTTCAAATTACCTTTTTCGGGAAAAAGGTACCCTTCCAGGGGTAAAAAGGTGTTAATCGTAACCTGCGAGAACCATCGTCAATTTTTCAATTTTCTGTGTTTTTTTTGGTTTTTTTTTTCGGGGCCTGCCACTCTCAAAGTAATTTCCTTTTCGACATTCGGACTCTCCTCGCAGGTCACGAAAATGTATTCGAGCAAAAAATCAATTTCTTATTGCTACAAATTTAACAGCTTTCTCAGCCCAAGCACGGTGGGGTATTGAAACTCTTAACGAGCGAGTCTCAACGCTCACGTGATCGGTAATGTAAATCTTAGCGGTTTTTTTTTCACTTTATATTCACCATAAAAGCACCCCTATTAAGTTTCGTGGAAATCCCTTTGGAGCATAAAAGAAATAGATTTTACCAATTTTTGAACCAAATCTAAGTCTGAAAATTCAATCGGTCTCAAAAACTTACTCCATATTTGGAAAGTGGTTCGCGTAATTATAATACCTGTTTAAGCAAAGCGACTTCTAAATTGTCCAGTGTTATTTCTCGACCCTTTTTCTCTATTCTGCCAATATTTATAACGCAATCATTCCGCACAGGACAACGGCTCCGCGATTGTATTGTTTGTGTATGTGAATGGAGGATAATTTGCTGGTTAAAACTCTTTTTTCCCATGCGAGATTATTATGTATCTTTGACGTGATGGAGTTATCAATTAAAGTTACGAGTTGTTCATTTGAAGGTGTTTTGGTCGAAATTGGTCTTCCTTTTACCAAGTGACGGGTCATACGTCTCTGCCTGCTCAATGTCCTAACCCGACATTTCAAAAGACGTTTAATGAAAAAAACACTTAGCTTCAATTAAACAACATGTGTTAATGATCCTTTTCCCAGGAAAGGGTTGTCTCTTTCGTTGCCTGCTTAAAGCGATTAATTTAAAGGTGCCACTGGAGCAGAACAGCTAGTGATGGTCGACCGGCTGCAAGCACCCAGTTTGGAATCGATTTGAAAGGTGTATGAAATTCCAGAGTACTTTCAGTCCGTCGCTCTGTTAACTGAGTCTTACCAACAATGCTAAATTATACAGCCATGATAAAGACATTCTGACAACAGCAGCTGCTTTTGTTGTGCGTGAAAGCTATTAGAAGTTAAAATACAATGTAATTAGAGCCATATTATCATAACAGCCAATTAGATTTACATAAGCCATTCTTGCGAGACTGCGTTTAGCAAACATACATATTTACCAGACCACGCGTGGCGTAAGTTTGTTGTTTAAGAGCCACTCAGGTGGTTGCTTGCGGTCCACATCGAGGTTCTCATCAGTGAGTTGTCAACTTGTCACATTTGTGAGTAAGAGTTCTTAATTGGACCTCCACTGTCGACGGTGCCACATGAACCTCAACTTCCAAACTGAATACTGTGAGCCTCCCGCGCCTTGCAAGTCGGCCTTCATGGAATTGCCGTCCACACCGGTTTCGCACAGCTACTCCAACTACAATCCTGTCCCTCCTAACTACAATCCGTACACTGCAGCGATGAGGTACTACCACACTCCACCGACTCAAGATTACCCGCTCGCATGCAACGCCAGAAATTCTTTTCCCATGCCATCAGTGTTAAGCCACCATCCTCTCTCACATCATCCTTACCTCTCTCCGCCCTTACAGACGTTCGGAGGACCGCACGACACATCGCACGACGGTAAGTGGTTACTGAAGTCTTTAACCCTTCAACTTCCATCTCAGAGTCAGAACGCGAATTGTGTGCATTGATCAGGGTCTAACTTTAGAAAGCGTGAATTAAATCTACGGCATGTGACCATTCTTTGGAAAGCGATTGAACGATCCTTTCATGTGGTACTTCTGTTTTACTATACTTCTTGGAGTAAAAGATGAAAATTATCCTATGCATTCTTACCAATTCAGATATCACAATTTGACCTTGCCACTTCCGAGGTGCTGAATGCCTGTATTTTCTTGATGGATCCTCGGAAGTTATTTACCGTCTCAATTCCTTTGTGATCTAATCGATGCTTGAATGTTACTATTCATTCAACTCAGAAAAGGTCTGCAAAGTACTGCTAGAAGTGGAAAACTTTGTTGTCAGTAAATGAGGAACATATTACACAGTCTGTTCGTTGAATATTCTAACCATGAAATGGTGCAATTTAAGTAGCAGTTTGAGTATATTTTCTTGTTGGAACCTTTTAAGACTTACTGTCAAATACGTTCCTGTTACAGATCTCAAAGGACCATGTGATGAGCCGAGGTTAAACGGAAAAGGGAAAAAGATTCGAAAACCGCGAACGATTTACTCAAGTTTTCAACTTCGGGAGCTGACCAAGCGTTTTCAGAAGACCCAATATTTAGCTTTGCCAGAGAGAGCCGAATTGGCTGCCTATCTTGGGCTCACACAAACTCAAGTGAAAATTTGGTTTCAGAACAGAAGGTCCAAGTTCAAAAAAAACATGAAAGCAAGCGAGGAAAACGGTGGTGCGGGCTCAAGCAAGCCCGACAGTAGGCCGGGATCTTCAAACAGCAATTCCACCACGGCAAACGTTTGGTCGACCTCAGAAACGTCGGCATCCGGGAATACAGAATCGAGTGTTGTAGCTTTACCGGTTAATAAGCCTCCTATGTCAACGCAGAGCTTGGGGCCTTGGTGCCTTCCAAACAGTCTAAGGCCTCCGTTTGCAACAGATCCTTGCCAGAGACTGTGATTCTGTAAACGTAAGATGCATTTAAGAGACTATTATTGTAAAATAAAACAGAGTGTGAATAGGAGCAGCAGTCCAGTCAAAACAGGAAAGGAGCAAGTAGCGGCGAAAACGCTAATCTAAAATTGTTATCCACAGAAATAGGTTCTGCGGGGCTGTCAGATTTAAAATAATGTACATATTATTTATTTTACGCTTTAGGTGTAGTTCCTATCACTTCAACTTAGAAACAGGATTTTTCTTTCCACGTTGAGCAACCGTGGGAATCCAGTGTAGCAAATGCCGAATTTTACTGTTTGGGCAAAAGAGCACTATATCTTGGTCTACTCGATGCACGCAACACAAGGTGACGAATGTGTTGTTTTAAAACCATTGAGAAAAACTGAAGATCTTTAGGTTACACTCATGTCTGCTTGATTTACTTTCGACTTAAACCAGCGCGACTGTTTCTTTCTTTTTAACAACTTTGAAGAGTAATGAGGTACTCAAGAAAATTGACTGAATTGAATCCACCGCATTAGATCGCAAGCCGAACTGAATACATCTAAGAACAAATAAAGTAATCGAGCCAGGCAATTGCTTAGCCGCCAATGTGTTTTCCTCTTTATCTGCTATGTTTTTCTGACGTCTTAACAATTCCAGTATGACTGTTATGATGAATAAAAAATGTTATATCCACTAGTATTTGGTTCTAATTGTGCTGCGCTCGTGGCTTTCAAAGAGCCGACCAGCGATTTCACTTATTGATCAAAGAACGACATGTGCATTTTGACTTCATTTGTTTTTGCCAGGGACTAGAAAGAGATATTTTTATTGTGTTCTAATGTTATACAAACAGATCTTCAACACAATGATATCTCGTATTGTTTTCGCTTCTTCGGCCGGATCTCGTTCATTCAAGATGAGGCAATCAAACAGATAGGGCTACCGTTGCCTGGGGGTAACAAGAAAAAAAATGCGTCATGCAACTAAAAGCTGGTTGGGAAATAAATTAATAAAACGCTAGAAAACGTTTCATGGCAACTGGTATTAACGCCGAACGTTACCGACTGAATTTTAAGAAGTTAACCCTTTTTTTTTGACCGATTGCAATGAATGGCCATTACAAAAACCCACATTTCATCAATACTCACTGGACGGTCATTGTGTGTAGTCTATTGTTTTCCGACTTGGATATGTGTCTTGTGTGCATGTGAATGACCCAAAACAAAACCCCAACATTACTTTTATTACGATGAGTATTATCAGTCGGGTGTAACCTTAGCACTTTGAATCTCAAGATTTTGAAAGCGCGTGTTCGTCACTGCAGAGAAAAGGCGGCCTTCTTAGAGCCAGTCGTAGATTGATTTATCGATCGATGGTCCAATCGACCAGTGTAACACAAAATACCGACAACTCCGCCAAAGCAAAGACCGCATCACGCTGGTTCCAAATTTGCATGAACTTTGCTTCTAAGTTCAGGTGTCGACCTCTTGAGAGACGACTACTTTGTTTTATTTTGCGATCATTATTTCTTTTAAAACAAAGTTTGCGCTTATATTTTTTTAAAGCCTTCGTTTTTTGTCTTCGTCTGTCTCTTTCCAAAAGAAGGGTGTCTTTGTAAACTCATATCCAAGGCTAAAATTCTCGATGCAAATCAATAGAATTCCAGAAAAATTGAAGGTTTATTTTAACTTGGCAGAGAATGGACAATACATGTGTGTTTGGAGTATCGTTGAGAAATTCTTTCTGCTAAAGGCCGAAAGCTTTCCCAATTACTTCCCGAAAAGAAAGAAAGGCGAAATAAAAGCCAACCTGAAAATTTGGTTAGCGAAATTTTCACGAATGAGTTATAGGTAAAACGATCAATATGTTCCTAATAGCGGTCAATATTGCCAATTTTTAGCCATTCCGGACCACAAACACAAAGATTAGGTTCCTCAAAACACCACTTAATAGATGCAAATGGTTTGTTTAGGCAATAAGGAGATCAATGAAGCAGGTGAATGCCAGTCTTCATCTAGATATTTTGTGTATGTTAGGGGAATTTCATAGCAGGGCACCGGTTGTTGAGGGCCTAGTCCTTATTTTAACGAGCGGCTAAGAGACATTTTGGTTTGGCTATCTAAAATCCTTCAGCAAGCTCAAAATACTGGAAGCCTTTAACTTCTCTCTAAAAGTTTCAATTTATCTGGAACATTAAATTTTCTCTGAAGTGGTTTTCCGTAGTTTTTTCCTTTTTATGCTTCAGTGGGGGATTTTAATTATAATCGGTGCATGGTAGTGCAGTTGTCAACTGAAAAAAAAACATTTGTCGCAAAATTTAAAAAAAGCATAATAACAACTCCGTGAGCCTACGCTTTTAGTCCCATAAAACATTAAGATTCTGTAATGCAATAACAAATGCTTTATTTTATTGAATTTTTCATGGAACCGTTAATTTTTTATTTCCCGAAAGAAATGATTTCAACGGTTATTATAAGTTCAGCACTACTCGTAAGTTAGTTTTTTAGAACTTGGAAACTTCTAATAAATGAAAAAAAAATGTTCTCTCCAATTTCACGGGAAAACTTAAATCAGAAGTTTCAGGGGAATTCGTTTGGTGAGAATATACCTGGTGATACTAGTTAAGACCCGTTAATACAGTGGCACAATCTTGTCTTGCGTTTTCTTTAAAGGAATCATAATGTTTATTTGAAACTGATATGCCTTGGAAGATATCGCTGTGAGCTTCGGAATACAAGACTAGTTTTGTTGTAGCTAGCGTGGACGCTCGACAATCCTTGGCATTGAATTTTGGCCGATATGAGAGTTATCCTGAAAGGTCCTGAGCAAATTTCGTCTATCCTTCAGGTCTTGTTTATTATCTTACTAGATATTCTATTTTTCTTTCTTCTTGGCTCGAGCTGTCTGGTGCGTCTGGCGTGTTTCACGTGAGAGATTTTAAGAATTCATTGGAATTGAAAGCTCTCGTTCTGATTTGATGAGACACTTAGGATCGTTTGAGAAAATTCAAATACGGGTTGCTTAGCCTGAGTTTCCAAATTCTCGGCTTAACAAACCTTTACTGATTTAGAGGACATTAAGGCTAGTAGCAAACCATTATGGCTCTAACAACAGACCCTTATGAAAATGTTATGACCAGCACTGATAAGAGTAACTAAAGGAAATGTGAGCTACTCATCTACTACTCAGAAATTAATGAAAGATTTACACTTGATGGGTAATTTTGCGAAGATTTACTTTCAACTTTCAATGCGCGGCTCTCAACAAGTGACTTAATTACGGCAAATTGCTGATAATATCATTAAGGTAGCGTATCGAGATAAATGCGGCGATACTCTTCAAAGACAGCCTGCCTCCATTTCGTGATTATACGTAAGTTTGTGATTAATTAGTGAATTTTCATGATATAGGAAATGCGTTGTATTCGACAAAAATCATGGGCAACACGAGGATGGTTGAGAACTGTGCGCTAATGAGTCCAGCCCCCAAAAAAAATTGCGCAACGAAGTGTAGGACATGAAGGCCAGAAACGTACCGTAGGAAGGGAAATCTGAGGTCAATATTTTTGAATGTACCACGAGTGAACAGTGGCTGATTTTAATGAATGTTTTAAACGTTTCTTCAAGGGGTGCCTTTCGGTGGCTGTAGCTTCGAATTCGATTGCCTTCTGCGGTTCAATTCTTGTTCGCCAGCAGAACCTTAACCAGAACCAGAACCAGAATTATCTCAGGAAGACGAACCTGTTGGTCATTTTCATTTTATGATTAAAATGCGCTTAAGCCTTGTGCAACCATGATATCAGACTCTGTATGACGCACTCGACATATTTCTGTGAATGGGCCTAAAGGCTATACTTAAAAAAGTCTTCTTTTATATCAAAATGATCCAAATAGAACCTTTCATTTTATTCATTTGCAAGGTTTTATCTAACAAGTAACCACCGCCTTGGAACCACTCTACAATATTCGGTCCATTTCGAATACGTAGCGCACCGAAGTCTATACTTTCCACTCTTAGTTGTCTTTGAAAATGCAAATTTACGACTCGTGTATTGTCCCTCCGCTGCATTCGACTTAATGGACTAATTACTAAATGGCCTTCCCGGCCTCAGTTCTCGCATATAATTAATGTGAATATGGGGATAGGAGGCAATTTGGAATATCCTATAATGGCACAAAAGTGGCAAAGATCGATTGAATTTGTCCAGTTTATTACTTAACGTGCTATTGGTCGCTAATTCAAGGTGGTTATTACAGTTGCGCAACAGTGAAATTAGCCGCAATTTTCTCAGAGTGATGCAGTAACAACAAGGTGCGGCTAGCGAAAATTAAACTGAAGGCGCGCAGAATAAGCCATTACCAACACCAGTTAGTAAAACCTCATTCTTCGCCAGCCATAGAAATAACTTTAAACGTTATCACCTTAATTGTAAACATCGTTAGTTAAACGAATTCTCGGTCAATATTTGGCCAATTTTCCCCTTATTTTAAAATGTGTTGTTTGTCTGGGTTTTATTTGCGTAAAAGCTTTTCGATACCCTTAGACTCGTTCCATTTCGTCGTTCCGTTAATAGAGTTTGTTAATACGAATTACGGGTCATGAATGATTAAGCTCCAGAACAATAGCTTCTAATGGAAGGATTTGAGATGTATCTACAAAACAATGCCCCGAGGTCATTTGCTCAAACTCTAAAGTCTATTTTGTTCAAGAGCTTTGAATCGCTAATCCTTTGTGTAAACAGAGTTCTAAGCGCCATTATATTTACAAACACAACAATTTGACTGCAAAGAAGTGTTCGGCATTAATGGGGTAAATTTAAAGATAAAACGTGTTTCGATTTTTGTTTACTTAACCGTCGCTTTCAACGGTTTGGGTTTCAAAACTAAACGAAAACGCACTTCATTTTGCAATTGCTCAAGAGCATCTCAATGCGTCAATGCATAAATAATTATAAATGTTGCGTGCAATTGCATTTTGAGCGCTGGTGTTAAATACTCGCAGAGTGCCTGCTTCACAAGGTAATTACAGGGTTAGAGCTTTCGGCCAAGTAAGACGACTTTTCTTGCTTGCCGTAATTGGTATAATTGCCAAGTTTGGGGATCCCTTGCTGCGCTTAATTTACTATTGAATTGTTCTTGTCGCTGAAGTACTCGTTATTTGATTAGCTGGCGAAGATTTGGCTCAGTTACCGCAGGAAGAAACCTCTAGGACGAAAAAATCAACCTCTCCTTGCGATTTGTATCAGTTAATTCCGCCATGTTTGCTTATTTATGTACAAAGAGCAAGTAAATTCATCGCAGAGTACACTCATCTACTGTCCTTCATCTTGACAGCGCTCTCAGTTTTTGAGACAACCTATTTAAAATATTTGCTCTACAAGTATGAAATCAAACTGAGCCGCTAAGAGCAGTGCTAAGGAAGCGCAATTGAGGCTTTAACGACCCAATCAACGCAGGTTTAATGCTCTGATATAAAGATTGTCATTTTGTGGAGGAATCTGTTGAAACTGCACCCCCAGTAAAAAGCTCGACGAGCCTTTCCTGGTGTTTGTATTATGGGCAGGTAGTTTTAAATTATCCTCTGGAATGTGCATGTCATTTGGTGTCTTAAACAAGTGTCGATTTTATTATGAACTGTTATCACGACTGCCAATGCAACTAAGCGGATCTAGGCTTTGACTTACACGGCAACTTCTGGCCATAAAACAATCATTATTTACCGTCAGTGATTCTTGGTTGAGAATTAATTGCCGAGGTTTAGCTTATGTTCTTGTCAAAACAAGTTGATCCTCCTGTGAATTCGTTTACCGAGATGCATGAAGTAAGGCACGTAATTACAGTCTTTGCCATATACTACAATCTTTTCATAAGGATACTCCATTCATTAGAAGGGCCTTCACTTATCCCTTGCTGAGGCTGAGACCTGTCACAACAAGCAATCCTTGATTAACTCCACCCTCAAGGAACACACATCTTGAAAGGCAGCCAAACCAAAAACCTCTTTGAGTAAATTATTTCTTCGCTAGCCATCGACTCTGTACCTTATGTACTTGAGCATAATATCTAGCATCCTTCAAAACGAATTACCAGATTGAGGTAATTTGGATTAGTCTCAATTAAAGTTTTATTTTCACACAGACAATTTCGCGCTAATATCTCTAGTTTGCATTCAATTTTCCATCATTATACATTTACTGACAAGGAATTAACAGCTGCGCCCATTCAAGCTTTGCCCACGCCGTTTCTTTCCATTGCCAATTTCCTCCTTCATTCACGAATAGCTCGAGGCTAATTGAGGTACAGCCGCACTGTCTTGTCGGCTTCATAGCTGTCTTAGAATTATACCACTAGAGACCACTCATGCGTATCGGTTATTTTAGATCCTCGGATTTCCAATCGATCTCAAAAGGAGGCGCATGCTATTCGGAAAAAGCTGCCTAGCTTTAATAACTAGGCCAGCAGTTTTAAAGTATTTTTTTTTATGTTTTTGTTGTTGGCAGAAGAGCTAGGAATCTACAAAGTAGCTGGCACATCAAAATTGTCTTCAGTGAAACAGGAACGATGCAATCAAGCCTGAAGCTGCGTTTAGCTCATTACGTGAAAGGCATCTTAATGAGAACGCCGTTAATTATATTGTATCGTTCATACAACAAAGAGAACAATGACGTCTTCGAGCCCTCGAGGTTAAGTACGCAATTGGACAGCCGTGAATGATAAGTGAATAATAGAAAGAAAAGCAGACCGTGTTTGTTTCTCTGCTTTCCCGTTGTTTCGAGTGACAACTGCATGGAAAGTTAAGGCGGTTGGACACTCCGTTATTGATCAATCTTCATTGGGTATACGTAAATGTCATAATGCAGTCTATACTTTGCATTGCTGTCACAAAAAACCTAAGCATTAGGAGGAAGACAACACCGCGTTGGAGCCCGTTAGAATTGGCTCCTCTGTGTTTTTTCTGCAGTAAATAAAAAGTTAGATCCACTGCGCATTCATGCAGTCCAGACCTCAATTTTTGGTCCTAAATCAGCGTTAATAGGCTTTCCGGGAGGCAAGACCTATTATGGGTACACAACAGTGTTTTGTACTGAGGAGGTACTGCATCCGTATTCCTTCAAATGATTAATGGTGCCCTTCAGTTTTAAATGTACTTTATTATAAGAAAAATGATGGTACCTTAAAAGATACCATTACTGTCACTGGCCCACACATATTTTGGGTAATTCTCAACTGACAGCCGATAGCTGACCCAGCTGCGGTGTTGATGAAGTGGAGTGGGCCTACTCTGGGACCTTAAGTCGCCGTAACTTTGGGCTATTTTAGGCGATTTTAAGCAAAATTGACAGAAAAAAAACATGGCGACTTAAGGAGACTAAATGCGATTTAAGGCGACTTAAGGTCGCAGAGTAGGCCTTGAAGTGTAGAAATACAAAATTCAAAAGGTTTGACTCAAAGCACAGCAGTTCTGAACTCTCAAGGAAAGAAGCCTAAACAAATCTAGCTTGCCGTGTGAAAATTTGCACCAATGTCTCCTCGGATCTCTTGCCTTTCGTCGGAAAGTGGAAAAGTGTTAAAGTGCCCCTGCGACGAAAAAACACACTTTTACTTCGGAGCAATTTGTGTAAAGAATGTTGTATTGGGTTTAATACTATCACTAGAAGTTGATAAAAACAAGCAGCAAACCTTCGATCTTTATTTTTTTCCGCTTCAAAGTCTCCCAAAAATCGTCCGCCATTACTTAAAACTCGTTCCATCTGAGCCTGCATTTGTACAGCATACACCTTGGTCGTGACGTCATAGGCTCAACGTTCTCACGTCGTTCGCTGTTTTCCTCCTTGTTTACAACCTAAATTGTTGTTCACGTTCTCAGTTGTAGCGCTTTTTCACCCTCTTTTATGATGTCTACAATATCCGACGAAGAACCTTTGGATAATTTAACTAGTGAACATTCTTCAGAAGCGTCTGAGGATAGTTTTGTTTCGGCAAACGAAGACTTTTTGCCGAACGACGAACCGAACAAGGAAGAGCCGAGTACTTCGAGCAAGTAGCTCAAGAAGAAGAAGAGGAAATTCTATGGAGCAGGTTTTCTGGAGTAGAACCCGTGGAAAACTGGTTTGTGTTCTCCCTGTCATATTTACTTGCCTAATAGACACAAACTCTTTGATCGCTAGCTAGCTTAGTTTATTATTGAACCACGTTCTTTTCGTCTCACTTTGATCTCTTTGTATAAAGTGTTACTCTATGTGCAAACGTAAATTTGGGAATTTAACACTTTATTTCTAAGGTGCAAGTGTTCCAACTTGGAATATGTCGTGAAACACTAAGAGTGCAGATGCTGCATAGAGGTGAACCGGTGTTGGGAAAGAATGGAGGGGATAGAGCAAGAAGGCGACTGCATAACTTCACATCCTGGTTTCGTTGCAGTTTGTTTAAATAGATGAGTTCTTCACGCTGCTGGCGCCGGCTTTAAAACGAAACAGAAAAAGTCCTACACCACAAGGTTGGCTCATGGAGACACAGCATAGCACGAGTAAGTTTACATGAACTTCTGTAGATGTATATGTTGTAGTTCAATTTTATCCTTGGTTCAAATTTTATTTTCCTCGGTTTGAAACTCATTATCAGAAAACAAAGGAAAATAAAATTTGAACCAAGGATAAAATTGAACTACAACATATACACATTGAATCGTTTATAATAATATACGATTTTAAATCATGCACAGTTATTTGCACATCTGATTAGAGTTAATCGTATGACCCCCAAAATGCAACAGCACATAGTAACATTATGTATTATGCAACATCCCCTTACAGCATATTTCAGTGATTATTCACTTCCCCGGAAAGTTTAAGTTAGGCACGAGAATAGGCTTTGTATTTTGTCCTTTGTTAGTTGTATATATTCCCTGAAGTAGTCTCAAAATTTAGTTTGGCCAAATTGAATGTAGCAGTATAGAATTTAGTGTACCTGAATTTAGTAGGAGAGATTGAAATAAACAATAATTTAGAAATTACATCAGTTAATTTTGGCAGGGATAACACACAATATAATGTACAAATTTTTTTCCACAGGTTCCTTCGGGCCGTTGCTTACAGTTTGTAAGAATTGTATGGGGATATGTTGGGGCATCTAACCGTCGTCCTCTACCTAGCTGTGTTTACAACAGCATCAGGAAAACTTTTCCAACTGCCAAAGAAGAGGGATTGCAGGGATATGAGGAAGATGATTAATTTGATAAAGTTTAACAAATAATTATTTTTATACCCAATGGCACTTAATGTAGCTAGGAAGAAGCGATGTGGTTAGGTATATTAACATTAAAAACTTTTTTGGATAGGAAATTTACAACTAGCAGATTACCAACTGATCCTGTTCATAATAAAAGGTGTATTGGTTGTAATCTCTCACGGCCAATTTACTCTCACTAGTCATTTCCCCTGGTAACTGGTTGTTTCGCTCCATACCAGTTCACCCCCTATTAGAGGTCATTTTGCCCCCAATTCAGAGATTTTCAGTTTTGAAAATGTACTGAACTGCACACTTCAAAAGTATTGACAAAACTAGAAATAACTTCATACATGAATTCCTTTTTCAATTTAAGCAGCGCAGACAAATGAAACCATCATGAGAAAACTCGATTTGGGGGCAAAATCACCCTAAAGTATTTCCAACTCCAAAGGTTGTTTCCGGTTTTGGTCTCTGTTGATTTATAAATGCCCTAGCTTGCAATTGTACTGCAGCAGTGCCCTTTTTATGGCCTTTCCTTGGATTTCCACAGGTCCTACACACTGTTTATCCCCTTTTTCTTCCAACAACTGTTGTGTTTTGTGTCTTTGGTTGTAGCTCTACATCTGTAGAAAAGAGAAGTACTAACTACCCTCTGGAATGTAAATTGACAAGTTTGGAACAATTTTATAGTCACTATCACTTGTTTGAGAAGTTTTATAAATTATATTCATTTGATTATTTGCACTAGACACAGCCTGTGGGCTAAGCTGTAAACAGCCTCATTCAAATAGCCTTTGAAATTATTATCACACGACAGTGGATTACAAAAATCTTACAGCTATTAATACCAGAACAGGTAGGAGGACATATCACTGTCTCCTTTGCTTTTTGCCAGTTGTATTCGGTTTTAGCTGCACCTTTGTCCTCCTTGTCCAGGATCATAGTGTGTAGGGCTGCTGGTTCCTGTTCTGTCAGTTCATCCTTGACACCCTTTGACTCCTCTCTTGCCGCTGACGTCCTCCTTCTGCCGCGACGCGTGGGACGATGCAGCTTGAGAATCCAAAATTTCTTTTACGATCTAAGAAAAATGAAACATTTTCAATCTATTACGAAGGAAATTTTAACAGGCCAGTAGAAATATCAATTATACGCACTGATGAAGGACATCATCTCATCTTGTTTATATGTACCATTTACATATGAAGATACAGTCAACCTTGGCATAAAGTGCTCAATGCTGTGATAGCAGAGCTACGTATACAGTATATAAGTGTTTTCAAACTTATATGTACCATTTATATATATTCAGTATACATCTCACTGGCCACGACATGTGCCACTTTATAACTTATTAGGCGTTTTTGTGTAAGGCAGATAATACAGTCGTTATTGGAATATTTTGGAAGCTCCTACACGACCAAATGCAGTTATCCCTATTATTTATGCAACTTTAATCGAACGTAAACAAACTACGAAAACACGTGGACTTACCTTTCGACGAGATCGCTCAGAGGATGGTTTTTCTGGTCCTTTTCTATAGATAGTAGGAACTGAACATGGGAGAAGTCTTCGCCTTAATCCTTCCACATGCAGAGTTCTCTCGAAGCAGTCTTCCAAAAAGCGATCGGAGCAAATAACAAAAACTCCTTTTGGGTTAAAATTTGCGCAGCGAGTACGCACAAAGCGAACCCAATTCTCCCGCTCCGACTTATTTACGGGACTACGATGTAAGAGGGTCCTGAAGGGGGGTCCTAAATCCCAGTTCCCAGCCCAATTTTGGTCCAAATGCCAGTTCCCAGGCTTCAAATCCCAGTTCCCAGGCTAATTTTGGTCGAAATCCCAGTTCATAAACAAGAAATCCCATTTTCATAAGTACAGGTTAAAAACATGCATATAATGACTATAATAAATTAAAAGCGCAAACTGTTGATATTTGGATGTATGTACCTTCATCTGGACTGAAGAAAATCTCTCATTCTGCTGGTTAGCACTCTTTGTCTCCCAGCCCTTGTTGGCATAACCATGTTAAAACCAGTCCCGTCATCTGCACCGTCTTCATCAGACTCGCTGTCCCCACTGTCACTACCACTGTATTCGTTAGGTTGATCATGGCAAGTGGCACCCTCCACAGTCTCAGCAGGCTGTTCATCTGTTTCCGTCGTCTGAGTTTCTGCACTTTCATCTAGAGGTCCATCTAGCACTATGCCTTGCGTGTGAGGTAATACCGAATGCAAATCTAATGGATTAAGCACTGTCTGTGCTTCATACAAGTTCAAAGGCAGTGTCCCAGCTCTGTCCATGGTGTTGTCTTGTCGGACACTACGTTGTCTTACACACTTGCCGTATCGTTTCGCCCAAAACCTCATCTCTGCTTCATCATTTCTGGACAATCGTTGTCCAACTGGTTTGGGAATTTCGGCACGAACTAACTGGCCAGCATCAGAGGTTTCAGAGAGGTAGTAAGAGTTAGGGTGTGTGTAATAATGTGCAGACCATGGTGTCACTCTCTTTACTCCTTCTTCAACGGATGAACCAAAAATCTGTGCATATTCGTAGAGAGTAAATGTTTCCTTCTTAAAGTGAGTAACTGCATGCTGGTTCTCGACATTCATTGTCAGCAGTGATTCCAAGTTTAAGTTCAATTCGAATCCAGGAAATGAAGAAAGATCTTTCATGTTGTTCTCTAGTTTTCGAAGCGATTGTGCCATTAGCTCCAACGACTTCAAGCATTTGTTTGACTGGGTACCTTCTGGACCATCTGTGGTTTCTCTCCTTAAGGACTGCAGTTGTCTTGCCTTCTGTGAGCACGTCTTCACATACTCCAGGACTTCATCAACCATCCCAATTGCTTCTCCAACTGACTTTTGGGGCTTTCTTTCTGTGCTTCTTTTGGAATGGATGTTAAAAGCCGTGACCAGTACTTGTAACTTCCCAAGGAACTCTGCAATTCCTGCCAAAGGTCTATTGAAGTACTCACATGCTGTCATTGCTACACTCCGGCATTTGTGTGATTTCTTTAGGCTCACTAGAATTAGATGTCTCAGTTGTCTTAGATGCGGCTGGAGCGGATACTCTGGGTCGTTTTGGAACTGGTGTATAGAAATAATTGATTGTTCTTGACTGTGGGCCAGTTGCTAGCTTCTTAGCTGGGCAGATGTGCACACGCCGGAAGTATTTCAGATGGCCACTTGAGGTTCTCTTGCTTTTGTCAAGTTTAGGCGTCTTACCGCAAAGCAAACATGTGATGCCTTTCCCATCTTCGGCTAGTTTTACATCATTAGTTTTGTCCAACAAATCTTTCAATTTTTCGTGTGTGCCAGGTATGCTTGTTTTCTTTGCTGCTTTCTTGGGCATTTTGCCCGCGTGAGTGGCGGCACTTGCTGTGCTGCCCGAGGTCGTTGACCCTGAGATTTCCGGGGCTGTTGACTCTGTAGTTTCTGTAGCTTTCTCGAACACAATGTTCACAGATGCCTTTTTAAATGTCGTAACTCGTTGGATAATCCTCACCAGTAGTGACCGGGATTCACTGCCTCGAAGCATTTCTACTTGTTCTTTCGTTCTAAGAACAAAAGGCGCTCTTTTCGTGCTGCCCGCTTCAACGAAATCCACATAAAAAAATTCAATAACAAAGTCGCCAAATCCTCTTTTCGCAGCAGAGTCTTTAACTCCACAATTCTCCACAATGCTTGCCTGCATGTCTGTTGGGCTGCGCTTCAGATCTAATTCGATCTTGCTGTTTTCCGTGTGTACTATCGCATTGTTCGAAGAAACATATTTCAATTCGATAATCATAGTTCGCCGACAGCAATCGCTCATGCTGGACGACGCCATGTTTGTTTTAAACAAACCGCTGATCAAGGACGTGACATGACCGCAGCGTAAAGTCTGGTAACGAGAACTTGCAATAGGAGGCCAAAACGTGGAAAAATACTGACTTTTTTGTGCCATCAAATGCGATAATTCGAGTATTTGTGTCAAATTATAGGTTCGGAGACTAGCAAGTCTCACAAAGAAGAGAAATCCCATTCCCATTTTCCAAAGTGTTAGTCCCATTCCCAGTGGTAAAATCCCAGTCCCAGTGCACGAATCCCATTTTCCCAGCCCAAAAAGAGGCAAATCCCAGCTCCCATTTTACCCCTTCAGGACCCTCTGTTATTTATACAATTTTACTCGTAATATAAATTGTAACTTATAATACAGTCCAGATACTACGCGCGATATGATTGGTCCAAACAGCGTCCTTTATCAGAGTATAAAGGACGGTGCTCGCGTCATCCCCCGGCTTTGCGCAGGGAAAAAAGTGGCGGAATTTTTCAAAGAGTTTACCAGCTTTTCGTAAAATATTCTGAACGAGCTCGAACAAAGCATCCCTTACACTTACAAGAATGCGAAGATGAGGAGCTCTAGGAAAATGTAGATATAGAGACCGAGTTAAACAACTAAGTCAGCACTTGTAAAAATTGGGAGTTAAATTAAGAAAAACAGGACTACGACATCAACCAGGAAACCATCAAACAATGGCGTTTTTGAATGAAACAATAAAATTGCCCAGCAAAATACAGTTCGGTTGGTTTCAGTGCCAAGCTATGCAAAACAAAAACGTGAAGTGACCAATTTACAAGTCTTCTCCGCTGAAGACGAGAAGGTTGACGGCAAAAATTCGAAATGGACTGCAAACGGATTGAGTGGAAAATTCTACAGTTTCAAAGAAAAATGAAAACGATATGAAACTTGCCTACCGTCAACAGTACAAGAGGAAGACAAATCCACTTTTGTCACTGGTACAGTAGTCGGCGTTGTAGTCTTGGTTGCTTAATTTGAGCTCCCTTACGTCGCAGTTAGTAAAAACGACAAACAGTACAGATCAAACAAACAGAAATTTGCTTGTGTCGAATTCATTTATCCACAACATTATCACTAAAACAGAGACTAAAAGAACAAAAGAAAACAGCAGTTCTTGCATTGACATAAACTGAGCGTTGTCCATTCAGGACACATGGCACACTGTCTTTAGTTTCAGCAACAAGCTAAGCAGTTCGTCTCGTTTGTTTTCTTCTGCTAAATTCCACAAATGGTTTTTTCCTCTTATTGTCTTCATGGGCCATAATTTAACTGGATTTCGATTAATTTAAGACTTGAGAATGTTTAAAAATATCTTGACTGAGCTAAAAAAATTCCGCGTTCAAAAACTTTTCAGTGCTTTGCGTTCGAACTTTGATGGTTTGACAGCCTTTGTCTTTTGAACCAATGTGAGTGTTGGACGTATTCTTACAAGCTCGCTGATCGGCCCAAATTGCTGTACTTTATCAGAGTATAAAGGACAGTGCTGACGACATTCAGCGCGCGCGCTGAAAAAAACACTGGGAGTTGATCGAAAATAAAAGCTTGTTTTTGTGGAAAATCGCTAGTTCTTTATTATGAAACAAATAAATAAGCCTCCTCTGGGCTTTGTTCTGTTATAAAGCACTTAGGAGGTGACGAGAGCACTCAAGAAGTAGGGAGAAACACTCGCCTGCGGCTCGTGTTTCCCCCTACACTTCTTTCGTGCTCTCGTCACCTCCTGCGTGCTTTATAACAGAACAAAGCCCAGAATGAATGAATGAAGGACTTTATTAAAGTGTCAATAGTATTTAGCTTGAAAAAACTAATTGGGGACACTATCTACACATTAAAATATACTTTAGCTACATAAAGTTAAAATTATTTAAACTTTAAAAAACTTTCAGAATATCAAATATAAATAGAATATAAAAAATTAATTACGAATTAAGAAATTAAGGCGGCCTAGCAACATATGTCACAGTTTCTACAATTATCAATCAAGAGTGATAGGTCTTTGCTCTTAATACTGTTTTTAAAACTTTTAAAATTAGGATTCTCTCTGTCACTTTGTTCTAATTTGTTCCAAAGATGGGGCCCAAAATATCGTAAAGAATGTTTTCCATAGCGTACTGTGCGAAAACGTGGAATATTAAAATCAGCGTTCCTCAGATTATATCGTTTCGGGGCAGTATTAAATATCTCTGTTATATAAGTGGGCACAAGTCCGTTTTTTACTTTATACATGAAAATGGCGATGTTTTGTAACCGTTGTTGGTACAGACTTGGTAGACCTGCTCTTGTTAGTAGCTCGCTGTAGGTCTCCGATTTGGATTTAAAGACTGCCCTGAGTGCCCGCTCTTGAATTCTTTCCATTTTCTTCTTATCGGATGATTTGCAAAAGTGCCATACAATATCACAATATGCAAGGTGGGGCAAAATATTAGACTTGTACAGCTGTAACTTTGCAGACCATGGAATTAAATTGCGTAGTCTCAGTAAGACCCCAACCTTACAGCTCGTTTTCTTGCAAATATCACTGATATGTTCACTGAATGTCAGTTTGTTGTCGATGGTTACGCCAAGAATTTTGAGATAATCAGATGATTTGACTTCATGTCCATCGAATTTCATTGTCAATTCATACCCAGGGCTTTTCTTGGAAGGTTGTGGATCAATAGTAAAGATCTGGTATTTCTGAGGGTTGGCTTGCAGTAGGTTCTCCTTGTACCATTGTGACACTGCCTCTGTTTGTCTCCTGAGAGTTTGGGTGCTCTTCACTATATCATTATCACTGGTGTATATTTGATGGTCATCAGCATACATAAATAGATTAGCAGACTGCCTGTGTAGTGAGAGATCATTTTGGAACAAGTTCCAGAGTAGAGGCCCGAAGGAGGAGCCTTGTGGACACCCCCTTTTTTGTTCTTTCCATGCGCTGTGTGCTTCCTGTAGTTTGACTCTGTTTCTTCTACGCTCAAGAAAGGATCGCATGAGATTCTGTGATGCTTCAGAGAAGCCATATGCTCTAAGTTTTTGAATCATTAGTGCAGGGTGCAGCGAATCAAAAGCTTTGCTCATATCCGTGGATAGAGCAGTCACGTACTCTTTATTGTCGGCAGCCATTTTCCAGTCCTCTGTTAGCCTTATTAATGTAGTTTCACAGCTATGTGTTTTTCTGTAGGCGGACATTTTCTGGTATAGATGTGGATCCATGGTTTTCGTGATTTGCTTGGAAAGTAGTGATTCGAATACTTTATCAACAGAGTTCAGTACTGTTATAGGACGGTAATTTCCCCGGTCAGTTTATCTCCTTTCTTAAAAACAGGGGTCCATTCCAGGGGTCCAATATCTCCACAACGTTGTAGTCGTTGGATGTTAAACCAGCTCCGCTCATCAGTTGAGTGGTGCACTCGACAAAGAAGAAATCGTTTTCCACGGCAACGTGGTCTTTGTCTCTGTGTACTTTCAGCTTGGAGTCCAAATTTCGTCTGATAACTGGTTACATTTGTCATTTCTCGATGCTTCCAGGTTTCCAGTGCGTTTCTTGGGGAGTAGATTTCGGTAACAGTAAAAAACTCGATACATAGAGCCAACAAAGTCACAGAGTAGCGGGAGCTTGTCGCAGCGTGACCAACCGCCGCCATCTTTTTGTACTTTTATGTCTCCAAGAGGAGACATAAAAGACTGGAGCCTCCAGAGGAGGCTTATTTATTTGTTAAATAAGTGACATTTATAACTCATACTAGTACTATATTGTGAATAATTTTCCAATAATTGCATACAGGTTTTTATATCTTTTAGAAGTGCTACAATTTGTTGTCTCTGGTTACGCTGAGCGCCCTATGAAACTTTCTTCTTCTGGCATGCTGAAGTTCAATAAACTGCACTGATAATAATAATAATAATAATGAATTTTATTTGAGTGTCACTGTATTTAGCGCTTGGAGACACTGTAAAGCACAAATGAAATCAAATCAAACCATATTAAATTAAATCAAATCTAATCAAATCAAATAAATCAAATGTTCGTTTTTGTGGAGAGGGGATAACCGGAGTACCCGGAGAAAAACCTCTCGGAGTTGAGTAGAGAACCGACAAACGCAGCTCATATATGACGCTGTGGCTGCCCTAACCCTGCTTTTAGTAACCAAATTTGATGTCACTTTTTAACTTGAGAACCAAAGAATTATATTTTTTTACATATAATGGTTTCAAATACAGAAAACGTTTACAAATCCAGCTGAATAAATGTCGCCAGCAGAACTGAACAAGTGTCTTCCGAAATTTTATCCGTCATCGGGAAAACGAGGCGGCAGTCATTACAACAAAAAATCCCTTACTGCGATCCGAGCAGCATTCGATCGTAACTTGAGAAGTCCTCCATTTTCTAAGCCATTTTCTATTTGTGGTGTACATTACCTCATTGTTTTAGCATATACTAAAACAACTATTCATTTCAGTGTCGGTGGCTAGCGATGGATTTCTTTCCCGGCTCGGTAAATATCCACCGCTACCCACTTCCACTTCGGTTAATAGTTGCTAATTGTCCTTGTTGTAACATTGAGATTGCGCTACCATAGGTGCCTTATATCCGTCACTGGGTGGAGGCGTAACCTTGGCGATATAATGCATTGATTTGTGTTGCAGTCCTTCTTATGATTGCCCAGGGGTAAGCGACCAGTCTTTATTCCTTACCCTTTAGCGGCCTGTAGCCCTGGAGTGGCTCTTGAAAATTTGATGTCCTTTGACAATTATTTCACGTGGGCTTGAAATTCTGTTGTGCGCCTAATTCAAACTCAAACCTAACGCAGCTGCTGAATTCCTCAGCTACATTGGCTGAGTGCTAATTTATTTTAGTAAAAATCTACTGGTATACTGAGGCAAATGCCGCAATCTGATTGGCAGATCTACTGCACACTATCAACCATAGAGTACTAAAGTGTGACGTCACAAATATCTCAATTTTTGAAATCATGGGATTTATTAAGATGTTTGCAAAGAGCATGATAACAAATGCCTACAAGCCAAAAATCAGCCTCTCATTTCAATTTTGGAGTGAGATATTGCAACTTTTACGCTCCAATGATTCCATACAAATCCTTCTAATTTTGTCTCTGTTCTAAACGTTTGGAACCGAGACAAAATTAGAAGGATTTGTATGGAATCACTGGAGCGTAAACGTTGCAATATCTCACTCAAAAATTGACATGAGAGGCTGATTTTTGGCCTGTAGGCATTTTTCATCATGCTCCTTTGAAATGTCTCAATAAATCCCATAACTTTAGAAATTTAGTTTTTGTGATGTCATCACTTTAGTACTCTATTAGAGTGCAGCACTTTAGGGTTGAAGATCGTTTTCAAAATGGCGATGTCTTCGCGCTTTAGCGAAGTTTCGCAAGCAGATTTAGTATTTTGTTATTTTTTTTTCACCGACACGTTTATTATGATTTTATGATTTTTACTAAAACAATTAGATTATTCGCTCTCAATACAGTACTTTATTTCAAAATAGCAAGCATTGTTACAAAAAAGTGTAGGTTTTAAGAAAAAGAAATCCCAGAGGTCAACCATATAATAGGTATCTACTAAAAGAACAAAAAATATATGTATAAATATCGCTATCAAAAATATGTACATTATAATTTATATAAAAGCAAGTTATTAACTTGGGGGAATACCTGGGGTGATAGGTGTAATTGATGGAACACACATAAAGATCACTCACACTCACTCACTCACTGCCCACTGTGCCCACTGGCACGCAGGGCAGCAACAAAGTTCTTCCACTTCGGTTTGCCTTTAGCCATCTGTTGGGTAGCGAACTTGAGTGGAACGACTTGTTGAATAGATTACAAAGCGATGTAGATAATTCCCGTGTACGTTCCTGTAAGATACGAGGCGATAAATGGTCAGGACCAGGATACTTGTGAGTGTTCAGGTTTCTTAAGTGATTTTCCACTTCGCTTGGTGTACATAACACATTGTATAACTTGTCATGCAGAAGATTATCAAAAATCGGGAAACATTTGTTCATGTGTGAATACTGATGAGAAGTATGCGTTCATGTGTTGCGCAATCTCTTGGTCCCTTGTTATTTCTGCACCACTTTCTTTTAGGAACTCTAGTTCATTAGTACGTTTTCATAATGACTTGACACAGTTCCAGAAAGGCTTGGAGTTATTCTCTGTTGTTAGTTTATCAGCTAGTTCTTTAAAATGACTCCATTTGGCAGAGTTTCATTTTTTTTTTCATTATTTTGGCTTCCCGTGGTCATGACCTCTTGAGCAAATAGTTCAAAAGTCTGCCTTGTCATTCAGAAGTGACTCCTGAGCTCATCAGGGAAATACCACGGAACAGTGGTTTCAAAAAAATTGGGCACTCGATTTAAATGTCGTCTCTTGAAACAACATGCAACACTTAAATAAATAACATCATCGCTATCATAAAAAAACTCGTCAACTTTAATTTCATTATCGTCTAACAACTTCAAAGCCAATAGAACCGGCATAGAGTCGGCCATTTTTTGTTTTAACTGACCGTTTGTGATGTTTGTATTTCGCGCGAATCAACCGAGCGGTGGCTTGGGTCGGGTCTGTGCAACCGGAATGTACCGTTCCATTGAACACGTAGAATTTCCGAAATTTCAAAGCGGAATTTTTGTTGAATGGAAAGTGTCCAGCGGCACTTTTAGCCCATAGTGCCCTTCCGAGGAAAATACCCGGATGGATAGTACTCATCTGGCCACTCGCTTCATCAACGAGGAAGATGCAATTATCCTTGTCAGTGAGGAAGTAGCCAAAAAGCCAATTCAATTTAAATTTAGTAGGTTTTGGCTGTTTTACAACCAGCGCGCAGAAGAAAATTTAGTGGTGAACAATAGAAACAAAAGAGTGTTCATGTCTAGGAACTATCTGTTTGATAGTGTAGCGCGTTTTCAGAGTCAAAATTAAGTTTATGGTTAACGGACAAATTGAATTGCCAAATAAATTGTTATCTTAGGTGATGATTGTCAGTTGATGACCTCTGTTGACGTGTTGTATTGCAATGGAATCCTATTGTGCTGTTATGACTTTCAAATATGCAATTCTTACAAGAGTTAATTTGTATGCATTATTACTTTTGAAATCTCTGTATGCTGACTTGCGAAACTTGCAGCTGTAGCATGAAACGTGACAACTCGCAATGACTTTTGAATTTACTTTCGTCGCATCAGAATGACGTTTACACTTCATGCCAGCATGCCATATAGTCTCCCGCGTCCATCACAATGGTGCGGGAGACTATATGGCATACTGGCATGAAGTATAAACCCTCCCACTATGCCATATAGTCTCCCGCACTATTGTGATGTGCGCGGGAGACTTAATGGCATACTGGCATGAAGTATATCCCCAGAATGACTTGCGAACTTTCAACCAGGCGCTACCTACCCAACAAGGCCCGGAAAGAGTATGGAAACTCTTCCCCAGTGTCACAGTATCAGCCAATAAAAATCTTGAGCTCATAATCTAATTTTTAATTAGTGAGTGACTATGAAATGGAACTGCGATTGAAAATTTGACCCTCACAATATTTACGCAAATCTTAGCCACAAATTATGTTAAAATAGCAATAGTCAAACTTTCAATTTCATTTCCCACCGCAATGCAAATATGATTTAGATATTTCATATATGCTAACATCGTGAACAAAACAACTTTTTAATGGTCTCGCTCCTTCTGCAGGCAAATGTTCCCAGTAGCAACTTCTCCATCCGCTTCCAGACGTCACTGAGTTGAGATCAGTATCTTAGCTCTATACTCGTAGCCAAGATCTCGCTCAAAAGTGACAGCGACGGATTTGACTTTATTTATAAGGACAGGTGAGTGCATTATTTTTACCTTGTCTGAGGTGGAGTTTAATCCTTTCGTCTAGTTTTTAAATGTTTCAGCCGTAAACCGCACGTCAAAGAAGGGGCAAAGTTCAATTTTAATCAAATGGTACTTGAGAGGACAGGAAAGGGCTGACATATTAGCCACAACAGCTCAGTTCGTTATGATACTATAGTGCATCTCTGTGCTCAGAGCGTTTGAAGTGGGAACGAATCACAGTTTGGAGTAGGAGAAGAAATAAACTACGGGTAAAGTTTCCCATTTATTAGTAAGAGCAAGTTAATCACGTAAGCTAAGAATTCTTGGCACGTTTGTTACCTAATTCTCAGTGTCTTTTCTTCGTCTCTCGCTCCATCTCATTTCTCATTGCCAGAAGCTAATACGATGGACACAGAGGAGCTGTGCTGGCCTGCTTTGTGTCCTTGTTACGTAGTAGCATCACTTGGATCTGAACTAGGGAACCTTTCTTCGTCAGTTAACCCACTAGGCTTAGAGAGCGATGAACACGCCGACCAGATTTGTACTTGAGCTGTAGCTTTCAATGAAAGTCTCTTGATGTGATTCTTTCTCTTAGAGAAAATTAGTCTTTTAGTGAAGACACTTTCCTAAACCAATGATTTTGTTTCTTACACGGTGTTGGTCTTTGTACCCGCCGTAACCACCCTATCTCTGACAGCCAGTAGAGGCTACTACTGGTGCCCCTCAGCCACCCAGCCTTCCTTCTTAGCTGGTTTATTAAAGATATGCCCTGATTTGTGGTCAGCACTTCCCTCTTCGCTGTAGTGAAGAATCTGCCATTTCAGGTTTTAATCTTTTACCTTTGCGAGTTTGAGTACTTCTCCCTTCTTACTGTAGGTCACCATTCCTAGTATCGGACACTCCATCTGCCTCTCGAAGCTCAAACGTAGCTTGCCTTTGATTGCCATAGTTCTCGTGCCTGAAGTGTGGTCCTAGATGCCAGTTGATGTGGCCTGCTTCACCATTTTCTCCCTGTAATGTAATGATGTAAATAGGAAAAATCCTAGTTCATACCGACACAGACTTACATGATGGTGTTGCATACATGGACTCATCGATCTCTAAGCTCTTCATGCCATGAAACCGGCACTTCTTTATAGAAACTTTCAAAGGTCTTTCAGTCTCGTTTTTTCACTGATTGTATGTGTTGTAGTTCAATTCATTCCTCGGTTTAAATTTTATTTTCCTTTGTTTCAAACTCATTATCATACTACGCTCAACGCTATCTTCGACCAACGCGACCAACGCTATCTTCAAGTTTTCCCAATAGCTACGATAATCCTGACCATATTTAGTAGGTGCATCAGTGTATGCAAGTACGTCCAACATTCAGTTTGGATTATGCGACTGCAACGCAAAAAATGAAGACGGTCATTGAACTTTTTGATGAGAAACACTTAGGCATAGAACATGATACAAGAACTGGTGTGAACATGTAGTTCAGTTGATTTAAGCCACCCTCAGTGGTAGCATTGATCAATCATTGTGCCTGTACAGATTGACCTCATCGCAGAGATCAGTTCCAAGTACCCAACGCAGCCAAACGGATCGCCATACCTTAAACAATCTGGAAACCTTCCACCCTTTTTCAATTTTCTAATCACGAATGTTCGCCTGCCGAACCCGTGCGAACCCTGTAAAATGCGGTAGCCGTTCAGTATTAGCGCGTCCGCCAAGGCCAACGGCGGTTTAATCCCTGAAAATCTATGTATATGTTGTAGTTCAATGTTTTCCTTGGTTCAAATTTTATTTTCCTTTGTTTTCTGGTATGGTAATGTGTGATAATGTGTTTGAAACAAAGGAAAATAAAATTTAAACCGACGAAAAAATTGAACTTCAACATATATGCCCACCACGAGTCCCCAACTACGGAACACACGTTAAATTATTCAGTGCTCCATTCAATTACGTCAACGTACCATTCAATTACGTACAAGGGACTCGTGGTGGGTATATACATGAGATCTCTGCCTGCTAAGGAAAACAATTACATACAACAGGACTCGTGGTGGGTATATACATGAGATCTCTACCTGCTAAGAAAAACAATTACATACAACAGGACTCGTGGTGGGTATACACATGAGATCTCTGACTGTAAAGGGAAACAATAACATACAATGGAACTCGTGGTGGATATATACATGAGATCTGTGCCTGTAAAGGGAAACAATTACATACTTTGGGACTAGTGGTGGGTATATACATGAGATCTCTGCCTGTAAAGGGAAACAATAACATACTTTGGGACTAGTGGTGGGTATACACATGAGATCTCTGCCTGTAAAGGGAAACAATTACATACAATGGGACTAGTGGTGGGTATATACATGAGATCTCTGCCTGTAAAGGGAAACAATTACATACAATGGGACTAGTGGTGGGTATATACATGAGATCTGTGCCTGTAAAGGGAAACAATTACATACTTTGGGACTAGTGGTGGGTATATACATGAGATCTCTGCCTGTAAAGGGAAACAATAACATACTTTGGGACTAGTGGTGGGTATACACATGAGATCTCTGCCTGTAAAGGGAAACAATTACATACAATGGGACTAGTGGTGGGTATATACATGAGATCTCTGCCTGTAAAGGGAAACAATTACATACTTTGGGACTAGTGGTGGGTATATACATGAGATCTCTGCCTGTAAAGGGAAACAATTACATACAATGGGACTAGTGGTGGGTATATACATGAGATCTCTGCCTGTAAAGGGAAACAATTACATACAATGGGACTAGTGGTGGGTATATACATGAGATCTGTGCCTGTAAAGGGAAACAATTACATACAATGGGACTCGTGGTGGGTATATACATGAGATCTCTGCCTGTAAAGGGAAACAATTACATACTTTGGGACTAGTGGTGGGTATATACATGAGATCTCTGCCTGTAAAGGGAAACAATTACATACAATGGGACTAGTGGTGGGTATATACATGAGATCTCTGCCTGTAAAGGGAAACAATTACATACAATGAGACTAGGGGTGGGTATATACATGAGATATCTGCCTGTAAAGGGAAACAATAACATACAATGGGACTAGTGGTGGGTATATACATGAGATCTCTGCCTGTAAAGGGAAACAATTACATACAATGGGACTAGTAGTGGGTATATACATGAGATCTCTGCCTGTAAAGGGAAACAATTACATACAATGGGACTCGTGGTGGGTATACACATGAGATCTCTGCCTGTAAAGGGAAACAATTACATACAATGGGACTCGTGGTGGGTGTATACATGAGATCTCCCGCTGTGTTTACAACAGTTTCTGAATTCAGATTCGCCTTTTTATGCTCAAACGGTTGTTTGGTTTCTCCTTGTTATAATATTTCACACTTACTTTATCACACTGATAAAATATCTTATGGCCATCATCCTGTAAAGGAAATCATTTGAACTAATTATGAAAAAAAAAAATGTAATAGAGGGGATCATTATTCACCGTAGGTATCAAGGGTAATTAACGAATTCTTATTTTCATTTATGGTTGACAAACTCTTTCAGTTGTCCCAATTAAGCACGCTACTTGATATAGATTTCTACCGATAGAGCATCCGAAACCCAACCAGGATGGTTTCAGGACACGACTGCATTTCACAGAGACGTATTCTCTTATACTCTCTTAAGTACTTTTAGGAGAATTTCCAACATTACAGCTAAAGGTGTTGAGCTCGCATCTAGCCAATAACTTCATTGTTCAGCTACAATTGTACAACTTGTCGACCGTTTCAGAAAAATGAGTAAACTTTCGACTTTGTGCTTTATTTCATCGAATCTATTTTTTGGTTACAAGTTAAGACGAAGCGATATCCGTCCTTGGGGTTAGGCAAATAATATACACTTAATGTATGGTCCCGAGGAAAACAATTGGTTTTGTTTTCCCGAGAGTCCAGGACTCGAGGGAAAAGAAAACTAACTAGTTTTCCGAGGGACCATACATTAAGTGCTTTGTTATATATTTAGTCTTCCCATAAACAAATCATACAGCAAAAGCAAACAAACAAAGACGGCACAACTGGTGCGAGGGCAACAAATACGCAATTGTATCCCGGTCGGGAACATTTGAATTTCATCAGGGGCACGTGACCAAGAATCAACCAATCACAGTTCTCGCTTTGTTGACTAAAAGTCTATGTATATATCATATATCCTTAACGCCAAAGGCGTTATGCGTTTGTTTTATTTCCGTCTTTACCCATGACGAATTAACGAGTCTAAACTCAGTTAACACCCATAGGTGGTTCATCCGATCTACCGTATTTGGAAGCGTGCTTTTTGGGGAGTGTTTTTCAGCTGTATTAGCCTAAAGCTAGGTACTTCTGTCGTCATTTTCAGATATAAGAAGAAGCGAGGAGGTAAAAATAAACTGAAAAAAGCAAGGCGAGTGAATGGAAAAAAAGAAAAGAGATGGCCTTTCCTCTATCACCTGAAACCTGCTTCCGCAGAAAAAGAATGTTTTTGTCATAAGTTTAATATTAGAATTAATGTCTAAAAACATGGAACATTTGGCAAACATCTGGAAATGTAGGTTGTATTTGTTTGAATGCTAAGTGCGAAATTAGTCAACAATTCGAGTCCAACTGTCAAAAAGTGCTTACCGTAACAACTGCGATAGTTTATTACTACATTTTATATCTAATTTCTGGAGAAAAATGTTGAAATGGGACCATGGTATTCCTTAATTGCGACGATGCTGTGTGAAAATTGGGCTCTTCTGCCCACCGTTTTGTCTTAAGGATCTGTTTCTTTGAAATTAACAAAGAAATGGTTATAACAAATTATAATCTGACGTGGACTTAAGTCGCTACTTAACTTGAAGACTATAGGGGGGTAACAGGAACATCAGTCATCAGCCAAAAGCGTTAATTGTCAAAGATCTTATCTTTTAGTTTATCAATATAGAATGATATGGCATTCGAATGCCAAAAGTCAACGATACTCAAAATATTATAACTGCAATCAAAATTGACCATTTAGCAATAAATTACTCTGGCAGAAAAACGACTGTACTTGGTGGATGAATCAGTTGAACTCTGGTCCATCACAGACACATTCAGTAGAAATAGAACGCGCAAAAGATGAATAATTAGGTAATTTAGACGGTTACAGCACGAGCACTTAGAAAACATTAAACTGATTACACTTGTTACACTTCAGTGTCTTGCTCGTTTTGTTGAACATTATAGAGATTATAAACACGTAGAACAGAAGCGAAAAACGAAGTAATAAACTAAAAAAGAAAAGGCTGATATGGAGGTACAAGACATAACTGATGAAGAAAGGTTAAACTGAAAGCTGACTATGGGATTACCATTGCAAATTTAAGGTAATTTATAATGGCACAAAATTCACTTGAAAGAGTTCCTTTTGAGCTGTACTTCTCAGTACTGTATTTGTCTTAAAACAAACCATTTTTCCAGTTTCTTGGCACCTTGCGAGGGATTTAGAGAATATTTGTAGATTTCGCCCTGTTTCCTCTACTTTCTATGAATGAATTTTGGTATCTGCCAACAAGAAGTGCATTGTGCTCAAGTATATCTACATTTGTTTCGCGGTGGAAAAGTATATCTTCATTGCCTGTCTGTTATTCTTAACAACCGTTGTTCAGCCCAATTCCATACCAAAGACGATTGAGGCTCCTAACCTTTTTGTCGTCGCTTTAGAAAAAAAAGCTCTCTGAGAAGGACAATATAGATGTCAGGATCATTTACAGCGCAGATGGTTCAAACACAGTCTTTAATGAAAGTTTTCCTTCGTGTCCAGCATCTCCATTGTACTGAGTCTGAAGTCTAACTCTATTTTAGGTAAAACTCAGGGGTAAGCTTCTGGCTTAGAAGTACCTTTACAACGCAAATCATTATTAGTATCTAATTTTCCGAAGGTATGCAGGTCTTTAATAAACTGGGCATTTATTATAATTATGCGTAAAAATGACGCGCTTTAAATTTGAGGCAAATCTTAATTTAATCGAAAAACAAATCAAATAATTTCAGAGGAGAATCCTAACGAACTGAAGACAATATTTTGTAGACAAGTTAGAAAAGGTCATCATTTGAGTATACAAATACATCCAAATCGGTTTAATTATAACTTGTTATTATTGAATCACCTGGTCTCCATTGAACCCGACCATCTGGCATTCGTCTTATGACAGGTTCTGGAGACAGCGGCTTTGATATTTGACGGAAGCGTCTAGTCCTCACGACAACTGAACTGATGGTGTCTGATGGTGAGACGTTCTTTGTGAGGTAAATTGAGTTTTTTTAAAATGAGACAGTTTTCTTGCTCTTCTGAACTGACGCAGGAATGACACCATCTTACTAGTATACTGTAGGAAATACGTACAAGATATGTGGTGAAAACCAAGAGAAAATGTCCTCATTTTCTCTTGTTAAAGCTTATCATGAAGGGAGACCGTCATTCGAAAACGGTCCGACCTATCAGTCGGTCCTTTCGTATTGAGGCATTTTATGTTGAGCAAATTCACGTTATTTCCTGTCACCCCAAACGAACAGTACAGAGTATAGGCCAGGGACCGGTTGTTTGATGGTCGATTAGCGATAAGCCAGGGTTAAATTTGAACCCGGGTTTCTTTTCCTCTTGTTAAAAGGCATTTTCTCCAATAATTTTCTGTATATTTTTTCAGAGCATACAATCATGAAATTGCATTCAAAAAGAATTATACTAAATGTGCTTCTTAAGCTCTCACACAGGCATCTGCCTTTAAATTTCGCGCTAACCCTGGGTTACCTTTACCCTAGTTCTAGTACCCGACCTAGGACAATGGCTTTTAACCGTAGAAGACACGAAAGGGATATATATATACTGTCGGGAAGAGTGGCTGTTCTTGGACACCGAAAGAGGAAACTACCAAATACGAATAAATAGAATTTGAAATACCGTAAACCCTCCATTAATGCACCTGGGGTGGTGGCTCATTTATTCAACGTACTTTTTGGGGTGCCTATTAGAGGGGATGGCTTATCAGTTTAGCCAAATGCCAAATTTCTAGTATATTCGTAGATTCGAGGGTTTCTTCGTCTGCGTTTGTGCACTACAAAGGTCAGTGAAATTTCCAGTTTAATCATAAAAAATACAATTTCCTCGATTTTGATTGGTTTAAAAAACTCCTATTTTCCAGTAATTCACTTGCCAAGTTGTTATCGGACAGTTCAATAAGCCAATCACATTCAGAGTTATATTTTAAGTCAACCAATCACAACCTTGGTTTCAATCACCATAGAAACAGTGTACAGACTTTAAATGTAAGTCTTTTAATTCAAATTTTCCTTTTCTTTCATAACTTGGCTCTTCTTCTTTTCTCGGAAATTGTAATTTTTATGATTAATTGGCAACAGGACCTCGAGTCGTTGTCCAATTCGGTCTGTAATCATACTCGTGATAAGCAAATCGAACTCCCGCTGCGCGGTCTTCCGACTTTGTTATCGCTCGTATGATAACAGACCGAACATGATTGGACTTCACTCAGTTCTGTTACCATTACTAATTGCCAACTACAGAAATAATGCTGTTAGTTCATCGAGACAATGGAACTTACAGTTAGTTCATCGAGACAATAGAATTTAAAGTTAGTTCATCGAGACAATGGAATTTAAAGTTGAAATATTGAAATAAAGAAACACCTTGAAAAACGTAGACCAAAGATAAAAAAAGGGAAACTTAGAAGGTTACACCAAAGCGACAGTTCATAATGATAAAAAAAAAATAAAATTCGTGAATACGAGATTAAAGTCAGCTAAAATAAAATGGAGGGAATAAAGTATATAAGTTAATAACACTATATGTAAATGTAATAACTTTGCAATGACACTTCTGGCTATGGGGTGAACATATAACGTTCTTAGGTTTGGGCGTACGGTGATTTGTTCTGGGCAAGAATTTTTGTTTCAAGCGTACGAATATTCTCGGCTTCTCCTAATGTTTTGCGTTAATAGTATATGTTTTATCTTCGTGCTGATTTCTTACAATCCAAATCTGTTTGAAGGAAGCTGTTCTCTTTTTAAGATTTTAAAAACTGTTAAAAAAATATTCTAAGAAAAAAACAACGCTCCTTCACCAACAAGGTTTTGGCGAGAGGCCTAGCGCCTCACAGTACTCAATTCCCAAGGAGTTGCTTTGGTCGGAGGGCTTGGAGGCCAATGTTCACAGGTACTAGTGGTGGTTTGAGGGGCTGTTAGGAGCACTGTGACATGTAGGTAGAGATTTTGCCTACAGAAAAATCCAATCACAACTCTCACGAGCGGAGTTTGCAAGAAATGTTTGCTATCGGTGGTCTAAAGCCTCCAGGTAAACTGTTCAGAGCTTTTTTGGGACGACGACCCGAAGAAAAACGTAATTGTGGTTTATTGTTCGACTTAATACGGTTGAGGTATTAACCTTATTAAGTCGAGGACCATGAAGGTTTGGTAAGACTTAAAGAATGGGCTTCAAGTCGGCTTCAGTGCATGGTCAATTAAGCAGATCTACGGTGCAAAAAGTTCCCAACTCACACTGAAACCGGCTTCCGTTGGCAATCATTGGCACAGCAATGAGAGAGCTCTGGCCGATTACAAAAAAGGTACTGAAAGAGAACAATTAGAAAGAACTTTCCTTCTATCAATTGTGCAGCCTGACGAGGCAGAAAAAGGTTCAGCTCGCCAACCTCTCGAACATGTAGACCCGGTAAAAATAGTTGTGGCCAACACTTTGAAGATGAATGACGAGAGTGTAATGACCGCTGACCATTTCCATGGTAATTAAGTCACTAGCAGGAGGAAAGCGGAAACGCGGAAGACAATTAACCACAGGGAAGAGAATGACCGAGGGGGTGTGCAAGCAGGTGGGGATATCTTTGGAGAGAGGTAGGCGTTTGCAGAAAGATCGCGACGAATGGCGCCACCTTATGAGTAGAATCACTCAATCAAAAATACGACAATGGGGACAAGTCACCATAATGTAAATAATCACTTTTTAATGCCAAAAAATCTCGACCAGCAGTGAAAAATGTTTGTTTCTTTTTTTTTTTTTTGAATGATTTTAATTGGAGAAAGTTATTGTAAACTTACATTTCAGTGGAAACTTCAAGTTCACTACGTCGGGAAAAGATGAGCATTTGATTGTCAAAATCTAGTAGCTTGTGTGTGGCAAAATAAACATATGGCACTGGATTAACATCCCTCTTTGTAGTATAGACAAGTAACTGCATGCTTTGTACGTGATATATTACCCAAATGCATCCCGTCATATTTCAAAATTATCACAAATTTAATTCGCAATAAGGCTTGAGAATTACGTGTAATAGGTTTGAAATATGACCCGTGGTTTTTAGGCCACATATCACTACAAATCATGCGAGTAGCCACATATATTTAATACTCATAAAGTTCGTTGATTTTTTTTGCGCCTATATTTTACCTTCATGAAGATCACCGATCCTTTTTACGCCTAGTGCCGCATAAAACACAAACAAACATTTATTTCTTGTTGGAGCTCGTTTGGCATCCGCCCAATGTCTCCATGCTGATACGTTCTCTGACTGTCCGCTGTCCTAAGCAACGTATCTTTTAGTTCGTCTCTGCTTTTTTTCCGAGGTGAGAACCTGAGGATTGCATTCCTCAGGTCATCGGAGCCTACGTCAAGTACGCTCTATCATTGCTTTTCTACACGTTCTGATAATGCTTGTGATACTATACATGCTGATGGTATACATGTGTATATACGTTTCATGTTGAAATCATTGCTTTCTTACCATAGTTACAAGGCCAAAGACTCGTGGCAAGAAATTTGATTGGTCGATGGCAGTGACGCTACATTATTGGGTCGGTACATCAATTCAAATCTCGATTATGATTGAATACTTGATTTGTAAACGAGTCTTTCTTAAAAGCTTGAGTTCCTTTACCTTTTATAACACAAATATGCTAAGTATTTCAATTACCGAGCCCATCTTTTTCATATATATTGACTCTTGGAAAGCGCATACTTTCATAAATTCGCCATATTTCAGGCGTTCTGATTGGCCTATTACCCTTTGTTTGTATCATGCTGTTTGTCTGACGTCAAAAAATGAAATACAAAAGGGCCCCCCTTATATTTACATAAACTGATGCAATGTATAGAGAATTCCAAAGTACTTATGTAAACTTTCAGGTTCGCTTTGGGTTTACATAAGCTTAGGACGCTCGTGTGTGAAAGACGTCATATTCAAACTTGCGTCATTTTCTAATAGTTGATTATGAACTATCATTATTATTATTATTATTATTATTATTATAAATAATTATTATTATTACTATTATTATTATTATCATTATTTATGGTTATTATTATTCCTTAACGTATGATATAAAACAATTCGCAATAAGGCACTTCATCGGCTTTCCAAATCATAATTATTTCATTTTCAAATAAAACCGTGAGTACCACGTCGTATTTTAAAACAAGCAGGGCTTTAATACAGTAACAGCAGTAGCTTCCCAATAAATGGTCAAACCAATTGATTTGGTCCACGGATGAAAAAGTTAGAACCACACTGTATAGTACAACAAACCGTACCACAGTACAGTACTGTTCAGTAGCTTTACAAAGAATGGTCACACTGCATGGTTTGATCCACGGATGAAAAAGTAAGAACCACACTGTATAGTACAACAAACCGTACCATAGTACAGTACTGTTCAGTAGCTTTACAAAGAATGGTCACACTGCATGGTTTGATCCACAGATGAAAAAGTTAGAACCACACTGTATAGTACAACAAACCGTACCATAGTACAGTACTGTTCAGTAGCTTTACAAAGAATGGTCACACTGCATGGTTTGATCCACAGATGAAAAAGTTAGAACCACACTGTATAGTACAACAAACCGTACCATAGTACAGTACTGTTCAGTAGCTTCCAAGTGAATGTTCAAACCGCAAGTGTTGTCACTTGGGCTCCATTCTGTGTAACAAACGAACAGTTTCAGATGGAAGTGCTGTTCAGTGGCGTTCCAGATATGAGAGCACTGCATGTACTTGATTACTTTCCAAAAGTGATAGGGTTCGAAGAGTAGAATTTAACTTAATTTCTAATTGTTGGCTGAAGCACTGTTATGATCAGCTGTGGAAATTGATTGCAAGGAGAGTTGTTACGGATGGCTTAATTGTGCTTCGTTTTGCAGAAAGTCTTTCTCGACCAAATTGCTCAACAATTAACAAGAGATTTGTTTACTTCCTGCTCCATTAGAGTCACACGCATCAGACATTCCGAACATTTTTACTATGAGAACAAGTTTCAGAACACAACTTTGCGGTTACGTTTAATTTTCAACGTATAACTTTAGCGCCAGTCATCAAAGAAGCCGCACACTGTAGTTAAAATGTCCTTTCAGCGTCTGCTTCTAACCCCAGTATCAATGTTATTTGAGACCAAATAATTGATTCGCCGCTTGTCGGCGGTCAAGTGGAAAACGATTTAATTGCTTGGCGTTTATCCATAGTTATTAACTGAGGTTTCGAGATATCTTTTATTTTGTTTAATAGCTTCCCTGTTGTCCTTAAGAAGAAATAAGTATGGAGGTTTTCTCATCAAGTAATGTCGGGGGTGAAACCCAAGAGAGACGAAAGAGAACGCCACGAGAGTTAACCTCGTTCGGTTTGCAATTCAGTTCTTAACTCGGCCGCGCTTGAAGGAAAAAGAACGTGCAACCGCTTAATTAAAATTGCATCCTTTGTTAAAATCTTGTTTTTCATAACAAAGAAAATAGCCTTAAAGAGTTCCCATCTGATAGGTTTATTTAATTCATTGCCAGTGGCTCGTAGATAATTTCATCATAACTTGCTTTGTTTATAAATCGGTAATTATTCTCCTGTTGAAGTGTTATGAGATAATTCGGTATTATGGCTACAAAGTCATAGTTTGCAATTAAATTAATGAATTTTAATTAAAATCTTCGCGGCCTAAGAGACGGCTAATCACAAAATCTAACAACACAAGAGAGATTTCGCACGTTAGTGAATAACTTTCAATTAAGTAATTTTATACCGTGTTAATAAAGTCAGTAAACTTGACAACTCAACAAGAATTTAATCTTTATTAGAGAGTACTGTAGAAAATAGAAAGTTTGTTATACAAACGAAAAGACTTGCCCTTATTCTACAGTTTACACCAAACAAGCAATTGTTCACTAAGCGAGCAAATAGTTAAAATTCCAGTATGAAAACGAAGGCCTTCAACAATGAGACCTCGTCATGAACAGTCAGTTCAAGAAAGCCAAATAATACGGAACCAGTCATTAGTTATAATAGCGGACTATATCGGATTAGTAGCTCGGCAGTTGTTTCTTTTTTACGAGATATGGATCAGAAATATTTAGTAACATACAAAGGTGTGCGTGTGTTTGATTTAATGCCGTAACATCACGGTTCGAGTGACTCACAAAAGAGAGTTCTATCTCTCGCTTAAAAGCGGGAGCTAATGTAGTTGGATGGTGTTGAATATGCTCTGATGACGGGTTGGTTTCCTGTTGCTGTATACATCGGCGGATGAAACACAGAGAATGAAGTAAGTGGAACGCGGCTAGTGTGGGTCACGGCGGTGCTGTTCAAGTAGTAATTAGGCCCATGGTAGACAGGATGAGAAGGATACAAGTAGCCTTGAGCCGCGACTGCGTATTCGATTTCGGCAGCCAGTTTTCGCTTCCACTTAGTACGACGGTTTTGAAACCAAATCTTTATCTGCGTCTCCGTAAGTTTCAGGGATTTGGACATCTCCATTCTGCGCGCAACGCTGAGGTATTTATTAGTTTGGAACTCGCCTTCCAGTTCTTTGATCTGTTCGTTCGTAAAAGCTGTTCTGGGCCTCTTCTTTGTGTCAACGCCTGGGCGTCGTTCCTTGTCTTCTCGATTCGTCCACGAATTGTGGCCTAAAGAAAGAAAGGAAAAAAAGAGATGGGCACAATGTTAAACCTAGTAGTTGCTTCGATAAAGGATTCATTTTTGTTTCAGTCCTATACCCTTCTCTCCTTCTTCGTCGTCGACTTTTATGTCTCTGTTAATCCTTCATCTTCGATCTTTCTTTTCACTTTATCAGACAATGTACTATTTGGCTTAAACAAAATAATGGCTTATTTACTGAGACGTACAGGCATCAAAACACCCTTGAAAGGATCAGCAAGCTTCTCTTTTGTAAAGAGCAGTGAGGGATCCAAACAGCTTGAAGTTCTATGTGGCACTTTGAAAGAGCACGTGGAGCTTTCTTACGAGCAGCGTCTGTTCACACGCTGTGCCCAACAAGAAGGCTCCATTGCCCAAATAAAAAACTTTGTTCCTGCCACCTTTGTGTGTCCAAAAACGAAGAAGGAAGCTCCAGGAGTCTTCTTGGCTGTCTTAGCTAATTATGTTGGGTTCATCATTCACTAGAAGTAAACAATCTGCCCTAGAAGCGAATGATCAATCAAGATGCCAAATTAACATCACTCGCGTTTGCTCAGAAATTTATATCAAATATAGGAACCTATTTCGTGAGATTTAACCTATTAGTAGGCGAACGTTGTTCAGCTGCTTTGATAAAAGGCACATTTGGTTGCTTACTGTTCACTTACTTAAATATTGGGGAAGTGAAGATCGCAAATCTTTGACATGCATGATTTATCTAGATAGTGACTGAATAATGGAATCAGGAAACTGACATTTTAGCTTACCTGTAGTGGCCACATGGTTGCGCTTTCCTTGGCTCTCTTGTTTAGCTTTAGGGAGCATTTGTTCGGGTAGGCTTGACGATTCTGGTGTCGTTGGCTCCTTTTTATGGACTGGACTTGAAGAAGGGTAATTTCTGTTTAAATCGTAAGAGTTTTTGTTTAAAATGTTTTCAATGGAAAAGCTTCCTCGGATTAATGATGAACCACCAGCCTTCTCCATGACCGTTAACCAAACGAAGAACTTTAGAGCTGCAAACGCCTGGGTCATTCACCTTTGATTAACCAAAGGCAGCCTGCTCAGTTCGAGTGTGCGGAAAGCGAGCAGTGAAATACTGAACCAGTTCGCCTTCCCTGTTAATCACAAATATTAGTATTCAGCGCGTGCCTTATTTACCTCGTTAGCCAATCAAAAGGCTCATTCAACCGGTCAACATTGTAATTAGAGAGAGAATTAAAGCACAATAAGCAAGCATATAGACAACTATATATAGCTCGTTAAGGCCTTGGCAGTCTCGCCGATCTTCAAGTGGAAACCAGTGTTTGGAAAGCCGAGCAGAACGTTTCACCTGTTCAAGAGAATTACTCATGTTTAGATTCATGGAAAGGTTTGATATAGAGTTCAAGTACAAAAAGAATCCAAGGACTCGCAAGTTATGACCAGATAACTAGTAAACTTACCAATAAAACATCGAAATGTTTTCTAAACAACATTCTCCGTAGTCGATAAACTCCAATTAGGTGATATGGCTGATAAAACGTGTTTAACCATAATCGTGTTTGAAGCGTAAATAAGTACTTCTCAAGAAAATTGAAAGGTATTGTTAACAAAGCACCTCCTAACTTTGTGGCGGGTATGTTTTAAAACTTCGCCCGAGGAAATAATTCAATGAATCAGAGAAAAGAAAAGATTCCGAAAGGTCGCATTTGACGGTGAGCAATATAAATGACGGCAGGGAGCCATGTTTGGTCACGATCGTTCACTTCCTTGGGTTTATTAAACATCGCCGAATAATTAGTATGTAGTTTAGAATAATCATGACTTGCCAAAACGTTTTTACATATCGAATCCTTGTAGCAGATGGATTTAATAATGTTTGTATCTGCGCGATTGCTGTTGATTGATTTCGCGGCCGTGTATATTTTTTCCACGCGCACTCAGACAGCAGACACAAAATGCAACCGAGCTGCCAAAGCCGCAAGGCTCATGGAATTGAACGTGGGCCGGAATGCAAAATAAGCAAATGAGGCCGTGGCAATTGATGACGAGCTAGACTGTTAGGGCCGTTGCATCTGACCGACCAAGGCAATCACCACCTGTTGATACTATCCATCGCAAAGCGAAATTCCAAAAAGGACGATATAAAAAACTTAGTCATCCAGAAAATGGCGAAAGGTAATCAAACGCAGGTTAATTATTGCTGAAGCACAGTATTACTATTTGAAAACGACTGCCTGACTTTTTTGTGTTAGCATAACGTTATAGATGCTAAATGATCGGTTTTAGTTATGCTCTGCCTTTAGGGGCGATGCAGAGGTAACTGCCATACTGAAATGAATGTTATTAAATTTTACCCTTACGCTAAAGTCTTTCTGACATTTTTATTATGCGGTTGTTCAGAAATCCAGTAGTCAGGGTTCACAAAAGCTCACACTCTCCGCTGCGATAAGTAGAATAAAGCTCGACTAAACAACAGCTTCCAGTGGTGTTGTTTGTTTTACCCAGTAAGCCGTGATGATCCAAGTTTGCGATCATGAGTGAAACCCTAAAAGTGACTATTTAAGAGGGAGCCTTTTTCGGCTACCTTGCGCAAGAGATTTGTATTTTACTCTGGAGGTAATAGGATTTAAGTACATAAAAACTGAAGCCCTTAAAAGTCATGGAAGATCGACTATTGATGGCCTCCGCATTAATTTTACAGTACCCCAACCTTTTTTTAACTTACCATTTTAACGAATGAGCGACTCAACAATTTGCTGCTTAAAGCCCCAGCAGTTGCATGCTGTTGTTTATAAAGTGGCTCTTTCCCGCTTGGTCACGCACCTGTGCCTTCCTATACAACGGGTGCTGGCGAAATTCAGTAAGCCATAATAACCGAACCAGCGGGGTTACTCCTTGATGAATCACCCTGTAATAAGACTCGCTGAGCATTGTATATTACCACTGCCTTCTGTTACTGAATTCACCTCGAAGCAGCGAAAATGCAGTCTTCAAGTCAATGTTCTCCCACTTAGCCGAGCTGAGAAGCAAAAGTGTTAGCTTCTGAAAGACAAGCAATGGAGCGTCAAAAAGCTATATACGAAATACTGTTCTTCATTCCCTCCGGGCTTTCGTGTGCCCCCGCCTGCGTTCAGGTTTCAAAGACCAAAATTCAACAGGAAAAGAGTATACTCGCGAATCTGATCCTTTTATTGACGAAAACCTTAAATTACAACTCAATAAACGTTTAAGTTTGGTTGGTATTTCAAAGACTCTCAAACTTGAGACCTCTGTTCAGTAGCTTCCAACTTATGTGCTCACGTCATGACTGTATCCGCAATTTTATTAAATTGTTAATTTATGGATTAGCCGTTGTCTTGATTTTGACAGTAGAGGTTATGGTTAACTACGTTCAAAGCAAGACTGAAACACAAACAATTACCTATAGATTAGTGTAGCGATCAGTATAGCAGCGGCTCGAAAGGGAAGTACTGCAACCATATTAGTGAACGAAGTACTGCTTTATAGCTTCAGTCGTTATGTTTTACTCACTGAACCTTCTCAACTAATAGAGACGCTAAAGTAAGTTGAAGGCAAAGTTGATCAAGAGACGCTAGCATGTGGAAATGTTGGGTAGCGAACTCCTATGTGCCGTTAAGGGCTATGTAGTCTTATAGCCCCTACTTCATACGTGCGTTGTTGCGACGCCTGTTGCTGCAGCCACGTTCATAAAAAGGAATAACACAGTGAGATGCTTGAATCTGGTTGAAGAGCAGCAAGCTCCTTTCAAACGTTTTTAGGTGTTCACTGAGACATACTTAAAATTATTTGACTTATTCCGCTATTTGGTTATTTTATTTCTTTATTTTCTGAGCGTAGGCGGGAAAGACCAAGGCGCTGACAAGGCTTAAAATAAATAAGTTTAGATGTAGTCTCAGTTCTTTGCGGTTGTTTTCCCTTGATTTGGTGATAAATCTATTGCGTGTCGTCAAAAAATACTTTCTCTGTTGAAAGAAATGTCTCGAAGGCGAGAGGTCTCAACACCAACACGCTCAACAGTTCTTCCACTGTGGGAGCGAAAAACCGGATTTTATCGTCAATTTTGTACAAAACACTTGAAACATAAAGGACGTCACAGGAAAGTAGGCTGAATCGCTTTTCATTAAATGCGGACACCTTGGGAAATCAAGTATTAACTGAAACGTTTTTAGAAGCACGACGAAAACAAGAATAAATAGCACCCCGTGAAGATGTTTGTCGATGGCACTTCGGGGTTTCTTCGATAGAATAAAACGTCGGAGCCGTGGTGCAAACATTACCACGTGAATGCTTAAGTCTGTTTTCAATTTTTGAATGGCCACTCCTTGGGGTTTCACCCTCTGTCTCAAAAATTAGTAAAACAGTGTCTAGAAGAAAACAGCCGGTGGTACGATAAAATACGGTCCAAAGCTTTCCATTGAATGGTCACATCTTATGGTATCAATGATTGACTCAGGTGTCATTAAAAAAAGTGCAGTTTTTCAACGAGCTCTGAATCAACGAATGGAACCCGAGTGATCAAATCTACGATGGCTGTTGCTGCCCCCCAGGAATAAGATAGGGCGAACCACGAGGACGTCATGAACCACCACCAAATCCAATTGGTGTTGGCTACTTACAAAGAGGCTTCTTTGCCTTAATGAACTGTTCGCATCATTGTATTGCACAAAGGTTTGCTTTCTCAGTGAAAGACTTCTCAGTTCAATTCTTTGTGCAATTTTCAGTTGGCGAAAGCTGTTCAAGGGTTGTATTAAAGTGCTTGTGAACATTTTTGAACATGTTTCTCTTTGGAAAGACGTGGCGTCATAATTCATCTTTTCAACACTCGGTTATAAACGCGTCATCTAGCAAATGTTAACCGAACTACGTACATGCGCACCATAGACGCCTGGATCTTAGTCTCCTCCAGTTCGAATTTACCAAAGCTCTATTGAAGGAACGGTGTTGATCACAACCCAAGTATGTTAGTAGAAATGGCTTGAGACTGGTATTTCGCTAGGCAAAAACGTCGGTCGAGTTGGTCATTAATTACAAATCAACGTTGAACATTTCTCCACTTTGCATACCAAATTCTTGCTCCAAAATTATTTTCTTTAGGAAGCGTCGTCAAAGCCACACGACAATGATTGTCCATGTGTATGTCATATTGTATGTAGGGGAAGTGCTGTATCTTAACTAGAAGAAGCATTAGATTGTAAGACGTGTTGGTGAGGTCAATAGTGTAAATGGATTGAGAACTGTGAAAGTAGTGTTATTGTAATTTGTAGGTAGTTTATTTCTTCTGTAAAAATTAAATAAGAAAGGGGTTCCCAAAAAATTGGCTGTCCACAATATCAAACTGCAGGAAGTTCTTCCGAATTGCTCCAACGAGGTTTTATATGTACATATAACGTTTTTGTAGGAGTTCTGTGACGCGATTAAACACCGCTGGTCGTATTAAGCTGATTGCTTAAATAATGAATTAAAGCACGTCTTAATACCATCCATTCATTGTCTAGACTTTCTGTTTGTGGTAATAATTCCATCAAACGTATCGCTTTAAGCTGTTTACCTCCTAATATGAAACGAGTTAGTGAAACAGTTCCGAGTTAGGAGCAACCATGGATTAAAAAGTCCATAATTTCACAATGTTTACCAGTTCTTTTGTTCCTACTCTTGAGGAACAGACGGTGGGATAGTTGTTGAATATTAGACCCACGAGTTTTTCTAAAATAACTACAGTACAACTGTTGTCAGCCCTGTTTAACAGTAAACCAAGCGAGTACTAAAGAAAATACTCCCTGCTTTGAGTGCCCTACTTCAGCACACCCGACGGTCATTTATTTGTTAGACAAAAAGGACAATACTGCGAGCTATTTTAATTTAGATGTTTAGATTTTTGCGAGACTGTGTCTTATTGTAAGAGACTGCAAAGCAAATGAGCGCGTATTTGAATCTAAGTGTTGATGGTCAGCATCATTCTACGCCTGTCAGTAGCACATAGGAAAGCATTATTATTTTCCTGAACCCCTCTGGTCTTTCAATCTAAGTACTGGAAAGCAAACCCAACGTGCTTCCAGCGGTAAGGGATGATTTTTTGGCCATTTCTTTTTTTTTTTGTCCTGGGTGATTTGCATTTGTTAGCTTCTATTTCTTTTGTTCTATTGCACCAAGCCCAGGCTCTCGTGAACAGCCAATAAGAAGATGGTTTTCACACACTGTAGATAAAATCATTATTCAAATAGAAAGAACAGTTAGCACGACGTTGTATTGTTAAACAGATGACTGTTAGATCACACATCGCAGTCAGATTCGGTAACAGAATACAATTACGAGGATACTTGATTGTAAGAATTCTTTCTCGATCATATCCTTGAGAATAATCGGTATCTTATTAATCAAGTTCAAATTTATCAATTTTAGTTGACTGCGGTTGACTATTTTTTCAGAAATACCTTAGTTGATGTAAAAAAGGTAAAGGGGCACACGAGCCAAAGGCCCACATGGTCGGAGTTTATCCTGGTTTCACTAGCATGAAGCACCTGGAAGTATTATTACTTCCCCTTGGTATGGGATTGTAGTCCATCGCAGGGTTACCCCCAGCACTATATCGCTGGTACCCATTTATAAAACCTGGGTGGAGAGAGACAGCGTGGGGAAAAGTTTCTTGTCTAAGGAAACAACACAGTGCCTGCAGCAGCAGGGCTCGAACTCCAAACCTCCTACTCGGACGTCCGACACCGGCGCTAACCACTACACTACTCTGCCTCCACCTTAGTTGACGTAGTTCAAAATAAACACTAAAATGGTCTCTGACTGTAACGTTTTGTCCAAAGTGCCTTCTTAAGTTGAAGAAGCCAAACAATGGGAGGGGTAGGGTCACTTTTTGAGAAATATGTGTAAAAGTAAAGGAATATCTGGTGGCAAATGGCGTGGAAAGACGAGCAAGTTATAAACACGTCTGAGCTTCAACAACCAACTTAATTAGAAGTTGAAGTAACTGGCCAAATGTTAGAGGTATCACTTTTGTTGAAGCAGGTTTTATTTGAATGCAAAACCGCGCTGATTATCACTGAGTTAGACGTTTGATTCAGCGTCGATGTTTATGAATAAGTTTTAAAACTGTAAACGGTTTGAACCCAGGAGTCTCAGTAGTTGTTTCTTGAGTTTGATCGTCCGGGTGCAGATAGTTCTGACAAGACCTGTTGATGAAGACGTTGACTTACGTTTCGACAACCTAAGCGGAAGCCATCATCAGGGTTAAGGGATAAATACGTATCATCAGGTGGTGGTATTTATGACTGTTCAAGGTTGTGATTGGTCGTTTAACTTAAGCCGTGATGTTATTGGCTGTTTGTTAGTAAGCCCACGATGTTATTGGCTGTAAAGACTCAGTTTTTATTGGTCAGTTTGGTCAGTTTCCATCCGTTTGTCAAGTCTGTTCTCTGAATATCGTCGATAAGTCGCTTGTAAGGTGTAGGTAATTGCTGGCAACGGTTAAGTGGCGTTAAAGTTCGTGAACCGTCTCCCTAGAGTGACTCGTTGATAGTAGTCAGTGCTGTACGTGACACACTCAGCAGAGTCCCAGTCGATTCTGTGGTCAGTCTGTAAAAAATGTTCGGCTATGTTGTTGGTCGCGTCGCAGTTTCTCGTCGCTCGTCCGCTGTGCTCATCCGTGCTCAATTAATTGTACCCTAAGGTTTCTGCCACATACGTGGCTTGGCAGTTGCATCATTTGATCTTTGCAAGTTGTGAATCCACTCACATCGAACTAATCCGTTGCACGAAGAAAATGAGTCATACAAAACAGTTGTGTCTGTTCCGAATTTCGTTATTCATGGTTTCCCTTTTCACAGTAATGATAATTAATTTAGTGCAACCTATTTATACACTGAAAACTCTCAAAAAGGTTAAGTCCATGCAACTGAAATTTTTTAAAGTTTTGTTGCATTTGACGAACAAATATTGTCTTAGAACGAGTAACATTTTTACAAGAAGATGGTTCGAGATGGGCGTGTTAATTATCTAAGGTGCAGATTCAGTAAGATTCAACGAAACTGAAACTTTGAAAAACAAAACAGCCCCGGTTCTGCTGTGTTTGCAGCTGTACCGCCGCATACTCGTCTACTATTATGTCTGACTCTTTGATCATACATTGTTGAGTCTTTATGCTAGAGGCTGTACGAACAGTTTATAAATGTAATACAATGATAAACTATAAATAAGACTGACCTAAAAATGCAAATCCTAAGAGAAAACTTCTAGAACTGAAGAGGTAGAACAATTATACCGTATTGTATAACAAACAATACCAAAGTACACTACTGATCTGTAGATTTCCAACGAATGGAAAACACTGTCAGGTTTTATAAAACAGATGCAAAATTTAAGAACCACCGTTGGAGTAAAGTGAGACAAAAAGTACTGCTGTACCAGTATGTTTAGAAGAATCGTCAAATCTGCATGGTTTGACCCATAGATGGAAAAGTTAGAACCACAGTGTATAATAAAACAAACAGTACCACAGTACAGTAATGTTCAGTAGCTTAGCAAAGAATCGTCACACTGCATGGTGTGATCCACTGGTGAAAAATTAAGAACCACCCTGTATAGTAAAGTAAAGAGTATCACATGGTCACTCTGCATGGTTTGTAGTTTACAATAAGTACTTTAGAACAACAGGGAAATAAGAAAAACGTGAAAGCCAAGTAAGTCAATTAATTAAAGATTGATTGAGTAAATGTCTATCAATTCTTCACCGTTAAATATCTAGGTGTTAGCCATTGAATCAAATCTAACTTGGAAGAATCATATTAATGAACTCTGCTTAGAATAATCAACAACTGTAGAAATTTTTTTCGAATTTGAGGTACTATGTCAATACCTATATCCTTATTATGCTCTGTTTAACACTGAATTAGATTATTAGCTCTCGAGCTCATAATTTAATTGTTTTAGTAAAACTCATGATAAAAAAAGTCATGTGTCGGTGAAAAAAAATACCAAAAAACTGAATCTTCCTGCGAAATTTCGCTAAGGCGCGAAGACGTCGTAATTTTGAAAACGATTTTCAACCAGGTGCTGCACTCTAATTCAACAATAGGGTGTTTCTGTCGAGGAAGTATCTGCTGATAGTTGCCCCGCGGAAATTTGATGTTCTCAAGACAAATATTTGTGCTAGTTTTAAGAACATCAAATTTCCAAGGGGCAACTGTCAAACCGATAGTTCCGAGACACATACCCTCTATTGTCTTTATTGTTCACCACTAAATTTTCTTCCGCACGCCACAAAATGCAGATCAATCAAATATTTATTCATGTGTACAGCCGGTCACGAATGTCAATAATTCCCTACGTACATTGGCTAAAAAAATACTGTAGAACTGCCCGAAAATTAACAGTTTTTTCCGATCCGATTAACTTCGTGGCAGCCAAACCGTTTATTAGTTGAAAAAGTGACAACCTAAAAACATGAACTTTGGCAAAGAGGGTTTCACAAAAGACTTCGGAAGACTGCTTTTCAGCTGTGTTTTTAGACAGACTGTCCATAATTATCGAAAGTACGGTTTCGAAAAGTACCCGATGAAAAGAAGCGAGTCGCCATACTTATCAAAATTTTAAAGGACGAGTAGTAGCCATCCGAGTATTTTCCTCGGAAGTTGCACTGTGGACTGATACTGTTTCTCCGCAAACGAACACTATCTTGTCACGTGATCAATTTAAACCAATAAGAATCGGAGAAAATTTAGTGGTGAGCTTTAATGGCTGATAGTGTGCAAAAGCTCAGCCAGTCAGATTGCGGCATTTAAATTAGTATACTACAGCAGGGTCATGGGCTCCTGACTACAGTCTGTAGTAGATTTTTACTAATATTCATTGATCTATCCCTTTTTAACTCGTGGATACGCGAAGCGTATTTGCGAGTTTTTGTGGGGACTCCGATATGCAAATTGTCACTCACTCACTCACTCACTCACTCACTCGCTCGCTCACTCACTCACTCACTCACTCACTCCAGTGTAGACACATTTCGTAATTAGTCGGATAGAACTCGGGGGCACCGATATGAAGACGACAATTGTCGTGACCGAAGTCACAGAAGTCTGTTGATGAAAGTTCACGCTGAAAGTGTATCGTACCGTTGCCAGAGTTTGTAATGATTTTGTAGCTTAAGAGGACGATTAGCGAGGCCCTGTTAGGGGTAAATTTCGACAAGCAACATGGCCTTGAAACGGCGACATAAAGGACCTGAAATGGCGACGAACGACGAGCCGCTCACGGGAAATTACGACAGCGACCTTCGACCTTCCGAAATTGCGACGTGAAAAGGTTTGAAACTCAGATGCGCGACATAAAGAACCTCACTAACAGGGCCTCATTAGCGGTCTTACTAAAATCCAAAGGAGTTTAAATGTTTCCAGTTACGACAATGACCAAATTGGAGACTTAATTTCATGAGCCTTTTACTCGGCCAGGCGCTAAACGTGAACAGATGATAACTATTCGCTTTTCCGACATCGACCGCCATCGACCGCCCCCAAGATTACAAGCAGTATATGAATTTCAGTTGGCTCGAAAGTGATCTGAAGATGAGAAAATCTCTTGCTAATGTAGTAAGCTTTGGTGAGAACTCATAGAGCGAAATTAGCACTTGAATGAGAACTTATATGAGCGAAATGAGTACTCGTTATTGAACGAAACTACTACTGAAAACAGAATAAATTGACGAATCCATGATGTGAAACCGAAGAACTTCTGTGGCCAACCTGGATAAGAAACATCGCATGTAGGACTTTTCTACTGATTTAAGTGTTAGTACTAACAGGAATGGAGTTGTAGAAGTATTGGGACGGCCAAGAAGTATGTCAACATTTACTTGTAAATATGGAGGCGGCTGCCGTGACGGAGAACCACGAAGGTTACAATGTAAGAAAGTCATTGAAGGGTTCGAAAACAGTAAGTCATGTAGACAATGTATTAAGTGTTATATTATATACAATACACCACAAGCCGTTACAATGAAAAGTTTTCTGTCTATTGATTTCCGAATTTACCTTGAAGTGAACTAGATTGTGTTGAAGTAGACATGTTGGAAAAATAGGCTTACCTGTTTTGCTTACTGTTGTGTGACTCATATTTACATTGTAAAAACAAGAAGTTATAAGGATAAAAACAAATATGTATTGCTGTATTAATGATGGCAAGTGTGATTTTTTTTAAGTGCAACGCTGAATATATATACCACTAATAACCTAAAATGAGATGGTAATGTAAATAAACTAATTCAACTTGATAAAGGATTGAGAGTCTTAAGGATTTTAAGATCATCACTAACATACTTTGCAAAAATGCAAGAAAGACTTGTTTGGTATGATTCGTCAGCTGGGCTATCCTACATGGTTTTGTTCATTATCAGCTGCAGAATCAAGGTGGATATTTCTGTTGAATACATTGAATAGACTTGTAGACAACAAAAACTATAATGATGATAAAATTGGCAATGTCATGGCAACAAAATTCAGACCTTATTCAGAAGGACCCTGTTACATGTGTTAGAAACTTTGAACTCACAGACAGTGAGTAGCAGGATACCAGAACTACATTTGGTTTCGGTGCCATTTAATCCTGTACCCTTATGTTAAGTTATCAAATTTTTTAACAACTGTATGCTTGCCACCTGCCTTATAACTGATGCCTAGTGTAGTCAAATGATTGGCGTCATGTACTCACTGTATGTTTATTTCAAAAAGCTACTCAGCTCCCTGGTCACTTTTATGTTGTGATTATAGATTATTAAAATTATCTTCAAGTTCATTCAATCACAACTCTGAAAAAACACCTCGGTAATTTTTAAATTATTTCTTTTTTCTCTGTTTTGTAAACATATCCACGAGTTCACCATAGTCCTACTTTGATTCATTTATGGTGTTCAAGTGTGGGGTCTAACATACCCAACCTACTTGAAGCATATGTATGTTATCACTTTAATTTGCAAAAGCGAATAGCTAGAATAATGACATTCTCAGAACCTTTGTAACATTCAGAACCATTGTTAAAATCTCATAATTTATTACATTTTTATGATATAATTCCCTCAGAAACTATCTGTATTGTTTATCGGTGGTTTAATAAACTTAATGGAAATCTGTTTAAGAAATGAACTCGAGCTATCCAATGTAGTATTCGCTCTCTTCATTACACTGGCCCTAACCTCTGAAACTCACTACCAACCACTATAAAGCAAATTACTCCATTTTCTAGATTTCGTAAAACTATAACAAAAGCATTATTAACAGTTATAATTATGTTTTTAATCCTTAAGTTGAAATGCGATTAATTTTTTGTAGTTAAACTTGAAGTAATACTTTTAATCTAACTTGTTCATTTAACACTGTATTCCCTTTGCTAAGTTTAGTAACTGTGGAACTTACTCGTTTAGCTCCTTAAACTATTTAGGTGTCCCAAACTTCACACAATCAACCTTGTATTAAAACTATTTGTTTTTCTTCAGATCCCTTTCCTTTCTTTCTTTAATACTTTATCTTTAAGCACATTAGTAAATTATTTCAGCAATGCTATTTATCATCCTCTATATGTAATTTGTACATATCTATATATAGCCGTTTCTGGGAAAACATACCTGCAGAAATTGCACCTGACGTGAGAAATCAAACCGTTTAAAGCTTAGCATTTCAGACCAATTACTTTAACCAGACATAAACCAAAGACTATTTAGGCCCCCCTATTCGCTTTTTCTCGACATCTTTCGATCGGTCGCCACTTTCCTCTACAATTTGCGGCTCACAGCAACTCTCATAAACTTATATCTTGCAATGCATTATGGGTAACTTTAGTGCAGTCACATGGAATACCCCTTCTCGCCAAATCAAACTGTATTACAAGTCTAAAAGCAGGTCAAAACCTCCACTTTCTAATAAGCCTGGCGCCTACAGTGGCTCAAGTAAATCCCAAGAAAACACATTTTGTGCTGCGAACTGAGTAGACCTGCTTTTAGCCTGGCTCTGTTTGGTTTAACTCACTCTCGCCTACCAAGTTTACAGCTATTAGCGCTTAAAATCACTCTTGGCAGGTCTAGGCTGCATCTTAACTCAGTTCTTCGAATGTTGCATGTCAAATAAACAACTTGCTAGACTTGATTATGTCCATTCAGCACCAAAACAGAGTTATTTAGTCCAATTTCTGCCACAACTACAACTACGCTTTCGATACATGACAGAATCGAACTTTTCCAATCGATATTGTGGGGATAGTTTCTAAAGAAACTGGTGCTGCGTCGGTGGGAAATTGAAACACAAGAAATTGGGTAAATCAAACGAGTTGATTAAGTAACTTATACCACCGTAAGGTAAAAGGGAGGTGCTGACGTTTCGCGCGCTAGCCCTTCGCCGGAGCCAAATCAGTGAATGCCGCCAAGTCTCAGATGGATGACACGAAGAAAGGTTCCACTGCAGTTGCGCTGAAGACCGAAGAAGGTAAACCCTCTGATAATAATGTGTTCAAGATGGCAAGACATTCGCTCCGACGAAGGGCTAACGCTCGAAACGTCAACACCTCCCTTTTACCTTACGGTGGTATAACTTACTTAATCAACTCGTTTGATTTACCCAATTTTTTGTTTTCCAATCGATATTTCGACATCGAGGCTATTTTATCATGTGACTTTTCTCAGTCCCGAAAATGCAATACGGAAAAGTGAGCAACTCACCGCATTAGCTGGGCATAGGGTAGCACTTAGCTTAAATTTAAAGTTTACTGTTCTATTTCTGTCGATAATATAGCCGTTTCTGGGAAAACATACGTGCAGAAATTGCACTTGACGTGAGAAATCAAAGCGCCTTAAGCTTAGCATTTCAGACCAATTACTTTAACCAGACATAAAGCAAAGCCTATTAGGCTCCCCTACTGCCCCCTGCCACCCCCTCCCCCCCCTTGCAGGGTTGCTAACTGTCTCTAGGGTCCACGGACAAAATGATAAAGTACCTTACATAAGCTTTGATTACAGACTGAAACAACAGAGATGTGAAATCAAATTAAACAACCGAGATATTTAGCCTTAAACAAAATTCCCTAGCCCTACCCCTAACAAAACAAGAGCACCAGTCTCACAAAGACAACATGGCAAGGTAGAACTGGGTATGAACTATTCGTTGGTACCATCACAGCCGTTTCAACCAGTGTATACCAGATTCTCAAATTTAGATTTATTTTAAAACAATTCGCCCTCATGGCACGAGGTAGAAAACTGAGTGATACAAGGGAAGTGAAATAAGAACAGGCGAGAAAACCTACAAGAAACAAACAAGAAAACTTACGCTGTTCCGCTCCGGGCATGCAAGTGTTCACAATCGGACTGAGATGGCTGTAGAACGAAACGAAACCTATATTAGGCGTAGTGTGACTGACGCGGAGTTGTGCGATTGCGAAAGTGATTACATGTCAGAGGAAAACTCTTAGGGCGTCTAAAATTACAATCATAAATGAATCGAGTTACAAACGAAAACGAAAGCGCGGTATGACACGCGTGACGAGCGTCACACGCCTAATAAAAGAACCTGTAGGCGCCATAGCGGTGCCGGTCACGAAAATCTTGAACACTGCAATTGTACAGGAGCGTTATCCATTATGCTGGAAGATGGGGCAGATAACTCCCGTCTTTAAAAAGAAGGATGAAATAGATAAACGTAACTACAGGCCCATAACAGTCCTCCCCTGTCTGAATAACATTTTTGAACGGCTGCTCTCCAATCAGCTCCAAGAATTCTACCGGGATTTATTATCGGACTATATGTCAGCATATTGCCAGTGACGACACCCCGTTTGTGAGACATCATTACTTAAATTAACAGAAAATTGGAAGAAAAATTGGTGGCAGTTGTGTCGATAGACCTATCCAAGGCATTTGATTCTATACCTCATGCGCTGTTACTCGCTAAACTGTCAGCGTACGGTTTCAGAGTGGCAGTGCTTGCGTGCTATTTGAAGATTATTTGCGCGGGAGGATGCAGAGGGTAACTGTTGGCGATGCGTATTTTTGCTGGCACGCTGTTGGGAGAGGTGATCCTCAAGGAAATGTACTCGGACCGATGTTCTTCAACATCTTCTTGAATTCCCTTTTTTACAACATCAAGGGTGTGAAACTTCATGCGTACGAGCGGTTGTACTACTGTGACTGTGATTCTGTTGCCCTTGACTTGCGCATGCAGCGCGAAGTTCGGATCGCAAATACATGGTATGCTGCAAACGACATGATCAACAACCCTGTCAAGCACCACGCAATGGTTCTGGGATCCGTGCGAATCACTAGTTCTCTTTTAAAACCGAAGAATCGTTTGACCTCCTGGGAATGACTATCGACAATCAATTACTATTCAATAAACAGGTCTCTCATCTGTTAAAAAGTCAAGAATCAGTCGAGTGTAATGATAAGATTTCGTAAGCTTGTAAACACCTCCACTACATTAAAACTGTGTAAGGCCTTTGTTCTGCCACATTTTCTCTATTGCTCAGCAGTATGGTACCTTTGTAGCTCTAGGAATAGCGACAAACTTGAGTCACTGAACAAACGCATATTGCGCGTATTTTTTAATGACAAGGATTCAACTTATTGTCAATTATTACAAAGAGCAACAACTTTTACACTGCATAATTTAAGAGTACTTAATATGTAATGACAAACTTAAGGACTTAATATGGTCTTAATATAGTCTTTCATATATTCATTTGCATAGTACTTAATATGTTAATTATTATTTATGAATGCTTACATCTCTAGTTTTATCCCAAGTACCTTAAGGATTTATTAACTCTCTTCCGCCGAGAAGCCAATATATTGGCTCCTCCGTGCTCGCTCCAAACTGGCAATAAAATCCACTCCGTAAGAAACGACCGAGGCGGAATTAAACTAGAAACCTCAAATTTACATGTTTTTCTTCGAATCAACAGCGAACGGAACGAATTTTGAAGGTTTTAAGTGTATTTTTGACGATTTTTCGCGTGGATTTTAAAGTATCATCATCAGAGATTTAAAAATGGCGGCCTATTTTTCTAACGAGGAGCTTTCAAGGCAATTTTCAACGGAAAACGATGGCGATTTTAGCGATTTGGATGACTCTGGTTCGGACGAGGAAGAAGCATTCGATAACAACGTGTATGGCTATCCAAATGATATTGAGGGGAGACATTTTGCCGAAAATGACCAGGACATCGAGTCAACAGGCAGCGATTTTGACTCTAGCGATTCTAGTGTTAATCAAAATGATGTTTTGAATGGAGTATCAGAGGTTGCTTTTGTCAGCGAAGCAACTGTTAGCCAAGTCTTCCTTTCAAATGAAAGGAATGCTGCATCTGCTTCTGTCCGTGGTCAACCAAGGCCTCGAAAGCGTCAAAGAGCAACGACACCGCACCGACAGACAGACACCGCAAACAATTCAAGGCGGACGCAACAACCACCACAACCCCAGTTTACATGGAATCAAAACAATCCAACTAACACTGTTCTAGAATTCCTTCTCACACCAAGGTGTGTGGGGAGGTGAGTCAAATCCAGTGAACTGCTTCCAGTTATTCTGGGTTGATGCACATGCCAGTAATTGGCCCTAGAAGGGTCTGTGCTGTTTGTTCCACCCGGTTATCACATCAGTACAGATATGAAAAGAGGCCAAGGCCTGCCAGGTCAATTATCAGATGTGAGACATGTTGTGATGTGCGCTTGCTACTGAACAGCCTCTCCATGGTGCCCTTGCCGCCATATTTGCAATCGGTGTATTAAGAGGGGAGAGGAACGGGCAGGTAAATTTCTTTCCTCTCTATTTTTTTTCCCTATTTTCTCTTTCCTCTCTATTTTTTTTTTTTTTTTTTTTTTTTTGCTATTTTTCTCCTTCCTCTCTTTTTTTTCCCTATTTTTCTCTTTCTTCTCTATTTTTTCCCTATTTTTCTCCCTCCTCCCTATTTTTCTTTTCTTCGGCCGTTTCTCCCTCCTCCCTAAACCGTTCTTCTTCCTCTCTATCAATGGCGGTTAGTTTCAGAAATTTTCGACTGAACTACGATACCGGCAACAATGTTGTAGATGAACTACTACTCGCTTGGCACTTACGTTGGTTTCAGAAATTTCCGAAGCCACAGTATTGGCAGCAATTTTATAAACGAACTCAATAGCAATCATAGTGCTTAGAATGGTTTGAGAAATTTCGGACGCCATTCAGTAATGTATAGACAGGTTTAAAATATTTCTAAAGCCGTGCGTTAAGTGGTGGCTTCGGAAGTTTTTGAAACTATTTAAGAGCCAACGAGAAGTAAATTTTATGATTTATTACCTTTAGAAGCATTTTTGACGAAAAAAAATGCATCTGGTGAAAAACACACAAGAGGTATAATTTACGCTGACTGCGGTCAGCTGAAAGTGTCAAAAAGGGCTCCATTTTTAGACAAAACGTCTTCTTCGTCCAGAAATTTTAAAAAGGAACTATTTTTTTGACGAGAATAAAATAGACCATTTCGATAAGAAAGTGGTGATTTTTATGTGGAAGGGAAAGGCCCAGGAAAAATATCGATAAAAATACCATAAACTAGAATTACGACTCCCGCAAAACCTCGCGAAGCTAGTTTTTGAAGAAGTCACAATGCTTTTAGCTATCAGCCTAATCCCCATTATTTTATTCGTTATGCTATGTTTGGTACACAATTAGTGACACCTTGTGCAAATTACATGATAAGTATACCGCTGAACACAGTGCTTAAAAATTGGCCTTCATTTAGCTCTTTCACTGCCACTGAGGGTGCACCAGAGGGAATAGAAATAAAATTATTTATTATCCTTAACCGGAATACAGAGTGGATGAAGATAAAAACACCATAAACGAGCCGGCTGAAGTCTATGTTAATGTCGGATGAAACTGAGAAGCCTCTCATAAGATTTTCAGCCGAATTTGCAACTTTATAATATCCCACTTGAGTTTGGAACGTGTTTTAATGTTTGCAAGACCTTCAATTTAAAAAACAAAAATTGAATTGAATTAAGACTGGTAAACTCTAATGATTTTATGGACAATGGAACCGCTTATTTTAGTAAGAGTTTCCCATTAAGGACAATCCTGATAGTGATCAACACTAATAAACTGCTGCTTCCGGTCAGAAGGAAGAATTCAAAGAACGGGGCTATTACGTTTCGAACCGCGCTGCAAATAAGCGACTTATTCTCATGTATACTCAAATACCAGAAACCGCCATTTGGCTTGATAGCTCATTTCAGTGGTTAGAGCATTGCATCGATATCACAAGGACATGGGTTCGAATTCCGTTCAAGCCTGAACTTTCACATTCATATACTCAAATTATCGATAACGTAAACTATCGCATAATGAAAGTAATCTTTCAAACATATTTTTCTGGTACATACTTGGCCACCGATTGGTTCACTTTACCGACAGAGCATTTACAAATTTGGAAGACCGAAAACTAACATTTCTCACCTTTCTCGATCAGAATGCAATCTACTGAAAGTTAACTACTAAAAGATACATTAACATTCGTTGACTCAATGTGCGCCTTTACCAATTTTTTTCCTTTAAATAAATACACATCACAAGATTGAGATGCTTCTACGAAAGAAGTTTGATTGGTTGAAACTTGAAATTTTTGGATGATTTCTTAAGTTCGTAATGATTATTAGATGAAAAGTTTGCATGGCAGTCTGGGTCATGCATTTTGAAGAAAACAACACGAACAGGCGTTTGGGATATTGTTTCAATATTTCGATGTCAATATTGCGACAACTGAGGCTTAAGTCTGTTTTTCTCTTTCTCTCTATCTCTCTCTCTCTCTCTTTGGACAGGTGGATAGATGTATATGTACGCGTGCTTCTCGTCTTGACATAAAATTATCCAGTTAAGAAAGTGAATGGCATTAAGTATAAGAATTCGCTAAGAAGTAAGCGCTTATGCTCAGTTTTGTTTTCCCTGTCATGTTTCCATCTTAACATCGATATTCTTATTGCATTTTCTTAAGTGTCACATGTGAGTCACATCTCTCATTTCCGAATAGACGTGGACTCAGTGGTAAAAAGGCGGCGTTTTTAAACCTTTTAGAGCCACAGACAAACCTTGCATTTCAGTCTTATGATTTGGGAAAACTTCGAGAAACAGAGAGAACTTGTCCAAATCATAGCTGAATTCGTTGACAAAGCTAACTTGTGTCTTGTGGGAGTCGCTCTAACAACTCTCAACTCCATACTTCCTGAAACAATGCCTCAGGCGAAAAACCATTTTATGATGTGCTTTTACGGTAACTAATTATTTAAGTATCGTGTCATGTTTATATGTTCTTCGTGACAAGGTTGTATTTTATGCCATCGATCCTCTTTGAGTAGTATTATCTGAATCTACATATGTGTGCATCTTCTTCGCGAAACTAACATGACATTGCGAACGCTTCTTTTCGTGTATCTTAAGTGGAGAGTGCGCTGAACACATTAATAACGTTCCAGAATTTGCACCAACAGGTCGTTTGACTATGTGTTTCGATCCTAGCTTCGTCATGTGCACCATCATTGATTAGAGTTTTTCTTACTAAGATCCTTGAACGCACTAAGCGGAGAATAAGTTAGCAAGTGACCCTATCGAAGTAAGAGCACAAAGAAACAAGGAATGGTCTCTTTTTTTCCATTAGGTGGCTGACAAAATAATTTCCTGTCAGGGAATTTACATTCCCTCGTTCGGTCTTTGATCCTTTATGAACAGCCCTAAAATACAATCAACATTAGTCATTCTTGAGTGAACATGTCAAAGTGTTTTTGGGTCATTTAAGTCAAACGAAGACAACACATTAGCAATTCGACATTGTTGCCCGTATTAAATGAAAGCTTTTCAAAATCGTTCAAGCGAATTTTTGTGCTAAAAATGGAATCTCGTAGCGCAAGGCGACAAATTTTCGGCATGCCCTTCTTTGAGGCCAGCTGTCCCATTCCTTGAAACGTAACTGCACTATAATATAGATATATATATATAAATCGCCTCGCAGATAGAAGGTGTTAATTAAGATTGGTTGCTTGTTTGTTATAAGAATCGATCGCGCTTGTCCGCTCAGCAAGTTACCCGAGCACTATTGTTTCTAGTGGCAACATCTCTTGTGGCGGTTTCCCAAAACCTCACATGATGATAAAATAATGAACTAGCAAAATTGCATTTTAAGAGTAATCAGATACGGAGAGAAATTCCAACCAAAGCCGAAAACGAAATGGCATTTCCCTTTTCTGGATGAATGGTTAAGCTTTACAGGATGTAAATAAATTAATGTCAGATTAAAACTCGCGCTTCATTTGCATATATTCCCCGATCAACAGTCAGCGTATTACTCGAGAGAATGCCTCCTTTGCTCAGGTTTCGAATTTTTTGTGTGGTCACATTATCTGTGTTTTATTCGCACCTGACTAACGCTTGTCGTAACGACGCGGACTGTCCATCCGCTAAGTCATGCTGCAGCGGAATATGTAGATATAACTGCTTCTGCGAGTGGTCTTCCGACTGCGACTGGGAAGAAAAGTGTTGTTCTCACAATCGCCAATGTGTAGACAATTTTGACTTTTGCCCACAGCCTGTACCTTTGTATTTTATCGTCACTGGAGCTTGCTTGGGGTTTCTTGTGACTTTTCTATGCGTGTTGCTTATCTGCTACTCGGTCTACTGTTGTCCTTGGTACAAGAGGCGTTTCGCCCGTAGAAGACGTGGAGACGATGCGGTCACGGTTGAACAATCGCATTATGCGACTCTGTTGCCAACAAATATGAGCCAAGAACTGCACTTTCCTTCTTCTCCACCGATGGATTTTTCTCCTCCGTCGTACCATCCACCGCAGCAGCTAGGAAATCCTGCCAAGTATTCAAGTTACACTGTACAGCGAACAAGTTGTTCAATATTGCACCCGCCACCCTATACGCCACGAACTTAACCGAGAGCAACAGGGAATGATATTCGCGAGCTTTTTAAATAGATTTGCTGCAAATAGCGAGTTCAAGTGTCTTCAGAAAAGGTGATTCACAACGGAGCTTCGCTGTATAAGGAGTCAAAGACTGAAGTACGATATTACTTTAGAGAGGTCATTCACAAATTTTTGCAAGGCCGCCATGACGAAGGTTCGTTTGAGTTGTGGTAAGGTTAAGTGACTTAAAATCAGCGGCCTGTTGTAAAGAAACAATGTAACCAAATCTTAAGTAACTTGTATTTTAATGATTCACAGAGCACGTCATTTTCAGCCACTAGGCAAACCGCCCTTTGCTGTTAAAATTTTGATGTTTTTAAAAAGAATAAGATAATATAGATTCTAAAGACAATGTCTCTGCAAAGTGCCGCCCAATTGTTTTACTTTAAAGATGCCATTGTTTGATTAACGTTATGTCGCAAACTTCCCACAAATGAGCCTCACGATACAATGACCAACGGTTTAAGGACATACTGGGCCTGGAAAATTTTATATTGCTGTCGTTTTACTATCTGTTTCTACATCTGAGTGGAGCGGTTTAAAACAAAGGTAATTTTGATCATCATAGTATCTGCATATTTTTCCATGATAGCAGGCACAGATGCTGTCGATAAAATAATTCCTGACCTACTCTTCCAAGCCGCAAATTAACTCATAGGTAAGTAAGACAATCGATAAAGGTAGGAACCCCACTGTGGTTGGTTCTTATATCCAAACATCCATTAGCATGCCACCGGCATCACACGAAGTTCCTTTCTAACTGAAACTGGTCTCTCACACTGGGGCAACTCAGACGTAACTTTAGTCTTAACATTACGGGCTGCTTTATGCTATTTGTAGCTTTCTTCGTTTTGTTGTACTGAGCATGCCATTAGTATAACACTAGCTTTATACAAATACCTTTGTTAAGATAATTTCTCCACGCTGGGGCAACTGTTCCAAGGCTTTAAGCCATACGTTGCTTGATGCCATACGCAGCTTACGATTTTGGCACAACGAATGTGCCAGTGTAAGCTGGGTACTAGACAAAATCATCTATGAGAGCTGAGGCGAAGCAAAAAGCCTTCAATCGTGTAAAGCTTTTCATGGAGTTAGTACAGTTTTATAGAGAAAATCCTGCCGGTATGAACGTTGTTGGGTTTCATCCACGAAGGGCCCCAAAAAGAATTAGATTTAACTCAAATAAGGCTGTAGAGCTGGGCGTAAGTTCAACAGTACTAATACAGATTACTGTTCAAATTGAAGCTTGCAAAAGACTAACATTATTGCATGGTTTCATCCACAAATAATGAGAACACAAACAACCATACTGTAAAATGAACCAATTTATATTAGGGACGGACCATTAGAAAAGTGATGGGGGGGGGGGTGGGGAAAAAAAAAAAAAAAAAAATTCATGCAAGGGAAAATGCCAAGAAAAAAATTCATGCAAAGAAGAAGGTAAAAAAAATTCATGCAGAAAGAAGGTCCAATTGTGACTTTTTCACACGTAATAAAAAAATTCGTGCAGAGGGGTTCACCTGAAAAAAAATTCCTGCACAAGCAGTGAGCGAAAAAAAAATCGTGCAAGCTGAAAATTCCCCACCCCCCCCCCCCCCATCACTTTTCTAATGGTCCGTCCCTTACCAGCCGGAGTACAGTTCTGTTGAGGCGTTTTTCAAAGAATGCTTTTTATACAGGGTTCCACGCACGGATAGCAAACAAAAAATTGCTACATGCTACTGTTCCCCTTAGAAGTCTTGGGGCCCAAAGAACAACTACACTGGATGGTTTGATCCACATATGAAAAAGTACGAACCGCACTCTACAGTAGAACAGACTGTGGTACAGTACTGTTCAGTAGCCTTCCAGAATTTTCATACTTCATGGTTTGATCCACAAATGAAAAAAGTTAGAAACACACTGTATAGTAAGACAAACACTGATACCACAGTACAGTACCGTTCAGTAGCTTTCCAACTGAAAGAATTGTCACACTGCAAGGTTTGATCCACAGATGAAAAAGTTTGAACCACACGGTGTATAGTAAAACAAACAATACCACAATACAGCACTGTTCAGAAGCTTTCGAAAGAATTGTAACACTGTATGGTTTGATCCACAGATGTAAAAGTTTGAACCACACTGTGTAGAGCCTTTTCACTGACATGATCAGAGGCCAAGATGTTTGCTTAAGAATGGAATTTAATTCCTAGAGGATCAGTTTGGGACACCAACATGGCCACCTTTTCTTTGTTTGGGAATACCAACATGGCTGCCGTGACGTCATATGCAAACGCTCTATAGTAAAACAAGCAGTGTCACAGTACAGTACTGTTCAGTAGCTTTCCAACTGAAGAAATTGTCACACTGCATGGTTTGATCCACAGATGAAAAAGTTAGAACCACACTGTACAGTAAAACAGACTGTACCACAGTACAGTACTGTTCAGTAGCTTTCCAAAGGATGCTCACTGACAGCACGCTGTGATCCACAGATGAAAACGTTACTGAGGGCAAAGGTGTTAAGTCGAAGTAGAGCCGAGAATAAAGGGCACACAAAAAATAACTCGCCGTTAGGCTCACGTAATACAAGTAATCAACATAGAACTATACACTTGAAGTGCAACGCATCACTCTTGAAACAGCAGCGAACCGCACGAATACGCCTTGATACATAACGCTACCATTATTTTGCGTATTTAAACAAGACAGAAGGACTAAGAATTCTGCTAAAAGTCTTCAGTAAAAGAAAAAAAATGTTACTGAATTACTGCTTTCCGGTCCTGAGGTGCGCATGCTTGTGTTTGTTTCCAGCACTACACGATTCAATCCGAATGCTACGGCTATTACTGAACACAAAGGATCCACGAAAGAGCAGGGAGGCACTTCATCGTTGAACAACTTGCTTGTGGCTCTGTCCTTTAGCGCCCCGACCAGAGCATTGTTAAACTCCATGCTCCGGAATGTTTCGGGGCAAGTCGTGAATCACTCTCCGTGCCCTTCGCAACAGTACTTCCGAGCAATTTACTGGTCTACGCTGACTAACCCACCTCACATAGCATGGCAATACAGATCAGACAACAGGTTGACCTTGATATATACCGCAGTAGATCTTTTTGTTTCCCGTTGAAGCCAATGTGGAAAGTGAAACCTCTAACCAGATTGCCGTTTGAATTCGACTTTTAAATTAATAATCATATGATGAAAAAGACATAATACATGCAATATAATGTATGAGCAAACGCGCGCTGTGATTGGTTCCCTACTCACAGGGCGAGATCAGCTATCATATCATATTAGTCTGACGGAATACAGCCATCATGGAAGAAAGATTTCTTGAATTAGACGAGGAGAAATTCAATTCTTGCTTGAAAAGAATATAGGAAAAAATACTACAAAGGAAATAAATATGAGATGAAATTACTTGGCGGTAAGTGAGCAAATTATTTAGCAAAATTGACACGATTTTAATTGTTTATCCTGTTTATTATGGCGTAAAGTGAAACTCTTTCAAACAGCTGCAATTTTGAAACATCTGTGGAGCCGGTAAACTGAGTTTTTCTTCAGCTTACTTTTTCCTCTTTTAATTCTCAGACTGGTTTGCTAACTCGAAAAAATTGATAAGTACATTAAAGAGATATTTAAAAGCGAAACGACCCGGAGTCGTGTTTGAAACTTTCTTACACATCGGCTCGACAACCTGTCAGCCTGACAACAACTTGGTTCTGTTTAAAAACAACATGGTCAATTGTTGTTGTGCAAACTAGTTCCAATTTCTCACAATCGAGGGTTTAAAGATACGCGTCTTGTTGGCTATTAGCTCATGTACGACTCGATTTCGTGAAATAATTGTTAAATAAAGACATATACATTAATTTCCAGGTTTTGAATATCTCCTGTTGCTCAATTCCGTACCGTTTATATGTCATATTGTTTGTAAATATATTTGGTTTCTAAATTCTTTTTGGTTTGTAACTGCTGTTTGCCTCGACTAGCCTTTGCAAACCGTTAGTAGAGTCTGCGTTCGTTCGTATGCGTGTTTAGTGGAAGTAAACTGGAAACTGAAACAAAGAGAAACATAAGAAAACTTGCCCGAGATTCTCTGGAAGTGGAAAAATAAAAAGGAGTGCCACATTGCTTCGATAAGTGAAACGCCGTAGGTAAAAGAACCAGTTAAAAATCTTCGGGAACCACATTTAGGAACATAATTTCCTACTGTTTTACCCTGGACCAGTAAGAAACTAAAGCCCTCTTCGTCAAGTTGTTCGTTTTTGGTGAGGATGGATAGATCAAGACTGAGACACGTTTACTCCAGGTAGCATGAGCAGCCACACGTTTAATAAACTATGCAAAGCATTACATTATATTGGCGTAATCAAGGGCACTTTCTTTCGCATTACCAAAACGGTGTACAAAGAAACTGCTGTTAGCTTAACTTCCCCTATTAATCTATGAGACACCGAATCACTTTCTGCAATTAAATTTCGTTCTGAGCCTCTCATTACCTTACATCGCAGTCGCGTTGCTGTTGAACCTGAGTTAACTTAAAGCTTCGCTGCCGTTTTCAGCTTAGTGCATGTTGGTATGGAAGTTTTCCGGAAGCACGTGTCACATTTAACATGGCAACACCACACAAAGTTGCAGTTGCATTCAAACTTTTCATCGTAACTCAATGTTTTAACTTGCATTTTACACGATTTGCAAAGATCTACGCAGCGATCAATCCGCATCTCCTTGCCATCACATTTTCTTCCTAACATTCCGAGTTGGACACACCGATTGGGAGATTCCTCGAGGTACACCAACGCTTGTCTGTAGTTGTTGTTAAATCTCCCTCGAGGCTTCTTCTCATCGAATGATGCTTCAATTGCCTCAAAGTATCTCCTCTTCAGCTCAGTCCCCACAACGCCAAAATGCGCCAGTTTCTTATAGCAAAAGTGTAACCGGCACACTCTCTTGATATTTTTGCGGACAACCTACGATCAACAGAATACGATACAAGAAGGAGCGAAATAGTAAATAACTGAATAACCCGCGGTTTGAGACCATCAATGCATACCATCAGTCATAACGATAAACTATAATTCTATGACAAAAATGGGCTTATCTAACGAATTGAAAAAGCAAGTCCCTCCTCCTTACCTCTTACGCTCGCGTTGAAATTCCAAACCGTTAATTGAACAAGTCATGCTGCCCCTCTTCTCGCGGGGTTAGCCTGATATTTTGTTGAGTGGGAGACATTTTGGTAGTGAGAATATTAGATTAAAGTGGCTCACCCACGGGACTAAAAGCAACAGGGGGCACCAGTAATGCCTGCTGGAGGAGCTCTACGTACGGTAGACTGCAGTAAATATGCATTCTGCTGGACCCACTACAGATTTGACCCAGTAAAACTGTCCTTGTATCATTGAAAAGTGACATTTTATGATCAACAGACCGGTGGTGTGGTCTGAGTTGGTCAAGGAAACGGGAAGGTTTGCTCTCATACAAGGCTACAGGATCAACTTACTATGTCAAAGGCGGTTCTAAAAAATATAAAACTAGTGTCGGGAAGTAGCATACCTTGACTCACAAAAAATCATTTAGAGGTATGTTCTATACGAAGGGTATGTACCGGAACCTTCAGGCGCAGAACTTCAAATTTTGGCCGACCTCTCATGCAAACTTTCTCTCATGTTTGCATTGGCTTACATTGGCAAACGAAGAAGCCATTCAGTTTTTCGTAACTACTTTTAGACAAAAATTGTATATTGCAGAAATGGGACTTACTTCTCGTCCAACATCGCTGTTATGCAGATTAAATGCTGTTCTAGCGTCGTGTCCTTTTTCCAAGTTATCAATATACTGCTTTGTTTTATTCTCGCCAAAGTCGAGGTCATCGCTGCAATTACCCCAGGTCCACTGACTGTTGCTAATACCTTGTCGAGGCCGTTTCTTTGGGTCAGTGCAGCTGCACCTGGGTATCCTATTCTTCATACACTGAAGGGTGATCTCATGAGTAATGGCAGCTGAGATGACGGCGTGCACAAACGCTGCTTCTCGAGTAGCTAAGAAAATGAATAAATAGCATGAAGTCTGCTGAAGCTGGCTGAATTGGCGGGTTCTTGACTGTCTTAGTTGAATGTGCTATTCGCCATTCCAAGGTTGCACGGAAATTTGCACCAAGTGTTGCTAATATGCATTTTGGGACTGTTGAGTGGGACACACGTTTCAAGATTTGGTGCGTTTCTCCAGTTTTTAGTGATCGAGCCCGGAGAAAGAATTTATTGCAAAAAAAAGGACACCGATTCAAGTAGTGACGTACCGAAAAGAGTTTCAAAATGCATCTGGCACAATTTGACCTATTCTTCCGCACAACCTGAGAATGACAGATAATCAATCCTGTTTGAAACAAGTTGTGCTTATTTTTGCTGAAATGAGCCAATGGAAACTGGGCGACTAATAGAAAAGCATCAACTTAATAAGTGTTTCTCAGCACACTGCCTTGGCATAACAGCCGTTTGCTACTCTCTAAGAAGCCAAAATTTAAAAAGAAAATTGTTTTTCGTTCAAAAGGTTGGGGAGACAATCGTGACAAAAGCCTGAACTTTGTAAGAATCCTGGGATCAATATCAGTTTCTGGGCAACCGTGCACCTACTCCTCCCCTAATCCAACAAGTTATAATGAGTTAAAAAGTTAGCGTTAATGTTGGTTTAGGGGAGGGGTAGGTGCACGGTTGCCCAGAAAGCTAATGAGTTGGCTGTTTACAAGCTTAGCCAACAATATGAAAGACAGACTGTCCGAATATCAAATGCACCTGGGGTTCAGAGCGAGAATTGAATACATGTCTACTGAGAGCTTTGATCACAATGTTACACTGTTTGTGTTCTTCTTCAACCTGTAGACTTCTTCAATATAAAAAGGATAAATTACATAAATGAGTTATGACACAAACTATACATTAAGAAGCATTACCAACAGGAAGATTTGTTTTAAAGAAGTTAGACAGTCCCTTGCTCAGTTGGCTGATGTCCAAAGAGCAGTTCCAGGAATGGTTTCGAAATTGGCTTCGACATTCCTCGAGACCACGATAAATTCCTCGTTTGATGATAACCGATAGTGAAGACTGTAAAAGAAAACATAAGAGGACAAAAATGAAACAAAGCCTCTCCGAGGGGGAATGGAGGGGTTCATGTTTGTATGTTTCCTTAATCTTTCTTCACTTCGTCCCTAACTTTTTTCCCTTGTTCTCTGAAAAGAATTCGAAAGCCTCCCCTGTTTCCTGAAAACAAATGCTTCTATTCTCTTGTTCCCTAAATCCGGGCTCAAAACTGAAATAGTAATTAGGGTGAGGTAAAATAAGCAGATACGGTTACAGGTTGGTACAGGAAACCATCTCAGCCGCATTATACGACGCAAATTGTAAGCAATAACTACAGTTTGATGAACACTAGACTAGTCACGCGGGAAGTTGTGGGTTCGAATCTCAGTGGGACCATCCTTCTGCGTCTTTAAATTACTAAGGCGAAAGCACCCTCCTTTTGCAATGACATGATCTGTAAATGGTTATACTTTATAGTCTTCTAGGAAAAGGACGATAAACCAACCCCTTGTTGGTATAACTTCATGAGATGCTAAAGAACACATACACTGTACATGAAAAGTAGGGGGGGGGGGGACGTAGATCTCGGCCGGTTTTGATCTGGCCCTTGTGATCGTAATTTCATCTTTCTTCCTTTCATTGGCACATTTGAAAAAAAAGTTCATATATATATAGATTTTGCGCCTTATAAATTAATGAATTATTATTATTAAGTTCTTTTGGAAATCGATATAAGCAGTTATAGCTCTGTGACACATAGCTACTAGTGCGTTGTGTAAAAGGAGTTGTTGCAAGGTTTCTACAACAAAATGGTGTTGAACGTTATTTAGACACCTTTTCTAGCCGAAAAAAGAGTTATTAACGGACAACATTCTCTCCAGAAAAAATATGAAACGATACTAGAAATTTCAATGTGAAAGTGAGTGTTGGCGAGGGGAAGTAGTTTGGAATAGAGGAGGGGTAAGCAGAAAATTAGGTTAGTTCAAGATCCCCTGGATATTCCCGTAGTAAAAAAGATCATAGTGGTATTTGGAAGGAGATATGGCGGCAACTGTTTATTTATGTTCTAACACTTTGGTATGTTTTCATAGCGTGTTTTTGGAATATTTCTACAGACATAGTGTTATTTTTAAAGGGAAGTTCTGAGTTCAAGAGTATGTAGTGTGAAGGGTATGAAATACTGTTGGGGCACAATTGAAACTGCAACATCAGTATTAGAAAAGAATGAACAATTTAATTAATACATTCATTATGAAATTAAGCGCAACTGTAACTGTAAGATCTTGGAATAAACAATTCTCAGATATTTAATTAAGGTATAAGTGACTTCAAGAAGGTAACATAAAGAAGTCCAGTTCATTCTGGGAACAAAATAGTTGCATAAATTCTATGGTCGACTGTTGTGCCTCCTCGGGCGACAGACTTTGTGACTTAACGGTCGAATATTTTGCCTCAACGGGCGACAGACATTTTGACTCAACGGTCAAAGATTTAGCCTCAACGAGCGGGCTAGTAACCTCGTGCTTCCCTTTGAACTCACTTCAACGACAGATCTGTTTTCCAATTGACCTTTCACGAATATCTCCGAAGACAGGCAAGCTGGAGGCGGTAATTTACTCAGAGGGCAAGTCTCTTGATCTGGTGATTGCCCCGTTTGAAGTGCATTGAGGAACAATTCATCAATTTCTTCACACCTCCATTGCTGAATTGGCCACAACTGGTCGCATGGTGAGGCAGATAAACTTATGAAAACCTCCTGTCGTCCTCCCGATTCATCACTAAACTTATCGTGACCTTGATGAATACTTCCTCGGGCATTTAGAAACATGTAGGCAATCGAAATAAGGAAAAAACCCTAACCTTTCAACTCTTCCGAACTTGTCAACCGCCAGCAAGACGTAAAGTGTGGAAAGAGGAAATCATTTTGACGTCAGACAACAAAAACGCCAAACTGCGCACGCCCCGAATCTGACATCCGAAAAATCGAGATTTTTCACCGATTATATGATATGGAACACCGCTGACCCTCTCAAATAGTGTGCTCGCCAGCAATTATCCTGTCCAGATTTTCCGGACTTATAACAGGAAGAATCGAAGACGTCATCGATGAGCCGAGTCGTCTCTCAAGGTTCGCGATCTTGTCGGAAATGTAGAACAATACTCGTTCTATTTACCGTAATGATCCTAAACGATCGAGACATGAAAGCCTGCATTATCAAAAAAATAGCTATTTATACTTACTTCCCCGGAACTCTTGCTTCCGGCCATCGCAGCATTGGATCTACGGGAAAAAAAAAATCATATGGGGAGTACGGTTATGGAGTTAAAGAACACGAATTAGGCAGCTACTGGATGGAAAGCCTCAAGGATGCCCAAGCTTTTCCTTATACAATTAAAAACACTGTAAGCAAGTCTCACATTTGTCCGCCCAGTGCCAGCAGCGATCCACACAACAGAATAAAAGTCACCACGAACTGTTTGCAAACCTTCATTTTCTTCCCTTTTGACAATGCTCCCTGAATCTCTGCTCTCTGCGTTGCAATGCTGCGATGACCCCATTATATATACTTTTCAGTGAGTGAAATCGAGACTTCAGACCTTAAGACTGACAAACGTATTTAGAGAAGAGTGATTATTTACTTAGCGGGAGACGATCGCCGTTTCCGGATAAAACTAAAGAAGTTTGAAAATTGGAAAACAAATCAATACAACTCAACCTCAGTTTCAACAATGACAAGCAAGTTTTGACAACGTAAGTCCAATTTACCAAGCTTCTTAACGACTTTAAAATTAAGTCTAAATACATGACAGTTTGCAAGACTCTTATATGGCGATGGCTATACTTGACAGACAAGTCGCCCAAGTATTTGATTCTTTATGACTAAGCATAATTTGAGATTGTGTGCCCCTGCAAACAAAAGGAAGGATTACAAGAAAAGGTCAAGTTGCTGCTGGATTTCAGAGAAGAGAAGGCGTTTGGTGTTTTATGTAAAAAGCATCTTTGCAAGAAGGGCCACAAAAAAACTGCACGGCCCAGCGTCTCGCCCCGCGAAATTGTGCAACCAGCTCGCGGCCGTTGCCAAAATGTGGAAAAAAGCGGAAAAATAGACCATGCCTAATATTTTCCTGTTCGGCCCTCCCGGTCAGTCAATAAGTACATGTTATGTGATAACAGACTCGGGCCTTAATTAGAGGACTTTGTGTTTTCTCATGATCGTGCCTTTTGTGTTATCTTTCGTTGTTATTTTCGTCTATTTTCAAGCTAGTTGGCACACATATGTTCTATTTTAATGATGGCACTGAGGTACAAATAATAAGAATAAACATGCTCGGTTTATTTTACATCCTATATGAACCGGAATTATCAGCAAACCGGCAGAGATTTGCAGTTCAACTGCAACTTTGGCATCCGTGGCTAAAGACGACAATAACTAACTGCGGTGTGCTTTTACGTAACTAAATAAAGAAAACAAACTATTACATTTTTGGTTTCCGTCAACGTATTTTAACACTTAAAATGTTGACTAGCCTATAAAATGGGCCACAAATGAGCCACTGAAGCATTCCAATAAAATCTAAAAACAAAAAAGGAATGATATAACTGGGACAAATTCCATGCAATTCAATCTCAGGCTTGTAAGGATATATTACATAAGGATATATTACATAATTGTAAAAGAACTCGCCCAATATTTAGCCAATTTGACCTCACGCTTGGCCAAAGCATATGATCTTTTGTATTTTCCCCTCCCTCTCAGGCTTAGCGAAGTGGAAGACGATCATCTGTTCTCTAAACAACCTAATTGCGATCTGTCATGCTATTTGTAATGTATAAGTACTCTGTTATTTTCTTAGATCCCTTGGCATAGAAAGCTGATTAGAATTGCACTCTGTGCTAGTTGGTAATCCAGCATTAAAATTATTATTTAGTTATACCTAATCCATGGCGTACTAAAGAATTCCTGATGGCAGAGTTAACCCTCACCCATTGATCAATCCTAGAAAAGACCTTCAAAGGCATAGATAGACAACGGCGGAATTTTGAAGGTTTATACGAACGAATATTGCTTTCCATTTAATTTTTTTTGTCCTTGTTGTTGTTGTTTTTTTCTTTTGTTGTTTTGTTTTTGTTGTTGTTGTTTTTTTTTTTTGGGGGGGGGGGCTTTTTTTCATAGAAGGTAAAAGAGAACATAATCAAGAAAACGAGGATCCGCATCTAGGAGTCCAACAATTGCATTACTATGATAAAGCCAGATCTTCTTACGAGTGCGAAAGGTTAATCAGTGAGGGCAGACAATGAGGCAGACAAACAAACACTGATACAACGTGCTATTTTCGACGTAGATTTAACCAGTTCAGGAGGAAAGGAAGGAAGGAAGGGTCTTATGTACAGATGGGCTGAATTAGAGAGTGTTGAAAGTATGATAGCCAGAAAACTAATAAATGGAAATGACGAGATCCTAGGAGTAAACAGCTTGATCGAAATACCAAGCCAGGCCGGATCGTATTCCGGAAACACCCCGGCAAATGCTGCAAATTGAAATTAATGGGAAATATTCTGGGGTATAAAAAGAATTTGGGAATGTTTTAGTCTAACGTACTGCTCAAGTCTTGGACCACGTCTAGTCTATGGCGTCCACGATCCCTTTCAACGAACACTTTGCTATGTATTTCAAAAGTAATTTGATCCCAGAATCGATAGTAGTCGATTGTATCACCCAAAAAAGAATTAACCACAACTCGGTACACTTAACGCTTTCATAACACTTTAAGTGCCTTATTCCACCCAGTTCAGTACTCCTCGAGGAACAGTGCTAAAAGCTTTACTAGGCCAACAGATAGAAAATAGTGAAATTATAGTGGTAGACTCACAACTCTAATTGATTCCAATCTCACGAAGATCTTGTTACTTAGTTTTAGCAGCGTTGGCATTTCTCTACCCTGCCAACCTTTCCTGGATGGAGGCCAATCGAAACCGATTTATAGAACTAATGCCTAAAGTTCTCTGAAGTCATTTTTTCATGAATATATCGGATGGCGGGCCATAATAACTCCAAAAATAACTGTATCCTCATGTCATCTGGGAGGGTCCCCAAAAAGGTTGTTCAATCCCGCCATCACGACCAAACTTTTCCGATTCTCGCTGCCATGTTTCGTTAAAATCCCAAAAAATTCCTAATGCCTGCTGGGGACCCTCTCCTGGGGGAGGCTTCGTTAGCAGCTGATTAGCGTGGACAATGCTGCGTAACATATAAACAATATACAGCACGAGTATAGTCCAACTTTGAATGTCAAAGTCGTGACTGAAGCTCCTACGTAGTTGTACAGGCACGTTGGATCTCACGGGATGTGTCAATGAAGCGATCATAAGGGACGGACCATTAGAAAAGTGATGGGGGGGGGGGTGGGGAAAAAAACAAAAAAAAATCATGCAAGGGAAAATGCCAAGAAAAAAAAAATTCATGCAAAGAAGGAGGTAAAAAAAAATTCATGCAGAAGGAAGGTCCAATTGTGACTTTTTCACACGTAGTAAAAAAATTTCGTGCAGAGGGGCTCACCTGAAAAAAAAAATCCTGCACAAGCAGTGAGCGAAAAAAAAATTCGTGCAAGCTGAAAATTCCCCCCCCCCCCCCCCTTCATCACTTTTCGAATGGTCCGTCCCTAACCAGACGCCACAGATCTAGAGGCCCTGTTAGGGGTAAATTCCGACAAGCGACATGGGCTTGAAACGGCGACACGAAGGAGCTGAAATGACAATGAACGACGAGCCGCTCGCGCGAAATTACGACAGCGACCTGCGAACCTTCCGAAATTGGGACATAAAAAGGCTTGGAACTCAGACGGGCGACAAAAAGAACCCCCCTAACAGGGCCTCACCACAGGGGTGACTACAAGTACCACGTATTTGTAACAAGAGTATAAAACAAGAGACAGGTCTTCCTTGTACGCAAAATCGGGGGCCAACTGCCTCTCGCGAATCCTGTGTCGCTATTTGCACTTTTTTTTTTACAGTACCTGTACCTTGTCCATAAATTCGCGTGTTCTTCGTATCTACTCGTATGAAACCCGTATGTACTCTCTTGTATGTAGCCGTATGGGACTCAAACGTACTCGTAGTCACCCGGGTGCTATTCTAGTCACGATCTACGGAAACTATTTTGTATGATTTTCTTCTCCGTTCTCTTTAATTCGACCGTGGCGAATGATTGTCAGTCATGGAAGAAGCCCGAGATGTAAATATAGCATCAAAATTTTGGATTTTCGCGGGTTAAGGAGGCGTGATTCCAAAAATCTGCAACAAGAAGACCGTGTCGACACTATTTTGTTTGCGTACAAAAAAGTTGTGTAAGGAAACACTGTTTTATCAATTAAAGGAGAGAGACTGCTTGCGTAAGGAGACGTCATTGTGTCTCTCCTGTCAGATGAATTAATCTCCACTCAAATCTGCTGAGTGCAGTAAGCCTATATTCACATCTGCCTCATACTGATAAAATCGATAATGCGCTCTAGATTTTTGGGTCTCCTGGCTCAAGTGCAAGTTACGTGTCATTGTCATCCTTTGTCACGTCTTAAAATAAAACACTCGCCCTTTCATATTCGAGTCCCAACCCCCGGGTTATGATGTCGTCATCTGTCAAAAAGTCACCTAGCTAGTATTCCAAGTCAAGATTTTGTGTACTACGAAAAGCTCTGTGAGCATACGGGCCTCAGCTGGTATACACTACTGAAGTATATACTAAAAAAGCTACTCCATTTCAACTTTCGCGAAAGTTCATCACTCAGAGAGTTCGAGCATCGCTCAAGAATCGTCACAACTTATATACAGCTTTCGCGGCAGGTCCTACTCTAAAGGAGCACACGAGAATTTTTAAACAAAATAAAAGACAGTAGGAATTTCTCAAACAAAGGCAAGTTCAGTTCACTGGTAACGTGTCTCGCACTTTTGACAAATCTCGCCGCGAACAGAGCAGAAAGAAAACTAGAATAATAAGTGAGCGTGCGGAGTTCTAAAATTTCTCTTCGAGTCTTGAAATCGATTTCCCACGAGTTGACGCAGCAAGTGAGTGAGATATCGATTTGAACACGAGACGAAAAATTCCATACCTCCCAGGGTCCATGTATTGTCTTGTTTATTGTCCTAGCAAACACCAGGTATTTGCAAAAAACAAAATTTTATTGCAAGGTACCTGCGACTATGATTAAACGAATGCAACAAAATATCTATAAAATAAAAAAAATGAAATCAAATAAGAAATTTATTCCATAACACCGGCTTTACACAAATACCTTTCTAGATAATTTCTCCACACTGGGGCAACTGAAGGCTTGATGCCATACGCAGCTTAGGATTTTGGCACGACGAATATGCCAGTGTAAGCAGGGTACTAGACAGAGCTCCCAGTTGACATCCAGAATTCTACTTTTGCTAGAGTCGCACAACATCGCTGAATTGCAAAAATATAAGAGCTGAAGCGTATCAAAAAGCTTTCTATCGTACAGCGTAAAGCGTAGATTACAGGGACGGCGGAGCGTATTTTGAAGTGGGGGGACTGAAAACGAGCGCCGGAGGCGCGAGTTGGTAGGGGGTTGTGGGGACATCCCCCTCCCCCAAGAAAATTTTGAAATCTAGAGTCTCGGAAACCGTATTTACAGCATTCTCTGCGACATACTTCTTGAAATAATTAGCCTGAATAAAGCGTAAAATGCAAGGTTCTTTTGATGCTTACAGCAATATTTTGGAGGTTATTTCTCAGCCTTCCGGTCTCCAACGCTAACCTGCGGTTTTTTGACACAAGCTTCCCGTCTGTGGGAAGGAAGCGCACGCTGAGAAAATGTTAAAAATACGTAAACGCGAAAAGTTTCCGACGAGGCTTGCATAAAGTTGTAGCTTAAACAAAATAAAATGTCATCCTCCTCAAAAGTGGGGGGGCGAAAGCCCCCGCAGCCCCTCCCGGCTCCGCCGTCCCTGGATTATAGAGAAACTTCTGCCGGTATGAAAGTTGTTGGGTTTCTTTTGACGAAGGGACAGGTAGTGTCCTCTTCGATGTGAAGCATGAAACACAGGGGAAAGTCAATAACTTGTCAAACTCTTCCAAAATCACTCTGGTTATTATTTTCTACATGTGCTCGGGAAAACTACTCGAATGTCAAAAACCCGGATGTACTACCGCTGACGGATAAACATTACATTTTTCCCCGGCAATTCTAAACATTGGTTGAACAAAGTGAATCTAACAATGTTTGGGGTATAAGCAGTAATTAAAAAAAATGAGCATGAATCGGCAAAGAACTGTAGCGTTCGACACCTAAGCAGTGTTAATTACACACATCAGTGGCTATGTCTTTAGACTTTTAGCAAAGTTCTTAAGTCAGAACATAGTCCTTCATCCCTACTGGCTTCTTGATCTGTCTTCCAATGCGAGAGAAAACTGGTGGTAATTGGGTTGGCGGTGTGTGTGTATGTAACAAGTGTTAGATGGATTCTCAACTTGGAGTCGGGTCTGCTGGTTCAGCTGTGGTAGTCACAGTTTCGATCTGTTGAGAAATCTCTGGTCCTTTGAAATCAACAGGTATTTGCTCATTTTGGTGTGTCCGTTGGGTTTCCGCTACGGAGCATCTAGATGTTCTTTCAATTTCTTGAACTGACAACTGTTGCGAGTAACTTCTTTCTGTTCAGATGTTCGTTTGGCAGTGATCATTGAACCCGTGACATTTTGGATTTTGTAAGGTACTGGTTCAAAATATCGACTTGCCTTAATGATTATTTGTTGACTGACTCATGATAGTGGGAAGTTTGATTTTCATAATTCTCTTCATGCATAACTCATAAGGGCTCTTTGTAGTACTTGGGTGAGGTGGCGAAGAAGACATACAGCTCTCTCCTCCAGTCCTTCCCCTCGCTATGGGCAGTTCTTGCAACATCCCCAAGGTTTCTCATGAATCCATTGGCGTCTGGCCACAAAGGTGTAGGTTTTTGGTGTGTAAAACCTTCCTCCTTAAAAGGGCGGTCCACTGTCGGTTTTTAAGACCTCGGGTATTCCGTCTGTGGCAAAAATACGTTCCAGTGCTGGGATATTGTCCTTTGCCGCAGCACTTGGAAATATTTCAACTACGGGATATTTAGAGTAGGCATTTAGAACCAGTAGGTTTAGTTCACTTGACAAAACCGGGCCGCAGAAGTCAGCTGATGCCTGTAGCCATGATCCTTTCGGTGAAGGAGACGTCATCGGTGGGACGCGCTGTTTACTGTAAGTACTTCCTTTGCAGGGTGTACAGCTGGAAATGTTTCTTTCCACGAGTTTGTCCATTCCACGAGTTTGTCCATACACCACTTGGCCTTGTGATGGTATCGGCCATCGCCTTGTCGGAAACCATACTTTTGATCTCAGGAGTTGCTTGGTCCTAACGATCCCTAGGTGCCCTTCATGCCACGTAGGAATTCATGAATTGATCTTGAAGTCTTTTTTGGAATGACAAGCTGTTGGTGGCGGGTCACCACACTTCCCATCTAGCTGAGCTCTGGGAATATCCTTGCGTACTTGACGAAATCTCGATCGGATTTGCAACCACGGTGGTTACCACCTTGAATGAGAAGGATGCGTTTTGTGGGTTGTCGCTTGAATGTTGGCAAGTAAGATGGTTAAAACTGTACTATATCTGTCGTGATGCTGTGTACAACGTGCGGTCTCAAGTTACACCTCTCAATGTCGCTTGCAGTAAGGGGAAGCATGTGTCTTGAGAGGTAGTCTGCTGCTTTCCGGTTCCCTCGTTGGTAGACTAGTTTGAAGTCAAATCGCTGTAAGTAACGAATCCAGCTTTCAATCATCATTGGGGGTCTGCCATGTAGAAAAACGATAGCAGGGGTTTACGATCAGTATTGATTGTGAGCGAACTTCCAATCTGGTTCTTGTAACAGCATTCACATGCCCAACGGAAAGCAAGAGCTTCTCGACCAATCGGAGGGTCTCGCTTTTCGACCTCCGTAAGGCACATTCTACAGCTTTCCACCCCACTGGTTTATTTTGTGATAGGATGAGTCCAAGGCCATTGGGGACAGCATCGACAATGAGTTTGGTTTCTTTACCTGTTTCACAGTATCCTAGAATAGTGTCACTTGATAGCATGTCTTTGAGTTTCTCAAATGCATTTGGCGTTTTGGTGGGTGGGATTTCTCAGTGTTGTGGTTACTTCCGCAAAGCTGGGTATAAATCCGGCAGAGTACTGGGCTATGTCCAAAAGGAAACGTACTTCGCTGACGTTTTAACGGACTTTGCTAAGTGCTGGCTCGACTCCATCTTTTGAGAAAACAAAGCCAAAGATTTCAATCTGGGGAAGGCGGAACTTGCATTTCCTACGGTTGCGGGTGAGACCAAACTCCTGGAAACGCTCTAATAGGTCTTTGGGGCCTTGTCATGACCTGCGTTGTCCTTACCAAATACGTTGAAGTCATCTCTAATGTGAAGTACACCACTTGGCCTTGTGATGGTATCGGCCATCGCCTTGTCGAAAATGTCGTGCATAAATTGTGCTATAATTCAGTCTAGTGTACCTCATTTTGTACTTGGTACCTTAGGTTGTGTTTCCACTAGACCACTTTTCTCGCTGAACATTCTTTCTAGGAGTTTGTTTACAGACCGATATTTACTAGTTATACTTGACATCTGTTTTCAGTTTGGAATTTAACCCGAAATTGAAGCCGTTTGCTCAGAAGATTCAAATTAAAAAGGGCACAACTTTGAAAAAATGGCGGGAGACGAAACATTTTTAATGGCTTCTCTTGTAATGATCCTCGCCATATTTCTCCGAAGGAAACTGTGTTTCTTTCAGAAGATGAGACTAATGTCTCGACCAATGGAAAGGATGCGACAGTTTGTTGTAATCCAGGCAATTCAGCACCAAAACAACCGCAATCACAATAACGGCTGTGTAGCAGACTACAGGTGAAGATGCTAAAGATTATGTCAGCTGCGGAGAGATCTGGCTAGCATAAATTGTAGAGCATTTGTGCTCAAAAGCGCGTACTGTGGGTTCTGCATGCCGCCACCGTGAAATAAATAAGGTCCCTGCCAAGAAACTGAGGGATCTAATGAGGCCGGAGGAATTGTAAACCGAAACGGGAAAATATTACGATTGAATTCGTCTGCCATTGCGAAAGCACTCTTTGCAAAGTGAACCACGAGGTGCTACGAGGTGCTACAGGGTTGACCACAGGCGCGGATCCAGGGGAGGTGAAATGGGTTAATTTTCACCCCCACCCCCCCCCCCCCTTTTCCTGAGCCCCCTTCTTTCTTTTTTTTGTCTTATCCCTCAAATATTGAAATAATATTTGATTTCTCTGATTTCTCTGATTGAGGTGGAGAATGTGCATAAGCGATGACCGGTTCTACAAATCAATTTATTCATTTTGAGCCCACAAACACTCTCCAGAATGTAATTCAAAAACAACCAGGCTTTGGTTCTATACATTATTACAAAAATTCACCACCCATTTCAAAATCCTGGATCCGCGCCTTGACCATAGCTGGGTGTCGAGTTTGGCAATTATTTCCTTGTACCCGTTTAGCGACTTGGTCGAGGACGGTGTTGGAACGACGGTTTTTGAGGAATTCTAGCAGTTCCCGTATTTGCTCGCCGCCGTAAATATAAAAAGCATCGATGCCAAATATCGGAACCGTGTGAGTAATTCGTTTTGTCATTTCTTCCAACGAAGGCTTATTTCTTCAGGGTCGGAATCAGCGGGGAAAGCGTGCATTTTGATATCCTTCGACCCAGATGTGGTACGGCCTGTTTTGCTTGTGCAGTCGTGGAGATGATTGCGGAATCAAAACTCTCGGCGGTCCGGTATTCGGTACTTGTATACTTTGCGAGTGAAAAACTACTGGCGTTTCTTCCCCGTGGTCGGACATTCCAGTCGCCAAAAAGTATCAACTCCGATGTGAAGCACAGGGGTAATTCAATAACCAAATCTTGTTTAATCCTTCCAAAATCACTCTGGTTATCATTTTCTAGATGTGCTCCGGAAAACTACTCGAATGTCAAAAACCCGCGGATGTTCTACCGCTGACCAAAAAAACATTGCAGGCCCCAATCAGATTCAACTGAAGACTCTACGGTAGGGCTGGGCGTAACGTTAACAGTACTGATACAGTTTACTGTTTCAAATTGAAGCTTGCAAAAGAATTGCATTACTGTGGTTGTGGTTTCGTCCACAGACAATGAGAACAGAAAAATACACACTTTGATGTGAAGCAATTTTAATTACAAGAGTAGAGTTCTTAGTGTTGAGCCGTTTCCCAAAGAATCTTATGGTGTTAGTACAGGGTTCGACGCACGGAATGGAAAGTTAGACCGCACTCTATAGTAAACAAAAAAACAGTAATACATTACAGTTCCGCTGAGAAGTTTCCTAACGAATTATCACACCGGCATGGTTTGATCTACACAAGTAAGAACCACACTGTACAGTAGAACAGACTGCACCGCAGTACAGTTCTGTTCTACTGTAGGCGAATTTTTTAATGCTTGAGGATAAGTGTATTATCGGTCACGTGATTATGTCAGGAAAGGTCAAACGTCAAAATTTGCTTTTCGTTTCTAGCTCTTGACAGGGCGGTTTTGTCCGCCCCCCTTTGAAACTCACCATGAGGGTTATCTGGGAAAATATCGAGAAATCGAAATTTTCGCGACTGACTTCGTATTCTCGATATTTACAGACATCGGCTTTTAAGTGCGATTTATCAGTCTCTGAAATTTCACATCAGCGAAACGCACGATTACGCCTTGATACATTATGCTAGCATTATTTTGCAGAAGGACTAAGAATTGTGCTAAACGTCTTCTGAAAATTGTTTTGGCATACGTATAGGCCTCACTGCTTCCCCTAGTCCTGTGGTACGCATGCACGTGTTCGTTTCCAATACTACACGGCTCAATCCGAAACTACTACGGCTAACATTGAACACAAAAATAACAAGGATCCACGAAAGAGCAGACGCACTTTCTCGTTGGACAACTTACAATGACACAATTTGATTAATCGAAGCTTGTATATCTGGTCTTTAGGGCCCCAACCAGAGCATTCCTAAACTCCATGCTTCGGAATGTTTCGGGGCAAGCGTGAATCACTCTGTGTGCCCTTTGTAAAAGCAATTTACTGGTCATCGCATACTAATTAGCTACCTCACATAGCGGCATCGCCATAGATACCAGAGGACAGAATGACCTTGGTATATGCTTAGATCTTTTTGTTTCTTTTTGGGCCACGTTAAAAGTGAAACCTCTAACCAGATTGCCGTTTGAATTGAATTTAAAACTAATAGTCATCATATCAATTTTAGTCCAAAGACAGAATATATACATTAATTTCCAGATACTGAATATCTCCTGTTGCTTAATTCCGTAACGTGTATATGTCATATTGTTTGTAAATATGTGCCGGATTTTCAAATTATTTTTCGTTTGTAACCGTTGTCTGCCTCGACTAGCTTTTGCAACGGTTAGCAGAGGCTGCGTTAGTTTGTATCCGTGTTTAAGTGGAAATGAATTGGAAACTGAAACAAAGAGAAATATAACGAAACTTAACTGAGATTCTGATTGTGACAGTGGAAAAATAAAAAGGAGTGCCACATTGCTTGGATAAGTGGAACGCCGTAGGTAAAAGAATTAAAAATATTCGGATGCCACATTTAGGAACCTAATTTCCTACTGGTTTACCCTGGGCCAGTAAAAACTAAAGCCCTCTTCGTGATTTTCGTCAAGTTGTTCGTTTTCGGTGATTGTTTTTAAAAGCTACCATTGAACGCCAGTGCCGTCTAAGGATTTTTATGAGAATGGATAGATCAAGACTGAGACAAGTTTACCCCAGGTAGCATGGACAGCAACACGTAATGAAGTATGAAAAGCATGACGTTATATTGGCGTAATTTTACACGATTTGCAAAGATCTTCGCAGCGACCAATCCGCATCTCCTTGCCATCACATTACAATAAACTATAATTCTATGCCAAAAATGGCCTCATCAAACGAGTTGACGAAGCAAGTTCCTCTTCCTTACTTCTTACGCTTATATTAACATTCCAAACCATTTACTAAACAAGTTAGGCAACCCTCACTTCTCGCGGGGTTAGCCTGGGAGCATTTTGTTGAATTGCCGAGACATTTTGGTCATAAAAATATTAGAGTAGTTTTGCTCAACCACAGGACTAAAAGCAACATGGGGCACCAGTAATGCCTGCTGGGGGAACTCTACGTACAGTCCAATAGGGAATGGAAGGTTTACATTAAGCTTGAACCACTCATGAAAGAAATTACAAGGATGAGAGCATGGCTATTTCCGTGGTAGTTGTGGGAGGAAGACCCATGGGATGCAGAAAGGGATCGATGCTTTACTTGGGTATTTTTTAGCCCATGTACATGACTGAATGTTCAACTGTAATTTCCTCTTTTGTTTTGCCGAGGACTGAGGTTGGAACAGTCAAGTAACTGGCACAACTCGTGCGACTGATGGAAAGTTATTGTGCAATTATGCACTCAGAACTAACGCAGTGAAATTGTTTTTGTATCTATGGAAAGTGACGTTTCGTAAATCAAAAGACAAGTACTGTGGTCTGAGTTGGTCGAGGAAACGGGAAGGATTGCTCTTATACAGGGCAACAGGATAAACAAACGCTGTGAGTCCTCAATCAAATGAACCTAGGGTTCAGAGCGGGAACTGAATTCATGTCTATAGCCTGCGTAGCAAGCGTTTGATATTCGGACAGTCGGACAGCAAGCGTTTCCGTGCTGTTTCGGAGCAAAGAGCGCGCGAAAAATGGCGCGAGTAAGCGGGGAGGGGTTAATGATCTTAATCGATCGAGACGTGAAAGCCTGCATTAACAAAGAAATAGCCGCTTTATGCTAACTTCTCCGGTACCCTTGGTTCCGGCCATCGCAGCATTGGATCTACGGGAAAAAAATTATATGGGGAAGGCGGTTATGGAGTTAAAGAACACGAACTAGGCAGCAAATGCAAGCAAAGCCTCAAGGATGTCCAAGCTTTTTCCTATGCGGATTAAAAATACACTGTAGGCAAGTCTCACATTTGTCCGCCCAGTGCCAGCAGTGATCCACACAACAGAATAAAAGCGTCACCAGGAACTGTTTGCAAACCTTCATTTTCTTCCCTTTTGACAACGCTCCCTTACGCTCTGCTCTCTGCCTTCCTATGCTTCGATGACTCCATTATATACACTATGCACACAATAAGTGAAATAGAAACTTCAGACTGTAAGACTGACAAAAGGATCTTGAGAAGAATGATTATTTACTTATTTAACTGATTAGAAGATTATGCGTTGAAAAACAAATAAAGACAACTCAACCTCAGTTTCAACAATGACAAGCTAGTTTTGACAATGACAAGCTAGTTTTGACAATGCAAGTCCTTTTGAAATTACTACGCCTCTTAACGTCATTACATGACAGTTTTAAACAAGGCTTTATGGCGATGGCGAGACTAAACAGACAAGTACCCCAAGTATTTGTTTCTTTTTGATCAAAATTATATTTCAGATTAATTGGGTTCTAAAAACAAAAGGAAGGATCACAAGAAAAGGGCAAGTCGCTGGATTTCAGAGAAGAAAGAAGAGAAGGCGTCTGGCGTCTGACTTCGAGGGGAACCAGGTCGAGTGGGATTAGTACTGGAATTTTCCGGTCTTTTCGGTTGGAACGGGAAAAGGGGAATACGTCTGAGGATTTCCATCTTTTCCGGAAACGTTCCCGTGGAATGAGCTTTATTGTTTGAATTTCGAACCGGAATTTTTGGTTTTTGTTGACAAATGGTAAACGCTCTAGGAGTCTACCAATTACATTAACTATCGTAAAGCCAGATCTTTCTACGAGAGCAAAAGGTTAATCAGTGAAGGCGAACTTTATCTGGCAACCCAAAAAAGATACTGATACAACGTGCTATTTAAGACGTAGATTTAAACCAGTGTAGGAGGAAAGGAAGGAAGGGAGGGTATTATGCACAAATGGGCTGAATTAGAGAGTGTTGAAATTAGGATTGCCAGAAAACTAATGAATCGAAATGACGAGATCCCGTGCGGTAAACAACTTGATCAAAATACTAAACCAGGCCCGATCGTATTCCGGAAACACCCCGGCAAATGCTGCAAATTGAAATTAATGGAAAATACTATGGAGCTGATAAAGAATTTGGGAATGTTTCAGTCTCACGCACTGCTCTCAAGGCTTGGACCAGTTCTTGTTTGTGGCTTCCACGATCCCTTTCAATGAACATTTCGCTATGTATTTCAATTTGATCCCAGAATCGATAGAAGTCGATTGTATCACCCCAAAAACGACTTAACCACAATTCAGTACACTTAACACTTCAAATGTCTTCAGTACTCCTCGAGGAAGGGTGCTGAAAGCTTTACTCGGCCGGCAGATAGAAAACAGCGAAAAATATAGTGTTGGACTCACAACTCTGATTTATTCCAATCTCACGAAGATCTTGTTACTTATTTTTCGCAGCGTTGGCATTCCTCTTAACCCTGCCAACCCTTCCAAGATGGACGCCAATTAAAACCGTTTTATAGAGTTAATGCCTCAAATCCTCTGAAGTCTTGTTTTCACAAATATATCGGTTGGTGAGCCTTAATAATTATCAATCTTCTCAAATGTGTCGGGCATAGTTCAAAGTGTCTCAGTATCAACATGTCTTCTGGGAGGGTCCCCAAAAGGGTTCTTCATTCCAACCAGCTCGAACAGAATTTGCTTTTCATCCCGGCTTCGGTTATCGGCCAATTCATAAATGCGATCCCGAATCTCGATCCAATTTTTCGATTAAATCCCGAATCCGGGAAGGCCAGATACAGGATCCGGAAAAAATCCTAACGGGCCCCTCTCCTTGCGGAAGCATGGTTAGTAGCTGACTAGCGTAAACAATGTCAATGCTGCGTAACATATAAACAATATACAGCATGAGTATAGTCCAACCTTGAAAACTATCAGAGTCGTGAATGAAGCTCCTGCTTTGTTATACATGCAGGTCGGATCTCACGGGATATGATTAAAGCGATCGTGACTAGCCACCACAGGGGTGACCACGAGTGACCACGTGTTTATGGCCGAGGGTATGAAGCAAAAGACGGGTCTTCTTTTTAGGCAAAATCGGCGGCGATCTCTCGCGAATCCTGCGTCTCTATTTGCATCTTTTTTACAATACCTGTATTAAGTCCATAAATTCGAATATTGTACAATGCCCCTCTCCGTATCTACTCGTATGTGCTCGTATATAATCCGTATGTACTCTTTTGTGACTTATATGTAGCCGTATGTGACTTGAACGTACGATCTACGGAAACTACTTTTTTTTTCATTTGTCTCTAATTTGACAGTCAGTCATGGAAGAGGCCCGAGATGTAAATATAGCATCAAAATTTGGGATTTTCGCGGGTTGAGGAGGCGTGATTCCAAAAATCTGCAACAAGAAGTCCGTGTCGACACTATTTTGTTTGCGCACAAAAAAGTTGTGTAAGGAAACATTATTTTATCAATTAAAGGAGAGAGACATCATTGTGTCCCTCGTGTCAGATGAATTAATCCTGTCAGATGAATCCAATCTGCTGAGTGCAGCAGAAATATTCACATCTGCCTCACGATGTCTGTGCCTCCTGGCTCAAGTGCAACTTAATGTCACTGTCATCCTTTGTCACGTCCTAAAATAAAACATCAGAACGTGATTAGACTGATTATGTTGTCCTCGTGGGTCGAAAAGTCACGTCCTGTAGCAAGCCAATTTCTTGTGTAAGACTAGACGCTCTCGGGAGCGTTCACTCGGGCTACACTTGATAATGCGGCTTCGAACAAACGTGAATGTCAGTTTACGCCTAAGTTTTGTATATGTTGTATACTATATGGCTGGTTCCACGACCGCAAAAAACCTACCAGACTGTATATCGCACCGCAATTCTTGTCGACGTCGTGTTTAAGCTGAGCGATTTTATCAGAAAGGTTTCTAAGGTTTTACAGAAATTTCAGTGATAATTGGGTTTGTTTACTAATCGAATTAATGTTGACCAATCAGCTTTCTTGGTTCCCACGGTAAACAGTTTTGAAACTTGATGCCATTCATCTGATTCCAAGTTATCGAAGACGGAGAAGCGATATGTGGGAAAAACAATCAAACGACAATATTACTCCTCAATCGGATATACTTTTCTTCCGATTTAGCCTTATTGGCCCTGTTCCCGCTAATGTCTTTCCACACGACCACGTAAAAAAAAAATTGAGTTTGAATAAGAAAAGATACAGAGATGATTTTGAAAAGAGGCCCGAGGGAATTCGGGCTGACAAACATAGTCACCGAGTTAATAGCTTTGTTAGCCGTTTTGCGGTCATAATTTTCAAGACCTTTATTATAAACAAACAACAAGTTCAATAGATTTTAGAAACAGTCTCTAGCAATCCCTTGTAACGTCAACCGTTTCACCTGCAAGCGCAATCAAACTTTGAGCGTTATCACGCTTTTGTTGTCAAGTCTTTGTCTTGCAACTACTTTCCACGCGACCACGCATGAGACAGACCGCAATTAAGAAAACTTCATCCAAAAATGCTACCAAAATTTAAATTAGATGAAAAAATCCTTATAACCTCCCTTATTCGCGTATTGTTGTCTTGCACAAATTGTTGACTCAAGGCATCCAACGACGCGTGTCTTGTCGCTGTAGAAAATTCGTGTATTAACTTCAGCTTTTGGATCCCAATGACAACAGTAGCTGACAATACAGGAGTTAGTAGTATTCATGTTCATAACACTGGCTTTCAAAGATAATTCAGAGTACACATCTTTCGCATCCAACATCGATGGTGCAATAACTTGATGAAGCCTCGTTTTCACAACAGCAATACCCAAGGGCCTCTGCGGGTAGTCCGATTTGCGACGTTGTCGATAGACTGATAGACTGATAGACTGATAGACTAGACTAATAGATTGATAGACCGAAAAGGTAAACCTAGACTCGGGCTACCTCTGGTAGTAGCCCGAGTAAAAAGCTCTGTGAGCATTCAGCCTCGGCTTGTATATACTGTACTACTGAAGTATACACTAAAAACGTTAATTTTTATTCCATATCATTCTCTTGGATCTCGGCCGTAGGGATAATTCCATCAACTGAAGGAGAAGTGTTGACGTGAAAAACTCGCCGCGAACGGAGCCTAAAGAAAAATAGAATAACACATGGGCTTCCCGAGATATGAAATATGAAATTTCTCATCGAGTGTTCAAATCGACGTTCCACGAGTTGACGTAGCAAACGAGTGAGATATCGATTTGAACACGAGACGAAAAATTCCATACCTCCCAGGGTCCACGTATTATCTAGTTTATTAGAGAGATTAAGATAGAGGTTTGCACAAACACTGCAAACGGCAAACCGCAGTTAGAAGTTAGCGGTCACGCGTTCGAGGTTTGCTGCACGTCCCGCGATTAAGTTTGCGGTTTACTCGTGGCTCGGCAGCCATGTTGCTTGAAACTGAAAAATGCGGTCGCGATTCACAACATAATTGCAACTCACGAATTGCATCTCTGCGCTAAAACCATATTGAATGAAAATTACAGATGTGTATCAATTAATCTACACTCCCCTAACGCGACTTGTTTGAAAATAAAAGCAAAGAAACCTTGAGGCAAATGACTTACCTGAAAACCGCCTACTTCACGTCCAAACGCGAACTTCAAACCGCAAACCTGACGGCGGGAACTTGGTCACGTGACTTCTTGACGTTCGCGGTTCGCGGGAAATGCCGAAAAACCTCAATCTTAACCTAGCAAACCCCAGGTATTTAACGTGAATAAAAAAAACAATTTTCAGTATTGCAAGGTAAAAGAGAGCTGTTCACAACTATAATCGAACAAATGCAACAAAAAATCTAAAACAAAGTGTTTTTACAAAGCCAATAAAACTAGCAATGCGAAACGTTAACATACAACTTACCGCAATGATTCGATTTAGCGCCCTCCTTCCAATAAGCGCCCCCTACGAATGTGTTTTTGTTTTATTAAAATAAGCGCCCCTGTTCCAATAAGCGTCCCCATTCTTATAAGCGCCCCTATCATTCTAATAAGCGCCCCTATCCTAATATAAGTGCCCCTATTCTAATATTATTATAGCGCCTTAAGAGTGCGTAGATGTGGTTCATATTCCTTAATAGCTGACATACAGTACATAATAATGCATTACGAAAACAGTGGTCTTCGTCTGAGTTTCTCAACTGTTATGTCCACGTGAGAACATAATTCAAACGAATAATCTCTTCTTCAAATTGTGTGTCGATTGCTCTGCTGGTCGTTCTGGCCAGGAAGGATCCAGGGACAACAAGTCTCCTTGATGCAGTCACTTTGACCTGTACTACTTTGTTCTCATCGCGCGCTTTGAGAAATGTGAATAAGTAGTAGGGGCCTGCGGGTTCTAGGACAGCAAGGCAAAAATTAAATTCGACATAACAAGATTCCAGGAAAAAATTGGAATGTAAAATCAACCAAAATCAACCAACCCCCCAAAATCAGACCAAAATCCCAAAAATCAGATCAAAAATCTAAAAAAAATCAGATCAAAAATCTCAAAAATCAGATCCAAAAAAGCCAACAAAATCGATCGAGAGAGAGATACAGTGGAATTTCGATATAACGATATGCCAGAGGAGCAGTGAAAGTGTATCGTTATATCGCGGTATCGTTATATCGAGACTCTCGATATAACGATATTGCCGTAAAATAACCGAAAATGTCGTTATATCGGGGTAAAATTAACATGTACTTTTTACTACCTATTGTTTCATTAGTAAACTTGTAATGAATATCAAATGACTCACAAGCAACAAATTTGCAAAGCATTAGACGTTATCAAGGTTACACAGCAACGTCTGTGGTATGAATCGTAAAAGGGAAAAAAAACAAAATATATCTCAGTCTAATCCTCTTTACTTTTCGCTGTTTGTATTAAATTCAATGTTTTGTTCAAATTTTAACTGTGTACTGATACTGTAATATCGTTATATCGGGGAAGATTTTACGCTCGGTGCGCTAAAAACTCATCGTTATATCGGGAATAACGTTATATCGAAGATCGTTATATCGGGGTTCTGTCCCATACATTTTACTGTAACTTTTGCCGCTACATAGCATAGTTATTGTTATACCGGGGATATCGTTATATCGAGGATCGTTATATCGGGGTTCCACCGGTAGTTGACATGGCCACATCTTTGGCAAACGGTGCCATGACGAATACGTTGAAATCACTTACAAATGAACACGCCGTTGGGGATAGACCCACGCATAATGGTGAGGGTACGTAAAGGGGTCTTTCCGCGAACTCCTAGCAAATATGTCAAACGAGCTCTAGATAGCTCTCACGAGATCAAATTAGCCAGCCATGAGTACAAAACGTGCACAAAGTGCTGAGGGAAGTACATTAACGAATTTGACGGAATTGCGGAAAACTTTGACACGAACAGTGGTGGTACCTACAAGATATTTGATGATCAGGTTACAGGTACTGTCGCGTTCCCAGTACCGCAAACACGGGGTGTAGAGTACTGGAGTTCGCCAGTTCAACCTCAGTGAATTACGAGACGATCAGCAAGACTTAAACGCGTTTATAGACCCATTTCAGATGTGACGTCATGGCACGTGATATCGCGAACTGGAGGACAACTTCGAGTTTGTTTTCAAGATGGCAACGCAAGGCACTAGAAAGCGTGAGTTTTTACCCGGGTATTTCGAGGTCTTGCAGTTTAAAGACAGTAAGCTAAGGTATTTAGAGAAGGTGAAAAACATTAACGGAGAAGATCCTTACGAAATTCCGCGAAACGAGTGGATAGATGATGTGGATTCTTGGCCGAACGTGACATACATACACGTCGGTATGTATCTCCTGTTTTCCAACAGTCCTTACACTGAAGATCAACTAATGAACTACAAGAGCTTGGACTGTTATCAAAATTTTGCAAATGGATTAGTGCGGGAAATTTTTAGCAAGAAATTTGGGGAGAATCGTCTCTTGATCGCGAAGGTAAGATACAAGAACTACAACTTTGATCGTTAATACTTGTGCATGTGGTCATGGCGACTACCATGACTTTATGTTATCGCAGTTGGTTTCCCAAGTAACCTTACTTATATACCTACAATGTTTGATCATTAGGTAAATCATTCTCAGAGGATGTCGGAAAAACCCCTTACACCCTGGGTAGTGGGCAAAAAGTCGGGGAAAGTGCTTTCTGCCCACTGTGATTGCATGGCTGGTCTTGGTGAGAGCTGCTCTCATGTTGCTTCGCTGTTGTGGGCTATTGAAGCTGGATGTAAACGAAGGGATTCTCTGACAGTAACAGAAAAGAAAGCCTATTGGGTTCTTCCATCAGCCGTGAAATCAGTGCCTTATTCCAGAGTAGAGGATATCCAATTTTCTAAGACTCCTTCCAATGCTTCTGCTACGGTCATCAAAGAATCATCTGTTGGAGCCCCTTTAGAGGCTGAACTTACTGATTTTTTTAATAACATTAATAAGTGCTCATCCAAGCCAGCCATTTTGTCCCTAATTCCTGACCATGCTGATTGTTATGTTCCAAAATCTCTAAGCCCTGAACTACCTGATGTGCTATTTAATTTTTATGACAAGAGTCTGGCTAATGCAGATTACCCAACTTTACTGGAAAAGGCCAACAAAATAGTCAAAGAACTTCGAGTCACTAAGAAACAACAGGCATTAGTGGAGGAAAGGACCCGAGATCAGGCAAACTCAAGACTTTGGTTTAAAATGAGGACTGGGCGCATAACAGCATCCAAGTTTAAGAATTCCTGTCACACCGATCCCTCTTGCCCATCACATTCCTTGATTATGAGCATATGTCACCCAGAAATGGCACGGTTCAACACAGAGGCCATCAAGTGGGGCTGTCAGCATGAAAAAGTAGCCAGGGATGCATATGCAAGTTTCCAGAAAGGGAAACACAAGAACTTCAAAATGGCAGGTTCAGGCCTCTTTGTGAGCACAGACCATCCCTACCTTGGAGCATCACCAGATGGGTTAGTGAGCTGTGATTGCTGTGGAGCTGGTGGATGTGAAATTAAGGTATTTATTTGTGCTCGTTCTGTCCATAGCTTTTGCTCATTTTGTTTACAAATTCCAAGGCTGAATTTTGGATCATTTTAAGTCAACTGAAAACATCAGACTTGCATGTACTTTGATTTTTTTCAGTGCCCGTTTTGTCACAAGAATGATGACATCTGCACGTCTGTATGAGACAATGTGCAAGAGACATTGGGATCCTACAATAACAATATTTATTGATGCATGTAAATAGTATCAAACTTTTGACTCTTCTGTATTTTTTTCAACAGGTCCAGTTGCAGCTGATTTGCACAGACCTGAGATACATTGATTTCGTTGTTTGGACCAAAAATGGTCTTTTTATCGAGAGAATTTTTCCAGACAAAATGTTTTGGGAGGAGAAGGTTCCTAAAGCAAAAGAGTTTTTTGTGCGAGGAATTTTACCCGAAGTTATTGGCAGATGGTAGATGAAATTTAGGGTAAGTGAAGGTGTATTGAATAGTGTCGAGTTGGATTGTTCAACCTTTACCCCGTATTTATTGTATCATCATTCCGTTAGACTATATAGGAGGCACTGCGATCTCCTTGACTAAAAGGTTAGGTGCTTAATCCTTGAACGCAAAATCATTCATTAACTCCAGCAATATCCAGTAGAGTTTGGTACAGCTGAATTCCTTCCTCGCAAGTGTTTGGCATTTCCAACTGTGTGTTTGCCATGACGTATTCGAAGTACTCTTGTTGAACAGACCTCTCCTCTACATAAGTCAAGTTTTCTCTCAAGGACTCCACCGAACCGTGACACACATTGCAAAGCAAGTTGTCTGCACCGCCGTGAAGCTCGGGAAGAAAATAGTTCGTCGGGTCGGCCGCTTACAGTGTCATACCTAGAATGCCTTATCCGGTGCGTATTCCAATGATCTTTAACAGAGTCCAAATCGTCTTGAAGTAGTTTGTTAAAGCAAAACCATATGCATTCCTGTTGAAGTTCGTTACCCGGACTAAAAATGTCTTGGTCTATCAGGTTCTTAAAAAACTCGATCCACCAGCTCGACCTGTTCCTTCGGTAAACTGCCCAGCAACTTTCGATTCGCTGGTTTGCTGGAGATGATCCGTATTTATTATATAGACACGAGTGTTTTACTGGAAAATATACCACTCGTAAAATTCATAAAAACTACATCCGGGACCCGAGTGGTATATTTTCCATAATCTCACACGTGAGTTTATCTATGACGTAATTTCGGTAATTTCCCTCCGAAATTTGTATCGATGTCTTTTTGTCTATATAATAAAAAGAACATTACACGGCGGCTTGAAGATATGAATTTTATTTTCGAGTGGCAAAAAAATTATTTTGCCACTCGAAAATAAAATTCATCTCCAGTAGGTATGAGTGACGCAGCCATTGCTAACTTGATAACCCGAGTGTTCTCAAAATATGGCGGCAAAGAGCACGAGGTTTTATGATCACGTGATATGAAGTTGGCCGTGCTTGTTACCAGTCTTCCAAATTTTTGTTGTGCATCGTGAAATTTAATTTTGCATCGTGAAGCCCTGTTTTGTTCTACGTAACAATTTTGTATCACGAAAGATTGTTGTGTACCGTGAAAAATTGTGTTGTATCGCCAAAGATTGTTGTGCACCATGAAAAATTGTTTTGTATCACGAAAGATTGTTGTGCACCATGAAAAATTGTTTTGTATCACGAAAGATTGTTGTGTACCATGAAAAATTGTTTTGTATCACGAAAGATTGTTGTGTATCCAACTCAATATTGAGTTGTGTTTCGCCCTTGTGGGCCACCGTAGTTAACTATGGTAATAGCTTTTGTTGTGACGTGGACATTGGTAGACTTCTAAAATTTGCTGATTTATGCACTAATGTTGACATTTTTGGAGTAGAGATCTATATCAGTATGTCTTAAGGCTCAACTCATTGATTGTTTCATATCACATAATTCACAACAGCTAGGCCAGGAGTAAACTAGAAACATTGATTTTAAACATGCAGCTGTGATAGCACAGGGTTCTTATTGTGGCTTTTCAGTTATTGTATTGCATGTATTTTTAAACAAACAAGCAAGTCAAAGAATGTGTTCTCTTTGTTGATGTATTACGATACTTGTGTAGGTAAGACGTCACAGGTATTCATTCACTTGTTCAGGCAATTGCTAATATTATAAATTAAAATTTGAACAGACACATTATATAATACAATTTTTGTCTCGCGCATGTGGTGTTGACATCTATGAAATAATATAATAAATCAGTGCAGAATGCCAACTACGTAGGTTTTGTGCTTGCGCTCTCCTGGACGCTGTTCTGGACGACTAAATGGCTTACCTTTCCTTTCACATAGTTGTGCACATCCAAAACGGCGCGCGCTCAGATCCTACGTAGTTAGAGTTCTACCAGGGGTGATTCGCTCCTGGTTCTACCTAAGGTACCTTGTTCAAGCGATAGTTAAGTTTGTTTTGTTTGGGACATAAGGTTTGCGAGAACTGAAAAGATCCAAAAATAAATTTCAAGATTTCAATATGATATTTCCTCTAATGATACAACGTACAAGAATGATTAACTTTCTACAAGAGAATATGAGGAAAGAGAACATAGCCCCGTCTGATATGATAAGGGTACAGAATATATTTTAAGCGCGGAATCTATTTATATCTCATTCCATGGCTGCGCGGTTTCCCCATGGCGCATTAAAATTACAACCACTGAGGACATCAACCATTGGTCAGTTAAAATAGTTTCCGGATCTAAAAACAGGTTCAATCCCCTTATCATAGTAAGAGAACCTAGTATGGAAAATGCGTTCTCTTACGTCATTTTCTCTTGCTTTCTATGTAAGTAAAAAAAATGTTATTGTTACAGTTAAATAAACTTGCGTACACATCCCCCATTAAACTGGTAAAAATTACGTACCATATTATACTCTTCTCATTAAACTTTCTCGTCAGTGGCAATTAGCGAGAGCTACCTCTAGTCTATTATATACATGCGTAAAATTACTATAGTTTTACGTATAGTTAGATACGATATTAAGGGGCGTATAGGCCGACAGACCAGTGGATCTTGACAGTATTTTTCCCGGATTTCGGATTCAGAGCTAAATATTGACGGATTTGCGAATCCTGCAATTGCAGCGGATTGCAGTTTTTATCGATTTTTTGGGCCCGGATTTTGGATTTTGCTTGTCATAAAGGTTCGCATCGTGGATGTCGGCGATCGTCGGAAATGCTTTGTTTTGCTTTGTTTTTATTTTTTATTTTTTGTCGGTGTGTGTGTGTGTTTGCGTGTGTGTGTGTGTGTGTGTGTGTGTGTGTGTGTGTGTGTGTGTGTGTATGTGTATGTGTGTGCGTTACTGTAGTTTTTTTTTTTGTTTACTTTTTGTCACGGACAAGACTCACCGAATGTCACGCAGCAGGGAAATAGTAACGCACTATGGCCAGGAAGCCGTGACATGTTGACAGCGTGACGTTTTGTCTTCGCGCTCTTGATACTGGGTCATACGTGGTATTGGCCGAGTTTGGGAAGCTATCCTCTTTGACTTCTAGGGCGCCGTCCTTGTCCAGTTTTTCACCGATTTTAACTTGCAAGTGATCCGAAGGAATTCCTCTAACTTTAATCCTTGACCAAGCTTAAGCACGTTTATAAAGCGCCTTGTTCGTCGCAGGGTTCGTCGCTAAAACAATGAAATCGATAGGATCTTCGTTTTGTAAAAATGCCCCCTTCAAACTACAAAACGAAGACCCTATCGATTTTATTGCTTGAGGCGGGCATTTCTATAAAACGAAGTACCCAGCACGTTTTCTTCCTTTGTAGCTAATTGAGAGTCTTCGGGTCTTCAGTTTTCAGTCAGTATTCGTTATGTACGCACAATAACTCCACAGAAAATCAAAGTGCATAAGATCGAAAGTTGCCAATTTGCTGAGGCGAAACGGTTGGCTATTTACAAACGCTGTCTGGTGAGGGTAGGATTTGACCTGGGGTCCTCCCTCCAGATTGCAAATCCACTGCTTTAACCGCTTGGAGCAAACTTGGCAAGAAAGATCCTTTTGTCAGTGTCGCATACAACACGTGGCACGTAGAAAAATAATATTTCCGTGCTTTTCCTTCATCGGTTTCCTTTGGAATGTATGGTATGGTGTGACGTCTACTGAACCACAACTTCAAAGACACAAGCAAAAAGGAAAAGATTGCAATTTGCTGTTAATCTGTTCATCCAATTATATAAAGATTTCCTTTCGTTGTAGTCATTGTATGTTTTTCATTCTCTTTTCATGCCATATTTCCTTGTCAGTCATATCCATTCGCAATCCTTAACAAGGCTGTTTCTTTCCTCGCCACCTTCCTTACCCATCGCAACTGAACGTTGCAATGCATGGCTCTCTTCAGTCTTTTTTTTTGTACCGTTCTGTCACTGTTCCACTCTACTGTACTGAGAAAGTTCTACTTAAGTAGAGGCGGTTGATCTTGTTGAAGATCTAGCTATAAATCATAAATTTAAAAAAAAAATTAGCTATATTTGAGCCGATTATAGTGTTCACCTTATTGTAAAGAAGGGCCATTCTTTTCCTAGATTTCTGATAGATTCGTATAGAATCTGTCGATGGTTTAGCAATCCAGACCCTATAGTTTCTCGTTTTACCTTGTCACTGCGGTGTAGAGTTGTCGTGCAACTTTGTCAGTTCGAGTTTTTCTACGAGGGATGGATCACAATAATGAAAGAGACTAAACCGTTTCCGTCGATTCCCGCTGTCGAAATTTGAGCGCGAGATAAATCATGTTTGGTTAGCATGTTGGGTTCTTAACATGACCCGTTCCAGCCTTTTATTTTTAAGGCTAAATCGCAATTGCCAGAACTGCCTTTAATATTGCGAGGATTAAATAATAGGGAGTTTAAGATCTCCGAAGGCGACGGTAGACGAAAGCATCACTTCAAAATGTGACTTCGCTCTATCATAAGTGTTTCGCGATTATTCAGTCTCGTTCACGTCTTACAAAATGGACGAAGTGTCCTTAAAATAAATTGGTACAAGCAGTATCAATTTGAAAATAGAGAATGAAAGATTGTCTGTTACATGCTTACGTTCTCATCAAAACCTCAAATTTGGTTATTTCACGTCGTCGTTATGTAGAGGACCACTGAGATACTTGCTAAAATCCGTGCTGGACGTGCAGCATGATTATTTATACTCTTTTGACCAACAATATTATTGTTTTGTGGGGTTGTCGTAGTCGTAGCCGTCGTCGTTTCTTAAATTCCCTATTCTGCTAACTTAGAACAAACTGAATTAACCAATAAACCGCAATATCTATGGGTTTACCCAGGCTTTACTGGCGTAATAAACCACGCGGGATGTTGGGAGAACACGAGAAGATTTTGCAAATCACGAGCCGCAGGTTCGCGTGGTTTATTACGCCCGTCAAAATATACAAACTGTGGTTTATCGCTTTTATACACTAACTGTTAATAAAAATAGAAAATGTTGCTCTTTTCTACGGGCTTACCGGCACAATAACCCATAGACTTTCTACCAATCAGCACGCGCGTATTATCTGAGTTATTTTATAAAATGAAGTTTAAGTATATTGAATATTGAAATTCATAAATAGAGGTTGTGACATGTACATGGCTGCGCTGTGATACGAAATTTCTCTTCAGGTATTGAAAAATATTTAACTCAGTCGTTCGCCGTGTAAGTTCATATGAGCACCAAGGGAATCCCAAGTCATTTCACTTAATTTATTTTGTTGTGGTCTTCAGGCGCAATTTAAGACATTGTCCTTTCCTCACTACTTTTCCCAGTGCATATAAATGACCTCCCTGAGGCAGTATCACAACCCACTACTGTGGACATCTTCGCGGATAACACGACGCTGAGCTTTTACTCACCTTACATGGACACCTTTGAACTATGTTCTAGATTATGTCAAAGTACTCTAGAACTCGAAGAATGGTCGCGAAACAACCGGTTCAAGCTAAACACCGACAAAACAAAATCCATGTTCATAACCGAAACTAGACTGCGCGCAAAGATAGACTCATTCGACCAGATGGAAATCCGCGCCTGCAAGGGAGATATACTAGAGACTACCCCAAGCCACAAGCTACTTGGAATATACATTAGCTCCGGACCCTTCCTTTTGACGAACATGTCGCACATTTATGTAAGAAACTTGCTGATATAAGCGTAAAGACGTCCTTAGATCAAATTCGGCATTATTTACCTCTCAACGAACGCATACTTTTCTATAACGCAACTATCAGACCTTTGTTCCTATACGGCGGAGCAGTCTGGAGGTTTACATCCAAAGCAAACGGTAGACTGACGAGTTTTTCGATTACAAAAGAGAGCTGCCAGAACTACACTAGCTGTAAACACTAAGAAAGAACGAACTGGTAGTTTATTTAAGAAGCTGAACTGGATGCCTTTTTATGATGAAATTAATGTTAACAAACTATGTCTAATCTTTAAATATCAAAACGGGTAATGCCCAGAATATCTATGCAATAAGTTAGTTCTTGTAAGTGATACATCAGAACTATCGTGGCGTTGCCCCAAGTACAACATTGGGGTAAAACCCTTTTAAAATCATCAATTTTATTATGGAATTCCCTACCCGTAAAAATGAGATCCAGCAACAGCATTAACTCTTTCAAACGCAAATAAGTCGAGTACGCAATGGAGGGGTACGCCAATATTGACCATTTTCCAATCTCTTAATATTTTAACTTTTATTCTTTTATTGCATGTATATAGTTAGGCTACTTATTATAATCGTAATTATTCCAGTAAGAAATTTTTCACTTGTTGTAATTTAGATGAGGGCCACAGGTTTCATAGGTTTTTCAGGCCCGAATTTTTCATGTGCCGAATCTAATGCTAATTAAGAAAATCTTTTGTTCTTATTAATTTGCAGTAGCTTCGGCACACGAAAAGTTCGACGTTCGAAACGCGCCTCAGTCTCCCTCGTTAAATAAAGTTATTATTATTATTATTATTATTATTATTATTATTATCTACCATTTATTACGTAATAAGCGTGATGGTGACCATCGTTACGGTGATCTTTTCACGTGTGAAGATCACATGCTCTTTTCACGTGTGACGATATTGTGATTTAGCAAGACACAGCTCAGCTTGCATTTCATGCAATATAAACAAGCATTTGCAGTCGTACTTTAAAGTTTGTCTTAAGGTTACTATAAACATTTGGTAACTGCACTACCTACCTTATTTCTAATTCAGTGAGGCGGGTGTTTCAAGCCAAAAAAAGACAACTTTTTTAAGCCCCCCGGGAGGTTCTATTGTGCTACAGATTGAGCAATATCCCGTAATTGACTGAATATTGATTGTTACTAATTTTAATTCTATCAGGGTATCGATTGTTTTTAGCTACCTAATATTGACGCTGGAATCGTTGGATCTTGAAGAATAACGTAATGGACGAAAGGTACTGCCTTATGCAATAACAAACACGTGAAGATCTCGACACGTGTTGGGGCTTTATTTTGCCTGCTGTCGAATCACAGCGATCATAAAACTTCAAAGTTTAAAAAATAAGGAACAGTTGGTCAAACAAGTTTGTAGAGTTTCTGAGATGCATAAAATGGGGTTTGGATGCATCCAGAAATGCTTCTTTTCTTTTATTCGGCAACTCATGCAGTGCTGTTAACTAACTTCTGTGTTTGTCTAATTGTGCCCTTAGGCTGGTGGGAAAATGGGATAATGCAACACGAACGCAATAGTATGAAGTGAATTACCAGCAGCATATCACATAACTACTTATCTCAAATACCCCAAGAGAGCAGAAAAAGGGCAATGTATTTTAAAGGTTCTCAAATTATCTTCTTTCCACCTCTATATTTGTTTTAACATTTTATGTCTGCCTTATTTTCGAAGGGCTCTTTGCAAATGCAAAGTGATAATTATAGTCCATTCTTTTCTCGACCAGTTCGTCAGCTTTTAAGTATTCTCACCTAAGGCTCCGGCTGGGCCCGTTAAATTCAAAGCACTTTACAAAATCGTTAACCAATGTCTTAGCACCTAAGTTGGGAAAGCCATGTTAATTTGAAGTCTTATAGATAGAGTAGCAAATGCATGGAATGGTCTTGTTGCGTGCTTGCAAGGAGAGATGTGCTCTTTCTCGAGACTTCACGATAAAACATCTTATCGTACCTGAGATCAACGTTTAAAGCGTAAATAATCACGATTGCCTATTGTAAGCACTAATTTGAGTTGTTGTCTTCTCCGGCGCGATACTTACGCAAAAGGAGTCATTCCCTAGCGTAAGTAAGCGTTCTAACAGCAGGGACGGCGGAGCGTATTTTGAAGTGGGGGGGCTGAAAACAAGCGCCGGAGGCGCGAGTTGGTAGGGGGGTCTCGGAAATCGTATTTACAACATTCTCCGCGACATACTTCTTGAAATAATTAGCCTGGATAAAGCGTAAAATGAAAGGTACTTTTAATGCTTACAGCAATATTCAGTGGAGGTTATTTCTCAGCCTTCCGGTCTCCAACGCTAACCTGCGGTTTTTGGACACAAGCTTCCCGTCTGTGGGAAGGAAGCACACGCTGAGAAAATGTTAAAAATACGTAAACGCGAAAAGTTTCCGACGAGGCTTGTATAAAGTTGTAGCTTAAACAAGATAAAATGTCATCCTCCTCAAAAGTGGGGGGGGCTAAAGCCTCCCCAGCCCCCCCGGCTCCGCCGTCCCTGAACAGCCATGCTAGCCTGCACCGTCAAGAAGCAATGATTGAGGGGAGACAGAAGCAAAACGCGCCGTTGCTCTATGCTCTTCCTCTCGTTCTTAGCTTTTGTTAGGCAAGAGAAAAAAGATTCTACCAATGTGCTGCATGCCCTGTGAAAGGATAGCGTTGCCGGCTCTTTCTCGCATATTCTGAACGTAGGTATACAGGCGACTTGGCTAGAAAACAATCGTCTTTAAAGTGTGAGTGCGACGTGTGCCTCATTTCGAGATTTAACCGTTTCTAAGAGGAAAATGATTTTTTCCGAGTTTTAATTCGGTGTTTAAATGATAAGAGGGAGTAGCTCATCTGTTCAATGAGTTCTACATGCTATCTTTTTATTTAAGGAGGGAGAATTTGGCTTTAGATCACTTCAATAAGCTTTTTAAAAAGTCAGCCCAATGGCGAAATACGTGAGCCTAGAAATGGCCCCAGTCTTCCCCTTCATTGAAACGCCTGGAAGAATAATTATACACCATTTTGAGCTCTTTTGAGCGAGTTTCTCTGAGATTTTTGAGATATTTTCAATTGTTACGAAGATAACAAGTTTTCCCTTGGTGGCCCAACATGTCTGGAGGTAGGAAAAATTAAACTGTGGATGAAATTTTGAATTATCCCTGTGAAAATTTCGATATACAGGTACCTGACGATCATCGTCAGGTACCCGGGGTTGAATTCTGGGGTCATCCTCGGTGTAAAAACCTGTGAAGTTTTTCTTTGTTATTTCACTATTATTTTCCTAGTCTTTATTGTTTTGTCTCCTTTGTTTCCTTTGTTCTACGTCATTCGTGAGCGTAACAGGTTTTTACACCGAGGATGAGCCGAATTCTGGTGTGGAAGGTTCAGACAATGACTATGAGGTCGAAAATAATTCCGCCCATTAAGATAATATTATGGCAGAAGAAGAGGAACTAAACGTTCATGACATTGATATTGAAAAAGGTGACATGGAGGGAGATTCAGAGGGTCCAGAGAGGCCACGTGTCATTTGTGTTGGCAACTATGAATGGCTTCAGTAAGGAAATGATCTAGAAGTTCCCATTTTCAATGGAGAAGTCGGACCCACAACCGATATGCCTGAAGGAAGTACCGCTCTCTGCTTTACATGGATGAAAGAATCCTTGGAAATATCGATAGAGAAACCAACAGGTATGCAATGCAGGAGATGCAAGATCTGCTATGACAATGGTACACAAGAGAGAAGTTACTGTTGCCTTCATTGTGATCTAGTCTCATGCGTTGCCCCATGCTTCCATCTAAACCGTCAGAAATAGCAGCTTATTTATCTTATAGCCATTGTTTACAGGAAAAAAACGGGGACTTAATTGAACAGACTTAATTTTATGAATTAATTGCTAGGGAGATAAAGAAACAATAGAATGCAGCAGCAAAACACTTTTCCCAGGCACTTTTGTTCGAAAAAGCAAGCTTTTAGTCATCTCTTGTGACTCTCAACCACTCTGTTTTTTATGGTTGGAATTTAGCTTTGGAAGAATCAAAGGTAGACAAATGTGGGATCAAACTGATCTCCAATTAATCTAGACTCTTGCATTAAATTTAATTTTCATGACCAAATTAAAACAGACACAAAAAAACATTTAAGTTGAGATGTTGTGTGACATTAACTTGATATTTTACCATCTGTTAAATATTATTACTTATTAACTTGTTAGCGAATATGTTGAATGATAGCTTGCCCAACGTCTTTCCTACAATAGATCCAAATATGGCATTAATATCTTAAATACAACTGAAGTTAGATCAAATTTGATAACACCATTAAGAAATCCCAGCAATGTTCTCAGTTTCTATTACCAATAAATGGATACAATAAGAACTAGTGTGTGGTATTGTGAAAAGTTGCATATCAGTCTCTTCTGGTAGTGAAAAGGTTAAAACATTTTCTATAGTTGAGGTCCAAGATAAATAAGGTATTAAATAGTGTTTTAGTTAGGTCAGCTGCAAGATGTTAGGTAGGGTACAAGTTAAACGACAAGGCATTAAGTAGGCTTTTAGTTAAGTTACAGGATTTTAGCTAGGGGACTACAGAAGTTAGAAGGCATAACTGAGATAGGTTACCAGTTAAGGTAGAAAGTATTAGGCAAGATATTAGTGAAGTTTTAAGGTATTAGTTAAAAGGTTTTAGGTACGGTTATTAGGTTAGGTTATGGTATAGAGGTTAGAAGGCACTGGATAGGCTATCAGGTATTAGTATAAATCTAATAGCGTTCTATCGCAAATGCCGCGCTCTGATTGGCTGCGCTACTCACTATCTATTCTGTGATAGATAGTGAGTAGCGTAGCAGTGTGCCCTTGCGAACAAAATGGCGGTCGCTTCTTCACGTTTTCGAAGTGTCCGTGAAGACAGTTTACAAAGTTTTGAACAACTAGAAGATTTATACTAAAACGATTAGATTATTCGCTCTCGATTTCTATTCATGATAGTTGACTCGGGCTGCGCCCTCATCAACTATCACGCGATAGAAATCTCGAGCTCATAATCTAATTGTTTATTAAAAGATATTAGCTAGGGTATTGGAGAAGTTAAATGGTATTAGGTGAGGTAATAGTTAAGTGACAAGGTATTAGGTTGGGTATTACGTAAACTACATGGTATTAGGTGGGGTATAAGTTAAGTTACATATACAATCTTTTGGGTCGGGTATTAGCTAATTGCAACGTATTGTAATACGTTGCAACTTAAAAGTAGGGTATTTGTAAGTTACAAGGTATGAGGTAGGGTATAATCATATTATTATTAACTAGTTTTGTGTTGTCGTCATGTTGAATGTGTTTAATCATATTAGCACTTTAAGGAAAGCGCACAGATAAAAGCCGCTTTAAGGAAAGAAGTGCAATATGGCGTACATGCTAGCATTGTTCCTTTACACTTCGAAAGAACGGCCTCTCGCTATTAGACACACCAAAAGTGACTGTCCTTAGATTTTTTGCTGCAGGTAAGGTTTGATTAACCGCTTGAGTCCCATACTGATCAAACTATAATTTCTCCTGGTGACATCGGTACTATATAATACATAATCGGAAAATTTAACAATTATTCCCCGAAATCTAGTCGTACATGAGCTTATAGCCAACGAGGCGCGTATCGCCGAGTTGGTTATAGTTCATGTACGACGAGATTGAGTGGAATGATTGTTTTAGTATATCTTTAAGCCCTCGATTGTGAGAAATTGGAGGTAGTTTGCACGACAAGAATTGACGTTATTGTTGCTTGTAGACAGAGCCATGTTGTCGAGCTGACCATGTCGAGCCGATGTTGAGAGTCCGGCTCTTAAACATCTCTTTAATGTACTTGTTAATGTTCTTCGAGTTAGCAAACCGGTCTGAGGATTAAAACTGGAAAAAGGTGGCAGAAGTAAAAAAATTCAGTTTACGAGCTCCACGGATGTTTCAAAATGGCCGCTGTTTGTAAGAGTTTCATAGTTCGTAGTAAACAATTAAATTCGTGTCAATTTTGCTATATAATTTGCTCACTTACCGCCGAATATTTCATCGCATACTTATTTGCTTCCGTAGTACTTTTTGGTATATTCTTTTCAAGCAAGACTTGAATTTCTCAAACCGCCGACCGGTTAGCTCAGTTGGTAGAGCACCGGACTACCGTGCGGGAGGTTGCGGGTTCAAACCCTGGCCGGACCAACACTCAGGGTCTTAAAAATAACTGAGGAGAAAGTGCTGCCTTTGTAATGACATCTGTAAATGGTTAGACTTTCTGGTCTTCTCGGATAAGGACGATAAACCCATGGACCCGTCTCACAACACTTGTTCCTAATTATCTGTGGGACGTTAAAGAACCCACACACTGTTCGAAAGGAGTAGGGGACGTAGTTCCCGGTGTGGTGGTCTATCTCTATGTCTGGTTTCATCTGACAATTCATGCATGGGTTGGGTGGGTGGGTGAGATCATATGCGGACTGATAGCGGCAGCCAGAGGCGCCTTTACATGCTGACGTCCGATCTCACCCAATAAAAGTGTAAAGCGCCTTTGAACATATTCATATGAAAAAGTGCGCTATATAAATTCATTATCATTATCATTATTCTCCCCGTCCAATTCAAGAAATCTTCCTTCCGTGATGAGCGTTTTCCGTACTCGTGGGATATGAGCTGATAGCCTCTGAGTACGGAACCAATCAGAGAGTGCGTTTGCTCATATCCAGGGGTTGTAGATATAATATAAGGGCATGAACTGTGCGACTTATTTTGTTGATATTCTAATAAATTGTCCTTACTGCTACTCCGTGGAATGTATGAAGACCACTATGGCGAATTTGTAGCTTGACAGAGTTCTCCAAGAATAAGGAACAACCATAATACAGCAAAAATAAAACTGTGTAATTGGTACAATCTTCTCATCATTGCAGCAGGAATAGAAAAGCCCATAAGAAAATGATGTTCATTCTTATGCCATGTTGAGGCAACACTTAAAAGTAATGATACTCAACTAAATGGAAATCGCTAAAACGTGCTCTTCTTGCATTCGAAGCTGTCTTTTTTGGAGGCAACAACTTTCTCCCCGGTCCGAACGTTACGCTTTATACACCTTAAGAAAAAGCCTACCAATTAGCTTAAGGTATACCCAAAAATTTCGTGTTAGACATTACAAAGGGTATAATAGATTGCTGCAAGCTAAAGAACAGTAAAAAGTTAGGAGACTGCAGCTGCTCCAAGCAGTGTGTTCAGTTAATACTAACTGATCCACAAAATGTTTGTTTACCTTACTTGAGTATTATTAGAGATAAAGTCGGGTGCAGATTGTTTTGAGATGTTAAATGGGCAAGTTATGTAACTTGCTAATTAGGAAGACCGTCGGTATCGATCGGGAAGATACCATTGTCTGAATTTTTCCCATGATAACGGTTAACAGTCATTAACCGATCCAGCAGGTTGTCTTGTTAATTAATGAACCTGTGCAATTTTTACATTAGACCAAGTTCTGAAACGGTCTTGTAGTATTTACTGCAAAAAATGGAAAATAGTCACGTGCACTTCCCACATACACTTAAGTCACGTTTTGGTGAACTGCTCCCTCCGTTTCTACCTCATTAAGCAAAAAGGAATGAAGGGTTAAAAAACGGAGACGGTGCAATACAGCAAAATAGTTTTCAATTCAATTAGTCGCAATTAGTCTTAAGTATTTATAGAGGATCACGTACTTACAAAAGGTTTTCTTGCTACATTCCAGACGGAACGCAATACTCAACTTCAATTTTGTTTCCACATTCGAACGTGGACTTTCAATCACGTGCACCTCACCACTAAATGCATGTTAATAAATTGCTTTTCCAAGTATGCCACCAAAAGCCTTGATGTAACAGTTCTGTTACGATTTCCGTTTCTCGGTCTGTTAACTAGGTCACTTGATTAGTCTGTTTAGTTGTGAAGTCTTTTCATCGCCTCAGGCTGTACTCAATAGGATACTTATACGCTGCCTAAACGAATATTTTCGTTGGAGGTTGATTTATTGCAGATAGTTCGTTTGAAAGTTGTCGCAATGTCTTGATTGGTTGTAGTGGACTAGCTGTAACAACGCATGTGTAGAAATTGAGGTTGCACCAGAGGTTTCAACCCGCAATGTTCAACGCTTTACTTCACGTCGTCTCGGGTGGGTGATCACGTTGCGCATGCTTGAAATGCTCCTCCCATTAAATTTCTAGTGAGATCCAGAGTCATATAAAGCATTAAATAGAAGTCATTTTAGCTCAATTTGCCAAGGAGCGAGGGCCTAGCAGAAATAAAAGAAAATGAAGTCATGTTACTTGTTGCCGATAATTCTTGTCTTGCTGGTTGGAGCGCATCTAACAGTGGCAGAAGGAATGTAAGTACTTCCCAATCACTTCATTGGCTGTGAGACGTTAACATTGCCGAAGCAGTCCAGTCTTCTTACTTTGTGTTTGTTTGTTTGTTTGCTCTAAAAGTGGGTGTTGACAATTTTTTTTATAGATCAGAAAGCGCTTCGAAAAGTACCCGCTCCCGAAGGGTAAGTTTTATCTTTTCGTTATATTACTTTTGCGATTTCAACTTCAGTTCAATGCATGCGGTCTGGTAGGTTGCTTCAACTCTTCCTTTGTTTTGTTTGTCCTTCTAGTGTCCTTACAGTGTCAAGATTTCTCCTATATAACCTTTATTAATTTCATTTCTTCTAATAGCCTTTGGCACCCATATTGCGTATCATTCGACAAGGGGCTCACCGCGGACTCGAGGAATGTCGCGGACAATTTAAAAACGAAATCTGGAACTGTTCTTTGGGCGATAACCAAGTGCACGCGAGGTTTCCCATTTTCGTTAAAGCGACTCTTCCTTATGGTAAATTTCCTTTATTTGTTAAATCCACAACAAGTGTTTTTAATTAAAGTGAAGAAAAAGTCGACAAGAATTTTCTTAGAACTTAAGTAAAAAAGTTTAAAGTAAATGCCTTAAGGGTGTAAGGCCATAACACGTACGAAGGCATAAGTTTACTATTAGTGGAAGTACTAACAACTTCAATTATATTCCAGGAAGGACTGATTCCTTTAACTGTTGCACCCTTATGGTTTCACTGTTAATAATAATATTAGCTTCATGGTATAGTAGTACACTTTTTTGGAGCAATAGAAAGGAAAGTGGCTCCATTTAGAAATCGGAGTACTCCGAGAAATATTATCCCGGAAAAGAAACTATTTAAAAAAAAATTGTTTTATGGGTCACTTCTTAATTGTCAAACCTAGAGGTTGTCATTTTTTGATGAACGACTTCCATTTGTAAGTGTCGCATTTTCTTTGGGCTGTGACCACATACTCTAGTCGAGGAAAGCAGGCAAGCAATTTTGCACTTATGCTCAGAAGCGTCGGATTGCCAGCTCGCATAGCATCACGAGCGATTTTGGAACACCACCAAATCTCGCCCTTCTGTAAAAGGTGAAGAAAGGCCGAGAATTTTTTTGATGTAACTCGAAGATGAAATTGGAGTCCGTTAAGTGACATATCGCAAACGATATTTTTTGACGCAGTAAGTGCATGTATTTGTATAACAAAAAGTAACCTGCTGATTTCAATGAAAAGCCCTTAATTCCCTTTATTCTAATTCTGCTCTTGTCAGCGACCTTCACGGTTTGTTGTCAGAAGTTTATGAAAACATTCTCAATTGCCTTAGTTCTAGTTACATTGCTTGCCAATGCCGAAAACGGCGGAATCTTTTAGGAAACTGATAGCAGACTGTTAGTGCCTTCAGGCTAAGGATGATTTTCTAGAAGTATTGTGCAGTGAATATCTAAGCATGAGTTTAAGGGAATTTAATCACACAGCTGTGCGCCTGGCGCCCATTCGGCGCATTGTCTCACTCTGCTATATATGATAGCGCAGCGGAACGCCGGGAATGTTAACGTTCTAATTATAGCCAAACAATCACTTTCTTGATTTTTGGTTAAATGCTTGTTTTTATATACTTAAACGATGTGAGTTTGTATAAACAAACTGCTCGAGAATGATAAAAACGTAGCTGGGTTGGAATCTTGGGTCGCACGAGGTGGCCAAAATTAATAGCTATTCAATTTAGTTTAGTCCGAGTGGCGCCAATACTCAGATGCCCTATAAGTCTTTAATGAATATAAAATTCATCACCAACAAACATTTTATTTTTGTCATGACGAAACTATTTATGTCTCCAAGAATACTAGTCCTCGATTTAGGATGGATTCAAAGGATAAACATACAAAAACGGATAATGAACTATGGCTATCGTAATAATGACTTGATAACATGCGCTATTATCTACTAAACGTTTGCTGGGTATAACTCTCAAAGGCAGTTTAGGTCTTGACATCTCCTTTTTGTGAGGTACTTAATGTTCTAATGCTGAACAGCTCAAAATAAACATGCCCAGAGGCGTTTACGGGCTTTTTTTAGAACTTCTTGGAGTTAATTTTTCTGCTGTGTGCTTGTTCTATCAAGCGCGTTTGCAAGCATAATGTTAAACAAGACGATCTAAGATCGTAAGTCGGGCAACAGGTAGACGTGCTGTTATGAGTGTTGACCACTTATGGTGCGGAGTGGTCCAAAAATGAAATGCTAAGGGTACCAAGGTCCTGGTTTCCAACGTGGCATCTTTGTTGTCGTTTCCTCGAGTTTCATCGCGAGGCACCTTGTCTTAATCAGCAAATGCTCTTCTGTCACGCTGTCCACATTTTCTGTTCACTGGTAACTCCTTTGATTTCTGGTTTGATTCTAGTGAGTCATTCGCTAAATCATTTTATTCTTTTGCTATTTTCAGTTCGAGGGAACGACCCGTTTAGAAATATACGCTCATTACACACGCCATCTTTTAGAGTGGGTCTACCGCGAACGGTGTTTGAGCGTAGAAAAGATGACACCATTTGTTTTCGACATATTCGCCATCGACTTCGACATCGTAGAAAGAAGGTTGCGCCAGTATTACTTGTTTGCGGTATTCCCCATTGCACGTAACTGCGATTTGCGATGAAACTCGAGTGTAAACCTATAGTCGGTTGCCCGACTAAAAAGCAAAACAAACAGTAGCACAGTACAGTACAGTATAGATAGGTTTTAAACAACAGTCCGGCACGCTCTATGGTTTCATCAACAGATGGAAAAGATAGATCCACATTTTTCAACATAAAAAGAAAACAAATCAATGGTACAGTACTGTTCAGTACCTTTCCAAAGAATGGTGACACTGGATGGTTTGATCCACTGATGAAAAAGTTTAGACCACTATGAGCTGTAAAACAAACAGTTCCACAGTACAGTTTATGGGCGTTCTAAAGAATGGTCACACTACATGGTTTCGTACAGATAAATTGAAACTTGAACGTTAGAACCATGCATACAAGTTGCTTCGTTTTCACTAAGAAGTCTTCTCAAGTTTTCTAACTAAATTGCGCTAGGGTGCGCAAACCAACGCCTTAACTGGTGTTGAGAAGATCAGAAGCTTGAACCCCAAAGAACGACAAATGCGAATGAATTCAAATAGTGACTGGTCAGACAATAATGTGGCAGACCTATTTTAGAGCACATTCGAATTCGTCCACGTTTCCAGTGACAGTTTCGCTCTACACCTTATCGTCGACTTTTCTTATATATCTTTTGCCATGAGAAAACGAAAATAGTTTAATTTAATACTGTTAACATGAGCCGGAGTGATTAATATATAATATCCTGTCCAAAGCACTATCAAACAATCGACAAAATTGTCTTCTTGAATTGGCACCGATTCGATCTCCCAACAAATTCTCCGACGTATCAAACAACAACTAAGTGAATTGCTCTCTCTCAAGAGAATTAGCACTCGGAATGCATAAGCGAATTGCAACGCAAAAAGAAAACACTGGAGTTCGTGCCTTGATTTTTTCAGTGTAGAGTACAAAAGTTAATCAGAAAAGAGTTTATTCCATTGTGATAGCCTCTGGCATGAGTACATAAAATCGAGTAAGGCAAAATTTTGCTTTTATTTTTAACCATGCATCGTCGGCCCACCAAAGAAGGCCTATATTTAATTATTTTGAATAACGAGTTTGCAGGCAGCCTTAAGGTCAGAATTGATTACAGGCTGCATCGTTTTCATGTATTATCCTCTCTGTACGAAAGAAAATAAATTCCAATCATGGTGTTGCTTATTATTGTATTAACTATCATCATTCTATCACTGTATTTGGGGAAGAATGACTTTCGTATTAAGTACACAATTCTTTTCTTTTGAGGTAGCCAAAGCAGCGCATTGAGAGAAATTTTTAGATGCGGATACTCAATTCCTTATATCTTAGTATAAGAGCGCTGTCAAAATGAAAAGGCTAACGAAACAAGACATATAATTCAAAACAAAGGGATTTTTTGACTTCGCTTCCGGTATGTGTCTCAGTTTATGGCAATTCAAGTCCGAGTTCAGGTAGCATTAGTTCCAAGCCGAAATAGTCGGCGTTACGAATTAGAGCCTTGTTTGTCTTTGTCCTCTCTACCAATAAATGTGTTACCATTTTCTTTCAGCAACTCGTGAAACAGCTTTTGTGCACGCCATCAGTTCAGCGGCCATTACCCATGAGATCACCTATCAGTGCAGACAAGACAGGATACCAGATTGTAGCTGCGTTAAGTTACAAAGGCGTCCAGGAGGAAACGATAATTGGAAGTGGGGTGGATGCAGCGATAACATCAACTTTGGCGAAAACAAAGCAAAGCAGTACATTGATAACTTGGAGAAAGGACACGACGCTAGAACAGCATTTAACCTGCATAACAATGATGTTGGAAGAAAAGTACGTATTCGTCGTATTTTGGAATACGATTTCACTGCGCAAACATATTGTTACGACAGTACATGATGATATTCCTCAGTTAATATCTTTGAAAACTCTTTAAATCAGAAAAACTGATGCCAAAGGAATACAGCTGTTTCGATGAAACTAAATTAAGAAAGTTCTTATCAAGTTCATCAAGACTGGAACAATAGTTCTAGAAGACAACCCTAATTCATATGTCAGACACAGGTGATTATCTGGAATGGCGCCAGCACATACTTATTATGGCGATAAACATTGCCGTCAAAGACCCCGTTAAGGCTTGTTCACACGTGCAACGTGCGCACACGTCAGTTACATATGTGATAGGCATACTAAGGAAAACGTGACATATAAAATGCAACTGCGGCAGGGGCAACAGTTTACTGAGTGCAGTTTTAACCTGAAATTGAATTCCAAGATGGCAGACGTAGCCGAACATGAGGAGATCTTGTGTTTCTGCTGGATTATGTTTGCGTCGTAACGGATTAGACATAAGAACACGTAACAAACACGATGTAACGAACACGACGTAACGAAAACGACGCAAACACAACACTTAAGTAATTTTTCGTTATGTTTGCCTCGTAACACGTACGAAGCGACAACCAAAGCACAAATACAAGCACAAGAGATCTGAACAGAAATCACTCGGTTTTGTTCTTCCCTGCGTCGTTCAGCTGGGTTGCACCGGTTTACTCGAAAGTTTCTTTTTTTTTCTCGTGCTTGTGTCGTCAGTGTTAAAATGGCCCTTAGGTGAAAGCTTTCAAAATTCGTGGGGTAGATCAGGATCCCAAATGCTCAACGAAACACCTGTAGTGTCGTTGATATCTGATTGGCAATCGATCATGTAAGTTAATGATTGTCGTGTGATTCAGATAATAAAGTAAAACAGATTACGACTGGCAAGCGTGGCGTCCGTTTCACTCTCACTTCCTTCGGTCCTGCGATAAATCGGTAGAACATACCACCTAACTACAAAAATATAATAAGTAACTAACGATATTCTCCGTGTTATTTCAAGGGGAAAAACAGGATATAGGGAATTAAGTATATCAATGTTTCTGTGATATTTCTAAAGGACCTTATGCCGCCTACTCTAGTAAGGACAGAAGTTCGTAAATTGTTTTTTCTTTTATCTTCAATATATCTTGAAGTCTCCTCATATATAATTCGTTGTCTCTTCATTGTGCCTGCAGGTGGTCCGCTTGAATCTGAGGAGAGAATGCAAGTGCCATGGAACGAGTGGCAGCTGTCAGTACAAGACCTGCTGGAAGCAACTGGCATCATTCGACATGGTGGCAACAGAACTCAAGATGAGATATCATCAGGCAGTTCAGGTGTCGTTCAGTGAGGGCAAACTGCAAGAAAGAGTCGACAACGGCTACAGACCAGTTTCCCGAAGAGACAAGAAGTTAGTTTATCTGGAGTCATCCCCAGATTACTGTGTCAAAAACGAGACTGCTGGCACGCTGGGAGTTCTAGGAAGAACATGCAATAGCGAAGATACGCCAGTTGATGATTGTGTCGCACTTTGTAACTCGTGTAGAATGAAACACAAAACTGTAAACCACTACCAAGAGAAAAAATGCAGATGTAAATTTATTTGGTGTTGCCGCGTTGAATGTGAGACTTGCATCAACGAATACATCATAACAACATGCACAAAGCGTTAAATTGTCGCCGTTAGAGAAAGTATAGTGTCGTGAAAGCAATAAGAGCACTGTTCTTAGAATCGAGTTGGACCTTAGATTACAGCTTCATAAAAGAATGCTTTCTATTTGGTACCTGAAAAGCACGAATTTCGCCTGAAAATGTATTTAGATAACATTAAAGTAGAACTTAAGCATTAGATTCTTTCTAGTTTTAGTTGAAATATAATAACCGATTTTCCGTAGTCTGAAGGAATGAATCTGCTGCAGCGTTAAATAACGATTTAGTTTTTGCCAGCATATACGACATGTACTTTGAAATTGAAAAAAGAAATAAAACGCTCACAACGACGATATCAGTAGCAGGTATCTTTTTTTCCTCCTTAGCAATATGTCGAAGATTCCAGCTCCGACTTAGGAAACAAGGAAGTGGTGATGACCTTTCCTTCGCAATTTCTAGAAGCGCATTACCCAAAAAGTCGAGAATTTCAGCCACACGCGTTCTCCGCTCCAACCCTCGCGCCCCTTGACAACCGGGACTAAAATGACATCTGTTGACAGCTTGAGGATCTAACTAGAATTTTCATTGCCATAGACGTATGTTCCCGCGTTCCCGCGTAAGACCATCTCTATCAAAAACGTCAAATTTCAAACCAAGACATTTAGAAACTTCTCACAGTTTCTCAATCGCGGCGTGGGGGTGGGCGTGGGCTATTAAAGCATCAACATGTGAATCTTGTTTCAGGTCATACATAAACGTCTTAGGAATATATTTTTAGAAATAAGTTAATTAAATAAACCTACTTGCATCAAGCGAAAGACACTGTGAGGCCTTTGCACCTATATTTAACTCAACTCAGTATCGTGAGACAGAAAAGGGGAAAGTGCCATTAAAGGACTTTTCGACTTGACTTTGCCCACAGGTGAAGTTTATTTTTAACAACCTTACCATTACCAATTGTGTTGTCGATAATTATAAGGGCCATTATGGTGTATTGGACTGTCCTTGGTCCTATCTTTAGTGTCTGAGCAGTTAATTGGGTAGAAACTGATAAAGTCGCTACGAAACACGTGAGGCGTGCTAGATGTCGGCACAGCACGTTGCAGGTGTGGATTTTCCTCATGCTCCTAGCGAGACGAGTTGGGTAATGAAATGTATCTGGGCGGAAGGCTTAGAATCATTGATTTAGCTTTTTTAAAACGCACCTAACGTTTGCTGGTTTGAATTGGATGTGCCTTAGTGCGAGTTTATAGCAAATTAATAATGGGCTCTTCAAGATAGTTAGTGAGTACGTTTAATAGCTAATCAGATTCCAGGATGCGCGATAGAATGCGAGTTGGTCTCTACTAATATTGGATATTTTGATGAGGTGATAGAGAGACGTAAATTTTGCCCTTTCGGGTGCTCGCATCATTGAATCTTTAGCATTCAATGTGTCAGATCATAGAGGAATCTGGCGAATCGCGGACTTTTTTCCGTTTGAAAACTGAATCGACGTTTCACGTTAAACATGGCAACGCCAGACAAGCAGGCATCTGCTGCACTTTGCTTCTTCATCACACGTCTGATGTGTTCTTAAAAAAAATAAATCGCTTTTCAACGCTTCTGTATATTTATTTCTTGACCATGAGACAACGACGTTTAATCCATTGAACAATGAACAAGAACTGAAAAATTTAACGCTTAAGTACTACTTTAATGGCCGGGAATCTTAATTACTTTTTTCAGGCGAAATTACTGCTTCTCAAGTATCAACTAAAAAGCATTCTTTTGGGAACCTGTTAGCTAAAGTCTTACACGATTCTAGGAATAGTGGTCTTGTTTTTTTAACGAAACTAGGCATTCTCTATCGGTGACATTTTAACGTTTTGTGCATGTTGTTATGGCGGATTCCTTGATGCAAGTCTCACATTCAATGCGGCAACACCACAGAAATTTACATCTGCATTTTATCTCTTGGTAGTGGTTTACAGTTTTGTGTTTCATTCTACACGAGTTACAAAGTGCGACACAATCATCAACTGGCGTATCTTCGCTATTGCATGTTCTTCCTAGAACTCCCAGCGTGCCAGCAGTCTCGTTTTTGACACAGTAATCTGGGGATGACTCCAGATAAACTAACTTCTTGTCTCTTCGGGAAACTGGTCTGTAGCCGTTGTCGACTCTTTCTTGCAGTTTGCCCTCACTGAACGACACCTGAACTGCCTGATGATATCTCATCTTGAGTTCTGTTGCCACCATGTCGAATGATGCCAGTTGCTTCCAGCAGGTCTTGTACTGACAGCTGCCAGTCACGCCATGACACTTGCATTCTCTCCTCAGATTCAAGCGGACCATCTGCAGGCACAATGAAGAGGCAACGAATTATATACAGGGAGACTTTAAGATATGATTATTTCAAGAAAAGCAATTTACGAACCTTTGTCCTTACTAGAGTAGGCTGCATTAGGTCTTTAAGAAATATCACAGAAACACTGATGTACTTGCGACCTGATGTTTTTTTTGTTGTTGTTGTTGTTGTTTTTCTTGTAAGCTGAGCTCCTGTGAAGCACTTTTTCGAGTTTTTGAAACATTACTTCAAAACATAGAAAACTTAATATAATTATATTAATCAGCTTTGTTCATCAGAATCGGTTTCAGTACTTTATTACAGGTTTATGTTGAACCATTAAGAAACAGTTATCTATGTGCAATATTTTATCCATACCAGCCCACGCTAGTCCAGTAAAATCCTAATCCGAAATATGGCGAATACATACTTTTCTTCCAACATAGTTGTTGTGCAGGTTAAATGCTGTTCTAGCGTCGTGTCCTTTCTCCAAGTTATCAATGTACTGCTTTGCTTTGTTTTCGCCAAAGTCGATGTTATCGCTGCATCCATCCCATTGCCAATTTTTGTTTCCTTCAGTCCATCTCTTAAGTTTAATACAACTACAGTCGCGTATTACCTCCTTGCTGCACTCTCGAGTGATCTTATGGGTAATGGCCGCTGAGCTGATGGCGTGCACAAAGGCTGTTTCACGAGTTGCTGCAAGAAAAAGGCAATACAAAATCTCGGCCTTGGTGAAACCGAATGGTAGATGTAACGAATACCAGAGACAGGGACAACAAAAGTGTGTCTCTTTTAAACTTTAAGTGACGCGTTACAAATGGACTGCATATAGCAAATCAAATTGCGTGTTCACCCAATAGCTGGTCAGCAGGCTTTGTTAAAAGCAATTAGAAAACAGTCCTAAGAAAGTACGCGCGCTGATTGGTTAGAAATCGTGTTTGACGTAATGATGACGCGAGCAAAGAGAATTTACATTTTGATAATCAAAGCTAACAAGTTGCTTTTCTTTTTTTCGTCGCGGTGTTTTCTAAAAGAAATAGAAAACATGTTCTTCGTGTTTCTATTGAGTTATAGAAACACTCGTGAAAGTTTGGGAGAACTCGAAAAAGCTGTGGAAACACTCGCCTGCGGCTCGTGTTCCCACAGCATTTCTCGTTCTCCCAAACTTTCACTCGTGTTTCTATAACTCGATAGAAACACGGTACATGTTTTCTATTTCTTAATTGTAACTGAAGAGGCGTTCAAGGGCTGCAACAACATTCCTTCCTCAGTCAAATCATAGGGAAATTAAATTTTATCTATTCTAAAGGAAACATATTAGACAATAAGCGATGAATGCTAATTAAGGTGATGAGTTTGGGGGATTTAACAACACATTAAATTATAAAAATCGCCAAAGTGACATGTGATGCGCTTTATTTTTCAATGAATTCTTTTCTATTGTATATCATCAGAAACTCATAATATTTGGTAAGTGTAAGTGCCTTTGAACTTCTTCAACCACAGCTTGCCCACATTCAATCTACCAAAAAAATGGAAAATCAAGAGAAACCAAATGAACCGATCCAATTGGCTTCAGTAGCAAGACAGACGTACCGTGCTACTGTGAAATACCCACCTCTCCTCAAAACATGGCGGACATGTCGTTGTTGCAAGTACATGTTTACGATGCGCCACGGAAGTCGGGCAAAGCCAAATTTTTTTTTTTATTGACACGGGCATATAATTCATGCTAGGCCACCATATAGTTACAAGGATATAGCTTTGTAAACCCTTGTATACCCCTGTAAACACTATATTTGATGACTATATGGTGGTCTGCCATGAATTATATGTCGTTACACGTTTCAAGTCTCTTCAAATACCAAAACGGCGCTCGGCTTTGGCTGACGACTCACCATATTCCACAGCCTTCTATATATGGCACTACTGCCAATGGCATCTGAAAATTCGAATTACTTTGTCATTCGCCAAACTATGCATTTCTTTGATCGTATGAAGCTGGCAGCACAAGTGTGACTCGCAAAGGAATGCATAAAGGTTAATATCTGTTAGAAAACAGTCCTAAGAAAGTACGCGCGCTGATTGGTTAGAAATCGTGTTTCTATAACTCGATAGAAACACAGAACTAGCACGAGCTGTTGACGTAATGATGACGCGAGCAAAGAGAATTTACATTTTGATAATCAAAGCTAACAAGTTGCTTTTCTTTTTTTCGTCGCGGTGTTTTCTAAAAGAAATAGAAAACATGTTCTTCGTGTTTCTATTGAGTTATAGAAACACTCGTGAAAGTTTGGGAGAACTCGAAAAAGCTGTGGAAACACTCGCCTGCGGCTCGTGTTCCCACAACATTTCTCGTTCTCCCAAACTTTCACTCGTGTTTCTATAACTCGATAGAAACACGGTACATGTTTTCTATTTCTTAAATGTCAATTCGCATGCACAGCTGCCTGATATGTTAAGGAGAATCTTTAGTCGTGGGATCGATTTATGAGTTTTGCTAGGATAAAGAGTTATAGATATTTCTCAAAGCTAATGTACATCAAAATACCTCTTTCTCCTCAATCTAATGATATAGGAGATAGCTTGGGTTGCAGTGAGCGGTTAGTGGTTACAATCACTAACATTGGCTTAACGCGTATGAACGTAAAAACGACTTGATAAAATTTTGTCCCATGCACAGCTCATAGACCAAATGCTCCCCCGCTTGGCCACGCATTAATTAGACAGCCAGACCACTCCCACGGTCAAGAATTGCGTTACTTATAGTAACTAAAACTACCATTTCCCTTCGTGCAATCGACAGAAATATTGATGTTTTTCTCCAAACAAATTGACCGTTCCTCACATTTCGTGGACTTAATCACTTATTTCTTTAAGAATGCATTGTTATTGTGAAAAGAAAATGAATTTTTTTTCGTTCTGCTTGGATCGGCTTGAGTGACCCTAAATGTTTCCAAATGTTCGTAAATATCCAAAAATATATATACCATCGAGATATTCCATCTCTATAACCTCAAACTATCTTTGTTTTAACTTTTCAACATATTAAAGTTCAGCTGAAACGATCCACGCTTATAGCACTAGTGCAGAGGTTTTCTAAAAATCGAATTATTGCTCTACGTGAGGGACAACCGACAAACCTGAGAGAAGTGTTAGGTATTCTGCCTGCTTCAATTGACCGATCAATATTTTACTCCGCTGAGCCGGAAATATGACTCGTTAAATCTTTCACCAACAACTTGCAACTTGAGAGTTTGGCTATTTAAAACGGATGCCTCTTGTAAAACGTATTAGCGCATTTCCAGCTAATTAAATTCAACTTTGAGGAACTCACTCGAAGGAGTCAAAGTGATCCTAGTCCTTTCAGAATAAATAGAAGAAAATTTTGGCTAATAATTATTTGATGCTGTTGCTGGAATGCTATTCCGTCAAAAAACTTCAAAACTACTGTTTAAAAGAGCCTTTTTCCAGTATTACTTCGCTCAGTATTAATCCCTACCAAACGTCCGCTGTAAATTTTCCTTTCCCTTCTGTCTCTCGTTTCACTGATAAGTAGTCTACTATATCATGCTCTTTTGCACCGCTCAAGGTTATTCCTTGTACTCTGCAACTATCTGACTAAACCCGTCACAGTCGAACCTCCTATCTGGACCTCGATTTTCTGGACTTTTCGACCATCCATTCTTGTTTCTCTGCATTAGATAAATATTAATAGGATGTGACATTAGTAAGGCAAAACCTTATCTTAGCAGCGTTGGGTCGGACGATCGGTAAAGCTCAAGTTGAAGCATCAAGCGGTCGGTTAGACAAGTATAACACCTCCATGTTCCAGTATGATGTGTTCACTTTTATAGTCCGTTTCCTTTGTCTCGGTTGTACATACATATCTGTCTCATTAACATTCATATTATCCTGACTCTCGATTATCCGGACATTTTGCATAAGGCCCAACGAGTCCAAATAATCAAGGTTCGACTGTGATATGGAGTAAATGATTAAAAATAAATAAATAAAATACAAGTCCAATTAGACAGCAATAGAGCAAAAACGAGAATTAAATTCGCCGAGTCGGGAGAATTTATGGTAGAAAACAATAGGAAGACAGAATTTAGTTCTGAAGGAAATAATGCTTTTTGGGATGAACAGAGCACCAGTCGGTATTACGTACGTATGTGCTATCATAGCACATGTCATGGCCTTACCCCATTAGACCAATCCAAGTCTCGATGATAGCGAAGTGACGACGTTGTCCGCGAACTTTAAATTTCTGCATTAGAAAAGATAATAAGAGCTGTTCATAGATTAAAGGCGCGGCGAAAACTTACCGAAAGGAAGAGCTGACGAGACAAAAATGGGGAAATTCTTGTGCACTTGATCGACATTCAAAGAACAATTCCAGATTTCATTTTTAAATTGTTCGCGACATTCCTCGAGTCCGCGGTGTGCCCCTTGTTGTATGATACGCAGAATGGGTGCCAAAGGCTGTGAAAAAAATGGAATTAATCGAGAGTTTATGGAAAAAAAAGTCAAACAACAAAATTTGGAAACATCTACGTTTTGAGCGTGAAACAAAGCAAAGCAAAACGAAGGCAGAATTAACCACGAACTATTTTCACAGAAGTTTACTTCAGCAAACCCAGTACGATTGGAAAAGGCAACTTACTCTTTGAGGACGACTACCTTCAGGTACACCTTCGGACCTGTGGAAAATTGTGTAAATTTAACACAAACTAAGTGAGCTGAAGTTGAGTTACACTGTTTAAGATCATCGCATCAATACAATGATAAAAAACTGAAGTACTAACATTCCTCTGACAAATGCTGCAAGCAACCCAACCAGCATGGCAAGAGTTAGTTGGGACATACAAAACGAAGTCATTTCCTTTAAGTCCTGTATGCAAGACCCTCGCTTCTCGAAAACTGTGCTTAAGTGACTCCTACAAGCCTCTGACATATAGATTTAACTAGAAATATTTTGGGAAGGGGCATTATTAAGAGGGTCTGAATTGGGCTACCCCACTTGCGACCAACTGTGATGAATACAGCTGACCACTATTAACCCTGGAAAAAGTTATTAAATTCTGAGAAGATAATTCTACTCAAAAGCCGACATGATCAGGCATTTTAGGTATGTTTTATACTCAGAAATGAAGTGTTACGTTTTTTCATCATGTCAATCGATAATTTATATGATTTATTTCAAGCTTTGGAAATTTCCTCATAATGGTGGGCTCTTTTTTCAGCAGCGCTAACCCAGTTTACAGGGGTAGACAAGAGCCGTTACAGGGATATACCTTTGTAAACCCTTGTATACCCCTGTTAACACTGTATTTGGTGGCTATATGGTGGGCTACCATGAATTATATGCCGCTAACCTTACTAAATTCCAAATTCAATTAATTATAGAACTTCCTGTTATCCAGTTACTTATCCCAAATCATTCAAGAAATGAATCTAGAATAAATGCCTTGCCGGTTTTATCAATGTTTGCACGTTTCATTTTTCCGCCTCCATATTATAAAGTACGTGATAAAATGTTGTCGTCTTTGATAAACGTTTAGCAAGTTGAAAGGACTCACTCGGATAGTACAACATGGGCAGGGTTTGCCGAAAAGCAAATTACTCTTCTGTGCGTGGGTAATCCGACATCTCTGAAGTTGTCTGACTATAAAATATGGCACATGATAGTGAATTAACTGATTGCTTTTTCCACACAGCAGCCGAAAATGCGATAAAGTTTGAAATACTTACAACTTCAGAGTTTGGCTATTTAAAAAATGCATTTTAAGAAGAGTATTGCCACAAAGAGGGTGACCAGTGGACGGAAAGGGGGGGGCGTTTCTCAACTACGGGACGGGGGTGGGGACGGTGGCTTGTAGTTAACAGGTTAAGGCACTAAAACGTTTCGATTCACCAGAATTTACAATTATCCCAGTCCCTGAAAAACATGTTTAAAGAATGGGCTTGAAGGCTGTTGGTTTCAAACTTCAACGTTTACGTTTTCGGGCCCGAAACGTCTCCAGGGCTTATTGAGAAAGCCGCGCAAGTTCGGTTGTAGTTTTCATCGAAATAAAGCAACTTGGAACACTCGATAGAAGTTAAAATGTTACTTTTATGTTGCATCTCTCTGCCATAAGGTGGCAAGTCAAGTGAATGTATTAAGCAAATAGCTTTGGTTCATTGGCATTCAGTCAAGGACGAATTTCACGCCTGGCATTTCTGACA